>CM076656.1:17605769-17982563 GCA_038496675.1 Rachycentron canadum | reverse complement strand
CCACCCCCCCTCACCCCCACCACCCCGTGTAGCGACATGACAACAGCAGATTTACGGTACATTCATTTGGTTGAATGATGTTTCATCGCTCTTTGTGGTTTACGGGGACGTTTGCTACTCCAGTTGCTAGCTGCGCTATTTTTGAGGCTTTTTAACGGTTGGCATCGAATACGCAGTAACGGCAGAATACGTTAAAAACGTTATGAACGTTTGAATAGTTCACTATTTAACGTTATGGGTTTTTTTTTTTTGTTTTGTTTTGTTTTTTTTTTACCTCAAACGATTATCTGTATCCCCAACTATTAACTAATACAACAATTTTTGCTTTGCATTGTTTACCTGGTGTTTGAATCCACTTTCCTCCTCCACTTGTCACTTCGTCTTTGTTGTAAACGCCGATTTATTTTTCCTTTCAATCTACGAGCTGACAACGTGACATCGCTCGCGTTGACGTTATTTTCCTTGGAGCTGCAGATGACCATGATCATCGACGGAAATGTCAATTATTTTAATCGATTAATCGGTTTGTCCAGCTTTAAAATGGATGTACGACGAGAGGAATGTTCATCACAATAAACCGAAGCTCAAGATCAAATCAAATGGGCTTATTCTTAGTTTAATGTCACCATAAAATCGAATGATATTCAACTTCATTTAATCGCACAAGACAAAGAGATCTTCAAACTATCATCTGATAAGGTGACAGCACTAACATTTTCATTTTGAGCTGCAAACGACCATCATCGTTAATTGATTTGTTTGGTCTAGCTTTAAAATGCCCATCGCAATTGACTAAAGGTCAAGATGATGCCATCAACACGCCTTGTTTTTTCCTCCAATGCCAGCTCAAAACATATTCAGTTTCATTTAATCATATAAGACAAAGAGAAGCATCTCCAATATTGACAAAATGAGGAATGATTGGTGATTTTGCCTGAAACTTCAACTACTGCCTGATCGTTTACCAGCAGAATAACTATTGATTGGCTATCAGCCAACTAATCAATTAATCCTTTCAGCTCTAAATAATCTTTAGCCTGAATGATGTTTTATCTCTTGCTGTGATTTTGCTCTAAGTGATCAAATATGCAGCAATGGTGGACCAGTGTTCTTTTAAAAGGTTATTTATGATAGAATAATACTGCCCCTTTCTTTGAATGTTTCATGAATCACCCTATACTGGCTCAAAAATGATTTGTGATACGATTATCTCCTTTATATTGCTCACTCAGTCTGTTAAGAACAAGAAGTCTCCACTCTCCACTCTTCTTGTCAGCAATGAGAATAAGGTGTTGTAACAGCTGCAATCCAGGTATTGCGGTCAGTGTCCTCTGTTAACAGTTTTAATGAAAAAAAGGATTTATTGTCTCAAAGTGGCATTTTTGCTGCTCTAGGCGTATGGGCATATTTAATCCATGGGCAGATTTTCTGTCCATTAGCTTGCCGTAGTAATCATGTTGTTTATCAAAGCAATATAATCCTTTATCACCACCAGATGCCTTACAGACAGCAGTGTCTTTCTTTTGAAACAAAGAGTCACTTACCCTGGGGATTATCACCAGAATGGTGGCTTGAGCTTTTAATGGCAGTAATACTTCCACAAGTAATATTCAATTCTATATTTAGTCACCTTCCATTTAATCATTGAATCATTGTAAGTATTCAATCACAGTTTTATCAGTAAAAAAATATCAGGCTATTACAAAACTATCATTGGAAACTAACCTGCCATTGGAACCCAGTGAGCCACTGTACAGGGCAACTCATGAATCATTTCAAATAAAAAACTTTCTTACAAAAACTTAAGCAAACAAATTAAGCTCCACAGACAATAAAATGTCTTGAGATTTTACAGGTTGCTGTAATGTGGCTGTTGTCAAGGAGTAACTTCAGTCATGTACATTGATCTGATATTGCGTAATCACAAAAAGGCAAAGGTAAACCAAACTATTTATCAGCTTATCAGGGCAACCACACATGTGACAGAGAAGTGTTAGCAGTCTTCTATATTAATATCACCTGCAAACATCTAAGTTGTGTATGATAATTATAGCTGAGATGTCAGTCAGATACAGAAGTTGTACTGTCTCAGAGTGACAGCTCTTGATGGAGCAAACTACTGTGTCTTCCTGTTATTTCCCCACATGCTCGCCCCGTGTGTCCCCCAGACCTCATGACTCCAGCACTATGCCAATCATAACTGCAACATGTCAGCTGGTGTCGATTCTCTGCTCTCTGCAGACATGAAACACGCCATCAGGGCCTTCGAACCATATCACTCCCTGTTCACAAGTTCATGCTGGCACTTTACTGTATGCCATAAACCTGATGTTAGAGCTTATGTTTAAAGTGTCGTATGTAAACAGCTTAGTGAGTTAAGAAAAACAATGTCAAACCTGTGTATCATTAATATTATTATACGCACTATATAGATACAGTATCTTGCATCATTATGCAGGCTAATATGTACATATGCTTGCATTACCTTTTTTTTTTTCTTCAGTTCATATGGTACTCTAAAAAGAATTACACAGAATATGGTGAGACAATTAAATTAAGGAGCATAATTTTGCCCTAACAGAGTCCAGTGACTGAGCTACTGAAGTGTAGGATAGAGTTATGGTGCCTCCCTGTGTTTAGGTCAGCTGCTTTATGTTATTGGCTCCCTGGTGCTTTCGTTCCATCAGCTAGCTTGGCTGAAGAGCAATTTAGAGTATTTTGGTCTCACAACTGTGCACAGAACAAGAAGACAAATTGTACATCAACGTCACCTCGTAGTGTTGGCAGCTAATGTTTCACACCCTGCTTTTGTTTAAATGCAGATTAAATGTGGAGTGTGCGATAAAGAAAATCACTTTTCTAGTTGCTGATAATACACTGTGAAGTTCTGTCTAATTTTCTTTGAGTGATTTATGGCGCTGATGATGATGATGCTGTCCAATCCATTGTTTCCAGTCCATGTAGTTGCATGATGTCAGTAACTCAAATGGGTTTTTTTCGAAACTTACCATATTGGAGTGACACTCAACTGTTAAACAGAAATAAATAGAAGAAACAGAGACACCTTTTTATCAACAGTAGCCACAATCCATGTTTTCCAGAAGTGTTATTGTTCTCACCTTTTTTTTCTCATGAGAAAACCTTCCTACTCCCGTTAAAGTTATCACCATACATTTCTAAGAAATGTGGGAAACTACTGACTGTGGTGGTGGTAGACTTGGCAGTATATGAGGGATTGAGGATGATGAGGAGGACGTGATGCAATTCTTCTAAAAGTTGATAACAAAAATTATCTTAAAATAAAGCTAAACTCACTTTTAATAAACATATGTAAAAATATCAGTAAACCATGTGTTGGCAGGTAGTCAAACTAGCTGCCATCCCATCATTCACATCCATTTGCTCTCCATCCCACATTCAAGTGTACACTCGAGGCTGGTATATTATATAACATTTCTAACACCGTAGCAAGTGTTCAGTTGGCTTATATAGTACTGCTGAAATGTTCAGTCAGTCAGAAAAGTAGAAAAATGGCTCATAATCATTCTGTGACAGCTTTGTAAGTAACAATTTAGATATGAGTTCCATTCACCTCAGAAAGTGTTGAGTTGGGCACACTGTTAATTAACAAATTTCTCGCATGGGCAGCTTCCCTTAACGCTGCATTTTCATACTGAGTCAATGCAGAGTCTTGACAGTAAGCTGAGAGCTGTGGTTTTGAATCAAACATTCACAGCCTCTTTCTGTGAAATTGCAAGTAGAGAAGGTTGTGGCTCAAATGGCCCATTTTGCACCCAAGACTAAGTGCTATTATGGGCTTTTTATGTGTCACTGTCCTTGGCAAATACTCGTTTTAAATGAAGACCAGTGCTCACTCCACAGTGCTACATATTATATTAGTCTGTACGGCAGACTGGTCTGTATGGTCTGTATCTGCTCATTATTTTTTAACAAGGTTATGCTCCCTTGCTACTAATTTCATGTGTCTTGATAGCTGTGTCAGTGCTTGGAAGTTTGAAGTACATTATTCACACTAAAGATAGGGTGAGTGTGTAAATAATTTCACAGATTCATTTCTGCACAGAGACAACCACGGGACAGTTATTTGTTCAAGTCTGTGAAAATGGTACATTTAGCTGTGAAGAGGCTGTCTAGGCGACAGTAAGGAGACTTTAAATTTCCAATTTGCAGTGCGAATATAGTCAGTGTTTGTTTATGATCTAAAGTCTAAGTGACATTGACAGTGATTTATGAAACACAAGCCAAAGATGCACTGGAAGATTAATAGGAGATGCACATTCATGCTAAATATGTAAGTTTTGAGGCTAGGGAGCATGACTTTTGATTGATCTAACGTGCTTAACAATGCAGCTAGCATTATAAAAACAAATGAGTCAGTATTCCAAAAACAAAAGAGACATGATACTTTGATGTCTAAATGTGTGCAAAGGTGAGAACCTGGAAATACACCATGGATACACCAGTACACTTAAGCATTTTTTTTTCACTGACCTGCTTGATGTGTCCAGACCTTTTGAGAGGCAGATAATAGGGAGACTCCCTGCTGGACAACACAGACAGTAAAGTGTTATTAATATTGACCAAATCAAAGGTTTTAGAAAGGAATTGTGCTCCTATGTTATTATTATAAAAGAGAATATCACCTGGTTTAGGAGATTTGATTAATTTAACTCTTTTTTGTGGCATACTAGTTACACACCAGAGTCATTCAATTTCAAGAATGATCAACAGTTCTAGCAACAAGAGAATCTAGATTTGAAGTCTGTGATATACTGTGAGACATGCATATACACATGGCGCATAAATTTAAGTTGTGTGAGGTATCACACCTGCATGACTTTCACCTATTACCTAGCTTTATGGCAGTGCAGAGCGCAACCAGTTTAGATACATTTGATTAGTTGACATGTTTAATTCTGATCCTTTCCACCACACCTTTAGGAAACTGTTCCCACTTGCATTGCACAGGAAGAAAAATCCCTATCTTAATTAGTAATTTAGTTCATTACAGAGTCTTAAACCCTTTTTCCTAAAACATGCAAATAAGTTTGCCCACAGGGTGAGATTATTTACATTAACCCGTTTCCGGTGCAGATTAATGAAGTGATTAGTAAATAAGTGATTTTATCTTGGTTGTTCAAGATATCACTAATTTCTGCACAAAACCAGATGAAGAGGAAGCTGGGTAGGATGTGAAACGAAAAGTGGCAGTGTATCATGTTTCAATAAAAACAAGTCATGAGTACTGAAGATCAACTAAAGGATATTGTGTGTGCACTGGTAAAGGTGTGCATACGTTTGCTGTGTTGGGTGTATTGTCACGATACGGCCTTTGTACTTATTCTTAAGTCTTTATATATCCAGGCCAAAGCCGGTTGAGCTTGTCACTGAGCTGCAGTAGCAAGTCTAGTTTCACAGGAACACCGGGCTGCCACTGACATGCCTGGAGGGCCCCACAGAAGTAACCAAGGTCACAAAGCTTCAGCCACAACACTGCTACTTCTCCGCTCGCAGCAGCAGGCTAGCTGTCAGTGTCTGACACTGTCAGATGCTAACTCCCCTCTTGGGGGTCGAATCCCAGCCCGGATCCCACTATTCTCGGCATTTTAGGGGATGTCAGCTAGCGCTGTGTCTTTGCTTCCCTCTGAAAATATGCACAATAAATACTGTTCATGCAATGATAGGAGTTAACCCAGTGGGCGACCAAGCCAGATATGCCAGTACACAGTCCTCGACCATCTGCTAATAGTTTCAAAGGATCTCAAGGGACTCTACTAAGTAAACCTAAACCAGAGATCTGGATGTTGTTGTCTTGTTTCAATAAGGAGACAAGCACTTTAAAGGTTGTGCTGTTCTCCAGAGAGGGAAAATAAGAGCAAGGCAGAGAAGACGTTTCTGGATTCAGAAGGGCAACAGAATAAAGGCAGAGAAAAGGAGAGTGATGGTGCTACATAGCGTGTGTTTGTGTGTATTATGTCCAGATTTTTAATATTATGAAAAAAAGAGAGCCATCTGGAGCTTTTTAAGTGCTTTGATTCCTTTGGAAATGGAATCCAAATATATTTCTCTATTTTTTCTGGGCACTGTGGGAGACTTACATGATCATGATGCTGTTCCCAATTCATCTGTCTGAATGTGTGCATTTTTTTCATGTGCGTGACCCACTCAACTCCTCTCTGTTTGAATACGTGCATGTGTGTCATTTTTCTGATACAGCTGTGAAACCTTGACTGGGAATCCCTTATACCCCATGACCTCCTTGTCGCATCCAATCACAGCTTTACTGGCCTCCTTATCTTAATGGGTGTGATTCATACAAGCGGCTTTGTTACCAGTATACCATGTGCCTAACACTAATGTTGCAGGAGAAACCTGAACACTGCTAGTTTTTAAATACAGACTTAAGCAAGAGGTAAAGCCCCAAAGCCATGTTACTGATGTTGCTCCCCTCTGTGGATTGGCAGAAAGCCAGGGCTTTCATCAAATATGAATGAACATACTGTACACAGGATTCAGACTTACAGGCCATGCCTACCCTGCTGAGCCACATCGTTATTCTGAATTTTTAACATTTCTGTTTTCTCTTTTTTGTTTATTTCTAGCTGGATGGTAGACCTCTCTAAGCCCAACATAGCTTTGACAGAAGTGCATTCTCACAACATTTCACTCTCCCCTGGTGTTGGAAATGTTTATGAATCAGCAGAGCAAAAACAACAACTAAAATATCCTTTCCAAATGGCCCCTTTGACCCAACCCATGTAGAGCACCTGCAGTGTTCGAGCTGTTTGCCTGACCGTGGTATGAAAGAGGCCTGTGTTGAACAGTGGAGCCTGGAGACACTGGTGCCTGTGTCTGCCTGTGTAGATGTGTGTGTACTGGATGTATGGAGACGAGCTGAGAAACATGGGGAAAGGGTGACTATAGAAAGGAAATGGGGAAAGTGAAGAAAAAGTTTTACTCTAGAGAGAGAATACACTGTACTGTGAGTAATATTCTTACCTATTATATTTGTGAACTATTTCTTGACTTTTATTTTATTGCACATTAACAAAGCACATTAACATGTGTATATATATTTTTCTAATCTATATGAGGTGTAGATTGAGGAAAAAAAAATATTCTGAACAATTTTAGCAAAAGGCTGCAACAGGACAAAATGTTTAAAAAAAAAAGTGAAAGGGTCTCTTTGAATGCAACATCTGTCTATAGACAGTGTATATATAAAGGCTGCATGAAATTGCGATTATTGTGGCAGATATTTAATAATAATAATATATAAACATGTTGTGTTTTTGATTATTTGTGCAGCCCTAGTGTATATATACAGCATAAGTGTGTTCAGACTGCACACACACTCACACAAAATAATCCCTGAGCAGACTAACCTTGTGAGTGACCCACAGAAGATAAGTGTGCAATTCAGTTTCCTCCCAAATAGTGAAATACAAGCAATAAACTGCCTCTGGTGGGTTGTTATAAATGGCTCTCTCCTAGCACAGGTACTCTGGAGATGATCAGCAGTCAGTCTCCACACATACTCAAGAATCTCTGTGGACTTCAAATTGAGGCATTGTCAATGTGCCATTTCAGGTTTTTTTTTTAGCACTTTTATTAAATGTTTGTTGGAAGTATTTTTAACACACAATTTAAATTTGACACAGACTTCATATACCATGTATAGGTCCTCACAACTGTAAATTAATGCATCAATCTTGCTGCAGTGGTGGACTAGCTGCAAATGTAAGTGGGATTTGGGAGCGGAGATTACTGCCAAAGCCTTTGTCTGATCCTGATGTATAACTCCTCACCCCATCCAGCCTCTTTGCTTCAGAGCCTTTGATTACCACTGTGATTGTTGTGTTATGTGTAAACCTCTCAGTCACAGCAGGGACACGTTGGCATTATCCAACACTTTGTCAATAGGGGAGAGTAACAGTTAGTGGAGTTAACAGTGACTCTTGCTGTCCCAGTGTAGCATGCCTGCCAGGCTTTTTCCAAATGTTGTTGACTACAGACCCTCATTGAGCCTGACTACAGCCAGCAGCACACATCCAGTCCACCAGCCTCATCTCCTGCACTGGCAGACTGCAGTGCAGTCCAAACAGCCGTCATCTAATGCAGAGTCTGCTGGTGGCCCGGCATCGCTGATGATTTTCACCACTCTCTTTTAACCCTTCACTGAAACTTCTTTTGTGGGCCACAGGGAAGTACTGCACCCTGATGGAAGTAGTAAGGCAGATGTAGTGAGTTGGAACAGCAGCTAAAGCTAAATTTAGCTTTGCTGAATAAGCATGTTCACTATCACCTGAATGCTATTGTGTTACCCTGGAGAGGTTTGTAATTTTCCAGAATATTTTTGTATGTAAATGTAAACTATTTTGATTGTGAATTTATCCCCACTGTCAAATTGTATTGACAGTTTTATATGCTGGATTTTGACCATCATGATGACTGCCCTCATTTTTCATCACTTGTTGGGGGGGTGGGAGGGAGCATGTTGCCCGTTGGTCCTCTTGCTGGACATACTGGCAGGCTCCACAGCTCCAAACAGTAGGCCGATGATCAAGAAACCACTGACATGATTCTGAAAACAGCTCCGCTCCCTCACACTCACTGCACCACAATCTGTCCTCACCACTGGCTCCCCTTGATCTCAGTGTGATTCAGCTTGCACGCGCCATATGGACTAACCTGGTTTTACCACAACTGTTCCTGCACCGTGGAGACCTGTATGTGTTTTGAATATTCATACAACGTAGGAAGATCAATGAAAGGATTTATGTATGTAAGTCTATGTATATTAAGCTTGTGTTGGACCCAGTTTAGTAGCTAGCTACATATCCTTCTCACCCCAGCGGCTGTACCTCTAATTAGCTGTGATATGAGTTAATGTGATGTAGCCTGCTGGCCATGAAGCTGTAGCAACAACCACCACCATTAGGCAACTTTGAAGACATCAAAATTTACTATCACAATTTAGGACCAAATTGATCACAATTATCAGTTTTATCACAGTATTGTTGAAATGGACTAAAAACACAACCAAAAATCCCTTCACTATGTGATGTGATGAATAATAACACTGCCAACACATCTATGTTACAGATGAGGGGCATTACTGGGTTTGCCTGCTGCATGCTCACTCTGTAAAGAAGAAAATAGCAATGTAAAATTATTATTATTATTATTATTATTATTAATTCTTTCAGAGCACTGACATGGTAAACACACCTGCTTAGCACAGTTCTGTTAAACCAGAAACACTGCAGCTACACTGCGCTCGGGGATGACAGAGTGAGCTGCAAGCTGTAAGTTTTAAAAACACACAACCACTGACTGCAGCGTCTCATGCAGAGGCTGTGTGGCTAGCAGCTGCCAGCTCAGTCTCCTGCGTATGTGTGCGTCTTCTCTGTGAGCATGTGATGACATTGCTCGGACCAGAAAGTCAAACTCATCTTGCATTGTAAAAGGTGTCAATAGCCTTTTTAGCCTGTTTATTTGTATTTATCAAACCCAGTTATATTCTAACTTTGGTGTAACAAAAAAAAAAAAAAAAGGCATTCGAAGGCTGAAAAACCTTTGGAGGAGTTTGATTGACACAAAACAAGCCCACGTCACTTGCTGCACATGTGTGGAGGAAACTGTTGCTGGTTGCACACAACCTGAAGTAAGTTAGATTAACCAGAGTAATTAACCACTCTAATAAACAGTTATAGTGATGATTACATTTTAAATAGTAATACCAATCATGTGGCATTTCTACCATGATTAGTGCGAAACCGTTCTCCAGAGCCATCTTCAAGTCACATGTTTAAACTTAAGGTAAATTGCGATGTCTGACCCTGGTTTTTGGCATTTGATTCGGCTCAGCATGAATAGCATGGTTCATCATCCCTATTTGTGTGAAACTATTAAAAATCTATCAGTTAAAACTGTCACTAGCTGTATTTTTATGGTATGATGTAGGTATGATATATAATGTCTGCATTTATTTATGACTTAGGTATAACACAAATTAGCATCCTCTTATACTCAATGCCAGTGCCCTACAATTGCTGCAGTGAGCACCTGGTTGGTGACACTGCGTCCTTGGCTGAGGAATTTACTCTTCCACTTAACCCAGAATATTTCCCGTGTTTAAGCCTGAAAAACACAATGCAAGTGAGTGAATTTCAGTGACAACCAAACAGATGGTTGTGGAGTAAGGTTTTTAACAGCAAGGACAAAAGAAAAAGGGACATGAAGCCTCAAGTAACGAAGACGAGTGGTTCAAAGCTGAACTTGTAACCTTTACAGCCACATGCAGGCCTTCATTTGCCATAATCCTTGGCCTTTTGGAACATACAGCTTGTATGAATGAACAGAAATGTGACAATACCAACTCACTTAAACACAAGTGCATTTCTAGTCCTTGCTGCGGACTTTGCAGCTTAAGGACACCTCATGGGTGAGCTACTTTCTCAGACATTATTTGGCTGTTGGCCCAGAGATTTGGCATCTCTATCCTTCAGGCCACTGCTGCTGCAGTACAGAAACAACAGCAGGGAGATGAAGGAATGCCCAATGTTCAGAGCACAATGGAGATGAAGGAGGAAACAGTGAAAGCACACAAAGGTGAAGAATGGAATTATGAATCTGATTTTTACCAGGTAACAATTTTATTTAGTAAGTACAAGAAGTTGTCAGGGCTTAGAGTGTCCATTGACACTCATAACTGAGACGTTTTTGCTTCATGAATATTTACTATGCCTTTACAACTGAAAATATGTGTAATATCCTGGCTTTTCAGTGTGTTATCTCCATGCAGAAATATTGGCTTTTTTTTGCCATAGCACAAACAAATTTCTCCACAGCCAGACAATTGCCAGTTGTAGGAACTCACTCACTCATTCTGGTATGCATAGCTGGCAGTGAAAAGCATCTGCCAGGGTTTACTGTGCTGAATAAGTTACGTTTCTGGGGGGGGGGGGTTTGAGTGTATTTGTGGTAGTGCAGCCTTTCTGCTATTGCAACTGCTGCCAATTGACATCTAAGCCACACTAACTACGTCCAGGCACTACAGACTTAAGATCACTAAGCTATAATAAATATGTAAACATAAAAATGAGTCATCAAAATAGCTGTAATCTTAACTGAAAAAATACATAAAAGATTTCCTGAAGGGTTGATTTTTACGCTGTCCTACTTTATAATATTTTGACTGACCACAATTCTTTTATTTTCATTATCAATAATCAGCTGTGCTTTTTTTCGCTATTCATAGACAGATATCGATTTCTGTTCATAATGTCACTGTCAGTATGATACCAAAAAATAAATACTGTGTAATAGTGCGAATGTGCGAATTTGTCATAAATTTGTTACAGATACAAAATAGGACAGACTCCAGTGATTTTAATGTTTTTCATGTCCAACTACTCCATCTGACCATTTACTGACTTTTACACTCAGATAAAATAAAAATAGACTGTCTTGTGCTGCACACAGGAATGTCCAGTATTGGCAGCACAATAAGTTCACCGTTAAACAGTTCAGTTCATTTCCTTTGGTACAGGTCACTTCTGGTTGTGTGTGTGTTATAGAAAGTAAGAGGAGCAGAGAGGATAAGTTGCTTTTGATTTAATGTCCCACCAGTGTTTTCCAACATATCACTTAATTGTTGTCTAAAACAATAATCACAGCATTCACACATCAAACTTATATAGAGCACATCTCTACAACAAAGAGCTATTTTATTCTCCAAAATGTGCAGTTGTTCCAGAAAAAAACACACTGGCCATGTCTGTGAAAGATTATGTTGCCCAGTTCAACAATATGGCTTTTTAATGTGTTTGTAATTGTTTTTGGACAATTGTGGTACTCTGAGGGATAAAGGTAAAAACTAAATCAGGCAACAACAAAACTTTTTATGTGGATAAATTTGAGTTTTGTACTTGTTAAAGCAACATTATCTGTATCTGTTTTAACTTAAAATAACTAAAATAACTTCAAAGTTATTTTGATGGTACACTAACTTGTAAAAGTTGTTGCAATCCCTCAAGAATTGCATAACGCTTTATGGCACTACGTCACACACCACCAATAGCGGGCCCTCAGTTATCTATAAGAAGACTCAGTTATTACTACAGATATAATGGCAGAGGGAAAGAGACAAGCTCCTAGCATCTGCATTTCAGCACGCAACTATTGTGGTTTCAAATGTTTTTTGGTCAATCGGATCAGCTGAATGCTGACTTGACATTAGTGGAAAACGTGATTGATGGGTTGTACTGAGATTACTTTGAGTGTGTTGCCGAGTGCGGAGCCCAGCATCTGCTCAGCAAAAGTTACATAGTCTTTCTTTAAATTTAGAAGTCATAAAGTTTTATTGTACAATCAGAACAAGCCGGACAGATTTGCATGTGCGTAGTACAACATACTCATTCCTCACACCTTGTAGAGGCGAGGGTGCCTTGTACGTCTCTCGACAGGATCAGTTTTGGAAATGGGCAGATGGAAGATAGGATCACTCATGCTGCCCCTAAGACTGCCTCAGCTGCTTGCCGATATTACGCTCCATGTGTGATGATTAATAAGTCCTCACAAATAAATTGTACTTAGTTTCATCTAGGGTAACAATAACTTGGACACAAATTAAGCAGCTGATGATGAATGAAAATGTATGTACTCTGTCACACTTACAAGCACCTGTAGTTAGTGCAGTGGTAGTTAGGCCCTTGGGTGAATGATGGTGCTTCCAACTGTGGTTCAGTATTTACTCTGTTGGGTCAAATGGGGATTCCTCACTGTGACCTAGATAAGATCTTCGGCTTAGAAGTTGTTAAAATGATTTATTATGTTTCCTTGTTGGCTACATTGTTTTGGCTTTTATTGCTGTAGCTTAGCATGATCATCTCTTTTCCTCTCTGTCTTGCTTAGAGACCTGCACTGTGAAATGACCTAGTTAGCTACTGAGTTGAATGGCACAGTGGGTTGACTTGTGACAGTTTACTTGTATATGGTGTCAGTGTGATGAAGTGTTGGTCATAAATGTTTCATCCATGTTTCCTTTTGCTCCAAGAAAGCAAAAACATCATTAAAACAATCCTTTATCTTACTCTGTTGGCGAACCAGATAGTAGTCAGGGCAGTTTGCCATTATGTCATCTATATGTACGGAACTGTAATTCTGTTTGTTTCTATTATTCCATGCTCACATCGGCTAATCCTGTCTATAATCCTCTTGTCTTATAGGTGAACCACGCAAGTTTGACCCAAACTTCAGAGGGCCTGTTCATAACAGGTATTACATACTCAACATCACCACCTTTTGCAATACAAATATGTTTACAAAGTACATTTGTAATCAGGCAATGAAGGTGGAATTTTATTCACTTCAATTGTGTTCTACTGGAAGCAGAAATCTCAAGACACCAACAGTACTTATAAAATATAAAATATGTTTTTGTAATTTGTGTGAATTGACCCTTTAACCTCTGGTCATTGTCTTCCAACATCTGATTCTTACATGTATATTGATTTTACCCATTATATAATCTTTTTGGCACACACCCCTGTCAGGGCACTGATAGATTGATTACTTGTCATGTTATGTTAATAAAGATTGAGGCTGAGTGCTGGAAGCTCTCTCCACTCCACCACACAGATCAATGGCCATAAGTCAAGCTGGTGGCTAGACTTAGCCCAATGACACACATTATTAACCAGCCAGATATATCAAAAACTAATGTTGTCCACACATCAGCAGGGCCATTACAGGAAGATAGTAAAATGTCTCCTGTTTGTCAAACAGCAGCACAGTAGCACTTCTTCTGATGTATTATCTGCCTCATGAGAGCTGCAGCTCTATACACACACACACACACACACAGCCAGTTATCATTTAGGTACATTTGATTTGAAATATTTGTGTAAAAATAGTTTAAAAAGCAACATGTTTATAATATGATTGATGGAAACAAACTGAAGTGAGTTACTTACTCAATATTTTCTTTACAGTTGTTAGGACATACATTCATTTATATATTGTTTGATATCATAAAACACAATTCAAAGTTAGCCCTCTTCAAATTTATATGAAACTATTAGGTTTTATGATAATTTTGGGACTTAAATTTTGAGCAAACAACTAAAAAGATTGGAAATGTAAATATGAAGAGAATGTTTATGTTGAAATGATGTGGTCCACTGTATTTAGAAACACAGAACCATAAACTTTAGGTTAGAGATTTTCCCCTTAAATTTGACTATATGGTGTTTTCTGAAAATTAAGTCTACATTTCAACCGTTTTAACTGCCTTGATTTAGTACAGTGAAGAGCAGAATCTTGCAATAAAGCAAAACCCCCCAGGGGGAGTCACCGCAGGCTTTTTTTTGATGATTTAGTCATTTTCTGAGGTAATGTAGGCTCTTATCTCTTTTATGTTCGGTGTCAGTTTGGCAGGCTGCTGTGGAGGCATGTTTCAGTCCTCCTGCGTCTCTTTATCCCACCCTCTCCAGTCCATTTCACTGCTACAGCTGGGTGAAGGCACCAAGGATACTTTGATGTTTCTGTGGCTCAGAGGCTTTTTCGTAATGAGAACTGGGAGAGAACTGACTCTGTGGTCGTCTTGTTTCCATCCAAGCTCAATGCCTAAATGAAGTAACTGTATCTTGTATTAAGCAGTCCTCTCAAGGCCAGACAGAAGTGCACACAGTATAGTGTTAAATCAAACTGGCCTCAGCTATGGTAGACAATATCTGTGTGCATTACTATATACAACAATAATATATTATAACTATTATTGCATTGTATTGTGATAATGCTGTGGTATATACACTGTGGTGAATTACCACAGTGTATATACCACAGCATTACCAGGGTATATTTATGCTGCTGCCACAAACAAATTTACCTATAAATCAGACGCTCTCTCCCTTCACAGCATGTGTGACAGCTTCCCTAAAAGAGGCTTGTTTTTGTCAGGAGAGTCGCTCACTTGAGCTAATTTCATTTTTGACTCTTGTGACCGTGAGAGATAAACCCTTTGTGTGCAAATCTGGCCCTCGAAATATCCCTTCCTGTTCATGTAACGTTACAAAGCAGGGACAGTCTGGCAGAATCACACTGCAATGGCACCCACGCTATTCTGTGGCACTGCTGCCATCTGTGTCACCTTGGCTCCTGCAGAGTATCAGCCTCGCAAATATAACACTGACACAAAAGTTTCTCATTGCACTGACAAAGCTTCCAGTGCAGTTTTTTTTTTTTTTTTTTTTTTCTTCTTCCAAAGCATTACTGCCTGCCAGCACAGTTCACAAGCAGGGCAATGCTTTGGTACCTGTGTAAGTGACAACTGAGGAGTTCTGAGGTTCGGGAGCGAGGCCAGGAGTCCGAATAGATTTGCAGGTTGACCATATTTTGGATCTGCCTTGCAGTCCATGTGGCCTGTTTTCCCGAGATAATAGAACAAAACAGATTTGTCTCCTCACTTTGTCGGCTTCCCTTCCACACTCACCTTCGCATCTCTCAGAGGTGACTTTTATTAGCACTGTGGTGTTGTTCTTACACTGTCTTATTAATGCAGTCGTCTATATGATGAAGCTGTGACAAAAGGCAGCAACAGTCTCATTACAGAAGAGGCGAGACGAGGTCTGCTTTACATTCCCATCCCTCAGATATTCCCCTCTAATTACCTTGGATGTGAGGCTGAGTGATAGCTAACTTATCTACTATCGAGTGTAGAGGGGGATTTGAAGACAGGGAATGCAGCCATCACCATGGCAACCCAGACAGCTCTTCCCCTTGCTCTTTTTGAATGAAATGAAATGGTACTCCCTTGTCTCCCTTTGTAAATAACATGCACAATAACAGCAACAGCTTTGCTTTGGTTGTGCGGCAGGTTGTCTTTATACTCCGCTGTGGCTTTTCTTCTCCAAGCAGAGCTGTGACCACTTTAACTGGATTTTTTTCTCTATTATCTCCAAAAGAAGATAATAGTTGCACTTCTAGAAAAATGGTTTACGCTTATATGATATGTGTCACAAGTCCCAAACATTTTTGTCATTACTCTTTTCGTCTTTTGTCATCAGATGTTGTCTATTAGAGGTTTTGGCTGATGCTTGTGGAATGTTTGCCTGATGGTGTGTCCATTATCTTCAGCTCCAAATGTGCTTCCCAGCTTATGCGGGGAGATATCACATTTAGAGTTTGCAAGTAGATGTACCCCTAATATAATTCAGATAAGAGTGGTGATAGTGGAATCATCTTATTCTGAAATGAGAAACGAGGAGTATTAGCAGTCCTGCTGGGACAGGAAAGGCTCCCAATCCTCCATATTGCGAAGTTCAGGAAACCAATCTACCAGAGCAGTCTGTTAAAATAGATTGCACGCTTTACTGCAGTTATTAATGCAGGACCATGAAAATATCACTTAATTGCAGCTGTACTTGTAAACACACCATGATAATTTGCAGTGCAAGCTTAAGTTAGACAGCTGACCCCAAATCTAAGAGGCTACACTTATAATGCAGTTGAAATTATTATGTTTTTTAATGAAAGTGAATTTCAAATGAACATAAACATAAATGCATTACTGCTCATGTAAGCACTTTATCCCTCTTAGTATGGGTTGATCCTTGAGCTGATACCCTCTGTGTGCATCAGTGCGCTCTTGACTGATCTGCTGGTTAATCATAAAATTATATTTGGAGGCTCAAAAGCAACACCCATATGTGCCGTCTCTATAGAACAATGTAACAATCCTGCATACAAAACAAGGACAATCTACTCCTCAAAGACTTACACAAAGTAAACACTGTTTCATCTCCAGGTCCAGGCCTCTCTTTGACCTTGGGTTTGCGTCTCTGGTTGAAAGCTCAAGGAAATGAGGGTGCCAGTTTAATTTGTGCGGTATATAGTGTCAGGGGGAGGGTATGCATGTGCCTTCTACACATGTCCACTTTGCACAGTGGATTGAGCTTGGCTTTATTCAAGGCTGGACTCAGTGCTGAATAGTTTTGAAAGGGCTAAGAAGGGGCTGGACTGACAGCTTCTCTCAGGGAGGAAAGGAGGGCAAGAAAGCTTGTTATGGTGGAGACGGTGAAGAAAGAAGGAGAGAGAGAGAGAGAGAGAGAGAGACGCTGCTTTAAACTAGCAGACTAAGACTACTGTGGAGAGGCAATGTTCAAAAAGCTGTCTCTGTGCCTGTGGGACAGAATTCTGGGGGGATTCAGAGTCTCATTATAAAGTCAGAAGAGCTCCACTCCACTTTCTCAGAGGAAAAAAAAACAGTATACAGATGACACCTTGTCAGGCCTTGTTGCAAGTACTGCACCCAGATGTAGATCTCAGACTCACTTGCCATAGAGCAGCTATGTCATGATTACCACTAGATAGTTAAACACATAATACACACACAATATTTTTTCTCATTCAGGTAAGGCAAATTACCAAGTGGACACATGGTTAAATAACTTTGATTATGACTCATTTTTGAAAAAACAACCAACCCTATTAAATAACCTTAATTCTCCCTAATCTTCGTTTCCCACACATCTCTCATTTGTCTTCTCACATTTTTCTTTCCCAGGAGCTGCACTGATGTGGTTTGTTGCGTTATCTTCGTCATTGTCATCCTCGGCTACATTGCACTGGGTACCGTGGGTGAGTTTGACACATTGCTGCTGATCACACGTTTCATAATGACACACAACCACGCACACAAACATAGATGTGCACAGGAGGGATGATATGTTCTGGTCTGGTTGTGGTCTGGAAGTGTGAATTGCTCATTTATCCCATTCTGCCAGGTGGCACAATTCAGAATCTCTATCTGGTAGAGTGAATGGAAAGGATGGGCTCAGCGTGTGAGTTTTTGTCTGACAGTAATTTGACAACATATTTGTTTACCATAAATAAAATAGACCTGCTCCTCACCACAGAACACATTAACACTTAAGGAGAATACAAGCTGTTTTTTTTTTGTTTTTTTTTTTTAAACTTGACATAATTTCATTGTGGTTTATTCAACAAAATGGCTGATTGTTAAAAGTGTGGGGGAGTTATGAAATGCAGCTCCCCCAGAGAATGGGCTATTATTTTAATAAGCAGGAGACTCACCACAACATGCAGCTGGCAGTGTTCACTCTAGCTGTGTCTTGATTCAAGGTGCTTGTGTAAGGTAAAGCTAGTAAATCTTTCTTATTCTTTACCCTTTTCTCCCTTTATCCCCTCTTTCTTTTTGACCTTTTCCTCTCTAAATTTTTCTTGTCTTTTTACTGCACTACACTGCACATCTTTTTTTCATCCTTGTTCACACACATGCACGGCATACATCACAAATTAAGGGAAAATTATGTCCCACTACTGTTCTCAAAGTACAATCCCTTAAGGACTTAGTGTTTTCCAGTCATTTAAAAAGAGCAGGAGCCATGACAATGTATGTGACTTAAAATAGACACTGACACATCTGCAATCAGTTGAAGAACTTGCAGTTCTTTTTGCATAATTTTCCAGTTTCATCATCCTCATGTTTCAAAGACTTGTACAATGCCTTTGTTGTGCTGCCTCATGTTGAGCACAATCCTTCATTGACTGGCAAGGTGAAAAGCCTTAATACCATGTTGTTCAGGTTGGGCAAACAAATTTAACACTAGAATTGTTTAGTAAATTGAACTTCAGGGTTACTGCTACTCCTATCTAGAGAAACAGAACAAATTAAACTGGATTTATTTATTTTTTTTTTTTTTTTTGGGGGGGGGGGGGTTTGTTTGTTATTTTCTGTGTAGATGTTTCTTCTCAATTAATATGCATTCATGCAATCCACCAAATAAATTTCCCTGTTGTCTTGTTAATTGTGTTGGTTATTTTTTGTCCTTGGTTAGTACTCAGAGAGATGCTCATGACTTTGGCCCGATGCACTCACAGAATTCAGAAATCCTATTGATTTAAAAAGAATCTTCTCTGACCCAGCTATACTTTTATAATAACGCAATGCTTGTCCTTAGGCAGCAGATAATTTTCCCGTATTTACAGACTGATAGCATTTAGGACCACAGTGACCCTGATCAGATCTGGCATTAACATGCATCTCAGGTGATCCAACAACAAGTGGTCAGCTTCATACCTGTCATTAAAATGCATCCCTCATTGTGATCAGATCTCACTTTCCTGCTCTATATGCATATAAACAGGTATGTGTTATTGTTTTTCACTAGTCCAACTATAATAGACTGGTCCATTGTTTGTTTGCATGAGAGAGAGAGTGAGGCACGGGTTGAGCAAATCAATATTCTGCACAGTTCTATGATCAATTAAGATTTTAGACATTTTCACTTTGTTATGAAACCGGGACAGGACTAATTAGACTGTGGCACGGGATATCAGTTAAGTAGGCAGTCATTCAGTTTTGGCCCAGGAGACACTTGTGTCTGCTAAAAGAATGTGGCCACATACGGCCCAGACCACCTCCAAATGTGGTCTAAGTGATTGCATTGGATCAGAATGCATCCTCAAGGTCTGTGTGTGCTCACACCATAACTTACAGCTGTCCACTTGTGATCTGATCACCTGAGATGGATGTTAATGCCAGATCTGAACAGGGCAACAGAGTCTACAAAGGACGATAATGAGTTGACCTGTGGCCTCGGGTACCTTAGCAAGTAGAACGTGCCTTGAATGGCTTTAAATGTAAAAAAAATTCATGCAGTTCAAACAAAAAAAACTGTTGTGGTTTGTTTTCAGCCTGGATCCATGGTGACCCCAGGAAGGTTGTCTATCCAACTGACAGCCACGGTCAGTTCTGTGGCCAGAAGAACACCCCCAATGCGTAAGTGGAAAATATCTACGTCCTGAATTATTGTACAGTGGAGTGATTGTGTTCTGCAATATGTCTCTTAGCTTTCCATTGTTATCTTTACACTTACAAAAGACTTTGACCACAATACACAGAGATGATTTGTGTTTAATTATGGCAAGCTTCACAAAGTACAGTGTGTGTGTACGTGCATGTGTGTGCTTCAATGCTTGCCGATAAAACATTGCACAGTAATGGGCTTATTTCTCACTGTTCTCTCTGTGTCCTCATTTGTCTCCACAGAAACAAAGCCATATTATTCTACTTCAACATGTTGAAATGTGCCAATCCTGCAGTTTTAATTAACCTCCAGTGCCCTACAACCCAGGTAAGAGACTGAATGAAGCCCCTTCTAGCGGTGCAGTTTAAAATGCTTTTCTTCCAACTTAATCTCCATGCTTGATTATGCAAGACTGATGGACTTACTCATGTGTTGCCCCCACTAGCTCTGTGTCTCCAAGTGCCCTGACCGATTTGCCACTCTCCTGGATTCGTGGAATACCAAAAATTGGGCATATTATAAGCAATTCTGCAAGCCGGGCTTCGAGATTGGCAGTAAGGTGAGAGACAGTGGTTCGTGGTCTGTTTTGTGCTTTTGTCATGTATTTTGTTTGTAAATTCCAGTTTGTACCTTCGATCGAGCAAATACTGTACATGTGCATACTTGTCAGAGTTTAGACACTTCTGTAGGAGAAACACTTTGATTGAATATAATTTTAGAAGAAAGTCTGCCCGGTATAGTCTTAAACAAGAGTAATCCATGCCCAGATTTCATCAGCTTTATCTGTACAGTCTTCATAATGACAAGCTTATTTGAATGTGCTTTGAGAGACAGGCGAATGTGAGTTAGCAGCCGCTGATGCACATCACAGCCCTGTTCTGTTGGCTGGCAGCAGTTCAGTGATGCTGACGTTGGCATGATGGTGCGTAAAGATCAGAAAGTGAGGTGGTGTGTGGGAGCACCTAACAGCTCAGTCATAGTGTTTGAACTGAATCATCGAGTTCCCCTCCCACAATGTCACAAGTATGACGTGTATGATGCGTTACATCAGACAGGATAGTGATATTCATAACACCAAAGTTATAATCACTGAAAATGAAATAATGCTGCAGTAAGATTATTAATCTAAACACATATTATGTTTAACGCTCATTACTATTGTTGTTAAACATGCCTGCATTGTAACTGTGATAAAATACTATATTGAATGAATGGTTAGTGAGAAATCTATTGTTTTCAGTTCTTTGTATCATCATCTCTTATCATCATCTTATTTTCCTTTTCAGTCAACTGTAGAAGTCATACGAGATGAAGACTGCCCATCTATGATTGTGCCAAGCAGACCTTGTAAGTGACTCTGAAGCAACTGAAACTGTAAACGCAGTACGGAGCACACAATAGCTCATTACTCGTTTGGCAAACCACTAAATGCAATGATTTTTTTTTTTTTTGAAAATGTCTTGCAGTCCTTCAGCGGTGCTTCCCTGATTTCATTACAAGAAATGGACTTTTAACTGTAGCCAATCAGACTATCTTCAAAGATGGTGACAATATCGAGAGAAGTGTCAGCGACCTCAAAGATGCCGCCAAGTAAGTCCTGCTTCCCTGCGAAGTGAATCTCAATCCTTGTTGTTGAAACAGTTAAGTTAAACAAGTAGAATAGTCAGGCTCAGTACATTGAGAATTGGTTGCTTGCTGTGGTAATAATATGCATAATAATTTTCCCCGTGAAATAAAGTGTTTTAAAACTTTCATACTGTCAATAGGGCTGCCAATTCTGCACCCAAAGAGTTCTGGACAGATATTAAAGGGTAGGACAAGTGGGCATGTCGCTGATGCCCAGGAATGTGTCCAAACACATTCAAAGTCATTTGCATGTTTATTGCATGAAAAACGCAGCTTACCTCCCAGTTCCAGAGTAGAATTTCAGGGATACCCACAAGCTTATAACAATTGCTTTGTATATCAGTCAACATGTTAATGGGCTGAGATGGATAAGCAGAGAAATCATGTATGTAAAACCAGTGAGCTGATATTCTAAATATACATGATTCTGTTTTTGCTGTGATCAGCCTTTTCTTTTTCTTTTTTTTTTCTTTTTTGCCATGGATCATCTGGAAATGTAATGTGCTTTAATGCTTCTCTTTTTGTAGCCAAGTAACCGCCTTGCAGCAAGGAGTGGAAAGGTCTCAAAAATGATTTATTTCAGCTTTTTAACTTTGCCACCGCTGTAGCCAGTAGCTTTGTGTAGACTAACCCTTCCACCTCCACTGTTCATCATGAAGAATCTGTTCCTGCATCTCTCCACCTGCAACAGTGGAGAAGAATTAGGGCAGATTAATAAAACTGTATCTACCTGGTAACATCAAGTGAGTGTATTTACTTTCTGAGAGGCTCTGCACAGCCTTTGTAAAATGAAATGGAGTAATGTAGTGCCCCCTGGTGGTCGTTACATTAGCTACCTTAAACTTGATATGAATTCAAGTTTGCATAACCGCACTGGATATGAGCCAAACTCTTGGCCATGGGCAGGATTTCAGTGACCTTTAGGCAGCAGAATTAGAGCTCTTCATCATAAGGTTAATGTCAGAACTCAGAACACTTTCACTGCTGTCTTTGTCCCATAGAAATGTCAGCTTGTCCTCTATTCCTCCCCTGTCTGTACTGTAGAGATTTATCTGAGTCATAGGGCAGTGTCTCTGCAGTCAAACCTTGCTGTAGTCGTGTCTTAACTTTGCTACCAGTCTTGTAGTTTCTCTTTTATTGGTATTTTTAACTGAGGTTAGGAGCCAAGCTTGAATTAGCCTCTGCCCCCTAATGGGACCTTACATTAACATTCAGTTTATTGCACACAATTCTATAGTTTTATGAGACTTAAAACACAGTTCTTTTGAACATTTACACTGTAATGTGAAGAAATTTAAATGGGTTCTTGCTCTAACATATTCATCACTATGTGTTCCCCCATATCACATTTAGTAACATGCTGCCATACCATTTTCCTCCTTATGGTTGGAGTTGCTGCTCAGTAGCGCTTTAGCAACACTAATGCTGTTTTGTGATTCTTTGATATGAAACTGTTTCCCAGATCCTAAAACCTAGATGTGGCTCACAGAGCTGAGATAATCAAAAGCATTTTGAAACTGTATTCATCTTTGTTTCACAGTCAGAGCTTTAAAGATAAATCAAATGTCAAAATGTTTTTGAGAAACCCATGTAAACTCTGAGAGGCAATAACGCAAAACCTGCCACGGCCCCTCTCTGTCTTCTTATTAAATCCTTTTTTGTCATCCTTCTCTTTCCCACTTTTTCCCCATCTTACTTTGTTACTCTGTCACAGAGGTATCGCAAGTCTACTAAGTGCCAAAGAAGTTGGCATGAAGATCTTTGAGGATTATGCAAATTCCTGGAACTGGATCCTCATGTAAGAATGGCTGTGGCTTCTGCTGATTTTCATGTTTTCCCTGCTCTTTATGGATTATGAGCCGCTTCGTGGTTAGAGAAATTTCTCTGACCCATCAGTGAAAGCAATGATGAAACAAATTAAACTTGTAACTTTCATATGCTCCACCTGCTCAAACTGTTGGAATTTACAACAGCAGGCAATTCAAAACACACTGCCATTTACAGAACATCTTGCTAAATGGGTTATCAAAGTCTACCTAAATTTCCTTTGTGGCAAAGCTTGTTAATTGGATAATGTCTGAATTGTATATGAATTTGTCACATATGTGTATATATTTATGTTGTTGCAGTGGTCTGGTGATCACCATGGTAGTCAGTCTGCTCTTTATCCTGCTGCTCCGCTACACTGCAGGTGTGCTCTTGTGGCTCATTGTATTTGGTGCTATCACTGCTGTCGGCTACGGTGAGTATGTACCGTAGACACTTACCCATGTGCCAGTAAATATTATATAGTTAGTATACATGTTGGAGATTTTGCTCATGTTTTTACATTTGATTTTCTCACCTATCTTAGTGTGAGCAGTCCAGTTGTCGTGGCAAATTGTAACAGATTTAGATTTGTCATTCTTTCTCTCTCTGTTTCTCAGGTATCTGGCACTGCTACTGGGAGTACAGTACCCTGAGAGGGAAGCCAGGATCTAATGTCACCATCTCTGATATTGGCTTCCACACAGACTTCAGCATTTACCTTAAGATCAGCGAGACATGGCTCATCTTCAGTATGTTATCAGCTACCACCATACCGTTCTAGTTTCTTTCTATTTTCTGGGTTCCCGGGCATCCTGGAAAACCTGAAAAACAGTCGACCAGTTTTCCAGTTGTGGAAAACAAATGAAAAATGACAGAATAAGTCAAATTTCTTGAAAAATATTGTTTTGTCCTGGCCAAAGTTATGTTCAAATTAATGTTGACATTTAAATGTTGGATGACATTGTTTTGAATAGGCTGTTATTGCTTTTGTTCAGCAATACTGTGAATGCGCCCTGAAGCTGCCACTTGGATGATTTACAACTTAAGTAACATTGTGAAGAATATAAGTTACATTAACCTTTAAATATACATTTGACCCTGTTGGCCTCCTTCACTCAATTTGACGTCCTGTCGCTCATAAGGTGGCTAAAGTATGATAAACTGATGAGACCTGTTTAGACTAGACTTGTCAGTAGTACAGTTTTTGCTGTTGTGGTTCATCCAAAAATTAATTTAATTCATGAAGAAAGAGTGAGTACATTGTGAATGAATAATGACAACAATAATATAGCACATTTTAGTTACATTGCACTTACCAAGAGATCAGTTTATCATAATTTCATAATATTTACAGATAAGCTCAAATGTCTTACACAAATCATTGATTTAAAAGATTATTTTACTAACTTGCATAAATGTATCTAAATGCTGAAGTGACATGTTAAGACATTTCTGGTATGTGTCCACTGATAGTTATTGTATAATATTTACATTTTGCTTTTGGTTTTTAGTGATCTCACTGTCAGTGATTGAGGGCATCATTGTGATTATATTGATATTTCTGAGGACGAGGCTGCGCATCGCTGTTGCATTACTGAAGGAGGGAAGCAAGTAAGTATTGATAAAAGCTTTGCTGAGTCCTAAAAAATGTCTAATTATGTGTAATCATATTTTTTTTTATAAATACAATGTTTGGTCTTTGTTGTTTCTAGGGCCATTAGCTACATCATGTCCACTCTCTTCTACCCAATCATCACCTTTTTTCTTCTGGCCATTTGCATCGCTTACTGGGCCGTTACAGCAGTGTATCCTTCTAACCGGGACACTAATGAGCTGTTTTATGTTTCTTACATGGAGCCTGAGTTAGTTTTACTGTAGAAACCTTGTATTGTAACTGTAGTTGATGTAGTGATAGGAAATGTTATAGTGTACAGTGTTTGATGTATTGTGTTTTTGAAAGACAGATATTTGTGTAAATAGCAGTTTATAAGTAATGGTTGTTGTGTGTTGGAAATTTCCCTTTGCGTTTCCCTTAACTAGTCTTACCTCAGCTTTTTAGCATCATCTGGTTATGCAGTCTATAAGGTCACACCCACTGATGATAAATGCATGTACGCCAACCTCACATGCAATCCAAAGGTTAGCTACACTCACTCTTACACATCATTCACTGAAAAAAGACTTTATCTGTTAGTGTCTTTAGTTTGCTATTTTTTGCTTTCAGAAAAACATGTCACTGATTCTTTGTGTTTGTAACTAAGTCATTTCTCTGTCACATCTTGTTCTGTGAAATATTTCTTGGTCAGATTCCTTCACCACATTCAACTGTGATCAGGGAAAGCAAGTGGAAAAACATTTTTATTGCCAAAGTAAAATCTGCTGAGAAGCATCAACATCATCAGAATCAATATATTCTAATGTAAATTGAGTTTGTATTAGTGGCTGACAGCTACAAACGCCTATTTTACATATGTTAATTATTAGCCTGCCTGCCCCCTCCTGGCTTGTGCAGAGTAATGTGAGCTTTTAAAAGGATTGATGCACTGTGTGGTCACACAGTGTTAAATAAATGCAGGATTACCTCAGAGCCTTATATTGAGAAATGACTCATTACCATGAAAAATGGAGAAGCAGTGAAGCTAGTGTTTTTCTGTGATTTAGTAGAGCTACTAATCATAAATTAAGTGTAACAGAAATATTTAAGATAATATTAAAGCACTGACAAGACATCAAGATTAAATCTGTTGATTTCTTTCAGACCTTCACTCAGACCAACATCACCAAAGTGTGCCCTGGGTCACAGTGCATGTTTGCCTTCTATGGTGGGGAGAGTGTGTATCACCGCTACATCTTAGTTCTCCATCTGTGTAACCTGTTTGTGTTCCTCTGGCTGGTCAACTTTACCATTGCTTTGGGCCAGTGCACCCTGGCCGGGGCTTTCGCTTCCTACTACTGGGCCCTGAAGAAACCAAACGACATCCCTGCCTGCCCCCTCTACTCCTCATTTAGTAGAGCCATACGGTAGGGAGCAGCATGGGTGGAGAGGTTATTTTACATTGTACATTGTATTTTACATTGTACCAGAATAACTACTATTTCTTTTACCCTAAAAAGTCAGGAATGAACAAAAGTTACATTTAGGTCTTATCTCCTAAATAACAGAGCAATGCAATACAAGTATCAGATAAATCTATGAAGAAGTTAACAGGCTTTTATTTAGTTTGTGTGTAATATAAAAATCTGATTGGGTCCAACACACTCCCTACTCCCTATGATTTCATCTTGTGTTACAGTTATCACACAGGCTCTCTCGCCTTCGGTTCTCTGATCATTGCTGTGGTGCAGACAGTCCGAGTTGTTCTGGAGTACCTGGATCACAAACTGAAAGGTAGGCTGTGACTCTTAGAGACACTGATGTTCCCACAGTTTAATAAGCATTTAAAGCATGTTGCTGATGATTTGTACTTTTCCAGGATCTCAAAATGCCTGCGCTCGATACTTGCTTTGCTGCCTCAAATGCTGCTTCTGGTGCCTGGAAAATTTCATCAAGTTTATAAACAGAAATGCATACATTATGGTGAGTAATAAGGCATCTAGTTTACCAATAGTTTGGATCGATATTATGCAATCTGGGAGTTCAGTTTTTGATTGGCTTGACTTGTTTTATTCTCCTCTACTAAGCCCTTTACACCTTTTTCCCCAACAGATAGCAATATATGGAAAGAACTTCTGCACCTCATCCAAGGACGCGTTCTTCCTCTTGATGAGGAATGTTATTCGGTAAGACCGTTTTTTTCACATATCAAGGTTCAGAGTAAAGATGATTTAATGGGTTTTTCGATTAATAAGTCTATTTAAAAACGCCAACATAACAAATAGTATTGTAAAAATAAAAAAATAGTTCTAAAAGTTGGAAATTTACTGTATACAAGTTGGTGAAACAATGAAGAGGGTCTAAAGTAACTGCACTTTTTCCTTAGTTACCTTTTTTTATGTACTTAACGATGTATGCCTATTCGTAGATTTCCTTTGAGTCCTTGTCTCAGTACATGACAGTGTCTTCTCTATTTCTCTGTTGTCTTGTATTTCTTCTCAACTCTGGCTCTTGTCTCATTCTGCTGTAGTGTTGCTGTCTTGGACAAGGTGACAGACTTTCTGCTCTTCTTAGGAAAACTACTTATTTCAGGAAGTGTTGGTGAGTTTCATGCCATCTATGAAGTGACGCAGTGCCATAGATGAAAAATTGCAGAGGAGGCAGGATGAGACAGACGATAAATTGTCTTACTCCCAGTTATTTTTGCTATGTATCCACTAATTAAAGTCATTATAACATTTACAACTTTAAGTCACAGCTACAAGTTGTTTGAATTAAAGTCCATTTTATGAGGCCTTAAATTCTGTTCCATATATCTTAAGAGATCTTAATTTAAACAAATGTTTAACAAATTAATTCTTGTAGTCACCCTTAAAAAGCCCTGTACAAAAACTTGCTGCATATTTCTTACACTACCTATCCATTCACAGTCGCCTGCTATTAGTGCTTAAGTTTCACCAATGTGTGATTTATTGAACTAAATGTAGTAGAACAATTAACTGTTGTTTATAAGCCCTTCACTTCCCCCTTTCAACTAATTATGGCCTCTGTGGAACCCCTTGTTCAAAAAGTCTGAGGAGAAGTGAATAACATTGATCATCTCATTTCAATGGCACCTGTCAGTGGGTGGGATATATTAGGCAGCAGGTGAACATTGTGCCCTCAGGGTTCATGTGTTGGAAGCAGAAAAAATGGGAAAGTGTGAGGATGTGAGCAACTTTGACAAAGGCCAAATGGTGATGTCTAGACTTCTGGATCAGAGCCTCCCCAACACGGCAGCTGTTATGGGATGTTCCTGATCAGCAGTGGTCAGCACCTTAAGTGGTCCAAGGAAATGAAACTGGTGAATCGGGGACACAGTCATGGGCGGCCAAGGCTCATTGAAATGTGTGGGGAAGGTTGGCCCGTGTGGTCCAATCCAACAGAAGTGCTATTGTAGTTCAAACTGCTTAAAAAGTTAATGCTGGTTCTGATAGACAGAAAGAAGGGCATCATGTTTTGTTGTGTATAAGGGGTTCATAGTCACAGCAGTCAAGGTGCCCATGCTGACCCCTGTCCACCACCAAAGGCTCCTACAATGGGCACGTGAGATAACAGAATTGGACCACGGAGCAATTGAACAAGGTGACCTTGTCTGATGAATCACGTTTTCTTTTACATCATGTGGATGGTCGGGTGCATGTGCGTCTCTTACCTGGCCCCAGGGTGCACTATGGGAAGAAAACAAGCTGGTGGAGGCAGTGTGATGCTCCAAAGCCGATGCTTGGACGGGTCAGGGGTGTTTTGGCTGAAAACAGGGACCTACACTGTATTAGGCCTTGGTCATAATATTACGATTGGTGTATGTATGTTCTTTTTTTTTATATCTATGCTTGTTGTTGAGACATTTTTATCTTTTCCAGGTGTCCTCGCATTTTTCTTTTTCACACGTCAAATACCAGTCATTCAAGAGGAGGTGCCATCCCTAAATTACTACTGGGTGCCCCTTCTGGTGAGGAATTAAAATGTGGGCTATTTAATAAGTAATTGTACGAGGAAATACAACTAAGACTGAGTGGGGTTACTTGGGCAAATTGAGATATATTTGTATTCTGACTTGGACTATTCACTGTTCACACAATGGATTTAATCAGTAGAAAATTATTCCATTGAGACATTTTATGTCTCTGGCTTTTCTGTACCTTTTAAATAGATAGCTACGCTGATGGTATTTTTAATAACTAGAGAGAAAGATTAAAATGCATCTGGAGCATTAGGTGGCCAAAGACGTGAAATGAAAGAATCAGAGAAAATACCACAGAGAAAAATTTATTGTAGTATATTTTCTAGTGACTGCTGTTTTCTCCTCAGCTGAATGAAGCTTATGTCTTAACATTTATCACCATAGCTTCATTTTTTTTCTTGGTTGTGATAAGTCAAACCCCACTGCACTTACTCCAGTTTTTTGAAGTGTTGCACAAGCTAATTTGTTTTGTTGATGAATTTATGTTTCTGTGCCTTGTACATTTCCTGCTGCTCTTGGTGTATGTTTGAATGTAGATTTTTATTTTCAATAAGACAGATGATGCACATTGACTGTGACCTGTTGATTCTTTCAGACGGTGATATTTGGATCATACATGATTGCACATGGCTTTTTTAACGTCTACGCCATGTGCGTGGACACATTGTTCCTGTGCTTTTGTAAGTATGCAGGTTTTTAAGTACTTGACATGACACTGTGAAAATACTGATAACTTGTACTGAGTACTGCTAGAATGGTTAAAGATTAAATATCAAGTGGCCTGTCAGCAGTTGAATATACCTTTCTCCCTCTTTAAAACTGGCTTTAAATCATAACTGTAACTGATTTCTGCTCATTCACTGTCCTGTACTCTTTAATTCCTCCACGTCTGTGTTTGTCTCTACTAAGCCTTTGCTTTTCTTTCTCTTCCTGGCCGTCTCTCTGTGCATTGTCTGCTATTCCTGCTCCTCCTTTCCTGTGCTGGGGCCTGGTCTCAGGTGAAGACCTGGAAAGGAATGATGGTTCTTCCTCCAGGCCCTACTACATGTCTCCTGGCCTGCACAAGATCCTGCGCAAAGGAGAGGAGGGTGCCAAATCTTGTGCTGCCTCCTGAGCAATGTGCGGCCATTTTACTAAACCGCTGACTCTCTCACTCACTTCTGCATATCAACTGTATGCGTGGGAGTCTGAACGTTTGGGAGCGAGTACTGTAGGGCTAAACTTCAAAACTGGAATGCGTCCCACCCTGGTCTTGGATGACCTGGACATGAAAGGACATGCTTTTACTTCAGTTCCTCACAGAAAAGGCATTGGGGACTTGAAAAAAAGACCTCTGTACACTTCCTCTCTTGAGCCAACTCAGATACTTGCCTTTTTTCTGTCACACTTTTTGTTCTTTTTTCTTTTCTCTATTTTCTGCTGACCTCTGCCTTACTGAGAGGGTACTTGTCAACTCGCAGGATTGATGCACAGACTGTGATAAAAATGATAAAAGCATTTTACCCAAACAAACATGAGGACCTTAAAATGTACAGATGCCACTGATTGACTATGGCATAAGGTATCACCATTTAAAAAAAAAAAAAAAAAAAAAAAAAAGTGGTGGACTTATGGGGCACCCTCTTGTCGCACTTTGGTCTTCTAGTGTAAAATCATGTTTTGTATGCACTTTCACATATGGGAAAAGAACCATGTGATTCATTTCGTCTGCCTAGCATGATTATTTTGCTGGCTGTTGATGTTTACCATTGGTTTTATAGGTTGCTTTGATCCACTGTATTTATACTAACACAGACACACAAATCCAAAAATGGTTTGTATACTGCACTTGGCAAAACAGGTTTTCCTTCTTTTACATCATTTAAACAAGGTCACAATCATGTCAAAGTTTCCATTATACTCATAGATGTACTGTAAACCACACAGAGACTTTGTGGGAGGTCAAGACTTCAAAAGACATTTTATGGTTTTTGCTTAAAATCTAAACAGAACCTGACAGTTTTCAGGAAACTTCTGAATGCAGCCACTAGTTTACGTGCCTAGTTGTGAAAAAAAAGAAAATGTTCCTCTTACTCTGTGGTTTTAGACCTAACACCAGGAACCTTTGCGATACAGTTTATAAAAGGATGTCAAAGCCATTTTTGGTAAATTTTTTATTGGATGGTTCAGATGTAGTGCTGTTTTAATACTAAGTATAATACACACATCTGTCTGGAGGTTATTCAGTGTTCTTTTTGTATAGGGGAATTTTTTTTATCAATGAAATCCAATGAAAATGTGAATCATTTTTTTTGAATAAATATAAATGGTTAAAGTATTGTCCAGTGCATTTTCAAAGTACCTTGCTTTTGGCTTTAATTTGACAGTTCTAGGTGACCAAAAGTATCAGGGTTTAGCTTTGATGGACAAAGTGATTTTTCTAATTGGGATTTTAACTCATTGCTGCTGCTGCTGACTCCTAGTGTGGGATCTGGAGGTGAACAACGGCACTCTGGAGCGGCCATTCTACATGGACAGAAGCTTGAAGAACATCATCAACAAGAAGAATGTCCTCAAACACCCCCGCAGAGGAAGGTGAGGGAAGGAGAAAGACTGGAAGTCATTCACCAGACCATGGTACAAGCCCATGAGGCAATAAGCATCCTGCCAATTGTAATTTAAGTACATTTAAGTTGGACATTGAACTGTACACTATAATAGACAAACCATAGATAAGAAGATCTTAAATCCCAACTCACCCAAACTCATAATTTATGAACTTGGTAGTTTGTACTATATTCCTATTTAACTTACTCCTATTAATATATTTTTTTAAATGTATAAATGAAATACAGTTTGCAGCACAATCAAAACTACACACAGCCACAGTCTTACTATGCATTAAGTTCCTATTGGAATAAGTGATTTCTTTCTTTATTGAGGTTGTGATAAACCTCAGCTGTTTTTGTTCCAGAACTCTTGTAGATGGCGGTTTTCACCACATGGTGGTGCCAGTCATTGCAATACACCTTACCTGTGCTGTTATTTGGGCTGCATGCACTCCTGATTGAAGTTTTTTTTCCATGAAATAGTTTTATGTCAGCTCTTCTGTGTATTTTTAGCGCAGTGTTTGACCCTAAAGTGTCTCACATTGAGAGAAATATTCAGCACTTAGTGTCCACAGTTTTTATATTTAAGTATCAAGGATATAATGGCAAAGCAGTTCAATGTGCTGCTTCATTCCTAAGCGCCATTTTCTTGGATTTGCCACACTGAATGTCTAATTGCAATGTTGCAGCTACATATTTTACATCTGAAGATGTTTTTCTAAAGTTTTTGAATAACTTGTTCTGTGTTTTGCATCACATTAAAAAAAAAAAATAGCCACTGTTTGTTCTTGGAAGCAACCGATGTGTCCAAGAAGCAAAAAACACAGAAACGATACCTGTGACACGTGCCGTTTCTTTGCTTTTTAACTTGTTGCTCATCAGGGTGTGTGTGTGTGTGTGTGTAAAACTCAGAGGGCAAAGCATGAAACCTTGAATTACAACAATCACAATGTGATGATTGGCTGCACTTAAAGTGATACTCCCCCAAAATATAGTGTATTAGTTTTAGAGTCACATCCTACTGGTTTGCTGTTGTTTATCACTTTAATTAGTCACCTGTGATAAATGACAGTGACGGACCACAAATATCTACAGCTAACTGCATGAGCTGCGAACACAGACGCTTGTCTAAGCTGCTAAAGTGGTTTTAGAAGTTTCTGTTATGATTTTAAGTTTTATTCCTAAGCTCATCCTTCAGTCAATTCAGTCTGACCACAGCCACTGGAGGATGCAGTGCAGAGGATAAAGCCAAAATTTCTTGTTTAACTTGGTTTGTTTTTATCTTAATATGAAATGACATTTGGTCACTATGTTTCCTCTTATTGAGCCAAAGTGACATAGGTCCCACGTAGTGTTATAGGGTTAGTAAAACATATTTCATTAACATGATTAATTGAACATGTTGGAAAAAACTATATATATGTTGCATATGTTTAGTTTAGTTTGCAGATGGAAGAGCCACTCTTGGAAGATGCAGTTGTGAAGATTTGTCTGTTTAATGGAGTATTTGAATCCTGTGAGTTCCAGACAAAGGTGATCTTCCTCCTTTTTTGTCTTGGAGGCAGAACCTGGTATATTTCTGATGAATGTATTTGCAGAGTGAGATGCATTTGGGTGTCAGCAGGTTTTTGTTGAGGTAACTGATGAACTACATGGGTGACACAGCTTTTGGCAGATTCCAACACTATGTACTTGTATCATAGACTTAAATCATTTCATTAGGTTTTCTTTTTTTCCAAAAGGGAAAATGCATCGTGCGTCACTTTCTATGATACTGACCTTTTAGATCTTTGAGAACTGGCTCGTGTTTGTGAGTCTTTGTATCGTGTTTGTCAAACCTGAGAACCTACCCTCAGAGTGACAGCACTACCAGACTTACACACCTTCTGCCCCTGTTTGAGCTGAACATGCTGGGACAGGAACAACATTAACCATTCAATAAAAGCAAAACAACTCTGCTTGTGTATCTGAAAGGAGAGAAACGATGCATGTAGTATTCACTGTGGCATATTATGCATGTGGCATATTGTTATTGATTTTTTTATATATACTGAAAAGCTACTTTGCTCTTAGCTGAATTTTGCATCTTTTTTGTGCATGCAGCTCAGGTTTAGTTTCATTCCCATGAGGGAAAATACCTAAGATCTGATAAGTGAAGTAAAAACTGTTTTTATATGCTTCCCCTCCCTCCCATGTCTGGAAATTAGATTCTTTTGGTCAACCACAGTCAACAAGTACACACAAGTAAAAACCTCTCTCTCTGTTAGAGTAGGCGTCAGTTTTCTTACTGCAAACTCTTAAAAGTCAAAGTCTGGAGTATAGCTCATCGTTCTGTAAATTGACAGGTCAGAGCACTGCATCTTTAAACTGTTTTATTTATTGTGCTCAGTTGTTGAGAAAGCTGCTTATTTATACCGTAAAAGTTGCATGTATTTATTTAACAGAATATATTGTCTGTCTTAAGTTTACCATAATATAAATGTACTTTGTTAATTCTGTTTATATCAATAAATTGTTTTTCTACTACACATAGTTTTCACATAACACTACTTTCTTCGTAAATTCTGTATTTGCACATGGAGGTATAAACACTGCACCATGTCAGCTGTCACTGGATCTTAGCTGTTGCTGTAAAATGTCACTTTTCAGTCCAAGGTTTGTGAAATTAGACATTTATTTTCAAAACAGACTTCACATACAATAAATAAATTAAATTGCAATATTCAAACACTGCTATACAAACAATTTCAAGTTCATCTTCATAAGGAGTTGACATTTGGGGTCTGGTGGCTTTCACTTAGAGTAGCACGATCAAACTGTGTCACCAACAACACAAACAAATATAAATCTATAATGTCATAGCTCACATTCCTATGAGTTACACTGAAAATTTTCCATATCCACATTATACAGTACATTTAGGACTGTAAATTGTCATCCATAAAATGCTCAGGAATGAGTCCAGTGTTGTCAAAGAATATAAACATGTAATGAACTACTGGCAGTTTAAGAAAAGAAAGGGTTTTATGGTTCACTGAAAATGAAATTATATTTACCATTGAGATCTGAACACTGCGGCTGCTAATGATCAACGCTGGTGAAGTCTTAGGCTTGTGTGTGTGTGTGTGTGTGTGTGTGTGTGTGTTAGCTGCTCAGGCGTGAGACACAGGCAGGGAGGTCATGGCGTGGGCTGGCAGCAGCGGTTGAAACATGGAGGGAGGGGGGTGTACTGCGGGCACACAGAGCACCAATCATTACTTTAATTCACATGTAAATTTGGAAGTGACATGTTATTTTTGTTGTGACAATAATAAATCAATTTTTCATAAATTAAATAAATATAAAGTATATCATAAAAATGTTAATGTTAAAACAGTGGAAAGGTTTTCTTACCACCTCTAAGCTTATTTTGTCTTAGATACATTATTTGATAAATATGAATATAGATTATTCTCAGCAATATGAAAATCCTTCTCAGTATCACCTACATTCTTACAAAAATAAATGACAATTTATCTGGTACTGGGCACATATCAGTTATGACCAGCATGTTAAAACTTTTATATTTCCTCCTCTGAACTTAACTGGTGACTGGTAAGACAATACAAGAATACAATACAAGAACATAAGGAAATGGACTGAAAAAGAATTGCATCCAACAACAAAAAAGTTAATTAATCAAAGAGAAATATTATGTCTCCTTTGTCTATCTCAATGTTCATCTTCTAGCCTGATATTTCAGAAAAATCTGTTATGATCTCCCTCCAACTTTTTTGTATAAATTATTTTTAGATTTCTTTTTACTGTTAAATAAAACATCAAATCATCAGCATATAAACTAAATTAATTTTTTTCTCTGAGCCAGAGGTTCAAATGCTAACACATAAAAAGATAATAGGAAGCCTTTTCTGGTGCCCTTTGTTAATTTAAATGCTTCAGAAAATCTTACATGTCAATCGTCTTTATCCTAGTAAATATTTCCTCCACTGATTCATGTAGCTGCTTCTTGGCTTATTTGCTTTTCAGATAATTCATGTCAAATGTGAGGTATCACTTGGGGAAAACATTAATTCAAATTTCTAATGGCATATGTAGGTTTTACACAATTTACATAAACATAACTTTAAAAGTTTTAAACATTAATTGCACATATATTTTTCTTAAACCTCATCAACAGTCTCATCACAAGACGTCAACATTTTGCCAACTACACAAAAAATCTGTTAAAATCGCTCTGATAATAATTCATAAAAAGTCTTGTTCTCACTGTCTATGAAGGAGTGTAGTGCAGAGAGCATTGACCCCTCTGGGCCTCCGTAGGCTGTGTACTGCAGCTCCTCGGGGGTCGGGGTGGGCTGGGACAGGCGGCTGGGCTGCAGTGAGGTCATCGGTGTGCTGGAGGTGTGGTTGGGGCTCACATGCTTCTTGTGGCGAGCTCGGCAGTTTTGGAACCAGACCTGAGTTCACGGGACAAACAGCTTTTTAAAGCAACATGCCATGAAAAAGGCCTATTTTGTCACAATAGTTGTTGTTGCAAGTTGTAAATTGTACAAGTCTTTATCTCTCTGCCAAAACAAACTCTCTACTTTTTAATTAGTTAATTTTTAAGTCACTTTCCTCCTTGTGGGAAAACCACTCACTAACACTAGCGCTCACTATGTGCTTATAATACACTGTTCCCCCTCCATGTTAGTTCATTGGTGCATTTATTTTTTGAGAATCATAACTTTTTTTGCATTTTGCTTATAACCTTAGTAGAGACGCTAGTTTGGCTAAGGTAACAAGAGTAACAGATCAGCCCCATAGGTTTGTTTTCTCTGAAGTGTCATTGTTCTTGAAGTACCACTGTTAGGAGTGGAAACAATGGTTCAAATTACAACTGTTTGTATAAAGCTGTGTGACTGGAATCACAGCTCTGGACACATAGATAACAAAGTTTGTCATTAGTTACATGAACCCTAATCTTAACCAATTATTGCTTTCAAGACACACATCAAATTTGGTTGAATTATACCAAACACATTGGACAAATTTGTACATACATGTTTTTGACTGAAGATCTGGTTAGTTGTTTTTTTTTTGTTGTTTTTTTTTTTTTTTTCCCAAGTTGAAAATATCTGTCTGTACTTGTCCCAGATCTCACATGTAGTACACACCTTCACCAGTGGTGTAAACAATCAATTTTCAGGTGTATTTACATTTTAAGGTACATTGATTTTCTATGCCACATTTCAACGATACAGAGGAAGATGCTACACTTTGTATTCCATTACATTTATTCGTCACCTATAGTTACTTCATATTTTGTTGCTTAACATTTCACATACAACCAAAAGCATATGTAGATATAACAGAATACTCAGTGACAGAGTCAACTATGTACCGGGATGTCAAGTACCTTAAACAGGCTTTACCACGCAGCAGCATTAAAATATTGTTGAAATAGAAGTGCATTTAATCCGGTTTTGAATTGCCAGCAGGTGCATATTATGCAAATAAACCACATTAGTGGTTGGGATTTAACCCTTTCTTCTCTCTAATTAGCAGGATTATATACTTTATGTTCCACCCTCCGTTGTCCCTTCACTAACCTGTATGACTCTTCGGCTGAGGCCCGTCTGCTCTGCCAGCTTCTGCAGTGTTTGGGCATCTGGGTTGTTGTCCTGGGCAAACTGGGCCTGCATTACCTGCGCGTGCCCAGGTAAAAAAAAAAAAAAAAACAGTTCAGCATCAGACAGGTGATGTCATGTCATGACATTTTGACTTATTCTCTACATGGTCCTAAATGCAGGCTTCAATATGAACGGTTCAAAAAAAATTAAAATTACACTGAACAATTTACACTATTATCACTTTTAAAGAAAAAACAGTACAACAGAATGTATTATTTATTATTATTTAAGAACCAGCATCATTGCAAAGTTAAATAAATGCTTTTCTAAATTGATCTGTTGATGAAAATGGAAGTTAAACTCATCTGAACTCGTCCTAAATCTTGATTGATACAAATTTGTAATTCAAATATCATTTTAAAGACCAAGGCCAATGTTTTCAGACTTAATGTCTGAACATTTCTGATGCTCTAAATTAAATGCACAAATTTGTTCCTCACATGTCAAGTCATGTGAGAAAATTCTCATATGCAGTTGTGTGTATGGAATCGTGAGACAATATAGATCTTGTTGTAAAACACATTTGCAGTTAGTTCAAATTAAAGTGACTCATCACCTTAGTCTTCGCCTTCTTCCCCTCAATAGAAGTTGCAGTAGCACTCGCACAGTATTTTACCCAGTGATCTAATACAAACATATTTTTTCTGCCTATGATCTGTCTGTTCTATGTGAAGATTGATGTTAACCTGCAGCTGGTCGGCAGTGAAGCTGGTCCGAGCTCTCTTGGAGGGTTTTGGCTGGTTAATCTCCTGCTCAGTGGGCACAGCCCCCTCCATGTTAACACTGTTTCCTGCAACAGAGAGCGATTTCTCAAATTAAAACATTTAGCTATAATATCACATGATATTAGAAGCACAACTAATAGAATATATATTGCTTTAGTATTAAGTATATAGTATTTATTTTAATATGTAGCACATGTTTAAATGAAGTAGTTTATAAAAAGGGAAACAAATACATTGCTATTCTCAGATGAATTATCGAAGCTGTATGTTTGAATTAGATCTACAAGTATTTCCTTTGTCATAATGATGTATTATGAATTTTTTTTAAAAAATGAGAGAAAAGAGCACATTTAACTTTTCCTTAGCTCAAAGTGAAATTTTTGATTGAATTTACAAATGAAATTCATTTGATCGTGTTTTTTTGAACAGAAGAAGTGTAACAAACCTGTAGTGGTTATTTGACATCACGTCCAAGGCTGAAGGAACTTTCATGCAGACTGAGAGTGAAAACTGCAGCTGCAGACCGGCTCACCTTTCTCCACGGCTCGCTTGAGGTTGTCCAGCATGCAGTCGTAGTGGACCCTGCAGAGCACCTTCTCCTCCACCAGGGCGAACTCCTCCCCGGTGGACAGCTGCCTCTTGCAGGAGAAGCAGGCGAAGCAGGCCAGGTGGTAGACGTTTCCCTTGGCCCGGCGGACCCAGTCTGTGGAGTGGATGTTCCTGCCGCAGCACGCACACCAGGTGCCGTATCTTCTGCAGGTGAAGGTCATGGTGAGCACATCAGACACCCACAAAGCTGCCTGAGGGCATTGAAACGCTTTAACGCTCGAGTGTGATGCCTTTGCTGCATTTTAATGGACGATGCCAATTTTTTTTCTTCTTTTTTTCTTTTTTGTAAAACTCAATGGGCTATAATTTGGGTCGTTTGTTTTTCTCCCACACATACAGATGCCTGAATGAAATTTGTGGTTAAATGAAACTGATTTAAGAGATATTTTAAGTGATCCCGGCCTTAGGCCAATCATGACTGAAGTCATATAATATTTAACCTGATGAGCCAAGACCTCAAACATCTTCTGTCAATCACTCATTTCTGAATATCGATATTTCTTTTATGTGATGATGGAAAGTTGAAAGGCTGCGAGGAGACGAGAGGTCGGTTGTTTTTTTTTTTTTTTTTTGTTTTGTTTTTTTTTTTTTTGTTTTTTTAGGCCAAAACCGGACGGATTGGCGCCTTTATTGGAAACGAAGTGAATGTAAAATAATAAATAAATGCAAATATTATTATAAAACGTATTATTATTATTATTATTATTAATTCAGGCCAGTTTTTATTTATATAGCACCAGTTGACAGAAGTTATTTCAAGGCACTTTCCAAATAAAACGGGTCTAGATCCTCTCCATATAACTAGTTCGTGTCTGTGTTGGTTTGTTTCGACAATTTCGTTTCAGTTGCCTCGATTTTCGTTCGATCGGCGCTAAGAAAAATGCACGTACCGAAAGTAGTCCAGTTTGCAGAAAACTTCTTTGTCTTTGATGTAACAGCTGGTGTGGCTGCCAAGTGAAGTCTGGCACACGCTGCACGAGAGACAGCGCACATGCCAGCACAAGTCGTTAACCTAAAGCAAAGACACAGGATAAATATGGAGTCAGTCAGCTCGGAGGCAGCTCCGCTGAACGTAAAAACCACAGAAATCCAAACGCAAACGAAGGGAAAAAAAAAAAAAAAAAAAAAAAAGCAGTAATCCGAAGTTAACTAAAAAAGACAATCCTCGAAAACTGCAGCACAAAAAAAAAAAGAGCAATGTTTACCTTTAATAAATATTTATCCACAATTTCCTCGCTGCAGCTCGCGCACACCGTCCTGCCCAGGAGAGGCGCGGAGGCCATCGTCTGCAGCGACGACGCGTCTTCATCCAAAACTTCCACCGGGGCGCCCTGAAGGGATCGAACCTGCGGTTAGAAAAGGACGCGCCGGAGCGCATCCACCCCACAGCCACAACAGACCTACAGCGAGGGACTATAAATATATAAAAATAACGCGTTTGAACTCGGCCCACCTGTCACTGACACCAATGATAACAATGAGCTGTTAAAAAATAAAATAAAATCTAATAAAATAAACGATAATAACCCTGAAATAAATCGTTTCCTCTCGCACTCTAGTGTGGCTTTTTAAAATTCCCACGTTTCCGGTTCAGCCTCATTTGCTTTCAAGTTTTTCTGAGTGAATTTGAACACAGGACAGAATAAAAGCCTCGTTTAAAAATAAAAAAAAAAAAAAAAAAAACTGTGAAAAGATGATTTTTTTTCTTGCCAATTAGTGAGGAAAAAAAATAAAACAAATAAAATAAAAGCTTAATATAACCCAAAAGAGAAAACTGATTTGAAGAGCTGCCTCCAGACTGAGAGTTTTTAGAAGCTAATTTAAAGTATTTAAACCTTTATCCAACCTGTTTCGGGGGGAAAAAAACACATGAATAAGTTTTAGCTGAGCTGCAAGGTTGAATTCCTACCATCGTGTCTCTCCTGCCCTCAGTGCATTTGCCTAGCAGCTCCTCGTCTCCTTTGCAATCTTCGCACATGACTAGAAGCTTATGGCGGGAAGATGATGTCGGTCTGTCAGACTGCCGCAGCTGCCTTAAATCCCCTTCGCTCCTTCCCATAAATATCATGCCTTTCACTTTTCACCATGACAACGCCAAACGATTACCAAAATGACATTTAAAAGAGGAGGATAGTCATTACTTACAAAAACAGACAACACTTGAACTAATACTTATCCTATGTGCATTATGTTCTTGAGATCTGCCATTTGTGATGCGGCAACTGCCGGCTGCGTGCGCGCGTGCCGCGGCTAGACCCCGGCGCACCACTTTCACGTGTCAATCAAAAAACCAGCGCGAGGTCTTCGGGGAAAAGGGCACTGATTTATTTAATAACAGCAATTAAAAGACTAAGTTCGCCACAAACGTCTACCCGGGGTAACCTAAAGGTGAAGGGGTCTCATTAACTACTTGAGTTTTAATTGCAGAATTCAGGGAGGGGTAATTTCCTTCGACATTTCTTCAAATTGTGAAAATACTGAGCTGTCAGATGTGGAAGGCCGGCTTTAATGACAGGCTGAAGCCCACTCTGATTTAATTGGCGAAAGCAATTTCAACCAATATTTAATCCCCGATATTTTCTAGCTGTCGGCTACACTGACTCACACCACAACCTGCTGGTAAGAAATATACCCTCCGCCTTTCCTTTAATTTCCATTACTCACCTCATCGTTGGACAACAGAGACTCGTTCTCGTTCTCACTAACAATGCAGCACTCTACTTTCACTTCACTTTTCCAGCGCATGTCTGTGTCCACGAGTTGAAAACGCTCCTCGGCTTCAAAGTAAAAGTCTCCTCCAGGATCCCTCTGTGTGTCAGTGCCTGTGCCCTGAGCTGTGTCTGGAGGGCGGATCATAATTCATATTTTTCCTGTACTCTTTGGCCGCGCCTCCTCTAAGCTTGTTGTGTGGTTTTATGTCAGCTTTGAGGCAAAAAAACAAAAAAAAAACAAACAAAGTCTGTCACTGTTACATTATGATAAGTTTTCAAATTTTACTTTTGATTAAGACTCGACCACAAATAATGAAAACGACAGTGATGCAGCAGCACTGGCAACATAATGCATTTTAAAGGGTCACAACCTATAGTGAAAATATACCTATAATTATAAGTGGTTTTCTGACTTAATTGACTTGATCAACTTAATGAAGCTATAACTGTGACGTATTTGTACTAATGTTATTATCAGCCATCCTATACTTTATAGACTTGTAGCTATTCTTCTACATTGCTCAGGGCAATGTATTTTTTTCTCTACAACATTAATTTGACAATTAAGTAAGAAAAAGTATATGAACTCCCAGGAATTACTTGGTTTCTTTCATGAATTGGTCATAAAATGTGACCTGTTCTTCATCGAAGTCAAGAGTCTTGTCAAACACAATGTGCTTAAGGTAATACCACCAACAATGTGGTATAACCTTTCATTTCTTTCTTAATCACACCCATTAGACATTTACATTGTTGGTGGAGAAAGTAAGTGAAGCCTTGGACTTAATAACTGGTTGAGCCTCTTTCGGCAGCAGTAACCTCAACCAAGTGCTTCCAGTAGCTGCTGCTCAGACCTGCTCAACATTCAGGGGGGATTTTTGACCGTTCTTCTTCACAGACCTGCTTCAGCTCAGCCATATTCTTCAGATGCCTTGTGTGTTCAGCTCTCTTGATGTCTTTTCACAGCATCTCAATTGGCTTAAGGTTTGGGCTCTGATTTTCTTATTTTGAATCCATTCTGTAGTGGATTTACTTTGATGTTTAGGGTCACTGTCCTGCTGCATCATCCAGATCGATTTTCATCTCGACTTCCTTGATAAACTTGGGAACTTGTATTCCTCCCAGTGATGATGAGCCATCTGGCCCCAGGGCAGCAAAACATCCCCAAATCATGATATTTCCACCACCGTACTTCTCTGTTGGGATGGTGTTATCATGTTGGTGTGCGGTGCCCTTTTTACGCCACATGTACGCCGCGTTGTCCTGCCAAAGGCACCCTGTCTGTTCAATGTTTTGTACAAAGAGGACTCATCAGCAGAGATGTTGCTCAGTTCAGTGATTCCTCCAAGTCTTTTTCTGTTACTCTAGTTTTTTTCTTTCCCTATGTGATGGTATTCTGCACTGTGTCACTTTGGCAGGGCACCGTCCTCCATAATTTGTCAAACTGTAAACTGATTAATACCTAAACTCTTTGAGATGACCTTTCTAATTCTTTCCAGCTTTATGCAAATTCAATTATTCATCATATGTCTTCTGAGAGCTCTTAGTAATATTCCAAAGGTTGTGTTTTTTATAGGTCAAACTAACTCCAACCCACACCTTCAAACTCTTTTCATTGATTGGACTCCAGGTGAGCTAACTCCTGACTCCAATTAGCTTTTGTTGAAGTCATTAGTTGTGAGGTTCACATAGTTTTTCCAACCTACGCTGTCAACAGTTGAATGATATATTCTATACGAACAAAAACAATGTAATCATTTCTGTGTTATTAGTTAGAACAGATTGTTTCTCTTCCCAATTGTAACTTTGACACAGACCAGGCAAAATTTTAATAGACACAAACAAAGAGTTCACTTACTTTTTCTTGCCACTGTACGTTTCACAAACAACATGCTAGTGAAACATGCTGTTTTTGTGTTTTAGAGTTAAATTACATAACAGAATCTATGATACTTAAAATTACTTAATCCAGCAACAACTTCATCAATAATTACTTACACAATAATATATAAATGGGCTAATAATGATCAAATATGATATAATAATATATTCTGTATAACAAGTAGCCTACATTTCCTTTTGATGCTTAAAATGCATATTGCTGCTATGCTCCTGCACTTTCATTTGAGGAAAATTATTAATGTCACTGGTTTAATTTACCAGTATGAGACCATATTAACTATTTAGGTTAATATGCGGTGCCCATGTCCACTTAAATCCTGTGGCCCTTAGTGGGGTCCCCAACCTTAAATAAGGGGGCCCTGTTGGACCCCTACTGACACCCCACCCACCACCTCTGATGCAACGTCTATACCCTGTTCCCAATAAATTCTGACTTTAAATATAACCAGTATCTTTACACTGGAATAAATGTGCAATTTTTGTGTTCTTTGTGGCGATTTTAACACAACTTAATGAAGAATATGCATCACATGAATATTAACTAATAAATCTGCAGTGAGTTAAATGAGCACTTGATATGCACTGAGCTTGAGGGTTTTGGGGTCCCTGTGGGTCTGGGGCCTTGTGGTGTTTAACCCCTTTGTACAGTTGGAAATGCAGCCTTATTTGAATCCTGATCTGGCTAGTATTTTACTGTTGGTTTATCATGTGTATATATACTGTACACACACCCAGTTGCCAGTTTATTAGGTATATCTAGTTAAAACTATTGCATTCTTAACACATCAGTCCTGCAAATGATCCTATCCTACCTTCACAAGGGTTGTAATAATCAGTTTTTGCATATTGTAACCTGCATTATAAAGTTATTTGCTCTTCTATCAACAAAACATCTTATTGATTCAAATATCAGGCACCCCAGATTTACTCATAATGACACAAATGTCAGATGATAACGACACACACAAACAGAAAGCACTGCTCTGCATTTATAGGATACCCCTTCTCTCAGTGGTTTAAGTAAAAGTACAAATATGTACTATGTGCCATGTAAAAAAAAAATACTAAAATATAGTATTGTGAGCAAGATGCACTTGACATAAGTCTCAAAAGTAAAAGTAGTCTTTATACAGATTCCCTGCTTTCACAGTGTTATTAATATTGTATATAGTATATCATAGTTATCTATTTTATTATTATTGATATATACTATTTGAATATGCAAAACTGGTTCACATACAGCCCATTAATTTAATATATGACAAACCTGATAAACTGATACGTATGTAAATTATACATTATAATAACTAGTAGCCCACACATTTCAACTTTATTGTCTCGCAGCCAAGTAAAATATGGCATCCACGTAGACTTGAACATTAAACGTGATAAATGACATAAAACATATTCAAAAATGTATTTGTAAAACAAATCCAATAACACCGAAACTAAACTGATAGAAAACAATACATTCAGAGCAAGCTGGAACATAAAACCTGCATTCATTCATACATTCAGCCATCGTCATCCCACCCACTCATCCAAGATCAGTCACCAGACTCTAATCATCAGCTGACTCATCAGATGACAGGAGAGACTGAAGAATTTCTGACTCTGTTGGACCTGTAGCTGCAGTATCTGACAAATTAAGGTACCTGATTTACAGTTGCATTGTTTCCCATTGAAAATAGTGGAGTCAAAATGTGAAGCAGCATAAAATGGGAATGCTCAATTATAGTGTTTCAAAATTCAATATAAATAGTATGCTTGAGTATTTCATATGAGTGCTTTTGCACCTTCAGCTGCATCACACTGAGTAGCTCAGTATAGAGAATAAGGCAGCCAACCTGATTGTTGTATGCTAATTACATCATCTTACTGTATCCAAGCAGTGACAGGCCGGGGACTCTATAAGCTCTTTTAAGAGCTAATTCAGATACTTTGAAAGGATCAGGAGGGCAAGATGACAGGAGCCTTGTAAACCAACTGCTAAGGTTAGCTGAAAGAAAACACACAGTTGCTTTCTCTCTCCTTTTCTTTATCTTTTTTTCACTCACTCGTTCAACCCAGACGCTCACGCAATCCCACCCATCATCACCCCTACACATACCCTTCCACCCCAACCGCCACACACACACACAAACACACCCCACAGAAAAAAAGGCTATTTTCTGTCCTCGACTGTTCTGACGGGATAACAGTTCGACCTGCACCAGCATGAGTCTACATCCATATCGCTCCATCACAGAGGGATAAAGGAGTTAGCGTGCCTCCATCGAGATGTGTCCTGTTCCACCTGGTGGAGATGAATGCTCTTTATCAGATAACACGTCTCAAACATTGCATACTGCAATGCAGACGTTTCACTCAAGCAATATGTGATACTGTGTGAGGCAAAGTAACACTGTAACACTTCAAAGTAAGAAAAAATATGAGTTCACATAGAAAGGTCAGAGGTTAAAAAAGAGCTATGATGCCAGCAAGACAGTGTTTCTCCGTAATATAATACCAAAACAAATAATAACCTGAAAAGCATGAGCAGAACCTATTAAGATAATGAAAGGACAAATTATTTCATAGACATGAAAGTCTTCCAACGCTTCAATGCACCATCTATCCCTGATATGAGCACAGATGTTGGGAAAGATGTAAATCTCAGTTTGTAACAATTGCATGTTTTCAGTTTCAGCACTCCACGGCTGAGTTCATAAATGTTTTTCTGGTGATGTGGACCAGACACAAACAATATCTCATCTGTCAACATACTTACAAACGTGTTCTACTGCTCTGCTGCTTTACGCCTGTGTGTCAGGCTGCTGTGCCATACACCATATGATCTATAAATACTCCATAATTGCAGATGAGCGGTAGAATAAAGTTCATCGATTACCATGGTGAAAAAGGTGCTGGAAAAATGGGTATTGGTTAGAATGGGCGCCACAGCTTTAGAGTGAGGAGTGAAATTTATTGTTATATGATAATAATTTAGAAATAATAATCAGGATTTTTGTGTCATTGTTCTCAACCTGTCCCAAGTAGAGCTAAATAAAGCTAGCTACATGCTTAACATTGTTCTATCATCTTGATACTTAATGACTTTTCCTATGTTTTAATGATAAACTGCTTGTAAACATGATTTCGAAATCAACAACAGACTTGATAAAAACAGGAATAATAACAGAAACTATGCTCCATATCTGGGAATGGTGTTGATACCAACTTTCTTATGCAGCAGTCAATTTCAGCTTCCAAAAAGATTTGTGTTATAACTCAAATTGAACCCAAACATGATTAATGTCACTTAAGTAACATAACTTTTATCCGAGAAGGGCTTTTTGGCAAACAAATGGCATGTACTGTTTATTTGGTCACACATTGGCCATAAAATATAAAGCATTTATTTTTTCCTTAATTGGCATCACTTCTGTGTTTTGTGCTTTCATCAAATGTGGAAAAGGGAAGAGTCACCACATCAAAATATTAATCATTAATGTCTATTAATGTCTTAACACTATCTTCACACTTGCAGGAGTGGAGTGAATGAAGCCTCAAATAATGAGGAAGCAAAGCCAGTGTCCACAGGTTGACATAGTTTCATTAGTGCTTAAACAAAGACCATGAAGAGGAGTAATAAGATTGAATAGTGAGACTGAAAAAGGACATAGTCCAGTACAATGCAAACAGAATGATCCTCACGAAACCATGAAAGCTCAAAAAGACATAATAACATAACTCCACACAAAACGTGGAAGAAGAAATGCTGAAAATGCAGAAACTCAACGTTTGACTATATCAAAAATATCCCATGAGGGTTCTTTCATCCATAAATGACACACAATGGTCATCTGGCATATTTTTACATGAAAACTGTTTTACTCTGTAAAAGTTCATTTAAGAAGATATGCAGGATAACCAAATACAGTAAGAACAAGGAATGTGGGAGACTTTTACCAGGACAAGCAATGAGCCTTTGGTCCTTGTGAATCTCCTAATGTACTACTTCCACATGGACCTTTGCTTTCTTTGGGGCTGCAACTACTCATTTATTTCATTGAAATCAGTCCGAATTGGGGTGGTTTACAATTGACACAACGAGTTTGGCATGACCTTTTCTCCTTGCTGTAAATTGGTACTCATTGAATCTGAAGGGAGGAGGTGGGCTGCCAGAGGAGGGACGGTGGGGCAGCAGGGGAGGGAGGTTTGCGTTGGCTGGGGGCCGGTGGGGGATTGGGTGGAAATCACAGCAGTGAAAATGGCAGTGTGGTGAAAGAGGGGCCTGATTGCATTGGGACAGCATGCGAGAGGGAGCAGCATGCTCAGCCCAATCAGAGCGACATAAGGAAAAAGTGCTCTTATCAACCAGTAATGGCCCACTTGACAATCACACAGGCACAAAACTGCTCTATTTAACGCTGATTGCAAAAACTGCTGCCCCCCCCATCTCAGAACCGCATGACTCCCTGAGATCTCCCTGCCACCTCCCAGCTTACAGCCAAGACCCTTTCCTGAATGGAATTTATAATCACCCCTCTTCTATTTCTACACTAATTGTTATTTTAAGACTTACGTTGTGTATTATGCATTTAGTGCTGGTGAAATGTCTGCCTTGATTACTGTGTTTATTGTGAGCATTGAAGGCATAGCCATCTCAATTCCCACCATCTTGACAGGAAGTGAATGTAAACAGGTATCTCTCTTTTTTATCCACCTGGCTGTTCATCTTTGTTCGGTCCACTTTTTAGTCTGCTACTGAGCATGTGTGTACATGGAAAGGTAATGAATGAAGCTCTGCAACACATTCTCTAAGGCAAAGCTGATTATTAATGAAATCTATCACAAATCAATAGCTATTTCAGCCTCAGCCTCTACTGTTATCACATGGGAAATAAAACCTTTTAAAAATTAGCAGCAACAACTAGTGCAGGGGCAACATGGCCAAAAATGTTATGATAAAATGTGAAACTGAATATTTTACAATGAGGTAGAAATAATTGCAATAATATAACCATAATTAACTAAAATCTAATTCTAAGCATGGAAAGTAATTTTATTGAACATTTATTGCCCATTTGTTATATTTCTGTTGAAAAAATGTATAATTTGCAATAATTATCATTATCATTTTATCATCCAGTCTTGGCATCAACCTTGCCCTTGCCCTTCTCTTATTCATTAAAATTTATATCACTTATGATATAAATGATTGATGGACCAAGTTGGAGTATGGGTATTTCTCCATTTTGTTTCTCCTGCTCCTGGATGTAATTGTACTTTCTTGCATTAGGAAACTTTGGTAGTTGGTCATATCGTGTATTTTGTACTTTACCTATTTTACCTTATGATAATGATAATACTGAGTCTAACAGTATTTAGTTGTTGTCCTCCTAAGAATTTAGCTGTGTAAATAAACACCTGAATAAATCGCACTAAGGTTCTCAAGCAACATAAATAGCTATTGATATTTAGTCAATATATATGAAATTTCTCATACCATTTTTAGTGTTTTTTCTTCTCTAATTTCCCTCTGTCTATTCATTCTTCCTCCGTCTTCCCATCCCACCTCCTTCTTTGTTTTTCTTCTGGGTTGTGCAGCCTGGTTGCCTCAGACGTCCACACGCGTGTCCTGGCATCTTGGTCTGAAACAGGGGGAAGGGAGTGCAGTGCAGAGAAGCTGGTGGGTGTAAATGTGCATTACTGTGTTGCTGTTTACACACTGTTAACTCAATCACAATTCATAATTAATATAAGTGTTGATTGTCAAGTTCAACAAAAACACAAAAACATTTTCTTTTTTCTGTTTGTTTCCTGTTCTCTCTGGATGTCAGTTCATGTTGACTCATATAGTTCAGAGTGAAATGTATCTTATTCAATTTCATCTTTCTAAATTCTGAGTTTCTGAATTGTCACAACTCAATAAAGGATAATTTACTACAGATATCTACATTAATCCTGCACATGCATGCACACACACATACAGTAGAGTGCATTCAGACAGTGTTGAGAGAATTTTTTTCACATTTTGTTGTGTTGTAGCCTTATGCTAAAATCAATCACCATTATTTTTCCCCTCATCAAGCTATAATCAATACCCCATAATGAGTACATAGTACTCAGTAAAAAGTAAAAATCTTTAATGAATTTGATGAATTTTTACAAATGTATTAAAATAGGAAAATATCACACTGCTTGACTCATACTGTAAATATTTAGACCTTTTGCTATTACACTTGAAATTCAGCTTAGCTACCTTAAGTCTTGGGACAAGAGGTGAACAAGTACCTGGACAGACAGGAGCCTCACCTGAAAGTGCACAAAAAAGCACCTAAAGGACTTTCGAGAGACATTTTCTGGTCCGAGGAAACAGATATTGAACTGTTGGTCTCAGTTGTCACATTTTAAAGGGAGCCAGACATGATACTTAGAAGTTATTGCCTTTCTGGAAGTTTCTCCATCTCATCAGAAGCTCTATGGAGGTCACCTACAGTGAACATCTTGGTTCCTGGTCACTCCTCTTTCCAAAGCGCTTCTCCCTAGTTTCTGAGTTTAGTCAGTCAGTTGGATTTAGGACAAATCCTGTTTTTTCCAAATTTATTCCATTTAAGAATTATGGAGGCCTCTGTGATCTTCTCTCTGAACCTTTAATGCAGGAGAAATGTTTTTGGGACCTTCCCCAGCTCTGTGCCTCAACACAATCCCAACTCTGTGGGGAGTTTCTTTCACTTCATGGTCTGGTTTTTGTTCTGATGTCAGCTGCGAGACCTTGTATAGACATGCATGTGCCTTTCCAAATCATATCCACTCATTAGAAGTTGCCACAGGTGGACTCCAATCAAGGTTTAGAAACAAACAAAGGGTCTAATTACTTGTCAGTGTGCTATTTAAGTTTTTCCCTTTCCAAAATGTTAGCAAAAATGTCTAAAATTCTGTTTTTACAGACAGTCTACACTAGGATATTGAGTGTAGACTGATGAGGGAGGGGGGGGTTAGCACTGTCACCTCACCAAGAGTCTGGATTCAAACCTAGCGTGTGGAGTTTGCACCCACCTACACCTCCAGGTACTTCCGCTTCCTCCCACAGTCCAAAGAAATGCATGTTGTGTTAACTGGTGACTCTAACTTGCCCTTAGGTGTTGATGTAAGTGTGAATGGTTGTTTGTCTTCATATATCAGCCCTGTGATAACCTGCAGACGTGTCCAGGGTGTTAGCCCCGCCCTTACCCAATGTCAGCTGGGGTTGCTCCAGCCCTCCCATAACCCTGCATGAATAAATATAGATAATGGATGGATGGATGAGGGAAAATTTATTTTTTTATTTTAGCATTCAGCTGCAACATAACAAAATGTGAAGAAACTGAAGGAACACTCAAGACTTTCCAAATGCAATGTATATACACACACTAGTGAGAATTTACCTACACTCACCACAATAATGCTCAATTATGTTTTTCATAAAAATCAGCTGACAAAAGACTTGAATTTACAGGCAAACTTCTGGTTCATTTTAATTTCACTTGACAAATGCATGAATGTCATATCAATGTTTCACACAAACTGCTTTTCTTTGCTTGTTTCTCTTTATATGCTTTAGGATTTGTGTTTTCTGATAAAAATATATATTTGGAGTTTTTTGGTTTAAGTCACATGCAGGTGGATTTTGATTTATACTGTAATTTTGATTGTACTTATACATTTATGTGGCACAAACACTAATATTGGCCAGTTTCGTTTATCTGACTGGCCTTAATGCAAGGATGGGCTAAAAGATTTCAGTAAATATAGGTGTGTTATTAATTATACTAGTGGGATCCTCTTTTTTGCGAATTTGAGGCAAAGCACAGGCTGTCTCCACAAAGGTCCAAAATTATACATTCAATTTGTCCAGCCTCAGGTTCAAGTTTTGTTAAAAAAGATACTACACATATGTCAAGCCTAACCTCTGACCCTCCTTTATAAAGTTTCAGAGTATGTACTATTTAATGTTCAACATTTGAAAATAATCAGAAATTTCCAGCTTGTGTGGCTTTATCTCCTGTTGGTTTACAAAGAGGCACAGAACAAATCTTCATGTTTTTATCAGTGACCCTCAAGTAGAACAACTCACTTGAGACAGAAGCATGGCTCCCCTTGCTGGTCAATACTGGTACCAAACACTTACCAAGGTGGTTATGAAAATCAGACAGGGTTATGTATTAAAATTCAAAGTCTATGTCTGACACATTGTTTGATATTGACACAATAACAAAGCAATAAGCCACTGGAAGACTTGAGACAGAAGCATGTAATGTCACTACACTTACATGGATCATAAACATAAAATATAATCATTGTATGACATTGATATGGCTCCAGTTCACATAAGAGCAGGTTTGTGTATTGTCCATAGTAGATAAGGGTAGTAAATGATGGTGTGTGGGCAAAGACACTTTTTTACATTTCCACAAGAGGGCCACAGAGGACCTGCAGCCTCAATACATCCTGTTCAGATGTTCATGTATTTTCTGGTGTAAACACTGTGGCTTCTGCTGCTGCCTCAGTGACGTACTGTTTGTGTTGGGTGGGCTTTGGTGCACATATTTTACCAATATTTATCAACATTTATCTGCTGAAGGGGAAAAGTGGGAGATGTAATTTTAAGAAATGAACTTTTTATGTTTGACACAGATTACCCGAGTGTTATTTTAGTTAAAGCATGTGTTGAGGGGTCCTTTAAACTTGTAACAGCATTTTTCCTCATATTATATATATATATATGTATATATTTGGAGCACCATTGGATTAAATTAAAGTTGGATTGATAGTACATATCAGGTTAGCAGCAGTGTGAGTAAACCAAGTAAATTTACTCAAGCTTGTATTATTTAGCTATTTGTAGCTAATTTTATAATTTGTATAGAAAATTTTAAGTTAAAAACAGATTATAAAACATGATCAAATAATCAATCAATCAGTCAGTCTTTAAGATTTGTGGCAAAGCCCAGGCTGCCTCCACTAAGATCGAAATTAAACAAAGACCCTGGGTTCAACCTCCATTGTCCAGCATCAGGTCCAAGTAATCAGTCTATTTGTAATAATAATAATAAAGTATTGGAAGAAAACAAAACGTAATTCAAAAAGTAATATGAATAAATGTAAATAACCAGTGTAAGTAGGGTATGATAAGTATATAAAGTCACCTTGAAAAGCTACAACAATAAAATGCTGCTCAGACATTAATACAACCATCATAAAAATCTAACAATATGATATATTATTATACACTGTATCAGTCACAGGTTCGTTTTTCAACATCACAACTACCTGCACTTACATTTTGCTGATATTTATACTGAATGTAGGATTTTATTTATATGCTATTGATGTTTTATTATAATGAGGTAAACTGAGATTAGATTTAAACACCAGGAGATAATGACTCTGTGTGTGTGTGTGTGTGTGTGTGTGTGTGTGTTGTCCTGGTTTAGGTGTCAGTGGGACTGAAAGTGTCTGTAAGTGGAAACCAGTCTCATTGGCAGCATCGTCACGTGGTCCTCCATGGCAACCGGCGGGTGTCATCAGTTCCGCTGCGGGAGAGGAGCAGCCTCCGTCCGGCTCCACTTCGCAACTCCTCAGGTCCGTTTGACTTCACACCGGCCCGGACGTCCTCCCTGCTGAGCAGACGCCGTCCACAACCCCCTCTTACTTTACACACACACCCACACTCACACACATATATATATATATACTTTTATTTTTATTTTTCTGGGAGGAGTGGGCATTTTAAAGAGAGGGCGAACTGGAAACCATGAGCCACTTCAACCCAGGGTAGGTGCAGTTAAATATTTTCTGTGGTAAAAGGTTTGAATTAACTGTTTTATAAGACTTATCTGTTTATTATCCGTGGACCTACAGTATTTGTACTTTTAGGTTAAAGTAATGGCCTTTTTTAATTTTTTTTTTTTTTTTTTTACTTAATTTCGACTCATTTAATATAATAACTACAGAGACTTAATTGGCTGATTTTAATTGACTCTAAATCTATACTAATGCTACTGTTAAGCTAATAAAGCCACAGGCTCATAAAGACCAATGAAAATACAATAAATGTGCTGTACAGTGACACTACTGTTTTATTTATAGTGCAATGCAGTGTGTAGCAACTGTTTACAACAGAGACACTACAAACTACTTTTAGTTGCCTCAGTAGCTAAACCAGTGCTACTTTTAGTCAACTGTGCTAATGTCCTTTACTGCAAACATCGAATGACCCTGAACACAACCTGAAAAGAAAAGAGGAGGAACAAACAGGGAGTGATGACAATACTGTTTTTTGTCAGAAATATGTAAATTTTTCTATAAAAATATCAAAACCACAATAAAAAATTAGATTTACTCCGTTACCAGTGGTGGAAAGTAGCTAAGTACCTCAAGACAAGTACAATTATGAAGTACTTAACTTGAGTAAAGTTTACCTGATGCTACTTTAATGGTTTATTTAATATTTATTGTGTTTATTAATTTATTGTCTTATTGTCATGAACTACTTTTATTTTTTACTTTTAACCCAAAATATATGTTAATGCTATAATACAGCTAGTATAATAATAGACCCCAAAAAAAAAAATTCAGTTAGTTTCAGAAAAGTAGTAGTTTCAGTGCTTAAGTGATGATACTGAACAAGACGTAGTGAGGCAAGAGGAAGCACAAACAAAGGTGGTTCTATTAGCGTGATACATGTCTGTGCCTGGTTCACTAGGTTGGAGAAAGTATTAAAAGATAGTTTAACCACCGTACTCGTGGTCCTGGGAGAAATCTGCAGCCAAAGCTGTGGAGCACCAGAGACAAATTATCCAGGTACAAAAAGAGAAGGCAGACAGGGTTAAGTGTGCGATCCCGTCTAATTCCTGTGTGTAATCAGACACTGGTAACAGAACCTATAGTTGTAAGATCCTGTTGTCTTGTACACAAACGCTGGAGGAAATCAAATCTGTGTCGGAAAAAAAAAAAAACTGCTTTCAGATAGGCTGAGCTGTAGGAGACCTGATGTCTCTTTAATGAAGACAAGAAACAACAGCCAATAAACAAACATGGTGTTGTTCCCCCACTAAACCATTTGATTACGATTCTGGTCTTCTGTTCGCTGTAATCAACAACTTTCCTCTGGCAAAAGACAAAGCTTAAAGTCTGGATGCCCTTCAGGACGTGAGGCCTTGAAATTTATTCAGCTTTGATTAATTTAGTACCTGTTTTTATTGGTCATGTTTCTGCAGACTCATTTCTGCCTACAACAGTCTGACAGACAAACATCTCACCGGATACTTCAGCAACACACGGATCAGAAGACACTTGCAGAGAGCAGGACTGGTATGTCAAACGATGATGATGATGATGATCATATAGTGACAACTGGCTCTTTATGTGGTCTCTCCTGTTCCTTTTAAACCCACATCCATATAAGTGAAAATCACAGCAGTTTTCTTTTCATCTAGGTGGATGAGATGCACTAAACTCTGTTTTTTTGAAAGTTTTTGTCAAACTTTCAAGAAAAGCATCACTCAATTTAAGGGAAATTTGTCTCAGATGTTGATGTTACTATCAAGTAATGATCTTTATTGAATATTGGCAATTATACAGTGGATCATTATAACCATGTGGGACACGCACTGGCCACTCAGCTGCCAGAGCACCCCCAGCTGTGACAAACTTTAATGTGTCTGACATGTCTGTATTGTAGTTCTGCACAAAGCATCAGCTGTTGGGGACCTCAGTTTGAAAACATTGCTATCGGTCCTCAAAGACCCATATTGACTGAACACTGCTGGGACTGTTGTTGTCATTAGATCACCAGGAGTGGGCGTATCGTTCCAGACAAAGAGTACAGACACAAGCTGATCCAGCGAGCCCACCAGAGACATGTTCGTGAATGCCTGGCCCAGGCCATTTTCCACAAGGTGCTGGAGATGGAGGTGGGGTGAACACAGCTCATCAGAAACAGAAACAGTGGAGAGGAAAAAAGAAAAAAAAAAAAAGCACTGTCAGCTAAATCCTTGCTCGTCATCGTATAATGAAGGATGCTAATTTGTTGTGTGCCTCTCCCATGCAGCGTCTCCATCAAATAGAGATCAAAAAGAAGCTGGAAGAGTTTGCAAGGAGGGAAAGAGTGCATAAGATCAAGGTACATAATTTACATTTAAACACTGCTTTGCTGCCCCATTTTATTAACTAATGACTCTTACGTGATATGACACAGAAACCTGGTCAGCCTGTGTTAGAAAGAGGTAATTTGCAAAATGTTGATCTATTAAAAAAGTCATCCTCAGTGTTTCTATGGATACAGAGGATCCAATCTGTATGAGTCATGTATTTTTTGTGAAGTGAAATTACATTTTAGTGGCACGAATCATTTGAAACAGATATCCACATATTCAGAGTGTAACAATAATAGATGTTCTCGTTTGAAAGGTGGAGCGCTCTAGAAGATATGAGGAAGAGATCATCCGCATCCTGTCTCCACGCCCACCCACAGGCGCAAGGGGCATCCAAAAACAGCACTCCGGGCCAGAGGGGGAGCACTCTGAATCCTCTGAGTCTGTGAGTCCAACGTCTGACGTCTCACTAGTAGACTGAGTGGACATTGTTGCAGAGGTGGCAGTAAATCTGACTTGTACGAGTCTTAACTTTCAGGCAAGTCCCACGTTACTGTGGTGAGAATCAAGCAGGTCAATCGCTGCATGTCAGTCAGAGTCTGATGATCAACCCCAGCATCAAGATTCAAATCAGTTAAAAGACGATGATCACGAAAAAGTTTTCTTTCCTTAATGTGTGGGATTGCTCGGGCCTGGGCCTTCCATCGTGCAATGTTTTCTTGTCTCCTGCAATCCAAATTTTAGTATGGTTGGACTTGGCCCATCACCATGTAGCTGGTTTGCTGGCATCGCTGCAGAAATCTCCAAATCGTGAAAAAAAAAAAAACCTAAATTGTAAGTTATCTAAAAATGTCCAGAAAAATATTTTCTAAAAAAGTCAACTCCTTTCAAGTCTCAAGTCATTAATACCAAGACATTTTATCAGTGTTAGTCGAGCAAACCTCAAGTCCTCAAACTCATAACTGACTTAAATCAAGTCATTTGACTCAATCTCCCGCCTCTGCAATGTTGGAGTATTGCATTTAATGTGTCAGCACCTGTGAATGATGCAGGAACACATTTGGGCAGTCAGTCCTACAAAAACCAGCGATTCAAGCTTCTGATCTAGGTTCCTGATTTGAATTTGACCTTTTAATCACAGTGTCTCCATCATACAAACAAGAGTAACTTTTTTAAATGCTACAAGCCAGTTATACGGAGAAATATTATGCCTTAGTTAAAAAATTCTGACCTTTAGCTGAGAAACCTTTTTAGGGCCAATCATGGTCTGTCTTAATATTTAAAAAATATAAGGTTTCATTTAGATTTTGTATTGTCCTCTTTAGTAAAATACACTTTAAATGCCTGAAAACAGTGTTAAAATACGTCATCCGTCCAACTTTAGTTCAAATCTAACAGCTGATGTATGAGATATTGGGTTTGTGCTTGTTCACCTTCTTGATGAGATTTATATGGTAGATAACTGTAATACCACTTCTACTTTAGTTAAAGGGTGAAACACGTCCAGACATCTCTGATTAACATGTTTCATCTTGTTTATTAATCAGCACTAAAACAAAAGTGTTACAGTGACAAGGTCTTAAAAGAGGCTATGTGCTGGATGCTGACCTTCAGGAGTTTATGGTGATTGCTGGGCAACTGTTTGTTTTTGGACAGAGCCAGACTATCCTGTTTCATGTCTCTATGCTAAGCTAGGCTAACCGGCTGCTGGCTCCAGTACACTCAAGCTCCTCATCTCCTCACTCCCAGCAAGAAAGCATGAGTGTATTTTCCAAAATGTTGAACTATTCACTTACGCTTCCCAATTTAATTTACATGACACATCATGTTTGATGGAAGACAGATACAGAGTTCGATCTGCAGCCAAACACCCACAATTTCATATCACTGACCAAAAAAATAAAGACCAGTCACAGTCAAGTGCTGTCTTAGTTGAAGACATGTCTGTAATGTAAATCATTATCTGCGCACGCTGATAGTTGCCATGTTTACATTGGCACTTAACAACTGAAGAGCTGTCTCAGCTACTGTTAGCTCATCTGCTGTGTACCGTCGAGAGCATTTAAAGTCAAGTAGAAGGATTAGATTAATGTTATCTTTGAAAGGCATAGATCTTGATGCCAGAATAAATAAGCCAGTAATCCTGGCCTTTATCTCTGTGTTTACCCAGTGAAATCTCTCTTATTAAAAGAGCAAATATCTCAGACCTCACACCTCAGCAGGTTCAGCCTTGTTTAAAATACAGCAGCGATAATACGTTTGGAAAAAATGTCAGCTCCCTTCAGGGAAGATGACTAATGTGAATTTTGAACACATCTACTGCGTCGATATCATCAATTTATTAGATAAGTCTACTATTTATAAAGCTAGGGTGACACTTTAATGATCCCCGACTGGAAACTTGGACACTGAAATAAAAATACTGTATTATGATGTATATCTAAAAAAAAAAAAAAAAAGAGCAGATTCAATTAAAAGAAAACACAACATTGATTAATTGTAGCACAAGGTGCATACATGGGTATGCACAAAGCAGAGGTTGAATACAAAGGTACAAATGAAAATCCTGACATAGTGGTCTCCATGGTGACGCATAAACAGTGTCGTGTGTTTTGTGTGTCTCGTAGCTGGGATCGTCTCGACCCAACACAGCTCCAGGAAAGATGCAGAGGCCAGTGCGTCTGAAGCCAATCCACAGTAACAGCACCACAGCTTCCCTCAGGCGCAGCTCCCCTTACAGACACCTTGAGTCCTCCAATGACAACAGCCAGCCGTTCAACTGCACTGTGAGACCATGACACATATTGTCATTCATTCACCCACCTGCTTGTATAGAGGGTGTGATGCTCGGTTTTATCATTTCCTATGACAAAATTATATTGGTTTTGAGACCAATATATAAATCTACCTTTGGTAATATTGTTTAGAAACACTATCTTTTAGAGATATAGAAACTTAATTATAAATTCTTGTTAGTATCAGACTGTATATTGGACATGCTCAGAAATGTATTTTGTTCAATACTAAAAGCATAAAAGTTAATGCATCCGTTTCTACATCACAAATCCACAGTTTTTGAGTAGCTGCCCTTCAGCTCTAAGTGGACAAATAGCTCTCCAACTAGCTCTTGTCTGCAATAAAAGTAACTGCCCATACATGCACAGACATTGTTGTTAGCAGTTGTTGTTGTAGCAACATACACTCACTGAAGTCTTCTCACAAATGCAACTTCATTAATTTCCCTCCCAGATGGACAAGGAGTCCCGGAGACGTTTCACCACAGTGGAGGCGTCCCATGGCATCTCGCCCTACTGCCTCCCAGTAATCAACAGTTTTGTCACCCCAGTGCCTCCAGCCACAAAGAGAAAAGAGCGAGGGGTGAAGGTCACTCCCAGCAGCACCAGGGGCCGCAGACTGCGCCCTACCACCGCCTCCAGTGGAGCTGACGCCAATGAGGTCTTTATCCCTCTTTAGGTTTTTCCTGGCAACAAAACTTTCCATAGCAAACTTACCAGCTGCAGCCTCTTTGGATTTATTAGGAAATATAATATACATTTCCTTGAGATGCATTGATTTTCACACATAGGGAGTGTGTGTGTGTGTGTTTGATTGTATCTCTAAACTTGTTTGGCAGTTTTGCTAAAATGCAAATCCTGCATTCCAAGGTTTTTCTATTATTTCCTCTATTCACTGATCAAATCGTTATTAAATTCACTACATTTGCACATTAGACTCTAAGAATGCTACACCAAAGCTGGATAATAAGCAAAATCAATCATCCAGTCAATTTTTGATTGTTCATTAAATTGACCCCAACCTGTTTTTTTTTTTTTATCCCTGTCCAGGAGCCCCCCATGCTGAGGAGCTCTGTGCACCAGAGCAGAGTGTGTGTGAACATGGTGTACTTTGGCAAAACGGTGCATCTCTCCCACAACCTGACTGACATGAGGGACGAGGTCAAAGTGTTTCAGCAACACTGTGGTGGAGAGAACCTGTGTGTGTTCAAAGGCAAGCTTCGTGAGGGAGGTCAGTGCGTCACGATCTGTGCTTATGTCTCTTAGATATGAACATATTTGCACATTTAGATAAACCGTAGTTAGGAAGGCTGTTTTGCAAGCTCACACATTTAATAGGTTGCTCTCATCTAACATGCTCTGTCTGTCCCACAGAGTCGTTCCAGTTCATTTCGAGGCGACACAGAGGCTTCCCCTTCAGCTTGACCTTCTTCCTGAACGGGCTGCAGGTGGAGCGGCTGAGCTCCTGCTGTGAGTTCAAACACAGGAAAGGCTCCAGACTTGGCGGCAGGCACGGACACTTTGGCTTCTCCAGCGTTGAGGGGGCCTCCCCCTGCTACAAGTAAGGTCTTACTTTATTGGCCCACTGTGTCTCTGACAAAAGAAATCTATTCTAACAACTAACAACTGGGATTGTGTTAGAACAGATTTCTTTACAATAAAAAAAAATTGTTTACTTTCCTACTAAAACACATTAAATGGTCTAGTTTTCAAGCAGCTATAATCAATGTTTAATATTATTGTGAGTTTTTAGCCCCCTTTGAGTGCTTTGGTTTTCTGGCCCAAAACTGAATAACCTTGTTATGACTTGGAAAAGTGTTTTTCCCAAACTGACAAGTTATTTTTTTAAACTGAGCGCTTTGGTACTTCATGAACATTTTTCAGGTGCATCATAGCAATGGGACTGGACAAAAAGCCCACACCGCCACCAAAGAGAGTTAAAGAGGAGAGAGGAAGAGAGGAGGTGGTCACCAACTCAAAGGATGCTCCTGAGATGGAAACGGAAAGGACCGGAGAAGATGCTGCCTCTCATTCAGCCTTTGAAAGAAGTCAGCGACAGGACATGCAGACTCAAGTCAAAGAAGAAACAGCAGCTGAAGAGGACAAAGTCAGAGATGGTATAAGTACTGGAATGTACATAAAACATGACTGAATCAATAAGAGAGAAATAGAGGGAATGGATTTTTCAGAGGTATCTCAATAAATGTTCTGTGCCCTTACCCTCAGATTATGAAGAAGACTTTGAAGCAGACGATGAAGGCCCTGCAGAGGAGGCAAAAGAAAAGAACTCCCCGTCTCCAATCAGTGAAACTAAGACACAGGTTAAAGAGAGAGATGCCTGTGAGACTGAGGATGAGGAAAAGGATGGTGGGTGAACTTCTTAACACATTTTCCAAGTAATGCTTGAGAGGAGAATAACTGAGATGAATTTCTGATGGTTGGTCTGATTTGATCTATCAAATCAGACCAACAAACCATCTTTAGAGCAGTTTAAAGGAGCATGGAGAGATTATTCTGTTGATGAATTTAAAATACTTTATTTATCTTGCACAGAAGACATTAAGTCTCGTTCAGGTTCCAGCTGTTCAGGCAGCAACAGGGAGGCCAGTGATGCTGAAGCCACAAAAGACTCCAGAGACGACGAGAAAACCGAGCAACCCAAGGAGGTCGATCGAGAAGAAACCGTTGCTCCCCCAGGTGAAAAAGACGAACCAAAGCTGGAAGAAGCAGCTGCCACAGAAGCCGACTCTGCTGTAGCTAAAGACTCAGATCTGCAGGACAGTACAGCCGACAGCACAGAGATCGACACCCCTGACTCCAGCGTCCCCTCAGGGAGTGAGATAAAACAGAGTGACGACACCTTGGGAGAGAGAGAGGCTGAGAAAACGGTAGATGAGGGCAAACAGGAAGAGGGACAGGAGCAGGAGAGGGGTGAGTATAAACCAACAGATACAACTGAGTGAGGATTGGATCAGTCCATCGTGTATGGAAGTTTTTCCACTATTATCACAACCAGGGCTGAAGGTGAGACAGTGTCAGGAGCAGGTGTGTATAGGTTTTCACAGTAACACAGCCCTGACAACAACTAAAAAACTACCACACACTACCACAGTATTGTCAGTTGTTGATGTTAAAAGTATAGTGTTATGATCTTATAATAGTGGAAAAATTATGTGTCGTTGTGCTTTTATTTCTTATTTTTATATGTGTGTGTGTGTGTGATGTTTCTATAACGTTTCCACTTTTTTATGTTAAAGATCAAGTTTAATCAAAATGAGTTTCAAGAAGTTTGGATACTAATAAGTAACTTTATCACATATAACTATATTTTGATTGTATGTCACAATATTTTACAGAAAAACCCTGTTTGTTTGTTTTGTTTTTACAGTTTACTGCTGCACTAGAAAATCTAGGTTAAATTAAAAACTGCTGTGAAATAAATAAACTATTAAAATAGAGCTCAGAAAACAAAGCCAAAAGCCCTCGGGCGTGAAATTGCAATCAGAAAAGGAAGAGGAAGCTGCCTCTGGTGCACAGTGTACAATTATTTCAAAAAGCACAAAATATGAAATTGTGAAGACTGACTGAAAAGTCACGCACCCAAACAAATACACTTTCCTTCCTTTTCTTATTTCTTATAAATGCATCATCGATGACACAAGATTCTTGCTGGACTTCCATTTAACACACTTAGGTGCCAAAGTTGAGTGATAGATTTTGTTTCTTTTTATCATGTAAAGTTTACATTATGTTTGCATTGTGTTTTTATTTTTGTTGTGTTGTGTCTTTTTATTTTCCTTGTGTGCATTTTCATTATCGTTTTGCATGTTGTTGTGTTTTTCTCTCATGTTTGCACCTGGAAAGATTAAAAACCTTTTTTTTTGTCCTTGGCTGTGCGTCTTTTCATTGGCTGACTTCTCTCACTGCATTTGCATTATATGAAATACTGTCTTTTTTTTTTTAACATTCAGACATCATTCATCATCCTGTTCCTGCAGAAATGTGAACTCATATGCCTGTGTGTCTTTTTTTTTTTCTCTCTCTCTTTCTTTCCCAAGCTAAATCTGTGCAGGAGAAGCTGGCAGAAGCCATGCTGAAGGAGTCCCACTGCAACTCTGAGCCCGAACTGAGTGACACCAGCACTGAGGAGGAGGTGGAGGCCAATGGTAAAGGCCACGAACGAGGCAACAATGGTATGAGACTTTCAATTTCAACAGAATGGTTGTGCAAGTTACACAAGACAACTCTTGCAGAAAAAACATTCTTACTTCACAAGCTCATTATTGTTTTTACAGATCTTGTTCCAGAGAAATCAGTGGCTTTTACAGAGCTGCAACAGACTCTCAGACAAGAGACAAAAGGCGAGGAAAGTGTTTGTGTGGGTGAAGCTGAAGTGGTTCAGGATCACGAAGAGACATCTGAGCCAAAAGAAGAGGACAATGACACTGAAAAAGAGCCTTGTGAGAGCATTGACAGCACTAAAGAAGATATGGTCAAAATGGATGAAGATGATGGGAATGATGCACCAGAGGAAGAAGCAGCAGAGAAGTCAGAGGACACAGCTCTACATCTTGTGTCTGAAGAGGCCACGACAGAAGAAAACAAAATGTCAGAACCTCAGGAAGATGCAGCAGCTGAATCTGCTGATGCACATGTGGCACAAAAAGATGAAGGATATGAGGAGAAAGCTGCAGAGATAGAGGAGGTGCAGCCCGATAAGACGGGGCAAGGGGCAGAAAGCAGAGAGGAGGATGAATCATTAGCATCAGAGCCGAATAAAAGGACTGATGAGACAGCAGTGTCAGATAATGCAGAGGCGGAAGAGGCAATGACAGCGAGTGAGACAATGGAGATGAAAGCAGGGCCCTCAGAGGAACGAGAGGCCCTCGGCTGTGAAGAGGCACCTGTAAGCGACGCAGAGGAGAGGCAGCAGGCAGACAGCAAGGACACAACAAAGGCATCAGAAACGGAAGCAACAGCAGAGAACTCAAGCTGCTCGGTGGAAAAAACAGCAGACATAAGTGAGGACAATAAAAAGGACAGTAAAGATGATATTAAAGAGGGGGATGGAGAGGAAGTGACAGCAGCAGAGGAGAGTAAGGACAATAAACAAGAAAGGTTGGGAGAAGAGCAGACAGAAAAATCTGTGGAAATAGATGATGAGGTGGAGAAGGAGAAATGTGGAAAGGAAAATAAAAAGGAAGAAAAACAAACAAACCCAGATGAACCACCAGAAGGTGAAAATAGAGACAAAAAAGAAAAGAATGAAACCGATAAAGCAGAAGAAGATGAAAGTAAGACAGAGGAAAGGGTAGAAAATAATGAAATCATTGTTGAGGATAGTAAAACTGACTCCAACACAAATGAAGAACCAGCTGAGAAAACCTTTGACGGGGAAGATAAAGCCACAAATGAAGAGAGAGTGGATGAATGCAAAAAGACAGAGGAGAATAAGGAGGAGGCCGAATGTTTGGAGAATAAAAATGATGAGGAAGAATCTGAAGCAAAGGGAGCCATAAATGATGAAACTAATGAAGGTGAAGAAATAAAGGAGACAACGACAGATGCTGATGAGGAAAGGGATGATGAAGCAGAAAAAGAGGAGGAGGATGATAATGAAAACAAAGCCGAACAAAGTGAATCTGAAAAGAATAAAATCATAACCTGTAAGACTGGAGAAGGAGAGGAAATTGTGATTACTGAGGAGCCTGAGATAAATACAAATGATGTGAAAATATCTAATGAACATACTGCTCAGTCAGAAGACGTTGGTGAAGGCGAAGCAGCTGAAGAGATGCTAAACAATGTGATGGCGTCTGAGGATGTTAAGAAAGAAACTGGAGTAGCAAGAACCGGCAGTGAAAAGGGAGAAATTGATGCAGAAAATGGGGAAATTTCTACCAGAGCAGAGAGCAAAAGTCATGAGGATGAGACAGAGGCTTTGACTGAGGATAAACATGATGTAAAGGCAGCAGATATGGATGAAGATGACCGAAAAACTGAGGAGAAACCAACTGAGGAAGACAGTACAGAGGTGAAAGAAGTAACTGTGGAGTCTGGAGATGACAAGGTGGATGAGGGTCCTGACACAAATATAGTAGGAAGCGAGGCTAAGAATGAGGATGATAGTCTCGAAAAACAAGATGAATCTGCTCAAAAAGATTCAGAGCAAGAGACAGCTGGGACGGAGATAAAAGAGGAATCTAAACCAGATGACCCGAATACAGACAGAGACGACCACGAGGAGAGAAAAGATGGAAGTGACAACAAACCTGACCCCGATAATGAAAACAGAGATTCAGACTCAACCAGAAATAACGATAATGATGTCAATGAGGCGATAGCTGCTTCTTCAGCCGCCCAGCCACAATCTTCGACACCCACAGATCTCGCTTTAGGTGGAACAACTAGTACAACGCAACCAATAGATGAGTCCATTGTAATGTCTGACCAGCAGCCACACTCTGATGAAAATGCTGCCGCCATCGACCTCCCTGCTGCTGACAGAGAGAACGGAGCGGACACAGAGGAGGCCAGCAAGGCCTCGGAGGAAGGAGCGAGTGTGCTGCTCAAACCTCAAGCACAAAACAACGAGGCTGCAAGCGCAGAAGAAAGCATCGCAGTAGACAAGGACACTCCAGAGGCCCTGGCAACAGACGACAACACAGATCTGGTCACAAACTGGGTAACCATGCATCAAACCTCAAAGTTTTTCGAGACGTTTGTTGAACCTTTAGAAGACCTGACGGAAGAGGCTTCACACACTCGAGTGTCCACCTCCAGTGAGGAAGCAGCAAAATCAACAGAGCCGCCGAGACCCGAGAGTCCACTCAAGATGGTGAAGATGTCTGAAAGTGAAGAAGAGGGGCAAACGGAAAGAGATGAAAATGAGACAAAAGAGAACAACAAAGTGAGAGAAGTGGAGTCAGATGTTGAGAGTGAACAAGCTGAAGATGGTGAACCTTGTGAGAAGGATACCACCAAAAACACGGTACAGGAGGGTAAGGAGGAAACTGAGGTGCAGGACTTCATATTGAAAACAGAGACTGAAGACAATGACAAAGAGTCTAAAGACCAGCAAAGAACAGGAAACAGGGGATCTCTACAGGAAGACATAGTTCGACCTGGACCTTCACAGATGCAAAATGACATATTCAAAACTGAGGTGGAAAGCATTGCAGGTACTCATCATTCAGTTGCCAGTGGCAAACCTGAGAGTGTCACAGAGAACCAAACTGGGGAGGAAATTACTGAGAATGATCCAGACTTGAATAAAAAACAAACCGCAACTGACGAGATAGAAGATCTCCTACCTTCATCCAAAACAGAAGAGCATCATGGGCATTCAGCAAGTCCAGATGGACTGAGAGACGCAGAGGAAACGCAGCGAAAAAGAGATGAACAAAGTCAAGAAGTTACAGAAATAACCGATTTCACAGCGTCCAAGTCTGAGGCTGGAAGCCAAGAGGAGTCCCACGACGGAGAGATCCAACCCAAACTGTCTGATGGAGGCATCAACGGAGAGAGAAGAGACATGGAGCTGATCCAGGACATCAAACACACTCTCGGTAAAGACAGACTGAGCACTTTCTCGGTGGATGAGACACTGTTTGGTCGCAGTTCATATCCTTTGCTGACAGCAGCAAGGACAGAGAGTGGACATTAGAGCTGCACACTAAGGTAACTAACACTTTAAAAGGAGATATATCTGGAAGCAATTCAATTAGTAAAGTTGATAAACAAGAGAAAGTACTTTTGAAAGGTTTTAGACAATCAGGTGGCGCTGAATATTTGTAGGGATCAGTATCTGTTTTCAGGTTTTGACTCAAGTGTTTACATTACAGTGACTTCTTCATCCTTCCATCACCAGGAAGCTGTGCAATGAGTTTTGACTGATGCATGAAATGTTTACAATAGACCATCTCGTCCTATTGTTGGTAACAAAGAGGCTAAGAGTTTTTTTTTTTGTGTGAGGTATCAAGTACAGCTACGATCACCTATTACCCGTAAACAGATACTCTTCCACTCACGTTCAGAAATGACTGAATAATTCATCGTTGTTGGACTCCCACAGTTTAGTTAGCCCCTAGCACACTTTATACATCCACTAACTGGGTACAAGCAAGATTTCCCAGACTTCAGCTCGGATCAGAGATCTTTCATCACTCTCATGTCTGTGTTCATGACATTTTTAGTCATTGCTTTAATACAGTGGCTTGTTTAGATGACAGTATCTAGACAAAAATGCAGCAGAACAACAGGAGTACTTGGCTAAATTAACATTGTTCAATCAGTCCTCATCATTACTCTGATAGTGACTTAAATAAAGCTATAACGTTGTGAAACGTCAAATCTAGGCACTGATTTGTGTCATTATTGCTGCTAATACTACCTCTTTTTAAAAAGACTATATACTTTAAGTTAAAATGTATTTGTATCGGCTTTCACCTGATTTTTATGGCTAGTATCCGTTTGTGAGGCTTCAGGTTTTCGTTTGATACGTGTCAGTGTGTGATCGCTTGTGTGATTTATTCCAGAAAATAAAAACGAGAGGTGAAATGGAAAATGAAAGAGAGAGACAGACCGGCTTCTTCCCTCCTTTCAACATGAAAGTGTGTGCACATGCAAAGTTATGATCATTGCACATTCAGTGGTTTTCAAAAATTATATTTCAGATTTATGCAAATAATGTACACAAAAATAAAACATACAAAATCTAGAGGCCTCAACTAAATGTAAAAAAAAAAAATGTGTAGTATATCAAACACAGAACTGAGGATAAAGTATCTTACAACCAAATACTCAGAGCTTTGTTAGCAATTAGTCAGCAATATCTATTACTCCTGTCTCTGGGTTATACAGAAATAGTGATGAATGTCTAAATTAATATGGTCACAATAAAGAGCACTGCAGGTTTAGTTACTGTCCTCGAAGCTGCCGCTGCTGCTGAGGGAGGAGCAGAATCTCATGGTGCTCATGGGATCAGACACATACCCTGAAAAACAGAAAAACAACATTTATGGTGTGAATAACGAAGTTGGCAATAACAACATTAGTACCATTTGAAATTAAGGGATAAAGCTGGTGCTTTTTTCTCGTTGTGAACAAATGTGTATTAATCCCCTGCTGAAAATAGTCCCCAACAAATACACCATTTCCCAACTGTTAACATATTCTTCGTTGAAAACTACAGTGCCCAGCTGCTTTAGTCTTATCCTTTAAATGACTATGTATTACCTGACGGCAGAAGTTACAGGGCTTGTTTTCTTAGCAAGAAGGTTCAAAAAGGAATTAGTGCAATAAAATGAACAAAAAGAACAATTAGATTAAACAAATGAAGATTCAAGGTTCAAATAAACAATTGCTCTCTATAAGAATTAGATCTTCAGGGGCTTCAGATTCATTTGCTAGTTTGAATTGAATTGACCCAAACCTAGGTGTTACTACTACATTGTCATTTCCAAAAAAAATAAAAAATAACATCAATATACAGTGTAGTCCATGTACTCTGCTCACAAACCGTTTCTATCAATGGGAGAGAACTGCAGGTTCCTCCTCAGCTCCTCCAGTGAAAGGCCTCCAGATGCTCGTCGCTGTTCGCTGAAAATTAAAGTAAATTAAATCAACCCTAATTCACTCATCCTCTTGTTTACAGCCTCTAATGCAGAATTATATACTGCTGTGTTTACATGGAGGAGGGCAGATAAGATGCAGCTTGGTACAATCAGAGGAAATTCAGTCTCTAGTGTCAAACCTGCTCTCACTTGCTGTATATAAGGCTGGTGATAGGTTTGATGGGTTTCATGCAAACTGATGACCAGTTAGATTTATTTAATGATATTGGACGACTGAGGTAAGAAGTGAGAACACATTTAAGACTTATATTCATGTGGCTGGATTTTTTGTGTGTGTGTTTGAGCACCAGGAGAGACCTTGACTAACCTTTGACAAAAGCCTAGGACCCACATCACAGTAACCCCACCTCCTGTCACTGGGTTCATAGTGACTGTTACCAGGCTTCAGCTTTTCTCTCTCTCTCACACACACACACACACACACACACACACACACACACACACACACACGGCTCAAAGCCAGGCGTCTAATACAGGCCTTCCTCCTCGGTCAATGCCATGCATGTTTTATTGCTTTTGGTTTCCTTTGTTTCCTGTTCTGTATCTGAGCAACTCCTCTCCTCACTGCTGCAGTAAGAATCTTCACTGGTTTACATGTTGCTGGCAAAACAATTGTTCAGAGCCAGTTGGTTCAACAAGCCATGACATGATGTTTGTGGGATTCCTGTTGGCAGAGTCTTAAAGACAACATTTAATTTAATTGAATCTACAACAACAGATTTCTTGGTAAAACTTTTTTTCAGTTACTTCTTGAAGCCATTTTTAAAGCTCATCCACATGTTAACTGTAAAGACTGATCATATAAATTAGGTTCAACCACTTAAAACTTTTTGAGAGGAGAATTCAGCTGAATGAAGCAATGTTTCTATTTGCTTGAACACCAGAGCAACCGGAGTTTCCAGATTAGCATAACAAACATTTACACTTTTCCTTGTAGATGACAATTTCAATTATAATTTTAATGCAATAACAAAATAAAACATCCATATGTTTATGTGCCACCAGCTTCTCAATAAAAGACAATTGTTATGGCTCCATCCGTCACAGAAAATATCAATGATTTTACATTGTGCTAACGAAAATTTGGGGAGTTGTTTGTGTTATTCCTACAGTAGGTTTTCCTAATTAGGCAAATGTTTTATTTTTATAGATATATTTCTTATATTTTAGATGCTACTAAATTGAAAGGAGTTCTGCACTTGAAAAATAATCTGTCAGGACTTTAGGCAAAAATATTCTAAACAGTCTGCAGCGCTGACATGACCTTCCCTTCTGGGGCTCAAACTACCAAATAATAACATGACGCCGCTTTTGGTTACATTTTTTCAAAGCTACCCATCAAAGCTTTGGTCCTGTTACAAGGTTTCTGCAGGTACTCCAGCTTCCCCCCACAGTCCAGAGACATGCAGGTCTGGTTAGTTTTAACTTTAAATTGCCCATAAGTGTGAATGTGAGTGTGAATGGTTGCCCGTCCCAGTAAATCAGCACTTTGATAGGATGGGGACCTGTTCAGGACTCGTCCCCAGTCCCCAAGTCCCCAAGTCCACATCCCTCAGAGGACAAGCAGTGTAGCTAATGGATCCATGGATGGATAAATGTAAAGCCAGGAAACAGCACAACTGATGCAGTATCATGTATTTACAATGTCAAAAGCTTCATCAGTTACTAAAGTTTGTAAATTTGTAGATGCAAAGATTTATGGATCTTAATATTTACTGTTTAATTCAATAAACGTCTAATTCACTCTTCAAGTGGTTTAGATTTAAACATGAAAGAGACAACTCAGCTGACTGAGAATTAAGAGAGAGAAAGTCAGGCTCAACAGCAAATTATCAACATCTTCAACTGTACCCTGACTTGGCTCTGACCAAACGCTGGTTATGTTATCGGGTGCACATGAACGTTGTGATTACTCTTACCCTCTTGACCTTCACCTCTCTGAGGACATGCTTCAGGTCTCTTACCTCTGAGTCCAGGAGGCGTAGGCGCGAGTGTTGAGGGCGTACTCCAGCTCAAAACGAGATCGAAGGGCAGCCACGTGGCTCCGGCCGGGTCCTCCTCGCCCGAGCAGACAGTCGGAGGAGGAGGAGGGTGACAGGGAGCCGCTGCTGTTACTGGAGGCTGGAGACATCAGCTGTGACAGAACCGCACACAGAGGCAGAAATACAGTGATGACTGAGAAGCTTATGTGTTCATTTAAAAACGTGTGTGATGTTGTATACCTCAACGTTGCACAAGCATTCCTCCAGGTTGGAAACTACTTCAGAGAACTCAGGCCTGTCCTGAGAAAGAAAAAAAAACAGGTGGACAAAACACACAAATCCATTACTCAGTACAGATGCTCCCGAAATATTACTCTAATACAAGCAACATTTGTTCAGTCAAAGATAAATGCATCAACTATAATCATGATTTAAGTTAGATTTCAAAGCGTAGACAACTTTTGTTTGCCAGTCTTTGCTAAAAGAAGTTTGGTGTAACATTTAATCTGGAAGGAATTAAGTTGTTTTTTTTTTTTTAATGTTTTTTAATGGTTTGAGGGTCCCGAGAAATAACGGTGTCAGCAGAAATTCATACAGGCCCCAAAACAAACAAAACAAAACAAAATTTCCAGACACATTTAGAAACTGGTTCAAAATGGTAATACCTGGACCACAAGCCTGATTTTGGAGTATGACACCATTATTTCAGGGATGATGTAAGGTACCTTTTCACCTAAGAAGAAGGGACACCTGACTATAAAAGATGGTGTTTTCAGTTGGGTTCTAACTCAGGTTTTTTTTAAGAAGTCGTAGGATTTTCCTTTATTGGCATCTTTAGGACACTGCTACATTCAAATGCAGCAGCATAACATGACTGACAGCATAGGAGTCAGTAGTGTTTGGTTTTTCTCCTCTGATGAATACAGTGTGTGGTCAATTACATTTTTCAAAATAAAAGAAAATTAATTCCACTGCCAAAAAGCTTTGCTTCAAAATCACGAGCACTTCAATGAGTATCTTTTAAGTGTAGTAGAGTAAATGTTTTTCCAAATAAAATAGTTTTCAGATCCTCAAAAAATATACTTCAGCACTGGTTATTATTTTCTGTTTCAAAGTTGAACAATCAAATGGAGCAGGTACAGACACACACACAGGTGTACCTCTCTAACACTAGCCTGGGTGTGATTTTAGTCCGCCCCCACACGTGAAGCAAAGGTGAACTCTGCTTCAAACACTGTCCTTAGATCTCAGGTCTCACTGGAAAAAGAACAAACACTGCTACGCCAGAGCTGTTCAATTATACATGACATCCTCAGGCAGTGGTCAAGCTTTGTCTGCATCAATAAATGACGGCAAAACGACAGTAAAAATGGAAGCAAAGTAAAGCAGCAATCTTTTAGAGCCCCCTCATTTTGATTTTAGCAAATGCACTTTTGCCGAATTTTCTTGTTATTCATGTTGTTTGACAGTAATCACTGCTCCACAGAAAAAACTATTCACAGATTGTTTTGATTTATATAACCATGAATATTTCAAGTTCGGCCGAAGTCTGCCAGTTTTTAACTACGTACATTTTTCTGTACAAATCCTATAAACACAGTGCAGCGTGTCCCACTTCCAAACCCCACGGTAGCTGTTGTGCTGTACAAGTGAGGCACCATGAGAATTGTGTGCACAGGCAACCTTGTGTCTATTACAATCACAGTCTTGTTTATGAAGAAAAAAAAACAGCGTCTTGAGGCGGTGACACCGGGACGGAGCGAGCACCGAGGGAGTCACGTCCACCAACAGGCAACTGGTTGTCAACCTGAAATGGCAAACAGGAAGCAGAGGGACCACAGAGGGAGAAATGTGCCAACATGCTGGGCCTTGTAATAATATGTCTTAATGAAGCCTGGTTTATTATGAACATCACAGCGCTGAGGGGGCATCATCCAGGTCACACGTGCTCCTAAATATGAGCAGCCGTGCGTTAATGTATCATGTGGGGATACACCGGTGCTATTCATTAGTGCTGCACGTTTGCACGGACAGCTGACTCAGCATCATTGGCCTCTCAGAGCTTCAGGACGTAGCTAATGACATAGAAAGAAATTAGTGGAGAGAGTGTTTCACACTTTCAAACTAAGAAGAAATATTTGGTACTTGAAGGACACTGTGGTAAACTGCGTAATGTAAAACTGTACAAAGTGTAGTGTAGTGTTGGGTTGTTTCTGAGCATCACAGATCAAGAGGTGAGATCAGGTGGTTTACCTCTGGGGATGCGTTCCAGCCTCTCATCAGAAGAGCAGAGATGGGTTTGGGGATGGAGTAGCCAACAGGAGGCCGGATGTGATGGTAGGCCATGTCTGCTGCTGCAGCGGCTGAGGGCATCCGAACATGGTGAATTTAGTTTTGAATGGATCTCATGGTGTCTCATCAGTCTTTCAGCTACTCAAATCTGAATAAAATACTTGTGGCTCTTGTTAAAGTATCATCAGTCACTTTGGTCCCAATTCAAATATCTAAACAACTATGACGTTCACTGCCAAGAAATGTTGTTCAGGATGTTTTATGCTGAGTCTGGTGATACTGATTTTTCACCATGAGGGTTATATTACTAGTTTTAAATTCCTCAACAACTCTTGAATGTGTTCCCATGAAAGTTGGTGCCTGTTTGGGTGAAACTTTCATTTACAGGGCGACCTAATAGCTTTGTGGTTAGGAGCCACATGCCATGTGGTCGCCTATACTCTGAACAGACGAGCATCTGGTTTGATTCCTGGCTGAGGAGGATTCTTCCCTGTATGTCCTCATCTCTGCACCATTTCCTGTCTCTCTACACTGTCCTATCTCATTCATAATGAAGACATATAATATAAAAAGAAGATTCATTTCATGTGTCAGGACAGTTTTATGACTAAAAAACCTGCAAAACTTATGTCTCCATTAGCCTTAGATCTGTTTTTTTTTTTTTTTGTGGTAGTTAGCAAATGTTAGCACCACTCATCCGCAACCTGCCATATTTCCTGAATTCTCAAGTCTCAGTGTGAGCATTACAACACGTTGCTTTTGCAGGGGGATGCCTTCTGCTTCCTCCTCTGGTGTGCACAGCACTATGACCTTTAAAGCCAGTGACTGGACGAAAATTACCAGGTTTCAAGTGAGCGAAGGGAATTTCTCCAGTAAGCAGCTCCCACAGACAGAGGGCGTAGCTGAACATGTCCGCCTTCACTGAATAGCGAGTGCACTGTGTGAACACCTCTGGAGCCATCCAGCGCAGGTTCTGCACGCGCGCACACATGCGCACACGCACACACACACACAGAGTAAAAGCAGTATTTCCAGGGAAAGAGTTTTGGTTTGCAGAATGGGTTTAAAAAAGAATAACATTGTCAGATTTAAGTTCAACAAAATAAATCAGGCCATCGTGCATGCACACACACACACTCTCACACAAAATGAGGCCCAATTACTGACATAAACACTGCATCCCAGCAAGGCCAAGTAGTCCCTCACAACATGCAGCTCCCAAGAGATGCAACACACTTAACACCAAACTGCAGGCGAAGCACTCTGTGTGCTTATGAGTCAGCACATTGAGACAGAATCTACATGGAGGCAGTTTTTTTTAAGCTGGTGGGTAATTGGGTAATTGATGGCAGGTGCCAGCGGAAGGTCTAGTTTGAGCTCCAATGATAGGAAAAAGAAAAGTCATACAGTTTTTCATTTGCTGCAGATGGTTTGAGATTATTTGGCCAAAGAGAAACTCATTCCAAAGTTTTTGGGGGTTTTTTGTGAGAGGGGAAAAAAAGAAGAGACTGACCCCTGGCTGCTTGGTCATGTTATCCTCATCCACAGATTGTAGGAATCTGGACTCTGTAGACAAAGAGAAGGACATTCGATGATGATGAAAAGAAAATGCACAACCATTGGCAGTTATGTCCTCACGCTGTACTTTCATCAGCAGTGCCATGAATAAACACTCTTGACTGCCAGTATGATAAGAAACTAACGGAAGTGAACAGAGCTGCCAGCTTGAATAAATATTTCCCCTGAGTGCAGGGATGGATGATTGCATAGAAATTACATATCACTATAATCCATTTTTCACAATATCAGCCGCAAAAAAATTAAATGTTGAACTAGTTGATGACACATGGGAAATATGTTTTAAGACATTAAGAAAATTTGTTATTGGGATACAAATAAAACATTTTCATCACAATGTAACCACAGACTCTAATATTAGACTAATATTACTAATATAATATATCTAATATTCTTGTTTTCTTCTTTATTCTTAGTTTTTCATAAACAGTGTTAGCCCATGACTTAAAAGACGCATTAAAACAAGGCTATACAAACAGCGACCACTGCATCCACAAGTCATTTTGTCAGTCTGAAAACATAGTCTAACCCCAGCACAAGGAGACAAACTGACTGGATAATGTGCATTATATTGAAAGTTTGTTGAAAGGTTAGCGGCCATAAGCTACTGGTCGTACCAAACCAAGTCAGGCTGCAGCAGCAAAACTCAAAAGCCGATTCAGTTGAGCAAGGGTCAGTTTTACTGGTAATTAAATTTTATTTCAAAGTTTATATTCAAAGACGGCCATTCAATCATTCAAATAAATGCTGCTCATTGATCATCAACACATTGCCTGGAGTCATTTCATTTGTTGCTCATATATATAACAACATTTGTTAAGGCAGCTTTCATTTAACTCCAAGTCTTACCTCCAAAATCAGCCACCACAGCATGTCCATCCTCATAAAGCAGGATATTATGACTGGAAGGAAAACATGTATTATTTGCAATGACAACAGTTATTTCAAACTGCCAATGCCATCCCGCCACATGTATGATTACTGTGGCGCCCACCTGTTGAGGTCCCTGTGGATGATAGGTTGGGTGAGGTTGTGCAGGTACTCCATGCCCTTGGCCACGTCAATGGCAATGATGAGCTTGGACTGCAGGTCGATAAGCCTGTCCATTGACACATCATTAAAGCAGCAGCCACTTAGCGCCAGATCAATGGCCCCTGCCAATCACACGCAGCACTTTACACAGATCAATAGGTCAGTCTATAAAGACAGCACCTGGCCACACAGTTAGCAGAACACTTCATCTGGATCAATGATAATCCTGGCTGAGAAAGAGGGGACATGTACAAGGAGGAGGTAATCAGACCTGAAACAGTCAGGTACGCTGTGCAAATTTGTGCTTGGAAGACATAAAGTAACTCATCAGGGTAGTTTGACCTCATCTTATTAGATCTCCACACCAGAGATTTAGTGACTGTCAAAGTGTGAGAGAAACTAAAGTAAGTATGGAACTGTTCCCTGCACAGATTTCTTGATTTCATAGTAGTTTAACAAAAAAAAAAGCTACACAAGAAAACTTAACACATAACACATAAAATGTGTGAGATGAGTTGTCCTGTGCACCTGATATTTGCAGTGCTCTTTCACATATGTTAGGGCACAAACATATTAGAAAGTTCTAGCTCTAAAATTCAATGCAACAAGACCAACCAAGACTCTTAAAAACAACTCAAATTTCTCCCTAGGAAAAAGATCAATGTTTACCACAGACTGCATTTATTATAGGTCTGAAGCTAACTATTATTTTCATCATTGCTTAGTTTGTCCATTTTTTTCCTCAGTTATTCATCAACTCAACAGTAAAAGGCTAAAAAAAAAAAATTGAAAGAAAAGAAAAATGTCCATTATGATTTCCCACAGCCTGAGGTGTTTTTAAACTGCTCCCAGCATCACAGTTCAGAAGCAAATGATGAACTGAATTCATTTTTTAATTATAGAAAATGGAAAAAAAGCAGCTAATGGAAGAAGATGGAAACAGAATATTTGACACTTTTGCTCTGTAAATATCTGAAATGATCAAAATTGTTATCAAAACGGTGGTTTAATTTGAAATCTTTCTAAATTGGCCATTAGACTCAATGACTTTCAGCACAAATTCATTAGTCTGATATCAGCCTGCCTTGATTTTAATCATGCAAAGTTTTAGACAGTGATGCTATTACATGACAAGCAAGTTCTCTAGTTCATTAGCTTGTATGTATGCAGATGTATTTTATGCACACTATAATATCCTGTGAGCTCAGCGTGTCGTGAACACTTCCTCACCTCTTCTGCTCGTGCAGCAGGGAGAACAGCGAGCCCCCCGAGACGTACTGGGTGACGATGGCAAACTGGCTGGGGTCGTCCAGACACGCCCCCACAAAGTGGATGATGCAGGGGTGATTGAGGCGACAGAGGATGGAGACCTCTCTGCAGAACATGTCCACGTCTGACTTGGAGCAGTATGTGTTGGCTCGATAGCTACGGAGGAGAGCGAAGACAGTCTGTTCTAACAAGAGGGGGATGTAATGTGGGCGTCTTTAGTTGCATTTAAATAGATGAGTACCGTTTTATGGCCACAATTTTGTTTCGGCATTTGCCTTTGTAGACTCGCCCAAAGGAGCCTGAGCATTAAACAGAAATGGTTATTCATAATATTGTCAGATCAGGAGGCGGATTCATTAAACTGAAAACAGAAAAGGTATGAACAAAATTACCTGAACCAATAATTTCATTAAACTCCAGCTCGGACAGCTGGAGGTGGAAATGAGATGGGAGGCTGGCTCTGAGCAGGAGAACTTCTGCTTTCTCTGAAAAGGAAGAGCATGATTGAATGCAGCATGAACCCAGCCCAAATAAAAGTCATCTTATTGCTCTTTTTTATGATTTCAGAATTCAGCCTATTATTAGATTTTGACTGGGAAACATTTGGTAGGAAATGTTTACTGATATGAAAGAGCCAAGAAAGTTTTGGCAAAGTTTGTGATAATGTTAACTGAGATATGATCATTAACTTTATAAGTAGCAGTGAAAGCCCTTTTTTTTTTTTTTTTTTTTAATTGAATTGAAATGTGGTGCGATCATCAGTTTTTGGCACAAGACACAAGAGTTTTCTAGAGATAAGGGTCTATCAGGCCAATATTGGCTGTCTCTGCCTAAAGGTGATGTTGAGTGTATAAAGGAGGGTTTGAGTGTTGTCACTTTGCTTAAGTTATTCTGTCTTTTAATGAGACATAAAGAAGATATTCCTTCCCATTTCCCCCCCTTTCCTGGGAACCCTGCATTAGGCCAGTGGTTCCCAACCTGGAATTACAAGTGGCCACAAATCATTTGCAAAAGAGTACAATTTTGGTGAAATGATATTATTTTATATATATATATATATATATATATCATCATCATCATTATCATTAAGTATGAAACTCCACAGCACATCTTTTGTTTATGTTTCGATCACAGGTTGTCCCTTAAACTTGAAATGGGGAGCTATATGATATAGAGGAGGCCACCATTTAGGCTGCACAAGTCATGTGCCTGGGCATCTCTCTGTCTGACCAACAACAAGGACGCAGCAGTCTTTAATCAAATTAGCCATGCATTACTGCAGCATGTGCAAGGTCTCCCCATCCTGGGCCATCTGAAGAGCCGTAAAACCCACGCAGGGTAGAGGGCAGCACTGGGGGAACCGCACTGCCACTTCAAAGTGTTTTAAGTGGTATAGAAAATCCAATGGTCCATTAATTTTCAAATTAAGCACTGCCTGCTAGCACCCATTTTGTCCTTAGTCATAAAGGCATTGNTATATATATATATATATATATATATATATAAAAATGAAAATATAAATAATGTTTTTTAAATGTTTTAAGGCAAAATGTATTATTGTATTCAGGCTGTGATTATGAACTTTTCTGTTGTCACTAGCCGGACACATCGTATGCTTTTTTGCTGTCTCAATCTGATTGTGTGCTAAAAACGTTACATCCATGGCAAAACCTGAAGTATCAAGATCAGTCGCTGGTTAGCAACAGTAAGAATTCAAACGAAAAATATTCAGTAGACACGTAGTCAATCAACAAGTGACATTATTTGGCCTCTGTATCATTTGGGGTTGGATGTGGGTGAGAATTTGTGTGAACTGTGAGATGGAAGTGAACTAGGCACAATTAATAATCACAATTAATAATAATCGTTATTTCTTATAAGGTTAGGGTTTTTTATAAATTGAGGGAAATGTTAGCTCAGATACCATTTATATAGGGTTGGGCTTAGGGTTAATGGTGATGGCAAAAAGTATAAAAGTGATGACAAAACATATGTCCAGTTATGATTTAGGCAAATAGCTCAGTATTTGATGGTTTTAAGTCAACAGATGCTTCCTCAGTTTCAGTCACTGGTTGAACGTCTTAAACCCTTGGTATTTTTTGGGTTTTTTGCTTGAGTTTCATCAAATTCTGATCATTTGTTTTTCAAGATCACAGAGATCTGTAGTTCGCTACTACCCCATCATTAGCAGTTAAGACCCGTGCCTTGGCAACAGGTAGTGTGTGTTGTCATGTCAGCTGACAGTGATGTGAAGTGTGGGGAAAACCTGCTGTGCTTCGCTCCATCTCACTACCTTTAGTCATGCTTTTGATCTTTCCCAGAGGGGACGGGACAGAAACGTAGGACCCATCTAGAAGAGAGCCGACAAATTCAGGCAGATTAATGGGGAGGGCACGTGTGATATTGCACATTTTAACTTGGAGGGGCGACTCACCCCCTCCTGGCTGCGAGTACTCATTGCAGGGGGAGTCATCCGGGCGTTTGTAGTGTTTCAGTAAGGTGACGATAGCGTCATGACCTGGACAACACAAGGATAAAATGGTAATGATAGCATTTTGTTTCAATGTTTTCCTGACAGTTAAGCCCACCGTCGCCATAACATACCTTTTTCATAAGCCCACATCAGGCAGGTTTGCTCGTCCTTCTCCCCACTGGACCTGCTCGGGTCGCAGGCCACCAGGTTCATGTCTGCCCCGCTGTCCAGCAAGAGCTGCACCAACCGCATATGGCCGTGGAAACAGGCACTATGCAGAGCTGAACGAGCCACATCACACACACAGTAATTATGTAACTCACAACTGGTTCCGCACAATTAGCTGCACACACAAACAGAGGAAGTGAAGGGTCACCTGTGTGTCCATCCCTGCCCTGATGATTGATGCTCATAGCATTTTGACTCAGCAAGAACTTGACCATCTCCGTGTCTTTACCATAGGTGCATGCGCTGTTAGACAGGATATGTTCTCATCAACAGCTCCTCAACAGGAATCATGTGTCTTAAGGTGACACTCATCAGGGAAACTTGTGTACATGCACGTGCAGAATAAGCCACACAATACCTGTGAAGCACAGTCTCACTGAATATGTTCTCCTTTGAAAGACTTTCTGTACCAGAGAGTTGGATAATCTCCTTCACTGCTGCAAATTTGCCATTATAGCAGGCCCTGACGAGACACAACAGCCAACTTGAAACGTCATGTCCACTCCATATCGCCTACTAAAAACCCACAGAAGGCTATTAGCACTGAAAACCATTTACAAGTGTAAAGGCGTGTCCCCGTAGATGTTGACAGAATGAGGCTGTACGTCCAAGCTGCCCTGCAGAAGGAAACGCACAATCTCGTGGTGACCGAATCGGGCGCAGAAGTGCAGAGGAACATGATCTTCGTTGTCCTGAGCATTAACTGGAAAGGGCAACGGAAACGTTAGACAAAGTCAGATTAAACCACAGAAATGTGTTAACCTCCCTGTGGCTGCTGAAGAGGGAAATCGGCAGGTTTAGCAAGTGGATGTGCTGAAGTAGTGTGAAGTAGTGCTGTTTTACAACCATAGGAAAGTGGAGTATGTATTAAGCTAATATTTTTAATTCAAAGGCCACTGACTGGGGTGAATATCAACTAAACGTGGGAATGCATTCACCATTAGCTTTGCTCCCTTCCCCCATCAGCAGTTTGATGATGCTGAGGAAACCCTTGGCTGCGGCCAGGTGCAGGGGCCGGTCACCCACCTCACCACTCGCATTCACATCTGCCCCAAACTTCAGCAGCAGCTTTGCCAACTGGGTGGCAGAGAGAAAAAAGAGGAAATGAGAGATGCTTTCAGTCAGGTGTACTTCTATCATTTAAGAAAGCAGATGTGGTTAACATCTGGAGCAAGTTTACCTGCTCGTGGCCATTGTAGCAAGCAATATGCAGTGGGGTAAAAAACACGGCATCTTGGACATTCACATTAGCCCCGTGTTGTAGGAGAATATCTGCTGCCTGGTGGGGGAATTATCAATATACAAAAGCAGTAAAAAGTCTCCTCTCAGGTGCAGTAGAAAAGACAAAAAGGTTCAGCTCTCACCTCATGGTGCCCGGCCAGTGTAGCGACATGCAGGGCAGTAAGGGCGCCGTATCCCAACTGCTGTACATCCGACCCTCCGTGAAGAAGGGCAGTCACCAGCTCAGCATTGTCCTGTGGTATGGAAACAGAACACGAGCACAGCTCTACCATCACGGCCATGGCTGACCACAGATAAGCATTTAGCATGCACACATGCACCTACTACTACACTGGCTTTGACAGCACTTGTACTCCACCATGTGGTAAAACACAGAAAGCTCTTTATCAGATGACAACACAAGCAAGAGAAAATTAACAGTGAGAAACATAGGTTGATGTCGAAATCTGAAATCTCCACCTTGTAAGCAGCCAGGTGGAGCGCGGTGAAGCCATTCCTGGTCAGCCTGGAAGGACGGAGGCCTTTGACCATCAGGGTGCGGATGTGGGCCTTGGTCCCTGGTGACAATTCACAAAAAAATACAACTGAAGATGTGGATTATCGTGAATGAGGAAAGGATTACCTGGATTGTTAGATCCACAGGAAATCTGTTGTTATAACCTTTAAATGTATTTTACTTCTTATGTCCAACCTTCATGAACAGCCTTTCAGATCTGTTTAGTTGTATGGAATAAACACCAGAAAGGTCATCTTCAGACAATAATGTCACTCAGTCCACAGTAATCCTTCCCCCTAGAGTCACATTTTGTTGAGGCGTTATTAATAGACTGTAGCAGTCATGCATACCTCCACATACGCAGCAGAGATGCAGCAGCGACAGCCCCTTCTCTGTTCGGTAGCTCAGGTTCACCTTCTGGAAAGCTTCATCAGAGCTGAGCCACAGAAAAGCATCTGACATCACCTGCTTGTGACAACTGAAGCCTCACTGATGCAGAACAGTAAACAAAGCAAGGACTGCTTCCTGTTAGATTAAATGTCTGCCCATGAGTTTTTAAAAATAGAAAATGGTTTTGTCACCCAAAAGCGAGTTTGAGGTCCACCAGCTCGCTGTCTTTGAGCTTCAGGTCGTCTTCCAACTTCTCAACAATCACAGAGTACGACTCGCTCACCTTTTTCTTCCACTCATCTTCACAGTGTCAAACATAGTAACAATTTAATATCACTTCTACTGCTTATTACTACCAACAAGCAGAATTGTATACGGTGTGTCATGTTAGCGACAAAGTAAAACCAACAGCCCTAGGTAAATAAAATCCACTCAGACAATCACAGAGACACTGAGCCATTACCTGTACACGTCTGAGATGGTCTTGATTTGTAATTTCCCATTGATAAGGCTCTCCTCTTGTAATGTGTGCTGTGTAGTTGAACTAGAGTAAAGCAGTAACACAATCGCTCACTGTGCCACAATTGCACAGGTCCAGATAAAGGGGGATCGTGGCTGTGGGCTAAAAATAAACACCTTTGAGTGGAATGTCGAACAACTACGACAACTGATCTCCCTGCAAACCCAAGCGGCCATGTATCAGTCTGACTGCGCGTGAGAGTGTGTGTGTGTGTGTGTGTAGACACATACAGTATCAAACAAGCAAGTGAATGGCCTCCTGCTCTGTGCCAGCCTGCCAAAGCAATTCCTGTATGATGTGGGTTACTGCACTAGACAAGAAGCACTTTACATTTTTCTATTTTTATCTTTTACTTGCTACCTGAAAATGGATGCATTCAGTGGTTCTCAAGCTTCCTACATCATATCTGTCATGTATTTTCCACAGCAGACATAAGTAGCATAAGCAGAAGTGAAACTAATATAATTAACAACAGCTGCTATTACTATAATATTTATCAACCCTTGACATGTAAAAATAGAAAAAAGTACCCTTTGCCTCCCTCTGGTTTAAGACATTTTCACATGAATGTGCTCCAGATACAACAATTATGACTCAACTTTGTTTCTCCACATCTGCTTAGACACCCCGAAGTACTCATCCCCTTATTTTGAAAAAAAAAAAAAAACACTGATGTGAATGAAGCAGAAAACATTGGTATTTATCAAACTTACAAGCTTTAAAATAATCACAGATCAGTTTTACGAAATATACCACAATTAATCAGATGTCAAAATCAAAAATAAATCAGATTTTCATACTGGCAAATAGGTTATAGTTTAAAAATCATTAGCTGATCATAAACTGATGATCACGTACAAAGAAAGCACAGAAAACGCATACACTTATATATAATCTCATTTAAACGAAGCAGCTCTAAGTGTTTAGTCGTTTCTGTGTGATGTCTTTGTATAGTCCCTCCCTGAACCTCAACATCTCCTCCAGGTTCTTAGTCTGTAAACTCTCCTGCATAGACGTCAGCTTTGTGTCTTTAATGAAGATGAACGTGGAGCCACTCAGAACGGCCTGAAGCATCTCCAGAGTCAACGAGAATGAGCTTTGCTGATCAGAGCAAACAGGAAACAGACAGGCGTTCCACAGACTACAGCTCGGCGTGTCACCGGAGAACCTCAGGGCCTCGCTGTCCATCCCCCAGCGGGACAGACATTCTGCCAGGCTGCACTCAAAAAGCCTCAGCTTTTCCATGTGAGCAGGGGCCTGCACGCTGTGCTTCAGGTTGTCATTAATCCCAAAGGCGACGGTTACAAACCCGACTCTGCCCTCGTGGTTCACGCACAGTGAATGCATGAAGACTTTGTCAGGCACCGAGACGCCTGGACTCACCCAGCAGCTGCTGACGATGGAGCCCTTACCTACAGACACTCCTGCTCCCAGCCTGGAGTACTCCACCGCTGACCCAGCTCCCACAGAGCAACTGGCATCAAGGACGCTGCACATAATGCAGCAGCCAGAGTTTTCAACCGCGTGAACGCTGAAGGCAGACGACTGGAGGCCCAGCTCGCTCCTCAGCGCCACGTCCTCGGTGAGGTGAAAGAGGTACTCTGAGGTGGTTCCAATGTGATAAAACTTGGAGTTATTGAGGAGAATGACATTCAAGGGAGTCCCTTGTAGAAGACGGAAGATCTTTTGGCGGATTTCAACCAGACCCCTCTCCTCTTTGGTGACATTAGCAATGTTATTGGTGTACTCTATTGTGGCTTTGGGGCCCAGTGCTTGAAGAAAGTCCCCATAGGCATCTATCTCACACTGCAAAGGCCCCAACTCTTTCAGCAGATTACAAAGAGTCTTTACAGTTTCAAAGTCAACATAATATGTGCTGTCTGTGTAGACAAACTCAGAAAAAGAGCCACTCTCCCTCTGACAAACAGCTCCACAATCGTACATTGTTTTGATGCTTGGTTTGTGCAGAAAGCGCAGACAGGAGCGGTTCTCCATTTCCACCTGAGCAGATTTTTCACCTGAATCCAGCACAAACACCCCGTGGGTGGTTCCAATAGACAGCGGGGAGGGGTGGGCTAAAGCTGTAAAGCCGGGTTTATCAAACCTAACATGTTCGTCCTCTGCAATACTGTAGAGCTCTATGTCATCAGCACAGGTCACCAGTACGCCGGGTTGCATATGAGATGGAAAATCCACATACATGGCCAGTTTGAGCTCCAGCATCTGGTAGAGAGGGTCACCCAGTGGCATGGCGGTGAAGATCTTTCCCAGAGCGCTGGCACTGGGCAAACGTTGACTGAACCCCCCTGGAGGAATAAGAGGAGCTAAGCTAAAGTGGGAAATATCACATATAGGACACACTCTACTTAAATAATTCAACTGGAGGAAAATGTTAAGCAAATTAAGAACTACACTTTCTGAGATTTAGCTTTTAAGGAATCTCACTTCTGCCATAAGAATAATTTGCAAGCTGTGACAACTTACTTGTTATTTTTATAGATATTTTACACCTTCGGTGGACAGGACAGATTGTTGTTGTTTTGTTTGTTAATGGAAAATAAATTACTCGACAATGGGCATCACTCCTGAACGTGGTGGCAAAGTGATTCTGCTGTGGCTTCCACGTCACATGGTGGGTGGTGTACCGAATCAATGAGCAGCATGGCTTTATAACAAAATGCATTTTTATTAAGTTTTTGCATTAACACGATCAAACACCTTGATCTGTCGGAACGGTTCTCTTACAGTACACACGCTGCAGTTAAATACCATGTCATGTGTGCCTTTCTGTGTATGCTTTGGAGGCAACGTGAAATGTTTTACAATAAGAGCAAGAAAAGGACCTGACCTGCATGGATCAGGATGACTCTCAGTCTGTCCAGAGCCTTCCCGTAGATGTCATCCAGCTGCTGCAGTGCGTACAGAGTGGAGCCCCCGTTCCCTTAAACACAGAGGGTCATGTTGTTATTATTATGAATAATATTAATGATGATGATAGTAAGAATAAAGATGGTGATGTGGGGCTTTGTTCCGGAGGACTGTGAAATGAAACCACAGATCATCCACTCGCCTATTTTAGCTCCAGGAGGATCTGACAGGACCTTGTAGTGAATCCCGAGGGGAAGCTCTTTCCTGTCGACCTTCTCCCTCAGCTGCAGCTCGTAGGCTTCCCTCTGGCTCCCGTCCACAGCGGTCACGACCACCACGTCCCAAAACTGCCCACCCTGCACCTCCCGACCTGCACACAACACAGGGCGAGGCACGACGAGAGCAGCCGCTTAACGCACAGCCGGGAGCTACGAGTCCAGATCGATACCGAGCACAACCAGATGGAAAACTCACCGCGCAGAGAGTCCAGCTTCCGGAGTTTTTCTCTGGTGGCGAGTTGCAGCTTCCGGACGCAGCCTTGGCTCATACTGTCGCTTCCACTGTCCCACAAATATGCCCACTGTACTAACAAACAAGTTGCAAACGCGACTACAAGAGCACTTCCGGGTTCGCTCACGTGGTTAGTTGTGTTTGTCATGTGGGCGGGGAGCGGACGCAGCACGTGCTGAGTGACATGCGGTCTGTGTCTGAGTGTTTTAACCTGTGCGTGAACTGTGACCTGTGTCAAGCAATTCTTTAATTAGAAATAAATCAAATGTGAAATCGAAAGAAAAAAAAATGTGAAATACTGTTTTTTTTCATAATAAATCCTCTTAATCACAGAGACTGAAAAAGTGATAAAATAGGCAACTCCCTCTCTAAAACTTCAATATCTTATAGGTTTATGGCTGAAACAACTAGTTTATCTCCAACTGTTATATCATGCAATATTTTACTATTTATATATATATATATATATATATATATATATAAAATCATGAGATATTGAAATTTTAGAGTCTATTAGTCAGCTAATTTTTTTTCATTATGCTGGACCTTGTAGTTTGGTGGGGTTTTCCCAAAGTTTGACAATAATATGTGAATGTCAAAGAAAGTGATGAAGGAAACTTCACCTACGGGCTTTGATACAGAATTATTTTTATTTCCTTTTCTTATTAACTGAGGCATCCCAGGACTGCACTGCTTTGGATTAGTGATGGTGCAATTCTGGAGCAGTCGGGAAAAAAGCTTTCTGCCACCTCCAATCACACTGTACATCCAGTAATGTAGTCAAGGCCCCATCAACAAAGCTGCCTCAGCATGACAGTCAACAGGTTAGCAGAGGGATGATGATGATGAGGAGGAGGAGGAGAAGGGCTTGAAATGTGGGCACTAAAGATAGCCTTCAGGTGGCAGCTTGCCTCACTGACTGAGGTGAGAATAGCACACATCAGATGCTGACCTGCAGAGCAGTGTGAACTGGCAGGGAGTGTGCTGAGCTGCAGGCCAAGCCACACCAGACACTCACTCAGCAATGCTTTGGAATACATTTATTTCATAGCTTTACTGACATGTCTGATAGTATTTCATCATTATCTGAAATATCACAAACACATCTCTTTTTTTTTGTTAGTTTGTTATTTTATTATACTTTTGTTCTTCTTGTTTTGATTTCCAGGAAGCATAACAGGATGATCATGGAACAAACACAATACCTGGAAAGCATGCAGAGCTTCTATAAGCCCCAGTGCCAGGCAGCCAGAAGAGGCTTAGACTTGACTGAGGACTCCTTCATACTCCTCTGCTAGCCTCGTGCACCTATTGCAACACTAACATAACAAGTTACACTGGGATACAACTGCAAGCTGTGTTTGTCTTTCTCTTCTTGTTCATAATAAATGGTTCAGGAATGGAGAGAATGCAGGAGGGGAGGGAGGTGAACACCAACACAATAGCTCATATGAGCATAGTCCACTGGTCTAATGTGTTTATTGTTTCAGTTAAATCAAGACAGTTTGTCACATGAGATACTGGGGAATTGAACATCCACATATTATACAATCAGTCAAAGTGCACTGCTCTAACACTGTACATGAGTGTCTCAAAATAAAACAGCATCTCTATATACTAAATTTACATTAATTTACTTTTAGTTTAAGGTTTACTCAAATAATTTAAAAACTTTATTCAAGGAGGTAGAAAATTATCAATAAGTTGATTTAACTGTTTCTTCATCAGCTCAGAATAGATTTATCCTCATTAGCTTGTACCTGAACATGTCATTAAAACATGGTGACATTGTGTTAAATACATAAAACCTAAAATATGATTTGACCTATGAATTAGTATCGCACAGAATGTTTTTATTATACATTGACTTGGATATAAAACCTCAGAGGCTTAAAATTCAAGAGAGACTCAGAAACATTGTGCCTCACACATATTAATCCTGCTCTTGCAAAAAGTAACATGCTCTTTTCAGGGAAACTACAGAAACTACAAATCCAAAGCCAAGATGTTTGTATTCTCAGAGCGGCACTGTTCCTCTTGTAGGGAGACTGTGGTGTTACTGTTGTGTCGCAGTGCAGAGGGCGTCAAAGCAGCCAGGCTGTCCTTGTTGGCTTCCAGAAAGTGGCTACAAGCAGAGAAGGCGTTGTAAAAGCTGGACGAGAGGCCAGCGATGTCTGTGGAGATGTAGGGGAGGACGCCTGGTGTGGCCTGGTTGTAGTAGGTGATCTGAAACAAAATGGTTTTACAGTAAACCATTACAGTTTCTCTCTTGTGTTGCAGTCATGCTGTCTTAAGCTACAACATGCGGCGCTGTAATGTGCCAATAGCGAGCGTGCGTGCTGAGTTGAGTGACCCTCTCATTTGGCCAACCTTGGTCACAGAGCTGGACTCTTCCCAGATTGTGAAGCCAGCGCAGAGCACCTCTCCCCTGGTGTAGTCCTCAGTGGGAGGGTGAGTGGGCAAAGTGACAGAGCGAAGAGCAATCAGATATGGGTCTCTGAGAGGGACAAAACAGGATAGCATCATGAGACTTTATGAAAGAGCAAGCAGAAGGCAGTAATGTAATAACATCGCATAAAAAGATGATAAGTAGAGTAGATCAAGAAATCAAGGATGAAGAAAGCTTGTTTATGTTGCATATTACAATACCCAGAATCACATGGCTTCCTCCTTGATGCCAGTAAGATAAAGTCTTGGCCTTTGCCCCCTTTACTGACAGAGGGTGTAGCGACACGATAAAGGGTGTCATCCTCATCCGCCTGGTTGATCACCTCACACTCCCTGTAGGTGACACACAATAATCAGCATCAGCAATGAGCCTTTTACATCCCATAACCTAGTCATTATCACTCACTACAGCACAGCTGATGCAGGGTCATCTCTGGCCATTTTGGCGCAGTTGGCAATACATCTGATGTCATACTACTTTATTACTTCAAATGTAACTTTATTAAATTTGTGTTCTGTGTCTTGTCAATTAGTATCTTTACATGGACACCAACCCCTGTTATGGATCATCCTATGTTTAACCATATTTAGGACATAACTATATTATTCACATCTCTGCATGATTCCAACATTATCAGGTGACTGTTCAGTGGCTTTGACGACAGTGTTAACAGTGTGAATTTTAGCAGAGGAGCAGGTGTAATATGAGACTTTCACTTATAGCTGTGCTGATTTCATGTTTATTCTATTTTTTTCTTAACTTTCAATGCACATTTTCAGGTTCCACCAAGAGGATGTCAGTTATGGGACTGTCCGGACAGGATTTAGTCCTCATTAGGAACTTACCATCATAATTAACTGTTAAACCTACCAACTCATTAATTACATGACTTCAGAAGAGGACAGACACATAGAGTGGATCACAGTATAATGTAAACCTGGTTACTCGTGATTTTTAAATAGCAATGTGAGCAAATTAACCACAGGGTTTTCTGGAAAAATGTTTATGCAGATCACGGACAATTGTCAATATTTTGTGCCTGCCTAAGTAACCAGTGCCTAAAGCTGACCCTGACCTGAGGAATTGGAAGGATAAGTTTGGTGATATTCATTTCCAATGCTGTCAACAATATCTATGAATATAGACAATTAATTTATCTAAAAACTGTGAGCAATGCACCACACTAAGCACAGGATGACATGCACCTTCTTCCCCATGTATATGTATATATTTTGAGTCCATCCCATGTACATTATACATCCATTATCTATACTGCTCATCCATGCAGGGGAACGGTAGCTGGAGTTAATCCCAGCTGACATAGGGTGAGGGCAGGGTACACCCTGGACACAACATCAGTTTATCATAGGGTTGACAGATTGACCAACAACCACGCATGCATTTATGCCAACAGGCAATTTAGAGTCACCAATTAAACTAACCTGCATGTCTTTGGACTACCACAGCACCCAGAGGAAACCCACGCAGGCACAGGCAGCGCATGCAAACAGAAAAGCCCCAGGCTTGAGGTTCAAATTCAGAAACTTCTTGCTGAGAGTCAAGAGGCCCCATGCATATTATCATGCTGATTAAATATTCATTAAAAGACCAAACATGTATATTTATCTGCCACTGAATCTGGTCCTCAATAAACATCTTGTTTCCTCCATATGAGACAGGAGGCAGTGACAGATAAACACAATGTTGGTTTTGGTCTTTTCATGTGATTTGTTGCAAGTAAGAAGATATAGATTAACACCAGACTTATCCTTTAAGATCGTTCTGTTGCTCTGACTGGAAGTTGCTCTGCATCGGATGATGCAACACACCAAATATGTACATGATACTGACTCATAATGTCGGTCCCACTCTTTTCTCCTCCTCAGGTCTGACAGCAGGTGGAAAGTCTGCTCTGCTGCAACACTGACATGCATCTCCACCTTAAAACACAGCATGTGGTTTTCCTCCAGTGTGTACAGTCTGACCTAAGGAATAGAACACATCCAAGAATAAAAGATGGGATGAGCATCTACAACTAGGATTCATTCCAGGTATTAAATGTGCACACATTGGGTTTGATGATGCCACATTAATTTGTGGCTGCATGACAGATTATGAATGTGGTAATTGTACATCTTTTAATAATGACCTTTCTGTGTCAGTGTTGTCAGCTTTAGGAGACATTTTCTGACTTATTCTCATTATTCAACAACTTAGTTAAATGAGCACAGCCACTGTGACTGTGCATTTAGTCCAAAACAGTATACATCAGAACTCATAGTAGACTCACAACAGCTGTATTTATTTAACAAGCCATATCCTTGACATTTATACAAACAATACTGACCTTATTTTTCTCAGAGGTTAATACCCAGTTGTTTCTGGTATCCATTAGTTTCAGTGCTGAAACATTGTTGTAGCTCAAGTACATCTGACAAAACAAAGGAGAGTCTGAACTCATATGCCTGAACACTGGCAATATCTGGACAGATTTACAAACCATGCATGCTTCTGTGTTTTCAGAAATTGTAATACCTGGTTTCTTGAATCCCAGGGTACAGACAAGGGCACTTCAGTTTGCTTGCAGGAGATAATGTATTTCCTGTAAACAAAAAAAAAAAAAGAAAAAAAAGAAAAGGAAAAACAGCAATGACATACATACAAGGAAAAAAGACAGACCAAGAACCTGACCAATATCGGCCTTTTCATTCTAGCTACAGCATGATCCAACACATTTGGTTATCAAATCGTGGAATAAAGATTATACTGGAGGCAGAGTGTTTTACAGTTGAACAATGAAGTTATTATGCTTGACAGACTCTGCACCAAAGTCTGCTCAGCTGTGATATGCTGGTCTGCCAAGTCATGTGCTGCTGCAGAGCAGTGTAAACAATGGATTCTGTTGCACGACACTGGACAAACTAAAGTATTGATGACACTGTTTCTGTATAATTTCTATTGCTTTATACTGTATCATTTACCACAATAGTTTTCTATTGTATAGTATTAATATATTCTTCTTCTTCTTTTAATGTCTTTTATGTCTGTTTCTTTGTAACTCCTTACACAGACAATGTTGCATTGAAATGTACAATTGGTATAACAGTATTTTGAGTAAGACTTTAAGATGAGCACTTATCCAGATGGTTGTGCACACATCAATTAGAGGGACAGTTGCAGTTAGATTTATTATTTATTGGCTTTAAGGAGATTAAAATATTTTTTTTCTTTTGCATTTGTGTCAACATTTACCCTGATAACATTATACATATCCACAATGAACCAATATAAAGGGTCAAATACATCTATCACTCTCTACAAAATACAAATACATGTTGGTTTAAAATGGAGATACTAACCTATCAAGCCGAATCTTCTTTCTGGCGATGGCTTCTTGATAACGCCTTTTTCCATCCTGTGAAAGATGGGACATAATAATACAAACCTCAGAACACAAAGATGCTTATTGTGTGAGCTTCTTCGATTCTAGCTCTACAGTCTCTCTAAGGCTGCACACATAGAAAACTCACCACTGGCTCAGGTCGTATCCGTGGCAGCGTGCGTGGTTTCCTGTCACTGTCCAGCACCTCAAAGGTCATGAAAGCACTATTTATATGGCGTAGAGGTTCTCCACCCTGGTAGGCCTCTGCACATACTCCCACCTCCATGCTAGAGCAGGCAAATGGGTTCACAAAACCAAAGGCATACACAAAAGTATAAGTATGTATTGGATGAATTGAGAGTTATTTGCCCTTTGTTTGATAAGAATTCATCTTATTTGTCGACTCACCTGTGCTTGAAAGCATTGTTAACAATGGCTTTCAGTACCAGTCGGTCACCAATGTGAGATGGGCCACGGAAATGGAACATGTCTATGGTCCTCAAGGTTGGGTGTGCATTACACAAGCGACTAGATCAAAATGTAGAGGAAAAAAGAGATAGATTTGTTTGTCCTTGTCTTGTATGACAAACTAGGAATTAAAGGAATAATTTGTTTTGTAATGTTTTGAAAACTCAGGTTGCTGATAGTTAGATGAGAAGATCTAAGGTACTCCATAATCACTGGGTTGAATATGCTTGTTAGCTTAGCTTAGAGTAATGACTGGAAGTCAGTGGAAACAGGCTCTGGGTGTGTCCAAAGGAAACAAACCTCAGCTTCATACAGCACCTTTAAAGTTTACTTTAGTAATTTGGTTAGTAGTTGGTTTCCACTGTTTGTGCTAAGCTAACCTAACCATCTGCCGACTGCAGCTCCATCTTTAAAGTACGGACATGAGCAGTATCAATTTTCTTATCTCATTCTTGCCAGGAAAATTCCTTTCGTTTGATTCTTACTTAAAATATTTTGTGAAAACTGTAAAATATTAGATACCTTGCTGCAATTGTAGCCACATTTTCCATCCAGGCCATGATCTGGCCCCCAAAGGTGCTGACTTGGTGATTGGCATGTGGGGGTAACACCAGCTCCACACTCTCCACCCGTGTCCGCTCAGCTGGCACAGCGTCCTGATACTCCTGGCATTCTCCTGGTGAGAGCACAAACACAAGGACCCTTCATCAATCAGACTTTAAATGGCACTGACGTCTGGCCAAGTGCTGTGTTATAAACCCTTGTGTCTACAGGCTGTACCCAGTTGAGCTGTGCTGCTGCTCAGTAGATCTGTAATGATCTCAGCATGGATGAGCCTCATCCTCCTCCTCTCTGCTGCCAGGCTGTACTCCATCTGCTCCATTTGTGTGCGAGTAACTACCTGCTTCAGCTGTACCTATGTATCTCACACACACACAGACACACAGAGACACACACAGAGACACACACAGAGACACACACACACACACACACAGGATGTTGAACAGGCAGTAGAGAAACACCTTTGTGTCCATAATTTGGTTTTTGCCCCTTACCTTTCCAGCTTCAGTCCGTCTAGCAACAAAGGTGGCGAAGGCATGGCAAACCTTCCACTGCCTGTCAGTGTAAAGGTTTTCACAGGTCACTATTATGCCCACCTGGAAAGGAAAAAAATAAACAAAAACATTACATTAATTTCACATTTAATTTTTTACTATCCTAAAATCAAAAGTGACATCCACCAACCTCCATACTGGACGTGAAGGCTCTGTTAACCTTTGCAATGATGTTGACAACATTTCCCACCCTGGAACAGACAGACACAGACTCTTGTCTTTACTATCAACATGTATAATGTATATGTAATAATGTATTTACTTAAAGGTGCTATTTGTACATTTTGCTGTAGCTACATAGCCGTCATTAGCATTATCAGCTGTTTACTTCCTAGCCTTGCTTCAGCCATTGTTGCGTTTACAGTGCAACAGTTTATAGTACATCCTCTGAGCAGCTCTACCTTTTCATGGAAGACAACACTACAGTGCCTGGCATCTGATAATAACAACATGGGACCAGACCATGCTGGTCCCATGTTGTTAGACCAGCTAACCTATCACTTAAAAGATGCCGAGCTGCAGCTCTCTAATGAAGTTTGATGCTGAACTCCCAATGTTAATGAACACCGGCCAATGCTAATGATGGCCTGGTAGCAATAGAAACATTTTATGAATAGTTCCTTCAACAGCCAGGTGTCTTTTTAATCTATAATTTTGATAACATCAGTGTCAAGGTTTTCTGTCTTAATGCTTCAGAGAAAGCTGAATACAAATCAACTTTTTTTTTTTATTTTTTTTGTCCGAGATCAGCATATGCCTTATTTTTTAATTCTCCCACACAGTCTGTGTATGCGATCCGTTCTGTCCCTGCAACCAATTCTCAGTTGGAGATACACCTTTTCAGAGCAGCATTAAGGTTAATACCTTACCCTATGGTGTGTTCAAAATGGATGTCATCCACAGAGGCTGTGATACAGGAACAGCCTGCATGTCTTTCAGCTGGGAGAGGGGAGATTACACAAATATTTAGTGTACCACAAAGCATCTGTAGCTCGGGCATATTTAAAGCTTATGATCTGTCAATGTGTGGAACCATAAAGGCACACACAATTAATGTATCACACAGAAAGACTTCAGACCTGTTGGGAATTTAAATGCATTTAATTCTATACAGCTGTGGCAGAATATATTAATGTCTGAACATTATCTATTGCTGTGTCTGTTGTCATCATTATAAAACAGATTCTGTATAAATGTGGAGCTTCAAAACATATTTTTGACCCTGAGCAACAAAATCTCAACTACCATTTGTCACGTTGTAATTCATAATTTTTGAGGAATGCTCTAAAAGGCTGTAAGGAAGATTACAATAAAGTCACTGCCTGAAACCAGAGCAAATCGCGGCCAAGTCCAAGAATTTGACAAAAAAAAAAAAAAGTTAAAAATTTAAAAAAAAAAAAAAAAAAAAAAAAAAAAAAAAAATCAAGTGATTTGGTGCATTTTTAATTTTTTATGAGCATTTCAACTGTGAATGTTAAGACAGACGAAAGGTTTAGTGCAGAAAAGTCACATCACTGAAGTGAGCTGGGTTTCATATCTTTTCTGCTGTGCCACTGGCTTCATCAACACAACTAACAGTGTTAGTTGATGGGAAGTCCATGGGTGAGGATGTTGTGGTTTTTGCACTAGAGAGTAAAGAGTGCTTGTTGGGGCGCCCCTCTCTTATTATAACTGTTGACTCAGGTGCACTTGAGCAAAGCAGTTAACTTGTAGTTGCACCAGACCACTTCTAGGAGTGCAAGTGTAAGTGTGAACATGCAGTGGAGTGTCGTGGGGAGAAAAAAAAATAAAATAAAAAGGTTTAAAATGTGTGAATCTCCTCAACAGATACAAACACTCCTGTGGAGTAAACCTAAATTCAGCAGGAAAGGTACAATGCAGCATTTTCTATTAACTTAAAAATGTCTCTTTGATCGATCAGAATTTAATTTATACTCAAAGCTCTCCTGCCACTTCCTGCCAAATTTCTTCAGTGCATGATGACAGAAGATTCTTGGTTAATGGCACAAAAATGATGAATCACAGGTGCATTAACATTTACAGTTTAAGACATTATGGTGCTTTATGGTGTCCTATAGTGAGCAGCTAGGAAACTATATCATTGGGACCATGCAGTGAAGCCGAGATATAAAGCAAATGAAAGATTATGAGTGTTTGTTGTGATTTTCTGATCGTTCCCCACCAGATAAACAGGCTGTGGAGTCCATCCACTTTAGCAGCTGCCCAACACTCAGCTCCCCGCAGTGGTTGGCATGACAGGGCAGCACAATCTGACTCATCTTCACTTCAGAGGGGTTTCTGTACGTTTCCTCGCTCTCCTGAATGAACAGAGGGTCAAGCATGGTGTCGGCATCTTCCACCTCCGATGTCATAACTCACAACTGCACAGACGGGGAGCACAGGAAAATGAGTTACAGCAGAACCATGTCATTTTGACGTGATGGAGTACGGTCAGTGATCCAAATTTAAACAAAACTGTTGCCTTATACACACAAAAATCATATGATCACAACCAGCATAGTCTTAAACTGACTAGTCCTTTGATAGATTGTCTCAACTAAAGCTAGACAACAGTTAGGCTAAAATAAGCTTTTGTTATGACTTTCAAAATTTTAAGAGAAAAGCAGGGGTTCGTTTTCTGACAGTTTTCAGCAACTCCCTCAAATCTGAAACATGCCCAGAGGTAAAAAGAAAAAGGTTTTATTCAACAAAGTTCTCCAGACTCAAACCTGCTTTGCCCCATATCACCGTCTATAAAATGACAACTTTTTTAAATAAAAGCTCTCCTAAAACACAACAGCTTGAATTTGAATACAGGTATAATCAATTAAATAAAGATTATTCCAAATTAATTATTGCCATTGTGTCACATCTTCTACCACCATGTTCTGCTCACCAAATAGATAGTAAAACATCCCAGCTTAGGGCCTTTTTGTTCAAATATTTCATTGAATGTCAGAGCTGTCTAACATTCATTTAGAGATTTTTTCATCTGACACAAAATAATCCTTTATGTGCTTAAATGTTGTTAAGGCACCTCTCTCAAAAGACAGGTATCTGTAGTACCTGTCAACACCCACAGATTTGACTTCAGGACTAAATCTGAAAACTGCACAGTCAGTCTGATCCAGTGCTGCACCAAAAGACGCTTTAAATAATCTCCACGTTTGAGGAATTGCTCAACATTTCTCCCCTAAGTCAAGGATCAGGAAAAACTTGAAGTGCCTTTTTATGGACTTTCATGGACTCAACTATGAGTAATTCAAATTTAAATGGCATTTTTCAACCTGCAGGCCGGGGCTTGTCTTTCTGGGGCTGTGGGCAGAAACTATTTTAAAACACATACAAACTATATCAGGGAATGGAGCCTAATGAGGCGTTCATGGAAACTATTTGTTGGGATTTGGAGCGTTTGGCAATAACTTCTGCTCCACTGGGACGTGCGTGCCGCGGTCACCTGTCTTTCCTGTTGCCGATGACAGGCGCTGCAGTGACCTTTAAATAAACTTCAGGAGAAACCAGACATATCACAACATTCACCGTGAACTTCCGCTGCAAAGTGGTGCAAACAGCAGGGTGGTGGTGGGGGATATCAGGCGCACAATGCCTGCTATTTATTCTCCAAAAGGAATTGTCACGAGTAAACACGCCAACATATTTAAAAGTTAAATCAAACATTTATAATTAAAAAAAAAATGCCTTACCCAAGTTTATGCTGAGGGGGAAGTGAGGGTAAAGTGTGGAGGTGCCACTGAGCGCCGGCGACAAATTATAAACACCGGCTGAGAGAGAGCAGCCTGCGACCCGCCGGACTGAGCCCCCTTTCATTTCACCCGTCCTCAACAACACAACAACTTCATAAACACACACACACACACACACACACACACATACACACTAAAAGTCTCACCACTGGAGGGAGGGAGAGAGAGAGAGAGAGAGAGAGAGAGAGAGAGAGAGAGAGAGAGAGAGAGAGAGACCATCCCCTGTGGTGGCCACAGTGAGGTCCACATTTTTTAAGGTGGAACTGAAGTCACCCCATACTTTGGTTTTCTATTAAGGGTCAGTGTTTTTCACTATATTTAAGGGTGGACCACGCATATTTCAATAAAACACAAACTCATATTTGTTCAATATAAAGATGTGTCTTATCTCCTTCACTCTCAAGCAACTGTTAAAAAGTTCATAGGAGGTTGGTAAAACAGCAGCAGCCTCTTCAGGGGAGCCCATTTATCAAGTCTTTCACCTGGTCCACAAAGCTTTTACTGATTTATTTGCTATTTCTAAGAGAAAACAAGGACTTTTTTTCCTTTTTGATGTGACCACAGACAAAGCCAGCCAAAGACTATAAAATAACTTATATATCTTACAAATTCATAGATAAATGGAGAGTCAAGAAATACATCGAACAGGTTTAAAGATTTCCTGTTACATCCAAACAGTTTTTTTTTTTATTAAACGTGTATTTTATTCTAAATAATTCGTTGGCATGTGAAAATCTATTTGAGAAAGTAAATATAGTGAATCCCCATATTAGTTTAATTTGTATTGCATAGAAAAAAGGCGAGGAAATGTTTACACGGGAACTAATTTCTTTATTAAATGAAGCTCAACCGATATCGCAGCTATCAACGTCAAAACGGCAAAACTGAAAGCACCAGGAGGCAGAGACCTTAAGGCGAACGGCGCCTTCTGATTGGCTGCCGGCCGCGCCAGTCAGGCCTGGTCCCACCTCTTCCCCCGCGGACCAGGCTCGGTTGAGTCGTCGGGTTGAGGAGGAGTGCGGTTGGAGTGCGAGAGGGTCGCGGCCGCGATGATCTGACAGATGAAATAGCGAAAAAAAAGGACAGAGAAGGCGGGCGACCTCCCACACAAAACAATGTTCCCCAAAGGAAAAGGCACCCCGGTACCGTCTGACGGCCAAGCGCGAGAAAAGTAAGCCCAGAAACGTTTATTATTGTGTATTTTTTTTTTAATTTTTTTTTTTTTTGTGCCTCGCAAGTTGTTCCCTCCTGCTCTCTGTTGTTCGCTGGACAGGCTAGCAAGAGGCGATTTCCTCCTACCGAGGCTGGAATTGAATGAACCGCCTTGTCTGCTCGCCATTCCTGCTCCGAGCCGCGTTTCTTGCTGCCTTTGGCTGTTTTATCGCCGTCTCTTGAACGCGTCCCCGACCGATTCTCAGTGCAGTTTGTGTTGTGTTTTTAAACCGGCGGTTGTCTCGTAAATTTTTTTTTTTTTTTTCTTTCTTCTTCTTCTTTGCGGGGTTTTCAGTCGAGAGCTCGGGGAAGGAGAAAACAATAACACCGCCTCACCACACAGTACATTGTTTTCTCTGTTGCGCTCTCTCTTGGATGGGCTCCGGTTTTATTTCCCCCCAGCCCCATCAGCCACCAGGATACTGTACCTAGCCAATACACAGCAAGGCTGGTTACTGTGTGTGTGTGTGTGTGTGTGTGTGTGTGTGTGTGTGTGTGTGTGTGTGTGTGTGTTGTTTTTTTTTTTGTGTGTGTGTTTCACACCATGACGTTAAATAATACTGCTGCTTTACTACTTTCAGTTATCATTTTCATTGTTGTGGCTCTTTACCAGGCCTGGCTTGGTTGCTCAGCCCCTATTTAATTTTTTTTTTGGCAAAGGCTATTGGGCAGCCATTGTTCAGAGGGCCTGTGCCTGACTCTAGTCATTCAGTGCGCCTATATAAGATTTAACCTGATGTTTCACCTGGTATTTATTTATTGTGTGTATGTATTTTTTTTTTCAAAATTAAACCTAAGCTGATGTGTTTTTCTCACAGGTTGGCTCTATACGTCTATGAGTATTTATTACACATAGGAGCACAGAAGTCTGCACAGACATTTTTATCAGAGGTATGTGAGATTCAGAAAGTTTCACTGTGTTATGATGTCCTTTCAAACTCTTTATTTTTATCTAAATGGATTGCATGTGATCTTTTGCAACAATATTGACTCACTTTGAAGATTATTTAAACCCCCCTCTCCTAGATTCGATGGGAGAAAAACATAACGCTCGGAGAGCCCCCTGGATTCCTACATTCCTGGTGGTGGTAAGTGATGGTCTTCTCGTCTCCCTGTAAACATGTCTAGAGGTTGTTTTGTGTGGTTTTGTTTGCTTCACGACCTGTCTTGTTCACAGTGTATTCTGGGACTTGTATTGCGCTGCACCGGAGAGGAGAGAGACATGTGACCACTCCAGCGAAGCAAAGGCCTTCCATGATTATGTGAGTAGTGCTTACATGGGAACTGTTGCACATATTATTCCATCTTCTGCCGAAGTAGACAACAACTTTGCTGTCAAGGCTAAGAAATGGTGTAAATAATGCTCCTCCAGATCAGGCTGTGCAGTGAGTCAGAGTTTTTTTTTTTCTTTTTTTTTTTTTTGGGAGCTATCAGAGAAAAGTGCTTATAATCTTTGTCAACACTCAAGACCTTACAACATCTCCCACATTCCCCCTCAAGAGTAACACAGCTGCCATACTTGGGGTTATTGTGATACTTTTTTTAGGTTGAAGAATTATGACTCACCTTAAACCGATGTTTGCCTGATTGTTAACTGTTTTACACATTGTTTTGCAGATGTAAGTCATTTATATCTCATTGTAGCAGTATTTAACTACCTTACACAATTTCGTATATTGTTTTATTTATTTTATTCCTCTGAGTTCATGATCCGTCATCTTGCCCTGTCGGTGGGTCGAATGATGCGCCCAACAACAAGCTTTATAGGCTTCTGAGAAGATAATGCTGATGTCAGCAGGTCCCGAGTCAGACTTGTCGAGCGCTCTCCCCGTTATCCATGCCACGCTCAAGCACCCTGCCTCAGTTGTGAAGATAAAAAAAGAACCTGCTGTGTGTTCTGCAAAACTTTAGAGACTTCATACACACATTTTGAGTTTTGACAATGTCCTTATGTGTGACAGCTCAGCTATATGTTGAAGCACATAATCCACAATGACACAAACCTAATGGATTTTAAGCCGAATTAATGAGATGTCGCTCAGGTGCGAGACTCTGCAATGCACGATCTTCATATGAAAGCGCTTCTATATTAGCAAATTATGGGTGTTTTGCATCTTGATAATTATGCCATTTTGGAGATAGTGCTGCGTTGTTTCCCGCTTTGAGTCAGCATTCAAAAACAACATCAAAAGGTCCCTCATGATGATCAAAGAGTGTGAACAGCTTGTCAGTGGCTTCTGCTGTTTCCCATCCATTTGTTTCTTTGGCCATTTCTGAAAAGATCAGATAAGAATTATGTACCCGAAGTAAAGAAATTAAAAGTGTTATCTGGGCTTTGCTGTGTCAGCACAGCCAAGGAAAGACATTGCAGGTTAAGTAGTTCTCAAGGATGACTAATTCGCAGCCCACTTTGTATGTAGGTTGATGATGTGTCTGGCAAGAAGGGGTTAAAACGGAGATGTTGGTCCTGCTCGTGGCAGATAGGGTTGTCAGGGTAACAGGCCTCCTGATCTGGCAGGTGACCTGGGAGCCAGAAGAGCAGCTACAGCGTGGCTCTGCCCTTTCAATAACAACATTCCTTATTATTCTAACTCAAACAGACAAAAGAGGAGTGCCTTTACTCGCCCAGCCTGCTTCATGGAAATTGATTGCAATATCTTTTGATTCTTGTTGTTGATTGCTTGTGTATGACATGGAATATGTTTGTGGCTTTACAAGACAGTTTGACAAATTGAAGAAAGAATTCTGCATCTGTGTTACAGAAATTACAGATTATTGTCAAAATTTTCTAATGTTTGTGGCAAAGGTGTAAGTGGCTGAAAAGCACTTTGCACTTATTTTTGTTTTAAAACGAGGAGACGTCGTCAGATCAGTTTTGAAAGAATAAACACAAAATAAGCTGATACATTGTCAAGCCCGCGGTTTGGCTGAGACCATTTTCATAACATGGAAAACATTAAGCAAATGAGGGAACAGTGAGACGTCAGCCTGGGCAGGGTGCTACTGTGGTGTGGAGCTTTGAGAGTTTCAGTGTGGTTGGCTCTCCCCAACATCTTGTGGTTGCCCTTTGCTCCAATGTTGGTTCTCCCTGTGTTCATTTGTGGATGCTGGGGGGTCAGGAAAGTGTGTGTCTGTGTCTGTGTGTGTGTGTGTGTGTGTATGCGCGCGTGTGTGTGGACAGTACTAGTCCTTGGACCCTAGCCTTTGTCTAGGTGTGGGGGAGGTGAGTGCTACACTGTTAGCCGGCAGCACTCGTAAAGCCCCCGACGTATTCATGCTGGGCCTGACAAACGCTCCCTGAGGGGGCCCGTCGCCATGGCGTCAGCGGCTGATTGATGGCTGTCACGGAGCTGAGGGGCAGATTGGAAAAAGGAAAAGGGGAGTGGCACTGTGGCATATGCCCAGCATCCACCACCGCGGAGGAGCAGAGGGAATAAAAAGAGGAGGGGGTTGGGGAGAAAGAGATGAGATGAGAAGTGGAAGGGACCTGCAAGAAGGAACTAGTGGGGGAGAGACAGAGAGCGAGAGAGAGAGGGAGAGGGAGCATCCAGTCAGGATCCAGACTGGGTTTTATGATGTTGATTGATGGTTAAACATTTACAAGCTAAACATAGGGCCTGGTTTCTTTTGAGCATTGGTTCCAGTGGAAGAAGTGAGGCTGTTAAGAGCATGCTAGGTTAGGAGCCGGCAGTTGGGTGGTCTGTGCTGCAGCCCAACCCCCTTCATCAGTTCTCCTTCATCCCCTTTTAAATTGTACATTTTTCCTTTTTAGTGTTTCTGCCTCTCTCTGTGTCTGCCCCTGCCTCTTTTTCACAGCCATAATAATAATAATAATAATGATAATGATAAGCATTATTATTATATTATTTGTATAGCACCACTCAAAACAGTTACCTCAGTCAACCTCATCATCCTCACCCTCCTCTCTCTTTCCCCTTTTCTCTCTCCTCCATGTGTTCCCCTCTCCCCCTCTCTCTTTGTTTTTATAAAGGCAGCACAAGCACATCCGCTGCCACTCTGGCCTTTAGTAACCCCTCTCAGTGATTCAAGGATTCAAGGGAAATTTGTTTGGCTGGAATTGCTTGTATCCTCTGAAGTACAAGCATGTACATGCTGAATCATTATGAGTTTTGGGGGTGGGGAGTAGTCTGTATTAAAAGAGGTCCCCTGGGAAGTTGTCAGGAAGGCCCCGGACAAGAGAGCCTCATAGCCCGAGGCAGGGCTGAGACATCTGTCCCTTTCCTGTACCAGGGAGTCTGTGGAGAGACGTGGTTCATTTAGACTGAAAGCAGCGTCAGGCTGTTTGAGACAGTCCAGCTAGCACAGCTGTGGGCTTCAGAGGGACATGATAAAAATCTAACATAACATGACTGCGAATCCACTGAGTGTTGCTTCAAACAGTTTCTGACTTCAACATTGTTTTATGACTTTGCGGTCAATACCTTTTAAATACAGCTTTGTTTTACTTCATTATTTCTTTTCAGGCCTCATTCCAGGAATGGGCTACTTAAGGGCAGAGGAACAAAACAAACTGCAGTTACTGTTTCACTGCAAAGAAGCCAGACAGTGTGACTGTATGAGCATATAGTGCTCTAGATGAAGCTAGCCATAAACTGTAGATCTTTATCTCCAGTAAGATCCTAATGAACAAAGATCTGCTTACAATTACTGTAAACCAGTCAACTCATGGTTAAAACGCACCTCTTTATAAAACAAAGTTGGAGAATAAAATGTTGAGCTTGTGAAGAGTTGGGTCAAACTTAAACACCCAGGGTCGTGCCAATTTAAGTGTTATTCTAGTCCTATCACAACAAGGGTGAGCGTTATTATGGATGAGTGAGCTTTCACTGAAGGTAACAACACAACCCGTATTTGTCACCACAGAATTTAATGTAGTTTTCATATTTCCAAAACAAATTGAACAGTTTGAAGCGATCATTGTTCTTAACTGTTCCCATTCAATATTACATACTAAAAAGCTGCTCAGACAGGGGCGCCCTCTGCCATTTATTCATAGTAAATGATCTGGACATGTTCAAAAATTGAATGGGTTTCTCCAGTACCTTTTGCATGTTTCTGTACATCTGACACGGTTCTTGTGGTTAACATGGAGCTCTGTTACAGGAAGCTTAATACCATGTTGCTATTCTGCTATGAGTTAAAGATGGTCCTTGCGTCATCTAATGATAATGGTTTGTAAGGGCGGGGGGCAGCACTCTAAGAATCTAAATAGTTGTAGCCTGAGTAAAAACTGAAATAATCAAATATGCCAACTTACTTTTGAGTTGGTGAAATACTTCCTGCATGTGCTACCTTATTTTATCTAAAAACGTCGACTTCACTATATGTACAGTACCTCAAAGGTTGGGAGCTGTCCCTGTAGTGCCTTCAAATATCATATTTTGACCTTTGACAAATGTTAAAACAAGGCATATGATTAACAGCTGAGCCTGGCTGCTTTTCACCTGTGGCTTTGAGACAGGCATTTATTCTATTTGAAGCTGGTATATTAAGCCCAGGCCATTATTGGAGCTCCAAGAATCACAAATGATAATATTTAAATACATCCTCTGCTTCATTAAAATAAATCTAACCAAGAAGCTGCCAAGCACTAGATGCCTTGAATTTTGGAAAATAGGTCAGAACAATGAATAACTGTGTCACCCCTTTACCATATAATGCAAATGATGAAATTTTTAGGTTACAGTGGCGGTGTTAAGGTTTTCTCAGTAGGGTGTGAATCAAAAAGCTAACTGTTGATAAAGCTGACTTTACTGAGCACATGAAGCCTGGAGTCTCGGGGAAGCTAGATAATTATAGGATATAGGGAACTGATCACGATACTTTAATCTAAATATGCTCATCAAACACTTGTTCCTCTTATAACTTTTACTGGCATCCTAGTTCAGTGTTGTCCCTGACTCTGTGGCCAGCAATTGTTTCAGGCAGGGTGGCTTCTTAACTTAACCTTTGTGTGGGAAGTTTAGTTCTTGCAAAACAGGTTGTGTCTCACACGCATATGATTTATTCCCATTTCCTTCAAGCAGTGCTGAAGCAGATGCCAAAGTATTACTGTGATTTAAAGTATTATTTTCATAATTCTAGTGTTGGCAATAGTGTGAGGTGAATTGAGTAAAATATTTTGGTCAGATAAGAAGATTGAATTCAGTTAGAATAAATGGATAATTGAGATGCTATATGCTATCAAGAGTAAAGTGTTGTTATTTCCTGCATTCAACTCTGTGCCCCTACAAAATGCCAAACTGTTTTGTTGTTGTAAAAACTGGAGCATTTAGATACTTAGTGTTGCTAACATTGATGCCATCATGAGACTGTGTGCGCCAAGATTTTAGATCACAAGTCATATGACCTATTATAAATGTTCCCACGTGTCAGGCAGAGATGAGAAGCCTGGTGAGTAAATGTGTGTGCAAATCGCATACATCAACAGTGATTTCATTGTGAGCAAACATGTGCACACGGTATGTTTTTGCTGTAACGTGGGGTCATGTGTGCTATGTATGTGTATGATATGAAGCATCACTTTTCTTCTGAGCATAAAGCAAAATTGGAGATTCTCTGGCTGTGAATTTGTGAACCAGTGTAGCTTCTCCTCTTATAATTTTCCTTTGATAATTAAGTTAACTTTGACTCTTGGTTAGTGTTTATTTGACCTGAGGGATGCTCTTTAGGTCCAAGCCTTAGGTTACACTGCTAATTTTGAGAGTAGTTGAGAGGAATGGGTCAAGATGGGTTAGGAAGGACATTGGGAGGAACCAGAGTCTGTAAAGACACTGAGAAGTCTACGTTTTCTTCTACAGCTATACTGATTGTAGAAGAAGCATTTTAGGATTTTCCTGTCTTTAGATCCACCTCCTGCAAACCCTTTCTTGTAAAGACAGATGATTTATATGCTCCGTGTCAGTGTGTGTGTGTCCCATGGTGGTGGGGCCTGAGTAGATGTGACTTTTCCCTGTGGCCTCACTTCTCTCCCTGCTGAGGTATTTCACAGTGTCCCTGCAGTGGCAGCCCGGACAGATATAATTAGGGAAGGTGCAGTCGATACCAGGGAGTGTGTTGGCCATTAACCAGTGATGTCTGTAGAGCTGTGGGGCTCTGGACAGAGATGAGAAGTGTGTGTGTGGGTGCTGGTCTACATCTGTCGTTGTAGTAATCATTGGCAGTTTGTGTACATCTACACTACAATGTGAGTGATCTACCATTAACAAATGGACTGAAGGAGCTTCTCTCCTTCTGTAGCTGTTCTCTGCTAAACCCCACGGCTCTGGAGACATTAGCTCATCTCAGATTGCTTCAGCTACAGGGAAGAAAAACTGTCAATTAGGAGCGTGTGACCGAAGCAAATGGCACATTAGTGAATTAGGGCTGCGGTTTGAGCAGGAAATCAGCCCAGCGAGCCCCTGCTGTGCAGCAGCACTTTGGAGCCACTGACTCAGTGAATCCCACTGATCCGTATCTGACCCACTGGATCCTGGATCAGCAGGACTCAGGAGTCTCAATAAGGATCCCATTAATAGCTCTTTCATACATGATTCTGGTCTGCTGAATTTGTGTTGGCAATTTATGTTTCTTTTTTAGTGGTTTCTTTTTTTGGGGTTTAGTCCAAAAGCATATTTAAAAAAAGCATTTTCCTCTTCTGATGAAATGTGCCAAGAATCTTTGTACAAGATGTGTGATGTGTATCTATATTTTTGTCTTCTTGTTCAAGGTTTTTTTTTTTTTTTTGTGTGTGTGTGTACAGAGATTGGCATTTGTGTTGAGAAAAATTGAGTTTGTAATGTTGCTCCTCTGTCTGTTTTTCCATCTTAGAGTGCAGCAGCAGCCCCGAGTCCTGTGATGGGAGGGATACCCCCTGGTGAGGGCATGCCAGGAGGACCCATGCCATCTGGCTTTTTCCAGGTCAGGCCATGGCTCCACTAATTGGCTTCTTATCTCTGCTAACAATTAACCAATTATCTGAATTATTATAAATTCACCTCCTGTGGATGGACAGATAAATTGATGGATTGGTCATTTTCCCAGCTGCACTTGTGCAGGCTCCAGATTTGTAAAGTGTTGTCAGGGTTTTCTATATATAGTGCACCTACAGGTCTCCAGATTGGTGTCTGCACTGGTTTGTGTCTTGTTTTGCTCCACTCTGCTCAGTGAACTTGTAGTAAACATCATAGACGTTCTGTCTGCCTGGGCCCCTCCAGTGCTGTAAACAGGCAGGCGTGGCCAGTTTCCCTAATGGAGAAATCGAAAGGTGCAGCACCTACTGTAAATCAATATCTCATGAGGAGAAACTCTTGGCAGGCAACTGTGTGGAACTACCTCTAAGAGGTGACATAAAATTGCAGTGTTGCCCCACCTCCCCTAGACCAAACTATTCACTTATTAAGAACTAGAATCTACAAGGCCGTGTCTCATTATGTGATCATGTTAATATCAGGAAAGACATTTTGACATTGATGAATGAACACACACACACTCATACTTTCTATACCAGAATCCAAGAGGAGGCCCAATTAGACCTCTCACTCTCTTGTCAGATCAGCAACATTAGCGACACAGTGCCGGTGTTTAGTGTTGTTATAAAGCTAATTGCATAGAGCTTAATTGATGCTGTTAATTCAGGGAAATTAGCACTGATAACATGCTGCATGCAGCAGGCTTCTTAATGTCTTGACTGACAGGCAAAAGAGCACACATCCTCTCCATCTCTCTGTCTCTTTTTCTCTCATTCAAGGCTAAGTCATTTGCTTGCTCTCCTCTGCGCTCGCTCTCTCTCTCTCTCTCTCTCTCTCTCCCTCTCCCTCCTCTCTGTCTCTCTCTCTCTCTCTCTGTCTTTCTCTCCTCTCTGTCTCTCTCTCTCTCTCTCTCTTTCTCTCCCTCCTCTCTTACTGTGTTTGATACATGAAAATGAGCATCTTATTTTTGTACATTTACATTTTTTTTTTTATTTTGCTGCACATTTTGGTTCTTGCACTCCGACTGTCCTCTGCCCTGCAGTAACCCTGCTTCTCTCTCTGCCCCTCCTTTGTCACCTCTGTTTCTCGCTCCCTCCTTCTGTTCGTCTCATCCTCCTCTCTCTCCCCTCTCTCCCTCCTTTGCCTCTTCATTTTGTGCAATGCCACAGGGTCCTCCTGGTCCCCAGGGCTCTCCTCACCCTCAGCCTCCTCCCCCTAACAGTATGATGGGACCTCACAGTCAGGTAATGCTCCCTCTCCCTCTTTCTCTCTCTTCTTCTCTGTTTTTGCTATCTGCAGTCATTTGGGAACGCTGGTTCTCCGTGCTGATGCTTCATGCTTTGGCATTTGTCTCAGCTTAATGCTTTATGCTGCTGTTGATATTCACACAAACATGCTGTTGAGAAATTGGAGTAGTTAACATTTTTGGAAATGTATGTGATTTCTTTACTGAAACCTCATGGAGCAATTGTGTTTCTGTTGTAGTCCTTTATGTCACCTCGCTTTGCTGGAGGCCCTAGAGGTCCCCCCATCAGGATGGCCAACCAGGTAGACCTCTCTCAAACATACACACACCCTGTTGATTCAGAATACATAGCATGAATTTAATATTTCAGGTTTCATTTGCTCATTGTGTTTTATCCCCATTAGCCACCAGGCGGAGGACCAGGTCCTCATCCCATGCTGCCTAATATGGACCCCACACGACCACAAGGTGTGAATCAGCGCAGTAGTCTCTTTAACTACACACTGCATCTGCAGCAGACATTATTTCCTAGCTTTTTGTATTCATATAAACTGTTTTTGTCCCTCCAGGCCATCCTAACTTGGGGCCAATGCAGAGAATGGGCGGCCCACGAGGCATGGGACCAATGGGTCCTGGTCCTCAGGTAGGCTACTCCACTCACATAGAATATTTTACCACTGTGGTGAAGACATACTAGTCATGGTCTTTACTTTATTGGTCCTGGTGATCAGAGCACCTTATTTGTTAAGGTGTCTACTTGAAGACAATTTTGTGATACTTGTCTTGCCAGAATTTCGGTGGTGGGATGAGGCCTCCACACAACACCATGGGTCCTGGTATGCCAGGAGTGAACATGTGAGTCTTTTCTCCGATTCTAAATAGATTCTCTCAAGTATTTCAACCTAAATGCAATATCTTACCAAGGTCTCTGTTGGTTTTACCATCTAGGGGCCCAGGGACTGGTCGGCCATGGCCCAATCCCAACAATGCCAACTCTGTGAGTACCGATGACACACAAACACACATACACCCAGAGAAATGGTGGTTCAAATTGCAGGCAGCTCTCTTCTTAGAGAGGCAGAGGTCTAATGTGTTCTAAGGTTCTAGTCTGGGATGTAATTGTAGTATTATGTGTCACGGTTTCAACAGACGGTCGGACAGACAGCCATAATGGTGTTAGGATGATCAAATAATGAATGATGACATTTTGAGGTATAGAAAATGGTTTGCACTCTCATTTCTGGTCTTTAATGTTTGTGCTTTTGGTTTCAGATGCCTTACTCATCACCCTCTCCTGGCGCATATGGGGTGAGTGCACATCCTGACGTCTTAACTCCCACTACAGAAATTTTGGCATAACAGCAATATAGAATTTTGAATAGGTTTCATTGGTGCATTTGTAATATATTTATTTTCCTGACTCCTCTAATAAAGGGGGCATCTGGAGGAGGGGGACCCCCAGGAACTCCCATCATGCCCAGCCCTGCAGGTTAGTGTTTCCCTGACCTAAGATGTTAATCATCACCTTTTTCATGCACTATCCAGTAACATTTATATGTGTCACTGTTTCTCCTCCAGACTCAAATAACTCTGGTGATAATTTATACACCATGATCAACACTGGACCTGGCAACCGAAATAATGTAAGTGCATTTCACTATTTTCCTTCTGCATTAGATATCAATATTACAATCACTGAGTGAATGTAGTAGTTTATATGTAGACATTTAGAGGAGTTTATCACAGTTACATTCGAAGACAAGAATTTTTTTAGCTTACAAATAACCTAATGATATGTATTCCTTTTGCACCAAGGCACAATCAATCATAATTTCTTTTCCTGCCTTAAGAAACCTGTCTTAACCACACAGCAAAAAATCACTGAGTGTAATGAGGGTCACTTAGTAAAGAGGTGGTTGACTGTTGACAACAGTTAAGTGGCTGAGCCATACAATATGTTGTGATCTCAGCTGGTTGTTAGTAAAAGCTTCAACCACTAACCAAACACCTGCCCTCTTCAGGTCAATGCCATCTCAATACATTACTCCTTCATGTAATGACTGCATGCAGCTGGCGGAAAGTGATTATTTCTCCTCCCCGGTCTGTGCATCCGTGTTTCTGGGCAAAAAAACATTATATACTCTTTTGGAATTAAAATATTCTGTTAAATGTATGTGATCACAGTAAAGTACAAAATTCTTCCATATAATCTGGTGCCAGACATATGATGTAGACTGAAATTTTATTTAGTCATATCCAACACTTCTACATTATATGAGCTGGTCTTGTGCCTTTTTCACAGCTAAGTACAGGCTTCAAGACGCATACCAGCCCGAGTCCTCACATGTTGCTGCTGAGGCGAAAGACAGAAAATAGGGAATTTACTTTGTTGTAAATAGAGCTGTCCTGCACGAAAAATAATTTCGCGCAACATTGGTATCATTGCTTTCCTAAAACACACTTTCACTCTTTCTGGGTTGCACTATTCCCCCAGTAATGTACAGGAGACAAAACAAATAAGGTTGTTGTTCAGGTTGTGTGTGTGTGTGAGCTTTGAAACTGTAGACTAGACTGTATCAGTCTAATGGAGCTGAAATAATCAGAACCTGTTTTTTCAGTTGGAAGAACCACTTCAGTTCAGGAATAAGTAAAGGACTGTAGAGAAACTGGTTTCCAGGGTTCCTTTAGTCACTTGTTTAGGACTTTTCAGCTGTGTGTGAACTGTGTTGTGGAGATGTGAGAAGTGAGTCCATGCCGTCTTGTTTCTCCTCCAGTTCCCCATGGGCCCCGGCTCTGACGGACCCCTGGGAGCCATGGCTGGGATGGAACCACACCACATGAACGGGTCACTAGGTAACACCGCCTACTACAATACACCCGTTAACCACCACACAGAAATGTTGGGGTTGAATTCTTACACATTAAATGACTGTGCCTTTGTCCACTATGTCAGTTGGCACATCAGTAGTGGCCAGATTATTTTTCAGGTAGAGCGAGTGTTTTAAAAGAACCTTCTTAAGGCCATGAAATACAAACATCTTTTAAATATTTTTCATGTGTTTCACTTGTAGGCTCTGGTGATATGGATGGAATGAACAAGGTAAATATTATCTTTGCGTTTAAATCTCAAGTGGGAAAAAAAGTGAAACGTTTTTTACAAAAATGTTGTGCATGCTATGTTTACAGAATTCCCCAAACAATTTAAGTGGCATTAGCAATCCTCCTGGGACCCCCAGGGATGATGGGGAGCTGAGTGGAAACTTCCTCCACTCCTTTCAGAGCGAGAACGTAAGTCTGCCTTCTTGCCAGTTCTTCTCCTCAGCTAACATCTCTGGACTGTTGGTGACTGTAGTGCTACTTTGATGAGGCCAGAGGTAAAGCACTGTTGACCGCACAATGAAGTCACAGTCACAGCGTATTAGCATCACCGACTCTACAGTAGCACCGTGGAGAGCAAGCTGTTGTGTTCGACCAAGCAGCACTTGATAGGGGAAAAAGGTGTGTGTGTGCGTTTTAATGCTCTCCTCTCTGTGCCTCCACAGTACTCTCCCACCATGACGATGAGCGTGTGACCCGCCCTCCTCCTCCAACCAACCCAACATTATTTGCCATCATTCCAAGGATCTGAACTCACTATAGGACACGGCCAAACACATCAGCACCGAATCAGGGACAGGCGCCATTTTGGTTCCACACTAACGCCAGAATGCTGATCGGAGAAAAATCAAAATGGCTGGCGACTACTGCTCCTTGCTTAAAATGAAGGACAATTTCTCCATTTACCACAACCCCAAGTGTGACAAAAACCAGCTACTGAAATGCATACATGACACGTTTTATGTTCTTTGCAGAACCCCCCCAAACCCCCGTTTTAGCCCCCTCAACCTCCTCAGCCCCAGAGCGAAGAGAAAAAAAAATGGTTGAAGTTTACCTCTTGTACTTTTTAATTATTGCTTTGTGGTGCAAGATGTGCAGGAAATGTCTCCGCTTTTGTCACTTAAAACACTGGAGAGTGTGCATATGCATTGTGTGCTTGGAAAGTCTTTGTCTTGTCATTTTACTTATCGCCATGCATACTGTGTCACGAACGTCAAAATCGACATAGGACTCAGAATTTGCCTTTTACTCTGTGGCCACCTTTCTGAATAATGTACTATTCTTCCCAATGCCCACTCTATTTAAAGAGGTTTTTAGGGGGATAAGATGTGAAAGAATACAGCTTTTATTGTGACCACCTTTCATGGTATGAAAGTGCTCAGATGGTTCCTACAATGTCAAATTGATCCCATTTGATCGATTTCAGTGTTGACAGCCATGCACTCTTTGCTGTTTGGTTCGAACAGCCGGACTGCTGTTGCGTTGTGTCAAGGGAAGCCAGACTTCGGCATGAGAAGTGAGTGCATGAATGCTGAGAATCTGTGTACAACATACTACCTAGTGCTGCTCTTCTCTATGTGGACACCTGCTTTAAGATGTGGTGTATATCTCTTTACCTGCCTGTGCTTAACACTCTGTGCTCTTCATTGTCGTAGCCTTCTGTGTTATTTCCAATTTGGTTGATTTATGATGAAATGGCTATGAATGAAGCTGCCCATTTTAAACTCATACATATTGGTTGTTCATACTTCCTTCCCGTATCATTGGTCGTCTCCTTGGCCCCACCCCCCCATCTTTGCTGACCCACACATTTTTTTATATTTTGATACAATCTTTGACTATGTATATTGCCCCAGTTATTCAGTTAGTCAAAGCTTTCTAAACTGATTCTAGTAGGCATCATTATAAACTTAGCAGCAGTCTTGTAAATGTGATGAGAATTTTTGTTGAATTTTTTTTTTTCTCCTGTGAACATTACGCATTATACACATCTGTCCTATGTTGCCTTTATTTGCTGATATTTTTTTATTTCAAATTGAGGAAAGATTGCTTGTTAATATAATTTTACAATAACTTATCTCACTGTGTGGGTTGTGTTATTTTGACTGAGTGTTGATTCATAATGTGTCAGAGTAACAGGTTTTTTTTTATTGAAGCTGTCCACATGAGGAATGTGAACTGAGCAGTTAATTATCACATATACAAATCATTTAATTGATTAATTAAAATCAACAATGTTTTTTTTTTCCTAATAAGACAGGGAGGGATCCGTCTTAAACATGAGAGAGACACACACACACACACACACACGAAGCCCTGGCCTCATCAGATCACTTTTGTCTTCACTCGAATCCCTGTGGGGGAGCCAGGGGGTGCTGTAGTCCACTGCTGTCAGGCCAATGAGAGGAAATCCTAGCGCATAAGTGGAGTCTGTGGCAGAGGAAACCCTCTGTAGGTTGGGCTGAGCCTCCTGTGACATGAGAAAGGACAGAGGAGAAGACACAGTGGTTCCCGAACTGCAGGTTGGGACCCACTCCAGTAGGTCACCTAAATCTAGGGCAGTCACATGTTGATAAATGTGATAACACAAGAAGAAAAATGTTCTGTTACAGGATGTTTTTGGATAATCTTTCTTGTGTTTGAATAGATCGATCATGAAATACAGATCAGTTTAACTCTGACACTTAAGTATTCGCAGAGACACAATCTGAGAACTGTACTGAGGAAACAGGTTTGCCCTTGGGATTTGTCATGACTTGGAGCTAACGAACTCGGACTGTACAGTATGTCCACCATGTTGGGATTTTAATAGATCCCGGAACACAAACTGCTGATGACAGCTGTAAACCATTGTAAACCAGTCCTGACAAATTTATGACCAAAAATGGATCATCTGTAAGAGGATATAATGAAAATCAATACTAAATGAACAGACCCAGTAATGTCTCACTCTTTTCCTCCTTTTACATTTTTTCTTTGCTCTTGTCTAGATTGTTAATCCTTACAGGACAACCAACATACTGTTATCTGCCAACAAAAAATGCAATTTACTGTGAAAGGTCCACTTCCCTTAGATAATGGTCTGATCAAGGTAATAAACAACAGTCTGAACATGGAGCAGCCAATGAATTAAAAATAAAATGAAAAGAGTTAACGAGGCCAAATGGTTTTGAAGATGATAAACTCAATCTTTAAAAGGGGGTCACTAAAAGGTCCGGTAGTAAGAATGAAAAACAGCCCAGTTTTTCAAAATTAAAAAAAAAAAAAAAAAAAAAAAAAGCTTCACATTGCCCCCTGGTGGGCATCAGTGGACTACACCAGAGGTTAACAACATTTATGCTGCCTGAACACACTGTCACACTGTACATGCAGCCTTTGGCTCTTTTGCTTCATGGTTCATATGTAAATCTTGAAAAAAGTGGATGGTTGGGAGGAGCTGAGCGTGTTCTGGTTCCTGTCTAACAATAGGAAATGAGGCTGAGCTGCTGCTGGCCAGTCTCCACAGGATGTGGCCTGGCTGGGCATGAGCCAAATCTCTCCAACTTCAGATCCACACAGTTAATGTTATGAAAGCTGTAGCGACACAAAACTGCTTTGTTCACTACCATATCCATGTGGGAAACTTGTAACCACAATGTTATGTTCTTAATGTATGACAGCAGGCTTTACTTTTAAAAGTCAGTTTTTACACAAATCAGAAAAGTCAAGGCACACAATGGTGTCAGTGGTATGCTTTTTTATTGCTTGGATCATGAAAAATATTAACTTTTTAAATTTAATAATAATACTAACTAATAATATAACTAATACTGAAATATACCCAAATACATGAGAAGGTTATTAATGTTGAGAAGTAGAAAAACCTGAATAAAGACAAAGATGAAAAGAGATTATTAAAATACTTTCAAACAGTCAGGAGTCTTATAAGTCTTCCCTTGAGGCAAATTTAAAAAAAAAAAAAAATTAATGTCTTGAGTGTTGCATCAGCAGTATTTTCAATTATCAAAACAGTTACAAGTCATTTTGTGCTCATTCACCCCTCACACAGACTTTGGTCAATAGACCCTGGAAAGTCACAAACTCACATTTGATTAAAGTGTTATGTAACACTATCGAAGAATTAAAACAACAGAGGCAGTTTTATAGTGAGAGTGACATTTACTCCAAACATAACCGAAGCCAAAATCAATTTGTGTGCAAAGGTGACACAGTTAGGTATTAACTCACAGCAGGATCTGAATGCCGCACTCTACAACTCGCATGCATGTATGTGTGCGCTGGGGATTCGCTGAACTTGTATAACTGACACACACTGCAGTATGTTTACCGTCTATCACGTCCAGACCAGACAGCAAACAATGATCAGAGCCACACATGGTGGAAGACTGCTGTGTGTGTCAACACTGAAACCCCTGCAACAATCTACATATGAGGACCTCTGCAGCTTTGACAATCTCATCCTGTCTGATCGGGTCATTGAGTCAGAGCAGCGACAACACAACTACAGATATGTGGCGAAGTTCTGACACTTCTCATTTTAATGATTTACAACACACTCTGGTTGAATACGAACTGAGAGATTGTTTTTCTCCATGATTCAAACATTCCTGAATGAAACTGCAATGAAAAGCAAATATATTGTGACTTGTTTTTGAAAGAGCTCATTGTCATAAATGCTCCAACATTAGTCAGAGAAAGCCTATCTTTAAGTCATCTTTCATCAAATTACAGCTACCAGAGGTTTGCACTGTAATCATCATGTAAAAAGCAGCTTCCTACTGAATTACCTCGAAGCATTTATAGACAAAGACCTGGAAAACAAGTGCTTCCACTGACATAAGTCCTCAGGATTTGTCTTTGAACTTCAAAGTTAAGATTTAAAACAGGTGAAAAAACACACACAAAGGCACACACCATCTCCTGTACATGATGATACCTCATACACCAACTCTGAGTGGACCACCTCTCATGTGTTTCATCTCATCTGGCTACAAGAGGCCAATGGTTTGATCTGTAGCCGTCACTAAGAAACACTGAGACGTGATGTCGAGTACAGAGGTTGACGGTTGAGATCTGTTTTAGCGCAAGTTTGGAGCGGTTGCATTATTTATCTAGTCATGCACTGGTTGACAAGAGAGATGCCTGAGAGCAGCCACAGAACAACATGCAGATGTGAGAGTGTATTGATTGGTGACTGATTAAAGAAAAACTGAGTTTACTCTCTACTAGTAAAATATGTTGGTTACAGAGTTAACCCCCACCCGCCCTACAGACAGCACAGATGGCAACTACTTGAAATAACAATTTTCTTATTTCATCTTCTCCAGGAACGAACGCACTTCTGATGGGCTGTATCCCCAGGGTCCTGTGCCCCCCTAAGGAACACAGAGCGAGGAGTGTTAGAGTACATTTTCATTTCGATTCAAGTTTTGTTTCAAAGAACGAACAGAAAGAACATACTGAGATAAGACATCAAACGCGTGTCTTTGTCATGCGATAGCGTGTAAGTCTACATTTCTGGCACGCAAACCATCAGCCTGGCTCCTTTCCAAGAATTTGTTTCTTTTACTGCTCCTCCCCACGCGATAGCGTGAGTAGGCTTAGTGCGATGACTTTATGTCCATACCACTTGTATGAGAGGAACAAGTGTCAGTGTGTGTGTGTGTGTGTGTGTGTGTGTGTGTGTGTGTGGGTGTGTGAAGGTGGAGGGAAAGTAATTTCCTGTTACTTCTATAGGAAACTTGTCAATCAGGAATCACAGAAATTTATCTTGGTGTCAGTGGTGTATGGATCTCACCTTGTAGACCACTTTCCCAGCCTGCAGCACATAAAGCCTCTCAGGCAGGGCACCATACTTTATGGCAGAGACATCATTCATCACATCCACGACCACCGGACACAGAGGCTCCTTTTGAAGCAGGATCTGTGCTGCAGAGAGCCTGTCCTCCAGGCTCCGGTGGCGGTTGATGTCGATGTTGTTGGCAAAGGCCCAACCATCTGAGACAGAGATAAAGTTGTTGTTATTTTTTTCCACTGGAGCAACAGTGAAAGCAATAAAGCAGTAATTTTAATGGCACTGTCACTGCCCCGTGATCTCAGGAACTGATTTCTTTGGTGAAGTAAAACTTTTTCGGTGACTAAACATCTAAATTCTTCAGCAAAATATGATGCTATGAGTCAAGTTTAAGTTTAACTCCATTTGTTGTATTCTTGCAAACATATTTTAAAAAAAACTTGAGAAATGAGAAATATAGAATATGCTGTAACATTTCAGAGAAGTGCTAATAAATAAAGTTGTTTTTTCTTTCTTTACTTTAGATATTTTTGAAGCACTGTTTCTCCTCCAATGCTTTTCATGATGATGATGATGATGGTGATGGTGATGGTGATGATGATGGTGCCTTTCACTCACCTGTTGAATGTGCCTCGGCGATGTAGACGACAAGAAAGTCGGCCACATCGCTGAAGTCCTTGACGAGTTGCTTGAACTCGTCAAGTTTGAACATGAACGGGGGTCAGGTGCAGCTTCCAAAACTCAGCACCAGCGGCCTGTTGCCTGCGGAGAAAGCACAGTTAGTATTTGGTCATCGGGTTCAAGCGGAGCAGTGCATGTCAAGCGTGGGTCTGCACAACGCACCTTTCAAGTACTTGCACATGCTCGTTTTCTCCCCGTCCATAGTGATCACAGGTGAGTCCGGAGCTTCTCCTCCCACAAAGGCCTCTTGTCCGAGGGAAAGCCACATGTGCCGGGTGGCGGTTTTGATGAAGGTGAAGGTTTGAAAAGTCGGTCCCCAATCCTCATATTTAAAGTTAGGATTCTGGGTCATGGTGATTCTTTCACCCATTCTCAGCATTTGCTTCTTGGTGAGACTTGGTGAAACAAAATGCATAATCCTGACTATGATATTGAGTGAGACCATGTAGCAAAACGTGCCTGCTGTGGAAATGTAGAGCAGCAGTTTTTGCAGAAACATGCTTGCGCCTTGACGGACAAGTCCCGTTTTCGCCGCCGCTCTCGCAGAAACTGTCATTTCATTGTTAATCGGTTTCCGCCCACTCGGCTCATGTTTGATAACAGCTGCCTTCAAGGCCTCTCTGTGAGCTCGTACTTTCTAAAATACTTCCTTGAGGTGGCCCCTCGATCCTTTCCCAAGTCCTCCTTTAAAAACCCGACCTCCCAGTATTGTGCAATTGGAAATCCTAACAAGAAGAGACGTGTATATGAGACCTCATCGATTTCCCTGGCTCAGGAAAATGTGGTGTTCAATCTTCAAGCATGGGCCTTTCCAGTAGAAGTTAATCAGCTCCATCTGTTGCCTCAGCATTATCACAGTCTCAGATAATGATACCCAGCAAACACTGGAAGTCAGACGTTTCTTTGCTTTACTATAGTTAATAATGTAGTAACTACTACTACTGAGTACTTACGTAATAATGCAGTAATGACTGAGGACATATTTAATTATGAAGTAACAACTACTGAGAACTCGTGTGATAATGTAGTAATAACTCAGTAATTAATATAATAATGTAGTAATAACTCAGTACTTAATATTATAATGTAGTAATAACTACTGAGTATTTATGTAATAATCAGAATCAGAATACTATCCACATGGGAAATTTGGTAACATAGTAGTAACGACTGAGTACTCAAGCAATAATGTAGTAATAACAAATGAGTATGTATGTAATAATGTAGTAATAACAAATAATTTTTATTATATAATAATGTGATAATAACTAATGAGTGTTAAGGACATATTTAATACTGAAGTAATAACTATTTAGCATTTATGTAATACTGTGGTAATAACTAATGAGTACTTACATAATAATGCCGTAATGACTGAAGACATATTTAGCAACGTAGTAATAACAACAAGTACTCATGCAATAACGTAATAATAACAAATGAGTATTTATGTAATAATGTAGTAATAACAAATTATTATTATGTAATAATGCAATAAAAACTTATGAGTGTTTATGTAATTATGCAGTGATTACTGAGGACATATTTAATAATGAAGTAATAACTAATTAGCACTTATGTAAAAAATGTGGTAATGACTGAGTACATATTTAGTAACGTAGTAATAACTACTGAGTACTGTAATAATATGGTAATAACAAAGGAGTATTTGTGTAACGTGTATGACACTGTACTTGTAGGACAGAATGTCTTGATGGAGTGATCTGATGGCAAGAGTCTCTCTTTTTTTATTTTAGAGTTGTTGAAGAGGCTGGAAACCTCTTTAGGACAGCTCAAAATACTCAGTTTTTCAAAAGATGGCAAAATCTAAATTTTGTGGTTTAGTCTAACACTATCTGATGTGTGTGTGTGTGTGTGTGTGTGTGTGTGTGTGTGTGTGTGTGTATGTGTGTCAACCTGGCTACCTCAGAGGTACATTGAGTACTGATGCTATCAGAGTGACTCTGATAGCATCAGTCCTGCACGATGCAGTCACGAAACTTTACAGGGTGCAATGTATTAATAATGCAACAATGACTTCTCAGTACTTGTATAGTAATGTTATAATAACTAGTGAGTAATGTAGTAATGACTACTTGGTGCAATGCGTGTTTGCATATTGACAGCAGGAGAGGTTGTTTTTAGTTGAACTCAGCTTGCTGCCGCTCTACTTTGCTTTCTCATCAATTACTTAATGATAAAACTTTAAAAAATCTGGCATGCACATCCCACGACTCTGATTTCATTATGTGTAGGCAGTTCTGTTATAGGCCTGTTACACCTGCCTCACCATGGCCCTCCATGATGTAATGAACACATTTTACTCTCTGAATGAGTTTTATTCTCAGAGGTCAAGGGGATGTAGATAAACCAAACCCAAACTCTTTATTAGGAACAGCTTACAGGGTGGGTGGGGCCACCCTTTTGCCTCAGTTATTGGTGACCTGGATTTCACAAAGATGAAAACATTCCTTTTAGATTTTGGTCCATGTTAACATTACTGCGTCACTTCTTGCACATTTCTTCAGATTAGAGCTGCACATTTATGCTCACTAGCTCCCAAAACATCTGAATCTGATGACTGGGGAGGTCACTGAAGTACACTGAACTGGACTCACTGCCATGTTTACAAAACCAGTTTGAGACAGCTTTTGCTTCTTAAATATGAATATGGTAAATTGTAGGCATAAAGTGATGCACATGGTCAGCAACAATACTCAGAATACATGATTAATTGGTATGAACGGAGGGGGGCCCAGAGTGAGCATCCACCAGCCTGGATTGTTGACATGGGGCAAGTCGGGTCCAAACAACCTTCAACCTCAGATTCCTGTTGCATGAAATGCCAAGGTCAAAGTCAATGACATCACATTTCCCCCATTCTGATATTTAATGTGAACACAGCCTGATCCGAAGCTCCTGATCTGTATCTGTGTGATTATGCAATCAATTCACAGTTCCAGGACCCTGGATCTGGGTTACATGAATGAAAATCTGTCATTATAAATGTTTCTAATTATACCTGTAGTTTTCCTGCTTTGACATCCCAAAGGACTGCAGCTTTTGACACCAAAATAAAATAAAGGGAGTTTTGGCTGTCCTTACACCTGTTGTGATGTTTCAAAATATTTTTTCATTCAAAAAGCACATGGCTGCAAAAGCCAGAGACTCACTCACTTTTCCAGATAGTCTGTGTAGTTAATTGCAAATTTGACTAGGATGCACCACTAAAGCACAACATCACCTGAAATGATAAGAACTTGAAGGCAGATCCTGCATTGTCGAGGTGCCGCTGTCTTGTAGTTTCAGATTTACAGAGCAAAGTTATGGACACAGTTAACCCGAGTGAAGGCAATTGGTTGTTTCTGTGTCTCCAGGCAAAAATGTGATTAACATAACATTTGTATTCTACTGTGTGCGCTCTAATGCACAGAGAATGGGAAGAACAGAGGGGGAATCAGTCCACACAAGCTCATTTTGCCTCAGGGCCTAGTGGGGTTTAATTTTTCTACCAGATAGGTGATGAGTAAGAGAGAGGGAACACGCAAGAATCAATCAGTATCAGTTATTGATCAGTTTTTGTTAACAACCTGGTGATACAAGTTGCAAAAGTTGTATCAAAGTTGATGTCAGTTCAGTGTCACCATAACTGTAACTTGATGATTGAATTAAGTCCAGATCACTGATTTTTTAAACAGTCTCAGTTTTGTGCATTTTGTTAAAGAAATAATTCAGACATGGACAAAAAGTTAATGATGGAACATGTGTATTTACATATAATAATAATAATAATAATAATAATAATAATATGTCATGAACCAATAGACTAAACTCTCTTTCCCTCCATTTGAGCTGCTGTATACATATCTCAGGAAACAGTGGTCGTTCATGCTCATGTGCATTCTTTGCATTTCCAACAGCACGTAAAGGCAGCGTCGGATCCTGTAATTCCTGTCACGCATTTCCACCTCCGTGCAGCCACATCTGCGTCTGAACCGACAGGAAAAACGAGCGCACCCCGTCAGTTTATCAGTGTCACTGTATTACTGATACACTTTCACTCAGTGCGTTGTTCCACCCCCCATGTGTTTGCATACTAACAACCAAGCGCTGCTGCGGCTCCCTGTCTCAACTGTGACCCAGTTAGGATTTTTGGCTTTTGCGTAAAAGTCACTAGATGGCGCCGTAAGAACAGCATTTCCCAAATAAAAGAGCTGTTCCTGGTGAAAAACGCCTCTCTCAAGACCAGGTCACCGTCTCGGTACAGGACGAGCAAAGACCAACGATTTAATGTGGGATCACAGATATTATGAAGAGCTGCAACGATATTATTATTTATTATTTCTCTTTATTTATTTGAAAAAAAAAAAATCCTCAGAAAAGCCAAAACTTTGACCTATTGCCAAGAGATTAATTTTAAATCCAATATTTACAAAATTTCTCCGTGAGGTTATTTTTTTATCATCATCTCGCACCATTGTTTGTCTTAGTTAGTCAAACTTAAAGAGCCAAGATATTGAGACACAATTAATAATTCAAAATAAAACCCCCTATTTACTTTTTTTTTTTTTTTTAATTTTCACTTTAATCCATCGATCATTAAAAACCAAACGGTGACATCTCACATGTGGGACTCCTGGCTGCACAGGTTTCAGTAGCTTTTCAAAGTCAAAGAGCTGTGACGCGCATGTCACCAGCATTTTAGCACATGATCATAATTTCTAGTGTTTTCCCTCATAAAGCAACAAAATGCAATAAAACCGACGAGTGTTTAATCAATTACATCAGCCTCCCGGTCAGTTATTACCAAACTGTACCAAAGTTTGGACAGCACCGCTGCTGAAAGACCTGTTGGACATTTTTATATCCAGTTGTTTTTTTTTTTTTTGTTTTTTTTTAATTATTATTATTTTTTTTACATTAACCAACAAGTCACGCGGCGCTCGGCGCATCGTGGCTGGGAGCGCACGGGGTCATATAGGCTGTATAAGAGCAGCATCTTTACATCCAAGCTCAGATTTACGACAGCCACAGCCGTCCTGATCCAGATCTTGTCCTCCCACAAAAACACGGACCCGGTCTTCATTGGTGCTCCCGAGTCCTGCAGGGAGCTATCGGGTGTCAATCTCAGAGAGAGAGAGAGAGAGAGAGAGAGAGAGAGAGAGACGTATGGGATGCTGATGACTGATCCTCACTGAGAGGATGCTATCGATCAGGCTTGCAAATGCTTCCCCCTCCGGTTTGACAAACATGCTGATGTGCGCAATCAAACTTTTCCTGCTCCTTATAGGCTTATCGGACAAGGTAGGTGTTGCCAAATCCCCTAAGTTTAATTGCCTTTTTCCAACGTGTTCATTCTTCCTGTTCAAAGAATCGCCGTCTGTGGTAGCGGCTGAACTGAACCGTCTACATCTTGCAGTCATTTGTTTTGGGGTTTTTTTTTTTTTTTTTTTTGTCTCTCCGTGTGCGCAGGTAATGTGAGCAGCGGCTTCACACTGCATGGGCGAGCCGAGGCATCGATGCAGAACTCCTCAGCGCTGTTCGGGATGGTCAGCCACTGTCAGACCCCAGCTTTCACGGACTTCACCGGCCTGACGCTCTCCGTGTACGGCAGCAAGGCGGACATCTGTGCGCGCCGAGCCGGGAGCGGTGGTTTTGGATCTCAGATTTGCCGGAGCCCCCATGACACCCCGACTCACATGAGCTGCGCCAGCCCGAAGCGACTCTGCGCGTCCGAGCAAAAAGCGCATCTGTCAGCCAAAGCTCCGCGTTCGTGCTTCTCTCTCCCGCCCTTGCAAGGTAGGCCCTGTGTCATGTCTTGTCCAACTGATGCTGCTGAGGTGATTACAAAGTCCAGTGATTTCTGGATATAGTGGATTTATCATATTATAACTGCCTTTATTAAGCCTAAACTATGAGGATGAATACAAAGTCAGTCAAACAGCAGCGGTCTGTCTTGCAAACAAAACCAATTATCAGTTTCCAGGTTATTTGAGATTTGATAAAAGCCATCATCTGAAATTACACTGCTTCCATATGTCTCCTGTAGAGCATCCTTTGATGCAGCTGTACTGTGTATTTGATTTGTGTTGAGAGCCCTGTTTGCAGTTGTGGATTAGATCTGTTAATTAAACCCAGAACTCACTTGGATCCTTGGCCAGTTCATAAATTGCCGTCACAATCAAAGTGCCTATTGCACAAGAAAGCCATGTGAAGTGATGTGCAGTATGTGGCGCAAGTGCCAAGCAAATCTGCATTTCCTGTGGATGTTAACAAGGCATGACAGCCTTCAGTTCATGTGAGGATTAGTGTGATGTTGGCCCATTTAGCTGAATATAGAAAAGCTTTTTTCAGAGGTTGAAACAATAATTTCATGAATGAATGAATGGGGGAATATTTTCTCTCCAATTTTCTTCTTGATTTTAGATTTTACATTACATTATAAATCTGTGTGCCCTAATGTATTTATTTATTTTATTCAGCTTTAGTGCCTTTTTTGAAAAATGCAAACATTGACTTTGACATTGGCAAAAACTTTAAAACAACAATTACATAGATGAAATGAGCACTGTTATACAGATAGCATCCACAGTGGAAACTGGGCTCTTCAGTGTCTGTGGAAGCCTGCTCCATCCTGTTTAGACAGAGTGTTGTTGTGAGAGGGCGGAGGTAATTACAGCCCCATCCTAAATTATGATTAGACGGAACAGACTTTTATATTAGCAATCATCCTTGCAGCAAGAAGAGGATCAACGGATTTGATTATTGTTTCTTCTTGCTAAACACAAACCATATGTCTGCTGAATGTGTCTCTCAGCATTTATGGGTTCTCCTGGAGCACAGTTGTGCACTCAGCCCTCCATCCCCAGCATCCTCGTACCAGAATGAATCGTCTCATTGTCTTTGCAGTGCTTTTGAACTCGCTTCCCGTAAATTGTGGGAACGCAAGATGTGTTATGTGTTTGTGGATTATGTTGTGCAAATTAATGCTGAAGCAGACAAATACATGTCCATTTGTTTTGCTCTGACTCATTGAGGCAGTTGAGTGATATTTTTAATAACTTCAGTGTCTTGTGGGTAAAACTGAAATAGTTTCAAGGAGGATAAAAAACACAACCCGTCAACTATTTCCTTATTGATTTAGCTACACAGAAATATGTGTTTCATGATTTGGCAGTGATTCATTTTCACATTATTTGCAGTTATATATGGGTAATAAAAAGTTTCATTGGGTTTAACTTGTACTGCTAATGTTGCGGTCTGTAACTTATATGAATATGTGCTGTCTTCCAGGCATTTTTTTTTGTTGTTTTATAGTCTCTTTTGCTGAGCATGGAGTATGAAAGTGATCTCAGTACTCATCAGTCTTTTGTATCATGCCTCATTTCAGGCTGATCGTATTACAAGCTCCCATTTGGGGACAGAGCTGGAGTTTAAACTGCATTCTCAACCATTACTTTAGATTTAAACTGAAAAGAATCTCTGAACAAACACAGACTGATATTTATACCAAGCGAAGTTAGACGGTGAGACAGTCGGGGAGAAGAACTTACCTCACATTGGAGATTTCTGACCTCTGCTATGTTCACAATGTTGATGAATGATTGCACAATGTGAACGATTACTCAGTGATAAAAGTGATAAAATATAATGCTCACCTGATGTTTCATCTTAATCCTCAATTTAGGTGGATTAAATGGAAGATGAGCTGTGCCAAGATGTATTATGAGACATTTGTAGTCAGTACTTCTTCGCTGGTTTTCTAATTACTTCCAAAAAGACAAATCCATGCTGTATGTGACTGTGTGTGTGTTTTTGTGTTACATAATTTAATTACTGTGTATGTGTGTTTGCAAGTGTTTCAATAAGTTAAATAGGTTAACGAGAGACAGATTTAGGATCGTAAGTGACAAAGTTGGCATGTTAATAAGGAATGAGTGAGTGTAAGAGTTGTTGTGCTGTCATGTGGTGGGGGTCTCCCATCTCTACAAGTCACATTGATATAGACTGAGATTCTGTTTTTATGCAGCAGGGATCCTGGACACAAACCGTTTCCAGCTTGAATTCAAGGAAAATAGATTTATTGTTTGTTTGGTTTTTTTTGTCTTTTTTTTTTTCTCTCCACCAAAACTAAATGAGGCAGAAATCACAGTGGCTTCATGTCACACCTGGTGCATAGGTTTGGAAACCATGTGCATTGCTCCTTGTGAGTGGAACAGCAGCTGATCATCCTCACACTGTGAGTATATAGACATGCTATAAATATTAGTGCCCACCAGAAAAGAAAATATTTAGCTTGCAACGAAAAACACTTGACCCCTCTTGAAAAAGAATAGCAGGTTTGAATGAAGTGTGTACTCTAGCATCATTTGATACCTTACTAACGTTTCTCCTGGCCGGGACGATGCTACAGAGTCTGTGAGCTTATTTGAGGAAAATGTTTGAGTTAGAGGCGGGTGCTGGAGTCTCACACACCCTCTCTGAGATAAATGAAGAGGTCTGTCTGTTGATTTTGCCTATAAAAAAAGATGAGTAATGGACTTTTGGATTTGATCATTGCCGGTGCTTTCCCATTTCTTTGACTATTCCCTGCTGTGTGTTGCTAATGCACATCATTGTGTGGCGTGTTTTCTGCCAGTCCCCACGCACAGTCTTTACGGAGCAAGGTTGCAAACCCGCCAGCATCCATTTCTAATACATGTAGACACTGTGCCAGCAGATGCTAAACACGCACACCGTGCACACGTGCCACACACTGACATGCTCACACACACACACTCACACATTTATATGCACACACGCGTTTTTTGCGGTGAAGTGGCACTGCTTCCAATGCTGAATTCCCTCAAACTGACTTAGTTTCCTGTGTTTTTCCGCAGCAGCGTTTGTAGACGTCAGACTGCAGGGTGATAATCTGACTGTTATGAGAAACAACCGACCATTACAACCCACTCTGAGCTGCTGCTGTGTCAAACACTTAATGACTGCTTCCCAGTAGCCTGTGAATAGTTCTGGTTGAGTGCACAAAGGAAGCCATTAAGTGCTTTTGGCAGAATAATTTGTTCAAATCGAACTATGTGGTCTATTTATTATTATTATTATTATTTTATATATTTATAAGATAGAAAAAAGTTGCATGGCATTGACTTCGCTGTTACATTCAATGCCCTGAAAAATTATATAGAAGAGTAATTAGTAATATGTATAATTCCCATTATCAACATCTCATTTAAACTAAAATATGGCGCTCAGATATACCTACAATGGAAATGGTGTTATTTAAAATATAATATTTTTTTTTTGGTGGTTTCCCCTAAAAGAATTGTGTCAAAATGAAAACATAATATTCTTTTTCAGCTATAATTGTGGGAAAATGTTTGCTTCAGCCGTCCCTTGGGGTTTTGAAAATCTTAAATTACCACAGACTTCAGGCTTATAATTGCTATAATCTTGGATTTGATGTATGCACAGATCATATTGTTTGTTCATCTTGGATTTCAGTTATTTCTTTTGGTTTTGATTTGTATTATTGTGAAATTATTGTACCAACTCTGCTGAATCAGGGGTGCAGTAGTAGAACATATAAATCAAAGGTTTATGAGTTTCCTTAGTGGTGGCTAAATGGTTTATTGTTGAATAGACCAAAGAGATTTTACTAGATCCTAAATCTTTAGAAAATGTATCTCTCATGGATGGACCAGGGGAAAATGATTGAGCAGGTGACGCAGTGTAAATATTGTGGTGTGGATTTTGACCACACTTTAAAAAGGGTACCATGTTAAATTTGTGTGACCTTGACTCGTCAGTGTTAAAAAACAAATAAAAGCATTACAATGTGGGTCTTCTCTGAGGCGACTACTGAATCAGTAATTCTCTATGGCGTCATTGTCTGGTTTGGCAGCTTCAATGTGAAATTAAAATTTCAAGTCCAGAATGTGATGAGAAGAGCACGAGAAAAGAAAAGGTCTTTTGCATCCAACAATATCTTTACAGGAAATATCTGTGGAAGAAACTGTGAAGTGAGCCAATATAGCTGAACCTTGTCATGTTCAGGTTCAGGTTTAGGTTTTTCTCCAGTGCAACAGTAAAAAGATGTTTAAAAAAGAGTTTATTGCAACTAAAATCAGCTTCCAGAAGATGTATGAAAGCGTTAAATGTAGTTAATTGGTTGTTAGCAGATTCTGCATTTTTGTACTGACAAGGCTTTGGTGACTGCTGCGGTTAGCAAGTTCGCATCTTATATTTACTTATTCTGTTTGTTGGATTGTAACTGGCAGTGGCTGACACAGTGTTAGCGGTTGTGCTAATGCAAAATCCAGCTCACTATACAGACAAGGGTTCTTTTTTATTTTGCCCTCCCGTCTTATGTATGAATCTGTGGCTGAATCAGTTTTTCTGAGACTGTCATTGGTTCACTGCAGTTCTAAGGTGGAAATACGCAGTCATGGTGTTAACTGCATTTTTTTTCTATCGTGTAAAAAACATCATGTTGACAAGGTTAAAAGCATAATTATCATCATAGGATGTCCTTTAAGTGCACAATAAAATTTTTAAATATTCATTTTTGTTGTCATGTTTATTTACTGTGTACAGTATATTGTTTTTTTGGATTATTACAATATAATAATTCCTTTCTTATTATGAAATATGTGTGGTGTATGGGTGGTGTGATATACTGATATATTCGTGACCGTGTTATTTTGAATATTGCAATTGTTATTAATACATTGATGTTAATGTTGTGGTGGCATATGTTAGGCCTTGTCTGGCTGCCACTCTATCCGTTAAGTGTAATTGGTCTTGTTCGCTTTAGTACAGTTATGGTTACAGACTCTCTCCACCTCCCTACAACTTATATTTCAGTCCAATTCATTCATAAATTTCATTCTCTAAGAAAAAACACACAATAAACAAAGTTAAAGGTTAATTTAACTGATAGCATTATTATTATTATTATTGTTATTATTATTATATTAAGATTTTCTATGAATATTTTTATAACAGCATTATTGTGAATTCCTTCATTTGGCCACAATAATCATGTAGTAAGAATCTGAGTTTTTTCTTGGTTGAACATTGAATATTAATTTCTGCCACATCTGTGGATCTATTGTATGTTAAGAAAATAAGTAAAGTTTCAGTTTGACAGAGTAACTGAAGATCTCAACATCACTGCTGGTCAATGTGCCAAAAAGGATGTAGTGGTGGGGGCAGGTTATGGCGGCCTCCCTCCCAGATGTTGTGAAAGACCATTAAACCCCCAGAGAACTGCAGCTAAAACAGCTTTGACCTCTTCTTGAACTTAGTTTCAGTGCCGAGTTTGACCGAGAGCATTTTTTTTAACCAGATAGTGAAAAGGTTTTTGGGGTTACTATTCGTTTTGTACACAACTGTATTTTACATGGAATCTAGAAAATGAACTGTCAGATGTGCTCTACATCTCCATTTGTGCCTCTAAATCATCTGGACCTACACATGTGGGCAAGTTTATTCATATCACAGTAGTACAGTAATAGTAGCATTCTTCTCACAAGGTTTCTCAGCAGTCAGTACATTCCCATGAGCCAAAGAGCGAGCCTCAGCCCACGTCTTCTCTGTCTCATATGAGCTCAGCAGTGAGTTATGGGCAAATGTGAGGGTGCTGCCTGGGAAGGGTGTTGCAGGGTGTAATGTTTGCAGCATGTTCCATTGATTCATAAAGCCAAGGCCCCGGTGATGATTCTGCAGCGGTATTCCCGTAAACCTCTGTCTGGCTGAGAGGTCGAGGAGGGAATGCTGGGTAATGGAATGACAGCGTCTCCTGAGTCACAGCCACTAGAGAGGGAGAGTGAGAGAACACCCCTGGTCTGGCATCTGCTTGGCTGAATCACCTCAGTCAAACTTGGCCAGGGATACACATGACGTTTGTGGAAACAGGAGATAAGTGGCATCAACTGCATCAACTCGATTGTGGTTGAATTCAGCTTGAGTATCCTCTGAAATTTGTTAAATGAACATGAGAATTTTAGCACTGTCGTCCCTGATCTGTCTTGGTCCCTCTGTTTAGTTGTGTCCATCGGGTCAAATGCTCTCATTCTTATGTGACCAGTGTGGTATGACTGTGGCATCTCACTGTAACCAAAGGCATTCTGACATTCATACTGCCAACGAAATCCAAACAGTCACACAGCAAAAATATGATCTGGTTTGAGTAAGTGTCGAAATATCTCTGGAATACCAGCAGAAATTTGCTCTGCGTCTCAGTTTAATCAAGGGAAAGCTGAGTTGGCTCAGATATATCATCATAAAAATGTATTTTTAGAAGCAAACCTTGCCTTGAGAAGTACTCAGAGTTTAATGCACAACACTTTTGCTGATGAGGGAATTAAGTTGCCAGGTCTTGTGATTTCTTTTACCTTTTTAACTATTTGTAGCAAAGACAGGAAGACTTCTCTACTCGTCTCTTATTTTCTGATTATTTTCGCCTGGACAGGCATGCCACAGCTGACCGCATGTCTTTAGTGTCTGCATTACTCATGCATTTTCAGACAGCGGCGACTCCTCTCGCAGACCTCTCCGTGTATGACTTAGCACACGGGTGGGTTTTTGATTTACATCTCAGCTGTGCCACTTGCTGTTCTTGGCTCGACGCTGCTGTGTTTCATCAAAGAAAAATCCGCTCCGCTCTGACTGTGGCAGTTAAGACGGCCGTCCGCCGCTGCGCTGCCTCTGCCAGAGCTGGGCCAAGAGCTGATGGGGCCCTCACAGCTGTCAGCTGGAGAGAGAGAGAGAGAGAGAGAGAGAGAGAGAGGGAGAGAGAGATGTGACCATAAGGATTGTGGCTTTACTGACCCACATAAACAAGCAATAAGAAGAGAGATTGTATGAGTGTGAAAGAGCAGTTTTGGCTGTTTGAGTCAATCATGAGGAAGCTGCTTGTTCATCTTTCCCACAAGAGAGAGAGCACCATCAGCTCTTTAGTGCATTTTTAAGTATGATCAAAGCATGAGCCACTTCTTGTAACAGTTGCTAAGTGTGCATTACAGTTTTGTAAACAGATCACCATTTAAAACAGCTCACAGTTTCAAATGCTTGAATGCTCAGGCTCAACTTAAATGGTGTCATTTTTTTTTTCTTTCTTTCTTTTTTTTACAATGCTGGTCATGATGGAGATTAATCAGGCAGCCAATCAAACATTGGCTCCAACTGAGTGGTCAAAAACAAACGGGCAAACATGATGCGGGCAGAGGCTGTTTTAATGCCTTCATTAGAGCGGAGGGGAAAGCAGCCAGAAAGATTGAGTTTTATCCTCTCTCTTGTTCTCTCTCTGTCTCTGCCAGGAAGCCTCTATGGGGCAGTGCCCAGTCAGCGCACTGCACCATTGGCTGGCGCTGCCCCAGAGGACTATGAAAGACATTATAAAGTCTAATAGTGCAGTTTATATACTTTATTAGTGCTCGTTAATAGAAGCCCAGCGTTCTGGAAGAATTACTTATTCTCTAGTCATGTGCAATGCAGTCCAGCCCCTGTGCTGCATTAACTTGCTTACCAGGAATAATAAGTACACAAAGGAATGATAGAATGAAGGTTGCTCAGAGAAAAACCACTTTACTCTTGCTCGTCTGAGAATGATGTGGGTTGGCATCAATCACAACCCCTGAGCATGACAACGTGCACTTCTGTACGCCGTTGATTTGCACTCAGATATTCATATGTGCATTATGTCTTGGCAGATATGGATCTATACGCTTTATTGTCCTGGATATAGAGCCAAGTTTCATCACACATCTATTGAATTATTCTTTCAAGGAGATATTTTAAGGCACTGGCAAGCAAATTTTTCAGTCAAGATTTATTATAGTATATGCATGGCTTGAAGTCAAGTCGTGTCTAAGGTTTCGTCAGTGCAGAGATTGATATCATCCTGTTCATCACACAGGCAGCATTGAAACACAGGTGGACTAGTGCTTTGTCGAATGTTGAAATGTTTCTTTTTTAGATTTCTTTTTTTAGCAGCAAATCTGCACAGCACGGTGCTGCATGATGGGAGGAAGTGGAGGATTTTGGGAAAGTGATGCTGGTGCCCTGTTCAGCTTAATGCTTGTAACTCAAAGTTGCAGGGAGCTGGGAGCTTTGCCAGTCCGACTCTGGATGTTAATAAAGTTTAGAGGCTGCATGCCAGTACTGTGATCTGTAATGCTTAGGGTTATTTTTACAGACTTTTTACAGACAATTATATTTGAAAGGGAAGGCTGTTTTTCAGTGAACTAATATCAGAGGAAGGAGATGGTGTATGTGATAAGGAGATGCAATTTCCCATGATGTGACGCTGTGCATTTTTTTTTTCATTTTGTGGGAATATCTTGTGTATGAGAACTCCCTCTGTAGCAACAGAAAACAAGACAATAGCACTTGAATTATTTCGGTAAAAGATTCTCAAAAGTTAGTGAGGTTTGCTTCGACATAGCCACACACACTCTAACACATGATAGTTGTCTAAATACAACCACTGACAGAAAGTGCCTAAGGGGTGTTTCAACAACATTTTTAGTGGGGAAGTGAGCGTTAGATCCCCTTTCCACTTTTCCAGCTAATCCAAGAATTGTCTATTTATTCTCCTGTGATTGTCTGTCACATATCGCTGTCTTTGTTTAATGGTCTTTGACAGACCGGTGGCCAAACAGGGAGTTGAAGGAATCAAAGATGACTTTGGCTCGTAGCTGCTGTGCTGATGTCGCCGTCTACTCGAGATGTCGGCTTGATTTCACCCTCTGGAGATGAAAACAGCCTCTCAAACAGATGAGCTGGTTGCTCCGTCCAGAAGTTTTTCCTCTGGAAGCAGCAGAGACATCTGTTATCTTCTGGCTCCTGTAGCATCTGTCTGATTTACATTCTCTGCATTAAATTGCATTTGAAAGAAGGCTGTGCAGTTTTCTTCTGTTGGCAGTTCTTTCCTGTTGTCCCTAAAGGAGAGAATAATTTGGCTGGAAGCGGTTTTGTTGAAGACAATCAACCCTGTTCTTCTTTGATTTACTGTTGCCAAGATTAAGAATAGTTCTCCTTTTTGTGCATTTGAACCAAGGCTGTGCAATAAGTGTGTTAAATGGATCCACATTACACTGAGTAACAACCTCAGTATGCACTCTTCATTAACATGCTTAACATTCCCCCCAAGACCCAGAAGTCGGCTTCTATAATACACTGCTTAACACAAACATCATGTTGGACACTTAGGATTTCTTATGGGGCTCATTGTTAGCAGTTTTAGTACTGAGGAGATTCGGACTCTGTTTGCATGTGTGTATATATGTATGTGTTTGTGTATGTTTATGTCTTACTTGGAGTGAAAGGACAAGATGGACAAGTTTATCAACTCTGAACATGAAAACCATGAACAGTTATTAAAAGATACTTGTTTGCCAGCTAATTAGAGCAGAGTACGCGCCGGTGCAAAATGTTTTTGTTTGCAGCTTTTTTTTTTGGCTGCCAAACTCTGTTGCAACACTGGTCACCCACTTGTTGCGTGTTTCCAAAACTGACCACGCAACTTTGTTTTTTGAAAGTAAGAAATCTCACTACTTGGCAAAGTAAATGCTGAGCCACTGAAATCAATTGCCAAAGACATATCATTTTCATTTTGGGACAATTGAAGATTAATCAGTGCATTTGGACGTATTAGGAAGATATGTGTTGGTGTTTGTGGGTATATCCATGCAGATGACTGTTTTTGTCAGCATATGAAATGTTTGCCTTGGAACACCACCTCTTGGACCTTCCAAAGTTTGATTTCTGTCATCTTTTATGGAGATGGTGGGCAAGTTGAGTTACAAATAGAAGTTTGTAAAAGATTGGGGCCTAATGGGAACCAGCGTGTAGCTGTCCTATTGCTGGCTTAACGTTTACAGCGTTTTCCCCTGGCTTAGCGTTCAGCCTTTTACAACAAAGCCAAAACGCATCAAGAGGAGCTTCACTCATCTTAAAACCAATTCGCTGAGTTTCTTGGATCCACACAGACAGGACACATGGGTTCACACAGCTTCAGTAACCAATAAACCTTCCTGCAGCAGGAAATGTCTATTATATATCACCAGGAGTTTTTGACAAGAACATTTAGGATGAGTACCTGGCTTTATCCCCATTATGTCCTCACTGAAGCTGGGTCACAGATTTAGTGGACAAATTATAGAGGGAGTAAAAACGAGGGGAGAGCTACATTTCTCCCTTCTCTCCTTTTTGTGTTTATCTAACTTTTGCCCTTAAAAAGTCAGCTTATGGCACAATGTTGACTAATACCGATAAAAAGCCTAATCAGGCTCTTTCAGCTCGACAGTGATCTAATAGGCATGTGTTTGAAAGTTGAAATGAGTTAGGCAGCGTCAGAGCCGTGACAGCCAGGTGCTGAGCACTTGGCCCAGCGTGCCGGAGCCTCGGCCAATTGGAAAATGCTTTGCAGAATTTATCTGCACCCTTCTCCCTTGACAAATTATTTTATTGTTCCCACACAGTTGGTTTTCATTTAGGCTTTTGGCTAATGATTGGCTGAGAGCAAGTGGGCTATTGTTATTCCTTTATTCAGCATAGATACTTCACATCAGATAGAACGCCCCGTGCAATACAAGCTAACCAGAACATGACACACAGATATACAAATGTACACAGATGGTAGGAAACGTTAGGGTATATAGCATAGGAAGAACAGTCTTGATATGCTGGAAGTGCCTCTGTGGTGTGACCTTAGTGACTGTCTTTCAAACTGGGTAATGCTGCTTCCTGCAGGAGCAACATCTGCACACCCTCCCCCCTGCGAACTTTAAAACCCTTTAATCACATTATTCAGTGTGTCTCATGTACAGGGACTAGTAGATATGCTGTGTGAGAGCAGCCGATGGGAGAGATAGGACGAAGCTCGCTTTGCGTCCGAGCCCTGCACTCTGCCTGACCTGAACTCAGTACATCAGGACCAGGCCGCTAATCTTTTACAAATGCTGGGAGTCTCCATGACCAGGCCCTCGCTGAGAGGGCTTAGTCAAAACAGCCCTGCTGCTCCTGAACACAACCTCAGCCTCTAGCTTAATTCAAATGCTGATTAACTAACAAATACCTGCTGCTTGTTCTGCAGCATTACACAGGCCAGTGCATTCTGCAGCGCTCCATGGAGTTTGACAGTGTGTTTGCTGTCCTGTAGTGGATTACACTGGTCTACTGTGTTACAGACTTTTCAGGGTTTTTTGGAAACTGATACACTCACTTGCACAGAACGAAGAGAGTTTTATTGTTCAATCTTTCATTATAGCTTTCAGGGAAAGTGCTTTGTTATCTGAGCTGTAAAAGAGCTACTGTTTACAAATAAAGGTTTGGCAATGTTACAGCGCAATGGGACAACCAGTGGTATTTTTATTCATAATGGTCTACAAACAATATGAAAATGATGATGTACAACTAATTGACATGAATTTTTGTCCATTCATTATATGAATTTGTCACAACCAAACAACAACAATTCACATTGACAACCATTAACCAAACAGCCAAGATTCTCACTGTCAGGCTTGAATTGGATGATTTCTATGATTAAGATGATAGCTGGTTAAATGACAAAGCTGTGTCATCACAGCGTCTCCTGCCAGCTAACAGCTAATGGTAAACGCAAAAGTAATGCTTTCAGCAGGCGACGCAGGTAGAAATGATGAAACATGCCCCTCTTTTCCATTTTCAGATTTCATTCCTGTCCTGGTTTTAATCAAGCCCAACCCCTCTCACTTCGCATTTTTCCAAGGAAGTCCTTTTGGTTTTACTGCCAAGCACATTCCTAGTCGTTTTCATCACAACAGTTCAGTCAGCACATAACTCTGCCTCTTCTCATGCAGCATCACTGTTTACATGGGCCGAGCCATGTTTTCGGACCAAACAAACACCACACATTTCAAATCTTACTCAAGGCTCAGGCACGGATATCAACTTTGTACATGCCTGACATGTTGAACATGTTGAATTAAACATCAATGCACCGTAACGCACCGCTGTTGAGGAACGTCTCAAGGCTTCACATATATGTTAAGTATTTAGAATAACATTGATGCAGGATGTGTTGTTCAACTATGTATGCAAGTGATGAATAATTCAGGTTTATTTCTGAGTCATTTTTATCCATCTATGGTGCTTTGATTGTCAGTGGCACTCATATCTGATTGCACATAAATGGATGTGTATTACCGGCAGCCAGCACAAGCTGTTTTTCTTTTTTAAATTTTTTTTTATTTGTAAATTTTTGAGAACAGTTTGGTACACTGGGAATAATATATCTCCCGCAATTTTCGCAATAATACAATCATTATTGTTTTGCAGAATGCAGATTTTTATTCCAACTGTAAAAAAAGTTCAACTATAAACTAAATAGACTGAATTTTCGAAATGAAGCTTAGCGAGGATGTACTTTTGAATTGAGGACTGGAAAAGCTGTAGATGTAGTCTTTAGAAATGTTCAACGTATAGCCCCCAAAACCGCAACTCAACAAAAGTCAACAGAACTTGTTAGCCATGTTCTTGATAGCTTTAGCTGTAAATATAAATGTGCAGTTCACCACAGCGCCCACTTTTACAGGGCCAGACTTGTCATTTGACACAAAAATATGGCCAATCTCGGCCACTGTAAAGATGCCAGTCTTCTACAAGCCTCAAGAGCTCTGAGCCATGAAGGACTCCAGCGAGAGAGGCAAAGCATCAGTATATGTACACTGCAGGCTGCCAAAGTACACTCATTTAACAGCACAAAAAGACTTGCACTGAGAACCCGCATGTTTATGTTAGGGATGATGTAAAATGGCTAGAATTCATATTTCACATCAAATTTCTCTTTTAAGATGGCTTCTCTTAATTTTTACTTGCAAGGAAACAAACATTTGCATTTCAAAGTTCTTCAAATAAAAATAAATGAAAAGCAAACCCTTTTATGGGTTTGGAGACTATATTGGAAAACAGGTCAGGGGCGAAATGAATATTTTTTATGGTTCGTAAAAGAGCTTCACAATGAATGCCAGGTTATGTGAAAGGCCTGACACATGGTCGAGGCCAGAGCCCTTCGAGATTCCCTCTTTATTCAGCCCTCATACTCCTGGGCCAAAAGGAGCCAAACAACACACATGGCAGAGTCCAAGATCCATATGAAGAATGATTTCTTTATTTCTGCCTGTTATCGTCTGATTAGGCTTCTTCTAGCTGCAGACCCATCCAAAAATCTATCAACTAACAACCTTCACTTTTTCCTTTGGGGTTTATCACACTCAGGTTGATGTGTAATTGACTCACAGCCATTCCTGTTTGCTTGATTGGGTTGATATTGGTGGTGGGGGGTTGACATGCAACAATCGTCACGAACCAGAGTCTAATTCATGATCAATCACAGTACATGGTATGCGTCTATATACAGTACAAGCATTTACAGTATGATAATAAATTATGAATGAATATGACCATATGCAGTTAAGTTGTCATTGGATTTACCATTAATTCATGTTGGGGATGGACTCAACTTCAAAAGTGTGATATGCACATACTGTATATGGAAACATGACTGAACCCGACCTGAGATATTCATGTTTAGTTTTTCCCACATGATTATGGTCACATGAATTAAGACTGTCTACAGTTTGTATAGGCTTGTTTTATATAATCTATGTAGCAGTGTGACTTGTGGGATTTTATTTATTTATTCATTCTCAGTGTAAGCTCACCTTTCTGGGCTACAGATGATGGATTGTTGTCTTTCTTTCCTTGTTGACAGTGCCTCCAGTATCCACTGCTGTTCCTAGTTATCGCGATATAACTGAAGGTTCTGGGGCCGAGCCGCAGTCAAACAGAGCCACTGGTTCCGACTCAAATTGTTTCATTCCTGAGACAAAACTCATGTCTCACTTTGGCCATAACCAACAGCAGCTAGAGCAGAAATCATAATAAAAGGAATCTTGTTACAGCCATTAAACAAGAGAAGGGAAAACACAGGAGGACTTAAATGCCTGGACATCTAAAATGCTTACGCAGTGAGGATATATTTACTCATAAAGCTCTTTGATGGTGGCCCTGTCCGTTCCAACACAGCGCTGCTGTCTGTGTAAATAGCTGTGCGTTGACCTCCCACCGCACAAGATTGAATGTGTTTCCATAGGTGTCATTTGGTACCATTTTTGGTTTTTACAGGGCCCACTGTGCCTTAGTCCCTGTAACCGTGGGGGCTCAGGAGTCAAACCATCATTGCTCAAGCGGCAGCTCAACAGTGGGCTCTTCCTGAGGTTTTAGAAAGATGTGGGTTTGCAGTATTGAGCTCTGTTTGATGTGAAGTGATATATAATGTCTGGTGGTCTGTCCATCTCAAATTACCTGGAGATTGTGTTCCTGTCTCTATGTGTGTGTATGTGTGTGTGTGTGTGTGTGAAGGAGTGTCAAAGCCTTTGGCTAATGAGGACTCCCTACACAATAAAGAAACGGTATTGCTGACTTCCTTAGGTATGTGTGGTTTGAAACTCAACACAGGTTTGCTCAGTGGAAAACCTGGGGCCCTTTCTTATTTATTCTGTATATTTATGAAAACCCTAGAATCATGTGGTGCCCCCAGAGTAAAAAAGGAGGTCCCTCTCCGGCCCTGATTATCATCACTTTTTCAGCTGCGTTAATGCCCTTTGGTTGCAGATCTTTACTGCTGTGCACTAGCTCATCTTCAGCACACTTTGTCACTGTTGGTTTGAATCAGTTACAGAATATTTATTGATGCAGAGGTTTCCACAGCTGCAAAATGCTGCACACAGTCAAAAAAATATTGTTTTTCATTATTGAATAAATCACATTTATCTTTTGCCATTAAATCAAGTGTAGCTATTTTTTAAAGCGGCCAAATGATCGTCCTCATTTCAAGATGTTTATAATTGTATTCTAAAATACAATTATAAACATCTTGAAATACAATAACCACCTCTTCACTTCATGGATTGACAAACCATACATTTGTTTACACTGCATCACCACATGCTCACTTTGCCACACAGCCGGGCACTTGTGTCGTGTGGCCCGTGCTTTGGACACAAAAGGCAGATCCATGTACTTTGTACCCTGAAATGTAAAGACCTAGAAACTGGTGACATGAAACAACACAAATAAACTAATCAAAATAAAAGCCTCTGTTCTGTGCCACTATTGTCAAAGCAAGTTATAGGCTTTTGAAAAAGTCATTTTCCTCATAGGGTTGCATGTTGGAGGTGAGTTAAGCCCAAACCATCCTGAATAGCTAATATTTACTGTGGAGAAACACTGGCCTGAACTTCAAGCGGAAACTTCAATAGCCAAAGCAATTACTATGCATGCTTTGAACGGATCCTTTTCACGTAGCATTCCTTTATTCTTCCTCCACTAAAACAACAAAAAGTAACCAAGAAATAGGAAGTGAAATTGGATTCCTCTTTTAGTTCCCAAAACATCTGGTTTGGCCCTTGTTTTAAACAACTAGCATCCCCTCTGAGAATAACAGAAGGTTATGTGCTCTCTGTGTAGGTAACAAAATAATCATTTTCAAATGTTGTTCCATTCAAATGTGATCTAATTAAACACTTAAGCTCAACCTCTCAGTCAGACCACCGACCATCAAGGGAATTTTGCTCCAGACGTTTTCCTAACTATTCATTTATTTCTCCCCCACTGCTGCCTCCAAACCATTAAAAATATACAGTAATTGCTGCAAATTGATCACTTGTTATACAGAAGTTATGTAAATCTCCACTCTTGTCCAAACTGTAATCGATGGCAGGAGGCGGTGTTGGGCGAGAAGACGAGAGAGTATCTGTCAGATGGGCTTTGATGCATCTGCTACACTCTTATGTTCTGTGGTTGAAATTGGCCACTGTCATTTCCAAGGAATTTCCTGCCATCTGTATTCAATCGAATTCTCTCACAGATTTGGGCTTGCTTGTAAATATTGGGTGCTGGCTGAAGAGGTCTGAAGGAGTTCTGTGAGTGGTTTATCTGAGCAAAAATGATCACTGGCACAGAGATGAGCTGGGCTAACACAGTCTTGTTGATGGGAGCTACAGCAAGACAGCATAGTATCTAGCAGGCAGATATGCTTTCATATGTGAGATTAAGTATGAGGAAATTGTTCTCAGTGACTGTTGCAGCTCCTGAGACTCTTTGCATTTGAGAGAATTGCCTCAACACATTTAAGATTAAGAAATTTGGTGCACACATTCATGTGCCCCTCAGGATCAACTGTGATGAGTTCGATGATCCCATAGCTTCATTTAAAGCCACAATGTCAAAAAGTTAATTGGTCCAATACAATATGTTTTTTTTTACCTTAAACCTCAAAAGTTTGGATAATTACATTCCCATCAGCTTTGTGTTTCGTGCTAAATTAGCAAAGGTCACCATGCTAACACACTAAACTAAGAACATAAACATTATGTCTGCAAAGCTAGTTAGTTAATGTTAGCGTAGTCACTGTGAATGGATCGCCATGTTAGCATTAGCATTTACAGCTGTGCTGTGCCAGCCAATTCTTTGGATCCAAAACCGCTGTAACTGTTATCATATGTTACAAATAAATGTTATTCTGTATTAAACCTAGCTGGCCACTTCCTTAAAGTGTGTTTATGTTTTTCTGCGCCTCTAGAAACTTGAAATATCAGACAAAGCACACGTGCGCAATAACCAACACCAATAGTCTTAACATACATAATTTTTTGTGCATTATAAATGGAATCGAAATAATCCATTTTTTAAAAATATTTTTTATAAAAATATGTGTGTATTGACAAACATAACATATTTGCAGTTTTTAACTTTTACACTGTGCAATGTTTCAGTTCCTAATACTGAGGAACGTTTAACAACATTTTTGGATTCATGATATGAAGACACTACTCTTTATAAACTAAAGTAGGCAATGAGAGGAAATATCGCTCAGACTCAGATGCATTTACATTTTAAAAAGGTAACTATCGTGTGTCTGTCTTTTATTGCTATTTCACATGACATAAAATTCAACATGATAAAGCCATCATTACAAATGACCACTGTTTGACAGAAGTTATTTTCCTAACCTAGCTGTTCTTAACAGAGCAGATTTATTATGCTATTATAGTCATTTTGACAAATAGTGGGTCATAGCGATGCTTGACAAACGGGTCTGATTTCACTGCAGTTTCAGAGGGATCTCTGCTGTGTTTTGATATGACTTGAGTGGGCACACGGACAAAACATGGCTTCTGCACTAAATTGCCATGTTTATTTTTAATAGGAAATTTATATACAGTGCTTATTCTGTGAACACACACACACACACACACACACACACACACACACACACACACACACAAAGTAGCATTTACAGACTCAGATTCAGGAACTGAAACCTTTCAAATTAACACTGATTTAAAAAGTTTTTGAGGACGTCGTAACACTACTTATGTGCAGTTATTGCAGGAAATAACTTGATTCAGTTGAGAAGTGTCCCAGTCTCACCTTAACACTTTCTCGGAGGGTGTGGTGCTGCGAGAGCTCGTCAGTCCCAAAACTTTGGCTACATCACTCTGCCAGTATTTACTGCCGCCTCCCCAAACAGAGCAGCCTCTTGTCTGACTTTGAAGTACCTCCGGATCCCTTGCCGAGGTTTCAGCGCTCTTGGCCCAGCTCTGGAGCTGCGTTGTACACCAGCCCTATAAAGGTGTCACTAAACCAGACGCCCCTGTCAAGTCTGCCAGGCAAGTGCATCACGTCTTGTCAGTCTGCTGGTCTATCAAGTTGGTTTGTGGGCCCGACTGTTGCTTTGAGCACTGTTTTGGCTTTACAATTGTGGCTTTTCTGTCAAATTACAGGATGTGGTCTGGCTGAGGACTCCTTGTAAAACTTTGTGATTGTCTGTGATTAATCCTGGCAGTGCACAGATTTGTGGGCAAAATCTTGTTATGACAGTGATTGTCAGGATAGAGTTGTGGCTACTGGTGGTTTTAAAGTGGTTTACCGACTGTGCACATATTTGCTACATCAACAAATGTTTTAAAAGAATTTGACTTGAAGGTAGAAGATTTGTGATAATCAATCATTTCTCTGGTGTTATCTTTTTAAAAACCCTTCTCAGAGGTCAGTGTTAAAGTGGCATGGATTTCCTGGTGATTAAGTTTCTATATGCTGAGCTCCTTTCTTTTTCTGATCAGATCTCAACATGTGGTTATTGCTGCTTATGCTAATTACTCAGTTCTTGCGACATTGATCATGAGCTGTTCAAGCTCTTAGAAATGTAAGTGCTTCAGTTCCTGATTATGGGATAATTATATATATTAAGATCTGGGAGCGCTGGGTGCTTAGACCTGAAAATAGGCTGCATGAACTGTGGGTGTTGTGACTTAATCGTTATGTCAGTTGAAAATGGAGCAAATGTAAATTCATTTTTGGGAAAATATGATAATTACACCTTAATCATTCATATTAGAGATGATTAAATGTTCTTCAACAATGTCCTGAATGGAAAAATTAAGCAAAGCAAATTAAATAATAAAAAATATGATATTATATTATGAAGCACATTTGTTGGACCTGTGTTATAAGATATTGCATTAAAAGAACATTGAATTTGAATGAAATCATCCAAAAACAAAGCTGAGCTGTTTTTAAAACCAAAGAAATGTTTTTGTCTGTCTGATTGGTCTGAACTGGGATCTGTTACATGCTGTTCTTCTTCAGACTGTACTTTTTTTGTTATTAGGCTTTTGCCATTGTTGTGGCTTGCATGTTCACAGCTGTCTCCTCATCAAAGATGAGCTGGAAGGTACCACCAGTGACAAGGTGCTACCACCAGGTGGTGACATGCACAAGTGCAAAGTTTTAATTATGTTAATCAGCAGAGACAATGATTGGCTGAGACAGTCGGGAGGAAGTTGTGTGATGTGATCAGTCAGGACCACAACCATGCAGTGCATCTCCCTTTAGTGTGTGCGAGAGGGCTCTCATTAGGATGCGTGTAATGTGTGTGAAGATGAAAAAGAGGACTTGTGTGTAAGTGTAAGCGTCACATAACCCCACAGCCTTCTCTCCTGTGTTTGGGTTTTACTCACAGCGCCCCCTCTTTAAAGCAATGAGGTGAAATCGTTGGTTTTTGAGTCTTCGCCTGGCACTGGGATGGGGTGGGTGGGGTAGGTTGGTGGGGCTAGGGATCGGCACTCTGTTGACTGCCAACTATTTGTTTGTGTTCATGACTGCGGTTAGCACTGCTCCATTTGAAGAGCCTGGTATTATGAGGACGCCTGCTTCCCACAACAACATGTGCCCTCTTCTCTAAAAGGCAAGGGAGTTAATCATTTACCGACCGCCGCCTTCATTAGTATGACTTAAAACTGTGTAGCCACTTAGTACCAACAATCAGTCACATCCACAAAGACATTTGCTCTGATGGCTGGGCTTGGAGCTGTTTCTCAGTTTTAAGTACTAATAATTTCTTTAATGTTATTACTCTGTTGTAGCTGATGTAAGATATTCTTGTGCTGTGCCCAGAAACGGTCAGGGCTTGCAGTTGGATGCCTCTGGAGCCCCATGAGTCCCTCTTATTCACTCTGAGATTTTTTTTCTTTGCATTCAACTTCATAACAGCTAATCTGGGGTTATTGTGCGACCAAGCTGAGCATGAGAAAGGGAGGAACAAAGATACCTGGCTGAGAGTGGCTAAGATCAGCCAGAACAAATTGATTTTATCCCCATGAAAGTTCTCATGTCTGCTGGTACTGGTAATCCTGCTACAAAAACACTGACATTTCTGTGCTCCAACAGTAATTTAATAGAGTTTTTTTTTTTTTTTCTCCTCTTCTTCTTCCCTCGCTGCGCACCTGCTTTAAGAGGAGCTTTCTCCCTAGACATTGTTATTTTTCATTTACTTATGCCCCCAGGTTTTTCAATCATACATCCCATTACTAAGCAAACAAATAAGTTCCGGGCCTATGCCGCAGACATAAATATAGACATGAGTTATGAGATTCAGAGAAGCCGGGAAAGGCTTTGGACCGTAATACACAACATCTGCACCGGACAAGACACACAACTAGAGCATCCTGCTACAAAGTCCTGCAGCCTGCTGTTGCACACTTGTATGTGTTGACCTGTCGAATGTTGAAAAAGAGCAAAGAGTGAGGGCTGGTGGGGGTGGACTATGGCAGGTGGGGGTGTGGGGGCAGACAGGAATAAAATGATCATTATTAACTGTTTAAGTGCTGAATGTTATGATTTATGGAGCCAAAGTGGGGCCAGTTGAGGTGTCACATTGGATTTCCAGAGGCATCTGTCTTGTGGTTTTGGCAGCTTGTTGTTGTACCTTGGGTTCAGATGTTTGCATCACACCCCTGACAGCCCATTTCCCTCTCTGACACCCCCACTCCTCACTAGCCTCCTCCTGCTTCAAGTACAGTACACCTCTGATCGCTCCCCTTTCCTCTCCTTAAACCATCTATCCATCTGCACATCTGCTTTTCATTGAGGCCTGCATGTCTCTGAAGACTTGAACGCATTAAACGCTGGCACAAGCACAGTCTCACTCTGGCACTTAACGCAACGCTTAGGTGACTTAAAAGGGAGAGGCGAGAATTATAGAAAATGAAGTGTCACTGAAATAAAAAATCGCCCCAGATTACCACCAATTACAGTTAATAATGGTGTCCAGACCATCTGCTGATCAGATGGAGGAACGGTGCTGTCTGTGGAGAAATAATGATACCAGAGAGAGGGAGGAGGAGAGGGATTCATAGAGGGAGACAGCGACATAGACTTTCAACTATGTGATGATGTGGTTTGATCTTTTCAGTACTGTATAGACTGGAATGCTTTGTATGGTAATGTAGTCATAACTGCGTATCTTGGGATAATAGCCATGTTGTTTCAGTGGGGTTGAGTTCTTCTAGATTGGAGACATGTGTCTGCTTTGCTTTATTAGTCATTTATTAGTCACTGAGGGAGAGTTTTTAGCCAAGGCACAATGTTGCTGAACTTGAACGTGACTCTGATCATCAGCCCCTGAGGTGTACGATTACAACGCACCCTAACTGACCACGACCCCCAATGTAAAATTTATCCAGTATGTGAAGCGTGTTCAACAATCAATGTAATCACCGTCAAAGCGACCGCAACCATCCACCGAAGAGTGAGTTGTACCCTAATTATCAGAATGTTTGAGCCTCCGTTCATTCATTGTTCCTGTCTATTGTCTTATTTTTCAGCCTCCATGGTCACAGTGGCTGCATTAATCAGCAGGAAAAGGGATTTGAAAGCACTTTCCACTCACGATCATGATGCATCTGACTTTTATGGCTTTGTGTGCTGTTTTCCCAAAGGATTTTGACATGAAGGAAGCATGACAAATGGATGACATCAGAGCAGACGCACTGCAGGGTGATTTGAACCTTGTTTCCCTCCACAGCCTTAGCCAAAAAAATAATCATACATCTCCCAAAACAAGTTCTCAAATAACAACCTTTATCCCTTTATAATTGCAATATAATTACAATGTTTGAAGCATTAGTTTATGTACTCATGTGTGATGAAGCATACAAACTGGCATACTGCTCCTTTAATTTGACTTCTCTTGTATGTATGAACTCGTCATCCTGCAGTAGTGCTCTCTGAGAGGAACATGCTACTTTAATTATTCAGGAGAGGAGGCAGAAGGAGCAATAGATATCATGTGATGACAGTTATGGAGTGGATGATACCACTTCGGATGTAACAGAGTATTATTAGACACCATGTTATCAGCAGGGGCTGTTTCTTGTCCTTCCAATTTTTTTTTTCAGGGTGGTGTTTTAAGAGGCAGCTAACAATAGAGTCCTTATTTGTTCCTGCGTTTTTAGTTGGCAATGCTGACATCAGTGGCTCTTTGTGAGGATGAGCCAGCACATCTGTACATGGTCTCTGTACTGAACACAACACTTGCCCCTGGGTGTTTCTGGCATTGTCCTACCTCTTTCTTTCTGCCCCTGCGTCCCTGATCCCACGCCATTACAACATCACTACTAACTGGGTCTGAATGCTTGCAACTGTGTGTCACAGCAACATCCCACCCTGCTTCTTCTAAGGTGCTCACGAGAATTGGACAAAAATACTGAACTCAGTCAAAAGTGCCCTGTGGAGTATTTTTTTTAATGAACAAACAAAAGTTATGTTTACATTCAGTGTTAAAAAATGCATTTCTTTCTTCTTGCTAAGGTAATTTTTAAAAGATGTTTTTGAGTTTTGTTTGAGTCATGTTTACATGCCTCTTTATTTGCTAGTAGCTGCATTCTTCCTAAGCAGCGATCTCTGGGGCTAAAAAATTAAGCCAACACAGAAGTGCCAAAACCTGCAGTTCCAAGAATGACCACTTGATTTGGGCTTCAAAAGTGAGTCAATCACTACAGACTCCTGTTTTAGAACTTAACAGTAGAAATAAACATGTTTAGCACCTGGTTTTGGTCTCTATAGCTAATTCTTCTTTCATGACAACTGTACAGGAGTTGGATTTTTATATAACTCACCCATTTATATTCAATAGTTTTGAGTCACAGGTGGGTAATCATATGCTTGACACAAATGGACATGCACCAAGGTCTCCCTCCTTTTTGTCCAAAAATCAGCTGGGAGTTTGGTGGAGTAAGGCACTGCCAAGATGGCGACGGCAGAGCAGCCCACTCTGAGATTCAAATCCACTCATCCTACACCTGTGGGTGATGTCTTGGAGGATTCGTCCATCTATATACATGTCTATGCTTCTTATCTGCCTTTGCAGACACATCGATATGCTTCTTACTGCCATCAGCAGAGCATGCATCATGTGCTTGTGCATGTTACAAACAAAAAAACAAATATTGCTCTGAAGTGCTGCTTGAGGCTCCACAGGTACCTTCAATTTTTATTTGCTAATCATAGAGGCTTACACAGAGCGATTTTTAACAACACATGCACATCAAGTATGATGACCACACAGCTCAACAGACCACCCATAAACTCTGCAGAATCAGGGGAAGAATGATCAACTCTTCATCACAACTAAATGCCTGACCTCAACCTTTACCCAAAACAAAACCTAAACTTATTCTTAATCCTCAAACAGCTTTTGAGGTCCGGCCAAAATGTCCTCTAACAAAAACACACCCACACAACCATAGAAAGACATGTACACACAGCCACGTGCACGTACAAACACACTCTCCCTCACCTCCTGTCACTGCTGCTGGATGTTTTACATTTCACCTCGGTCCCTGATGTTCTCTCTGGCTTCCACCTCCTGATCAAACAAGGCTTTAACACACAATGAAATGTTCAACGCTGAATAACCATGGCACATTCAATATAAACTGAATTTACTGTTGGGTCCCATCCAAGCCACCATATGTTGAGGAGCCTGTTTCCCCAATGAGAGCATGACTGATTCTGTTGATGTAGCAAAGCTCTAAATCACCAGAGTGCTAACTTTCTGTGGCAGGGGGGGATCAAGACCTTTAACACTCATTTAACACTCTGATTTTAACGTCCTAGAGACATTCAGAAGATGTCTCTGATGGAGACACTTCAGTCCACTCGAGCTTTTGCAACATGTTCATACATCATGAATGTTGGAAACAGGAGCAGGAGGCAAGGGGCTTTTTTTTTTTTTTAGCTCTTGTTTTGGAAGTTCTCCTACCTGTTTGTATTGGAACAAGTAAATTAAAGCCACGCAAGAAGGGTTTCAGTGACACTCATAGTCGGTCTCCTGACTAGCTGATGATTCTGCCACAATTTGTCACGCGAACTCCTAGATGCAGTTAAAACACATGTGAAAGTCAGATGCTGGCAGGAGGTTGAAAATCCAGATGTATTCGTAACTTCCCCTGAAAGAATAAAAACATCTTCCAAACAAATGGACATTTAAAGCTGCTGTAGGTTGTTTCGCATTGGTGGCTCCAAACGGCCGCGAGAGCTATTTTATCTGTTCTGTTTATATTTTATGTTAACAGTAGATCACAGGATGACTTGTATGTGACAGGAGTTGCTTGTGGGTGATAGTTAGTCTCAGTTATATGGAATATTTTTGACAGAAAGCAGAAAAAAAGCTCCAACAATTAACTGTACAGTACATATCCAACTTCAAACTGGAGACATACAAAGTTAGCAGCTAGCTTGTGACGAAGTGAAGCAATCAAGGAGCTAAAAAAGGAATAAACATGGGACTTACTCCAAAAGATTTAAGCTAATGATGTAGCTGATGCTACGTGTCTGCTGGATGTCTAAATAGTCAAATGTATTGGGTAACAATTTCCCATATCAATCTGAAAGTTAATAATATGTCCATGTTGCCTTCATCTGTTGCTATATCAAGTCTTTCGTGGTGTAGCTTTAAACTAAAGAGCAGGGCAGTCAGTTAACCCTCCCTCTACTCATGATCATATTTTTACTAATGCTTATTTATTTTTGATTTTTATGTTGTTTAAACACTCACATCTGCCAAAGAACTTCATAAAGTAGTCTGAAAATTGTTTTGTATATTGTATTATAATTAGTAAATATTACGTAACGAAACACTGAGCACTTTCAATTTATGAATTGTCATATAATTTTTGCAGTGTATACAGCAAAAACTATATTTAAAAAAATAATCATGAATTTGGTAGTTTTGTGTTGAATTCAGTGTCTTTATTTTGCATTCTCACGTCTCTGTATCTAACTAAAAAAAGTAATGTACGCGGTGGTCAAAACAATATGTGACGTGCGTGAGTCTCACCACACATTTTGTGTAAATACTGATTCATGTGCAGAAAATACGCAAGGTTTTTGTGTGTGCACATTCTTCATACATCCGGCCCAAGGTATTTCCTGCCAGTTTTTGGTAGCTGACAGCTTTTTAATTGGTTCTTTGGACTCATTTTTGACAACAGTTAAAAAAAATAAGTGTTGTATGATTGCAAGCCCTAATACCAGATGTAATGTTCTGTAAAACCAAGTCTGGTGTAAACCCTGTTCAGTGATTGCAAATGAAATGAAGTGAAGACACATTTAAGTGGATATTTAAAAAAAAAAAAAAATAAATAAATCACTCTGAAAAACAATGGTTGCTTTATTTGCCTGTTTCAGTTAGATTGTGCAGACAGGTAATCAGAGTGTGGGGGTCATCCCTGTCTTCTCCCTGTGTTTGATTTATTTACATGGTGAACTTTTCCTGGCAAAGACCCGCTCTGTCCTACAGTCCATGCTGTGAAAGAGCAAAAAGCTCGATGTGAGTCTGTGTTTGATACGGTGGTGACTGATATGTGTGTGCGAGAGAGCATGTGCATTCATTCAAGGCTTTATTGACCGACTGCCAGTCCACCCTGTGCTTTATGATGACAATGTTTTTATTTGGTTGTTTGTGCTTTTGTGTGCATGCACTTGGGCAGTCAAAGCCTTATTAAGAGATCTTTGATGACGTAAAGTCATCTTCATGTCACTTCTGGCCATCATGATTGAATTACTCTTGACTTAAGGCAGGGAAACACTTGGCTTCACATCAGGGTCTTGAAACCTTCATACAGAAACTCAGTTGTAAAGGCTCAGTTGTAAAGGCTAATTAGTGGAGATGCTCAGCCAGTGAATTATGAAAAAGGGAATGAAATAAACAAACAAACAATTAAAAAAAACAGACCAATCCAGAATTTGATAAACACAACAGCTTGTACTGCTTGAACACAGCCCAGAGTTGAATAAAATCTTGCCTTCTGTTAACAGCTTTGAGTAAAACCAGCGTTGTTCCTCCAGGTCCCCTGGCGATACTGGTCTGTTTGCGTTGCTCGCTTTGCCTTTTCTCTACTTTGTGTTTCCGCCGTGAACCACAACACGACACACGCAGAGGAGACTGAGGATACATCAGCTGTAGGAGGGATCTGTGAATAGATGTTCCTCAAACTGAGGATAACATGGCTCACAAAGTTCCCTTGTTTTCTCTTGTCTTTTGTTCATTCTTGTAACCTTTTTCCTATATTCCAAAACACTTCCTCCCTTCACTGCTTGTCCTGTTTACCCTCCCTCTCCATCTGTTACTCATGTTGTAATATCTTTGTCCCTCCTTTGTTATTTTTTTTCTTTGCTTTTTCATCTGTTGCCCAAATCCTTATATCTGCTGAATGTTCCCCTGACTATTTCTCTCTCCGCCTGTACCTTTCTGTGTTCTCCCTCACATACATGGTGTTTGGGTGAGTTTATTAATAATAGCTCATGGTGTGTGATAACATTGTCAATAACATCATTAGGAGAAAATTGAATTTGAGAAATTGAGTTAGGAAAGTTTGGAGGGGGGGGGGGGCCTACACACGTGTGTGTGGGGATATCGGTTTTCCCTTCACAAATATTTCTTCATACACCGATCCCTGCTGTCTATGTCTTTCATCTGTCTCCTTTCTATTTTTACTGTTTTTGGTCACATTCATAAAGCCTGTATTTCTAATCAAATATCCAAATTGGAATGATAAACACTAAAACTTTTGAAAACAAGTACAAGCTTACATAATGATTAAAACACATCATCGTTTATACAAAAATAAAAAAATGCTAACCAAGAAAAATTTGCTCCACCACAGTTAATCTTTTTGTATTAGAGTACATGTATGAACATCCAACCAGAGGTAAAACATTGTCAAGAATGCTCCACACTCCAACTGCAAATTTTCCTCCATTGATTAATAATTTACCAGTTGAATAAATTAAATTGATTGATTAAATCAATGATATCACTATTTTACCAAAGGGATTGATTACATAGAATTGGAGCAACTGCCTTTAAACATAAACGGACAGTATGTGATTTAATTTCCTGATTAATAAAACGGTTACACTTTCACTGGCTGGATCGTCCTGACATTTATTTTACTTAGTTTGTTTTTTCCAATACAAATACATTTTTTTTCCTAAACTGCCCCAGCAATCATATTTGGTAATAAATCTCTCCAGCGTTATTCTTACTGTCACCAATCAAACTTTGCCAAAAAGCTCTCCATATATCACTGGATACTACAGTTGTGGCAGCCAACAATTATTCCTCGAGAGAATATTTATAATCTAATAGGATTTCAACATGTCACTGATGTCATGGATCCCACTGTAAACTGATTATTCTTCCAAGGCTGTCAGTAGATCACTGAGGGCCATTTGCTCAGTGACACTGGGCCATGGCTCTGCTTGCTAAAGCTATACTCTAACATGGGCACATATCAAGTGTGAACTGGTCACTGTATAGAAAAGAGTGTAAATGTGTGTGTAACTCCATTTTGTTTGTGATATAGCCACTTTAGTCACACTCTCCTGCTCCTTTTTCCAGTGAATGGTGCCTACTGCTCAGAAAAAGATGTAGACGCTGAGCTGGGTGACGCTGAGGGCACACTGATGCGATGTGGGCAGAGCCTGCCACTGCCGGCGGGGGGTCATTCAGAGGGGCTTTACCTCCAGAGCCTTCACTGCGACAGACCGAACCCTGACCTCCTTCTGCAGGACAGCCCTCACCAAGACACCAGGTAAAGTGTTGCTATTATTCCTGTTTTATAATCATTTAATTCCTGTTTCAGTTTTGAGCGTTTCCTGTTCGGTGTAGAATTACTAACTATGTGCAGGTACAATGTGTTTTTCATTATCTGTGCTATTGTGAATCAGATGTACATATTGTATGTGGGTTGAAAGCTTTATCCAGTCTCGTAAAAAAGAAAACACTGGAGGGGTCCAAAGTACAGCATTTATGTTACACTAATGTGATTCTTCTGTTGTGAAATCTTTGACTACTGTTGGTCAAGCCAGAAGGAATTTCCAGTGCATTTCTATGTTGTAGATTTTGTACTTCTTTCCCTTTTCCCCTCCTCTTTTCTTGCCCTCAATCCTCAGTCAACCAGAGAGTGTGTCTGGACAAACATTTAGTTCTCTCATATTGTCTCTCAATATTTCCCCAACAGCCAAACAGGAAATGGTATTCCTTAAATAGAAAAGAGAGAGGAGGGGGGGGTTAGGTGAAGTCTTTATTAACAACAACGATGACAAAGTCTGCCAGTGGCTTTCTCCAATCCACGTTAGCGTTAGCTCTGTTTTTCCCCCAGCGTGCTCAGGGGAAGGGACAATGATGATTCCTTCATGAGACGGCCCAGAGAAAAGAGAGCTCTTCTCACATCACTCAGGGGCTTTGGACAAAATCCATAATGAGCCAACTGACAGGAATGATTATGAAGGAGATCACAGCAACGCATGGAGAAATCTGACCTGGGTTCCCCATTCAGCAGGGAAAAGATTCCCACCATAATACACAGTATTGGAAACGGTGACCCTTCATGGGCTGCAATTATGCCACCAAAACAGGTGACTCCCTATTTATCCCCAATGTTGGGTTGGGTTTAACCCCTTTGTGTCATCAAAGCCCGTCAGATGGACACACTAGCCAGTGGCCTCTCTGTCTCGTCGCCCTCTATCCCTCCCCCTCTCTATTCTTAGTCATAAATGCCCATTCATGTCCTCTCACTACTAGAAGATCCTGTTTCATTTATTCATAAAAATGCTTTGGATCACCAGCAGCGGATGCTACCAACATCGCCTTATGTCACTTAATCCATTTACCGGGACGACCCAATGTTAAAGTTTGTTCTGTGAGGTCCCTTCAATCAAACAAATATTTCAGGCCAGTGGGACTCATTCAGGATGACATGATTTTTATGTAAACTGAGTGAAAGATTGGAGGAGGAGGGGGAAGCTGAAAGCTAAACTCTGACAGTGCTGCGGGTGGGAAGGATGAACCAGACTGTGTCTGTCATCAGTCTGGGAGCTAAAAGTGCTCATATTCCTCTCTGTGTGTTTTTCTCCTTACAGATCCTCCTCTGCCTTCCAAAGGACCCTGCCGGGGGCCTCCCCTGGCCTGGGCTGCGCCAGTGCCAGTGGGGCTCGCTCCTCTCTGCCTTACCTGATCAAACAGGAGAACTCAATGGGCTATAAGACCTCCAGCACAGTGCCTGGGGTCCATAGCACATCTCAGGCAAGGTTTCAGAACTGTAGAGCAGGCCAGGTTTTGGGGGTGCCAAGGGACGAGGCAGTTGGAGCGCCGCATATTAGCAGCGGCAGTAGTGGCGTATGTACAGCAGGCGGTGTAGGCAGTGCTGTGTCAAGAGACGCAGTGCAACCGTTTAATAATGAAGATGGCTCCTCCCCACTGGCTTTGTCCCCAACTGGGTCCCATCATTCAGCGCGGCTGCTCAGTGCTAGCAGTCTGAAGAAACGCTGCCTGTCCCTGGCCTCACAGTCCTCCGCCGCTGCTGGCACCGGCAGCATTGCTGCGACAGGTTCCCCATCCGCTACTGGCGCTGGTTCCGAGGAGATCAATATCACCGCCATCATCTGCTCTTCCTCCCAGATGTCGATGGTGGCCTGCGTCAACGGGTTCCGCACTAACCTCTCACCCAGCCACACCAGCAGTGCAGGCTTCTCCTCCTCTTCCTCCTCCTCTTCTACATCCCCACCCTCTAACTCCTGCTCACGGGAAGCCCTCCAAAGGCCCCCACCCCACGACAGCCCCCAGCAAGCCACGGTACAGGAGAGCTGTCAGCTGTCCTCACCTGCCACCTGCCTGCTGTCCCTGTCTTCTTCCTCCTCCACATCCTCCTCTTCAGTGTCATCGGTGGAGCCCGAGCAGGGTCAGGGGCTGTGTGAGGAGCAGGGCTCCATGCTGCAGGGGCGGGGGGCTGGTGGAACAGCCGGAGGAGGACTGGGAGGAGGAGGAGAAGGAGGTTCGGACGGGTTGGGGCTACTGATGAGTGGGGGGCTAATGTCTGGGACACTGCATTCAGGGCCCGAAGCCGGGGCTCTCCTGGACAGGGGCCAAAGATCGGGGGCTGCCCTCAAGCAGGAGCCCCTCGATGACTTCTCTCCCAGTGAAGATGAACTCTTTCAGCACCACTACCATCATCACCATCACTTGAGTGGTCGCAATGGGCACCTTCGTCATGCTCACCACCCCCCTCGACCTGCCATGCCTCCTCCCTACCACCTCCACCAATACGTGGGGCCCAGCCCTGGGGGCCCACTGCACCACCAGAGCCAGCAATCAGTACCAGCCTCTTCCCTGGGACACAAACAGACCTCTGGAGGCCCCCCTGGGTCCCACACATCCCCAGAGCAGGAAGAAGCCGTTGGAGGAGCACTGGGCGATAAGCAGGTCTGCCGCTGGATTGATTGCAGTGCTGCGTACGAGCAGCAGGAGGAGCTTGTGAGGCATATTGAGAAGGTCCACATCGATCAGCGCAAAGGTGAGGACTTCACCTGTTTCTGGGCTGGCTGCATTCGCCGCTACAAGCCCTTCAACGCACGCTACAAGCTGCTCATTCACATGAGGGTCCACTCCGGAGAGAAACCTAACAAGTGTATGGTGAGTCATCATAAACCACTAAAATTATCTACTCAATGTTTGCCAGCCCCTAAAAACTTAGACACTGCTGGTCAGTTCTCTTCACAGCACATACATTCGGTATTAATGAAAATCCCCTCAGAGTCAGCTGCCTTATTTTTACAAATGTTTCTCTCTTTTCTAAAGTATTAGGTTATATTTGTAGCTTTATTATGGACGTAGATTGTCCCGTAATTGCAATCATCTGTTAATTTCTTTTTTTTTTTTGAATTAAACACAAGAACATATTTCACAAAGTATACAGTCCCAGTAGATGATTTTTCCTCAACAAGATACATGCACATTGTGTCCAAAAACAAGCCTGGACTTGCTTCGTTGCTGATTACTTTTCAACAGAAACTTTTATTTTGTTTTGGTTGAGAAACAGTTATGATTGTAATTCCTGTATTTTATGTGGCACATTTAAAAAAAATACAAAATTCACTGAAGATGTGTGCTGCTGTAAGGGAAGCCCTACCTCAGTAGTATAAATAGATTTGTGGTTGTATTCTTTACAGGTAAGGCTCCAATTCCACAAGTCAACACACTAATCAATGTCAAGCTGTCATTCCCCCGCGTCCCTTAGCAAATGGAAAAAGCCCTGCAACCTTAAGAATGATTTAGTCCAAATACACAATTAGTCCACAATTTGTGTAGGGCAAAGCCATGTTTATTTTCACGAGCACTCTGTTTTTGAGAAGGGATTCAGATCATGAAAAGCCAACACATATGGTTAACATAACCAAACAATGCCTACACTTGATCCATTTAAATGGGAGCTTTAAATGTTTAGCTGTCCCACAAGTATTAAGTGAATTGGCTCCATATCCAAGGCAAACATAGGGAGAAATGCAGTAGTCTAGAGAAGGGAGCCGCAGAGGGATAGTCGGTAACATTCGCTAGTCTTGCTCAATTCACGGCTTCACTCAAAGCTCCTGTCAGGAGTGGTCCTCTTCAAGTTCAGGAACCCTTCCAAATCCTAATTATTGGAAAAAAAAAAACTGAGTCTGCAATATTGTTATACAACACCTGCTTTATCTCAAGACCTGATTTTTCTTTCTTTAAAAGGAAAAGAAATATCAAGTTTTGTTTATTTTTCTCAATAACTTGTAGAACAGTGGATTTCAAAGTTAGCTGAAGTGAGTGTTTTTTTTAATAGGAAGTTGTATTTTATGGCACTTTTTGCCTTTTTAGAGTAAGAAATCCAAGGTGGCTCTGACTGATTACGAAACGTGTTAATGCACCTCTGAGCTGAACACTGAGTGAAGCCAAAAGGACACTAACTCAACTGTTGCTGCTGTTCTCCTGCTTTGCTTCACTCAGGGGTATTAGTGTTCCTGCTTCCTTGACTCAGCATGAACTAAAAACTTGGAAGCAATTTGCTGTGTTGTGTGTGCCCCAACTGTTCATTCTGCTTTAGTCGTGTTGTATTAAAGGCTTTCATCCGATTTATGTTGTTGTTGTTGCTCTTTGGAGTGGTGTGCATTTGTGCCTCCATTTAGGACTGAAGTTACATTTGGTTGACACATTTGTATGTATATAGGTGTATGCATAAATGTATCACTGGGAAGGTGTGTGTGTGTGTGTGTGTGTGTGTGTGTGTGTGTGTGTGTGTGAGTGTGTGTGTGTGTGTGTGTGTGTGTGTGTGTGTGTGTGTCTGTGTGTGTGTGAGTGTGTGTGTGTGAGTGTCTGTGAGTGTTTTTGGAGATGTTTGCCATATGTGAGTGCTAGAACAATTCAGCTCAGTGTGGATGAAACACTGGACTCTGTCTGCGGACACTGTGAAACTCTGCTACACACCCTAACCTTATGATCACCCTTATTTCAACTACACACACACACACACACACACATACAAACACATGTATTTGCAGCCATGCAGCAATGTGAAAATGAGAATATTGTTTCCATTGACTCTCACAATAGGAAGTATTGATTCCATGTACAGTGTGTTGGGTTGTAACACTCTTCGCTTTTCCGACAGAACATAAACAGAAACGTGAAATGTTTTCAAGCTTGAATCAACACATCTAATCAGCAGGGATTGAATGTATGTTGATGTGGGACTTCAGCAGATAAACCTGGAGGGTCAGAGAAAATAAATACACTCAACTTGTGTATTTGTAAGTGTGTTTATGTTTGTATATAGCCTATACGGATTTAACTAAATACTCTGTACTTGTAGGACACCAAGGGTCTGAAAGAGCATGCTCATGTATTTCAGTTGTGTCCGTCCCATGTTCTCGTTTTTATTTTATTTTATTTTTCATCTGAGCTTGTGTGCCAGTAGCACTGATACCTCTTGTGTTTGTTGTGCTCATGTAATAGACAAAGGCATTCAAGAATTTCAGCAAATCATATAGAGGAAACAGATGAGACATTCAGTTTTAGGACCAAATGCCCTAGAAAACCTAGGGCTAATCCCTTTAATATCTTTCCAGCAGCAGATTCCAAAGTGTGCTTATGAAGCAGGCCTCTCCTCACATCCAAACATAACACATCTCTCTTTCCCTCCAGTATCTCTCTCTCTCTCTCTTTCTATATATATATATATATATATACATACATACATATACGTGTGTGTGTGTGTGTGTGTGTGTGTGTGTATGTATGTATGTATAGAGAGAGACATATGTACTTTACAGCTGCACAGCATTTGCTTCACGCTGCGTCTTGGCAGGGAATAGTCATTATTACAAAGTACAAGTGCAACAACCCTTGCATGGGCTTGTCACAGTCTGTACCTGGCTAATATTTTTTAGAAATTCTTCATTAAAAAAAAAAAAACAACTCACAGCTGAATTCGTAGATCTTTGTTCTGCTGCCTTTTTAGAAAAGATGCTTAGTTCCCACTCCCTTCCAATTAAAGCCGGCCCTGGGCTGTTGTTTAGGGGCAGGCAAGCAATGACGGACACACGGGCGAAAAGGAAACAACATAATCTCCTTGCAATATCCTGTTGTGTTTCATACCTAATTCACTTGTTGTTTTAGTTTATTACATTTTTTTCCTGTGTCTGCATAAATATTAAAAATATATCCAGCAGGAGCAGCCCTGACATGGTCCTAGACTTTGATATTGTTCTGCTCTGTCAGAGCCTGGCCCAGCGGATTTGAAGTGTCCAAAGGCTACACCGTGAGCTATAAGGGTCAGAAAATATCCTCCTAAACCGCTGAGGCTGTTTGCGTGGAAAGGACAGGCTGTTTACATGGCATGGAGTGACTTTAGGCGGGAGCACAGCATTGTGAACTTTATTTGGTTCGTTTGGCAGTCGCAGTTTTGGTTAAATGTCAAATCCACCCGTAAAGTAAGACTTTCATAACAATAGTGTGCTATAAATGCTATTAGAGGAGGTTATGTTGTTGTGGGATGAGGTATGCACTCAGTGGTTCATGGCATGAAAAATGATTCAGTGGTTTTGTTATGCCACTGTATTTATATGCAAAATTTCATAGTAAGAATCTTTTGGAAAGATTAGTATTTTTAGAAATTCTAACTAAAGCACAATTTGGATGGATTATGTGTTGTAAATGGCAGTGGTAACATTTTATTATGACAGTTTTGGCTTGAATATCAAGGCTTCATTTGAAATTTTATTTTTGCACCTGGCACCTGGACAAATTTATTCAGACATGCGTATTACGTTTCATGTAGGTAAAGTAAAGCAATCCCAATGGTGATTTATATGTCATTAGGTAGAGAGATAAACATGCCTTCATAATGCAGCTAGCCCACAGTAATACATTATTATTTTTTCCTCCACATTTCATTAGTATAAGGTGATGTAATTGACAAATTATTTAAAAAGAAAACAAAATTCCTCCATAAAAGAGCAGATTCACATATTTTAGTTTCCATCTTATCAGAGCAAAGGCGAGACAGAAACATTTCATGCTGATAAAACACAGCCAGCATTAGCTGATTAATGGGGCCCTGTCCAAACACATACACATGTGCACACGTACAGACAAACACCAAAACACGCGCGCACAGTCACACTCACTCACTGACAGGCTTAGTCAAACCACTTGTTGAAGGAAAGTTGGAAGTTGAGGCCTGCTGGAAAAAAAGCGTAGATCATGGAATTTCCTCTTTTTCCACTGGTGTGAAACCAGCAAACATATATATTTAGATTTACTAGACTGATTTTTGGAAGAGAGTGGCAAAATCCCTTGGCAGCAGACGCTGAAACGTAGAGAGCGCTGGCCAGAGCCAAGATGGCGTGTGTTTTCAGGGGTAAATGGAGTCTTTTGTGAGCAATCAGCTCAGACGCAGGAGATGAAACAGGGAGTACCATTAGCTAATTAAAACTGAGGTTCAGCACATGACCTGACTTTTCCTCTGAATGCTGCCTGAAACTGGAGCTGTCTGGGCACACGGTGCAGGTGGCGAGTGACGTTGATATTAATGTGTTTGTACCCGTATGGGCCTCTGACACTACGGCCTGTTTGGACAGTTTGGAGGCCACGATTTTTGAGTGTAAAGTCTGAACCGCTGGCTCCTAAAACTACCTGCAGTGAAACTCAGCTCGCTTCCAGATCATCCTCGAGAGGCTCAAACAATCACTCATAGAAACATTAAATAACACCACCAGTGAAGAGCCTGTCTTTTGTGCACCCAGTAGCCACAACATGCAGACATTCAAAGTGACCCAAGCAACTCATTCATGCAAGGACACCAAACTACCAACACACAATATTGAGAACCAAGGCAAACTGGTTCCATCAGGCTGGACACACATACACACACATGTTCACTCCACTGTACTGGGAGAGGAGGGATCTGTATATGACTCATTTAAAGTAATCAGGGTCAATAGGTAAGAAGACGCATGAGTCAGCATGTTGAGAATAACTGCATACTTACCAAACAGAAAGCTCCTAAAGTCTGTTAAATTGGCACAAATTCAAAGACCTTATCAGGCCCAAATAAGGACCAACACTTTATCTGAAGGTCCCGGGCTCCTGCTCCCCATTAAATGATTTTCAGAATTAGCTCTGTCAGTCATTGCCAAGGCAAATGAGTTCATTAGGTAGCTTGATAGTCTAATTTCTTTCTACAAAGCCATAATCCCGTCCTGTGGTTATCCTCTGTCTTCCTGTCAGGTCTGCTGCCGCACTGCTTGGCAAGGCAGTCGTCATGCTAATAGTAACACAACACTGTCCATATGTGATACTGGTATGATGAAACAGCTGGCGGAGGGGCTCTGCGACTGATGTTTTGGCATACGAATGAAAGCCCTGGATGGATGGTGCTTGCTTGTTTTTGCTTGTTGAGCAGCCCAAGCCAACTTCTTGTCAGGCCTAAAAAGTTTCCCAGTCAATCTTTTATAGTAATGTAATCCAGTACCCCACAACCCCCCACCCCCTCCAACATAACCCCAAGTTTACTCCCTTTTTCTCTTGCACTATCTATCATCTAGATCTATATTAAGGGTTGCCTTGATACACTCAACACTCTGCATCTACACAACCACAACACATGCCTTTTTGCCAGTAACACTGAGACAAATCAAATAACAACTAATCAATCAGTCCATTTATTTTTATCATTGGTGTTACACATATAGCTATTCACTGACTATTAATTATTATTTTAATAAAAACCTTAAACTGGGCTGTTCTATGCAGGATACATATGAAATAGATAAAATAAAATAAAAATGAACAAAAATAGTTAACATACATACAGTGATTTTAAGCATTTGACTGTTTAAAATCCACTGAATGTTGGTTTGGTTAAAAGTTTTGGTTGCACTTTCTTTCCCAGTCTGTGTGATACACATCAGTGCGTCAACATATTTACATATTAGGTTCAGCAGGATGTTTCAATTGGACAGGTGACAAAATTAGCATCAGTGTGAAAACTAAATTCACTCGACCAAGTGTGGTGTTGGTGGAAAACCGTGTCTCTGGAGCTGTGCGCAACAGAAACGGAGGAACTGCTCACAGTTGGGTCAAGTAATAAATGTTGGGAGCAGCTTTTTTTTTTTTTTTTTTTTTTGTCGAGTGTCCAAACCAGAAATTGCCAGTGTCATTTCAAGGACCCAGTTTGATGGATCTCTGGTTGTGTACTTTGTATCATTTCCTGTTAGTGCAGATTGGTAACGTTTGCATAATAATTTCTTGCTCAGGACAAACCTCTTATTAACTTTTAGCCTATTCAGTTGTGATCACAGAGCCAAAGGACATTGCATCATGTGCACCCAGGGAAGGAAACAGGAGGAACTTTTTCAGTGCATGTTTCATATGAGCAGCTTTCTTTGAAATAACTGATCTGACATGTTTTGATTCCTTACCACTGGTTTATAACGTCCATGGCTGGAATGACAACGTTAACCTGTCCATGGGATGGCTGGATCTGTCTGGTTGTTTTTCAGAAATATAGCCTACAGTCAATATGTCTGCAACATGCATAAAATAAGCAGTGAAGCATTTCTTGAAAACGTTACATTGAACTCAGGATCTAAAAGGTCAAGCAGCTACAGCTACCTCCCTTTCAACCTCATAACCAGGTATCAAAGCATGCAGGGTTTACTACATGTGATACACTCTAATTGCATTTGTCTGGAATGCAATATTTTGAGTTTCCCCATTTCCTCAACATTTAATCACGCTCTGGTATCGGAAACCTGAAGACCCGGGCTGGTTTTACATTGCATAGAGATTGTGTCATAATTGTGTTCCATCCAAAATCTTAATCAGTTTAACCTCTCTGCTGAGCCAGATCAGTTTACTAATACATGGGAGAGATGAAGCTGGGGTGTGTGTTCGGATGTCTTTGTCATGTTCACGGGAGCAGGGGGGCTGGATGAGTGGAGAAGAGTCGTGGGATCTCAGTCTTAGGTCATAGGCCTTTTTAGTTTCCCCGTCAGAGTCTTCAAAATTTTCCCTGGTTGTTAGAACTGTATAGTCGTGCCTCTTGGTTGTATACCGTCATGAATCATGTGCATTGTGGAGGCGTATTTAACGTTCAACCTCTGCAGTCAAACAGATAATTATAGCCAAAGTATGTTTGCGGCATTTTACGACACAAAGACATAACAGGCCCTTTCTGCTCTGAGGCTACCATCCTCACCCACTCCTTGCAGGCACACACTGGCTTTGCTTTGTGCCAAAACACAATTTGTGCCACAGAAGTCAGTCAGCAAACACACACACACACACACACACACACACACACACACACACACACACACACANCACACACACACACACACACACACACACACACACACACACACACACACACACACCATATAGGTCAATTGCTTGTGTATGGTGTTTGTGTGTTGAACAGAGGTAAATCTCTCAACAGGCCCACATGTTTGTTTTTGTTTTTTGCTGACTTGTCAGTGTGGCAGAGGGCACTGCATAGAACCGAGTCCAGAGCAACATCTACCTCTGACCGCCGTCACATCACCCACCAAACAAGCAAACAAGAAGGACATTTATACACACCAGGACCACTTCTGTCCCAGGACTGCACCACAGCCTCAGGACGACAGTATCCCTCCACCCAGTGTAGACCCACAACATTCCCCACCAGGCCAGGCTAGACCTGCAGCTAATATATATGAGAAACTGAGTTGCTACCGTGCAGAATAAACACTAAGAGTAGTATGGATAAATTATGTAGCGAAAGACATGTTTACATTTATGGTGTCAAGTTTAAATTATGCACTGCGGTGTTCTGTGGTTAGTGTGCCGGCTTTAATTTGAATGTTTGAGAAACGCAGTGAAGGTTGAAAGAAACGGAGCCAGACAGGCAATTCACATCTACTGATGTCATCCCTGTAAAGACATTTTTGCCCAGAATTCATCACAAGGCATTATGCATGACAAGTGATTTGGTATGCGCTGAATGTGGACTTGAGAGCATTTTTGAAGCATTAGCAAAGCTGTTGCACACACAGCTCAAGTGTTTGTTACAGGTCAAATTCGCTTTCCAAACTGAGACGTGTGTGTGTGTGTGTTTACACTGTCAAGACCTTCAGTGTATTTTCAAACACCCGAGAGAGTGAAGGGAATGAAGAGGGCTCCCAGTGGAAAGATCCAAGTGGAGTACTGAGGCGTGGAGTGGGGTGTTAAATGCTACATATATCAAGACAGTGACATTAACCAAAACCACATCTACTGTAATGGTTGATAATTAGAGCGAGGTCAGAAATTAGGGACCAAAAATCTTCGCAGTGGGACATGTAAGGACACGATACACACAATGATACATTTTTATGACTGTATTTTATGATTATGTGACCCAGCAGAACTGGCACTGCACAGAGTGCTATTTAAGCTGGGCTTTACCTCTCCCCCATAGAGTTTTACACCCCAATGATCTCTAACTGTCTCCAGAAAGAAGCCCTCTCACTTTCTGTTCACATCTAAAAACATCTGTTTCACATTCAGTCTGCTCAGCTTTGAGATTAGTTTAACATCGATGTAAAAGGGTTTATACAGGGTTTAGAACCAGGATGGTTTGGTTATTCAGGCAGTGTTACAGTAGAAGTAAGACGCCTTTAAATTGAAGCATATCCTTTTTCCTTCTCCCTCTGTTCCTCCAGCCTCTAATAACAGCGATCTGTCATACTGCGTCACGCAGCAACTGTCATTTTCCTCACGATGCATCTTTGTTGGGGGCTAAACAAAGCAAAACATTCAGTATCACAAGTACGCCAGTAACATTTTCACAGAAATAAGAGCAAGATGAAGTCGCACTAGATTTAAAGTGCCACTAGGAAATAAAAATTGTTCACTGAAAAATGCTGTATTGTAATTTGTTTGCACCCTAACTGGCAAATTGCAATGTCAGTGAACACCAGGCTCATTGCAGCTAATATAAACATATTCTGTTGAAAATACTGAAAGAAATATTTAATAAATATGAAAATATTTCCCAAAGAATACCAGTGATCAGTGGAATGTAAGGATTGGCTCAGGTCTGTTGTAATTGCACTGATATAGTGAGAGGCTTTACTCTCATGTCTTCTCCTATAGGTCAGTGGATACAGATGTGTCCATGTGGACATATGAAAACTATATACTGAAATGTGGTGAATTGATTTATTGAAATGTGAATGAATGGTGATGTGCTCACATGAACGGCTGAGCCCCGATTGGACCTGACAGACTGAGTGTCGAGCGCAGTCTGATATATTGCAACCAGCCATATCCACATAACTGAAACTGGACCCTGAAACCCACAGAGAGCAGAAAAGAACACAGCCTTGGCAATGCAAGGAGTGAACAAATCAAGGGGCACCGTGGCATCTCAGTTGCACCACATTTCTTGGGCAGCTGCTTTTTTTACCCACAAGGCTTTGTGGTCTGGTCCACCTCCAGAGGGTTGCGTAAACGCACACTCTCCCTGCCTGCACCCTGCTTGAATCCACGGGCTGGTGTTGATCACATTGCCATGTTGACCTATTGTTTAATTTTGCTGGCATGTTTTCCGTCTGAATACTATAGCGCTTCTGGCATCAATGCATTTGCCTTGGCAACTCACTGAGCTTCTGCAATGTTTATTTGTTGTCACGTCAGAGTTATAGAGTCGCCGGTGTATGCTACAGTAGGCGTGAGCCTTTGCACAGCTGTGTCAACTCTTGACTTGTATGGACAACGGTTGGTTTGCCAAAAAGGGAGAAGGGCTTTTATTTCTTTACCTAACAAGTCTGTACAATGCAGGAACACTGTGACTTCAGCCATGGTATTCATTATACCTGGTTGTCACGCAGGAATTTAAACCGAATTTAAGATTTTGTCGGCTGAAATCGCAAAGTGGGAATGCAACCCACAAGAGTGTCCCTGTTTGCATTTAACTGAAGATACAGTTATGGTGTTGGGTTTGTATGTTAGCATGAAATATTCTCTGACCACACCAATAATCCATATGTATAAAAAAATCCACTTTTACAGCCACGAGCAAAGTCCTCTATGTTTTCTGGACTTTCTGTGGTTTGGTGGTGTGTTTTTCTTTCTCTTTAGTAGATGAATGGTTAATGTCAGGGGTTGTCAGAGCCGAGGCATCTTTCCAGACCTGTGGCAATAACCAAAGATGCCAATTTCTCCATTACCAGCAGCCTCAATAGACCAGAATGGAATGCAATCACAAGATGTGTTGCATTTTGAGTGCGGACAGTTTTCACTCTGGGAGATTAAGGCAGTTTCTGTAGAAGCAGACAAGGCAGGTTGAAGTAAAAAGAGAGAACTAGACTGTCTTTCATGAACAGTTGTCAGTGTGTAAAGATGCACAGTGCTGCTTTAAGGCTATTAGACTTTTGGACCCAGCGCAGAGGAACGGCAGCTGTGGAGGAGAAAGTCAAATAAATGCCTGAAATACAAAAGTTAAAATGGTCAGGAGGCTCAGTGGAGAAGTCACAAAGGAGAGAGAAAATGATGGATGACGATGATGAAGATCCAGTAAAAATATCATTCATTGCTCAGGCCAACCCTCACATTGGATCGAACAGTATTTGTCTAACAGTCTAACAAAAGAGCAATAAAGTGGATCAATTAAAAAAAAATTATTTTCCTCACTGGCTGATGCTGAATTGGCCACAATAACATCAATATAAAATGGACTCATGGACCACGTTGAGGTATATAACACCCCATTGTCGGGCTGGAGCAAGAGGAGTTTATTGGCAGAAGGGGGGTAAAAGAGAGAAGCGAGAGACAGACAGAGAAAGCTAGAGTGAGAACGGAGGCAGGTGTGAGTGAAAGGTGCTGGACAGATTGAAGCCTGGTTGTCAGAGGACGCCGCAGCTCATGGGCCCATCAAGTGGGATCCTGTATTGACTGCCAGTAACATCAGTCCAGGCGCCGGCTCGGAGCACAGATCATGTTTAGGATTTTCATTGTGTAACCCGTAGTCTGTCTTTTTGGTGGTGGGTTCGGATTTCGTGAATGAGTTTATAATTGATGCCTTGATGGTTACTAATGGCTGTGGCACTGGAAGGTTTGTATAGCACTCTAATTAGCCATTATAAATGGTTAGGACTGCTTAGAATAAACAGGGATGACTCTCATAGAAGTCTCTCACTGAATGAGAGGTCACAGGATCATGTCTACTCACTAAAGTGAAGATGGTAAATATTCATTGGTTATTCATTCCACATTCAACACTTACTGTGCCATAAATTGTCCTCATCTTTCAGTCAACAGCACTAAATAATTTCTAATATTTGCATTGGAACACAAAAAGACATTTCAAACATTTCCAGTGCAGCTCAGGTCTGAATTGAATGTTGAAGTTTAAATTAAAACTGAGGTTATAAATCTGTCGTGTTCATCCTTGTTAATAACACTGAAGTAAAATTTGTCATTTAATGATTATATACAAAAAGGAATAAACTAGTTGTAGTAATAAGGCAATTTTAGTTGTTGTTGTAAAGAGACAAAGTCCTGCAAAATCACAATTGTAAGTCTTTCTTTCATTCAGAATACCTGCAGTATAAAAGCTCAGGGGGATACAGCATTGGAAGAAATGGGAATTCAGTAGACTTCAGTAGACACTGTCTTTTCTTACTTATAAACCATTGATATGGAGGCCATCAGAAACACAATGCAGTGTCTGTTACAGGCAGTGTCTGTCTTTAAGGACGCTGAACAGCTAACCTCTGTTCGTACAGTTGAGTATAAAGTATGTCTGTATGAAAATGATTTGACACCCTGAGCTTTTGCCCAGAAGGAAAATTTAATATGCTGAAGAATTAGGATGGTTTGGTTCTCCGCTAATGCTGCATGATAACACACAAGACAGATCTCTTTCCCCTGACAGTCCACTTCGTGTCTTCGAGAATGTGACCCTGTTTTCCTTTTCCCCCTCAACCTGGTGAACCAGTAAACCCCAGGCTGCCTGGTTTAAGAGGAAATCACATCTTAGTCTCTAATCTGATGCAGGGCTGGTAAGACGTTTGAATGAAGGCCTCTGAATCACAACAGGTTAAGTGCTTCCATGAAGCCTCACCATGTTGTTGTGCAGCCAGGTTCGCACAGTTGCCAGGCCTCCGCAGCGGGAGCAGGGGTTCAGAGCCATCATGGCACTTCCTCCTCAATCTCCAGTCTGCGAGAGGAACAAAACAGCTGGGCCGGCTCATTATGTGAGCAGCCTCATTTAGTCATCATAGGAATGCTTCCTGTTGTGCCATCCACATAGTTTTTAATCTGGCCCCCCAAACTATTCAGGCATGAGTGCAAAATGGCTGTTAAGAACAATTTCTTTAGTCATTTACATGACTACTTCCTCCCACCAATTTATCGGCTGAGCTCGCTTGTTCATTCGCATCTGGACAACACTCGCTCGCTTTTAGTCATTAGCTGCGTGTACTCATATCTCAGCATTTATAAATCAAGACTTTCCAAAAATGATACAAAGCACAGGACACAGGAGAGAAGAGATGTGTCAAGCAAAAACAAAGCAAGTGTGTATAATTTTTTTTTTTTTTTTAAAAAAGAAACTCAGTCTTTGTATCTAATTTGTATCTTTGATTCAAATTAAAGCCCTATTCTGAACAGATGAAGCTGGCTGCTAAAAGTGTCCCGCTTCGGAGTGGAAATGATATGTGTAAACTATGTAATGCAAATGTTTTAGCCAAGCTGTGTTTAATTTTGTATCCTGACGAAGCGCATGAGAAACCTGTCTCTCCTTAGCTGTCTCGTTGAATCATATGGATATAATTTCATCCATTTACGTTTTTCTACTCTTTGCTGTGGTTGCCACAGGGCATTTGGAAGCAGGCAGATTAAATGCACATGTTCCTTCCCATCCACAGCCGGGGCTCTCTGCTCCACAGCCTCCCCTCTGAACAGATCCTGAAGTGTTGGTGGTTTTCCTTGTTGGTCGGGGCAGAGAAAGACACCTTGTGATAAACCAACTCATTCCAGCGACCGCTTTTTTCATACTCATAAAGTTATACAGGCTGCTTTTGAGCATTGGCACTTTATAACATGTTTTATTTGGCCGTGTTTCCTTTTGCCACCAAACCTCTTTGCCCTTCATCGCGTCTGTCAGGCTTGGCAGTAAAGGAGCCTGGATGTATTAGGCAAAACTAATCACAGCGGAAAGCCTGTTGAGGCTGTTCTGAAAACTTTTTTCTTTTATGGGGGGGCCCTCTGAACATGAGTAATAGTGAATTTCATGCTAGTAAGCAGCCGAACAGTTGAATCCTATCTCACCATCATTAGTCAGAGGCCCGAGCTACAATTACTGCCCAGAGCTGAGAGATATATCGGTGCTGAAGGAGATATCAAAGGATTCCCTCGCATCTGTAGCAACCCTAGAAAAGCTCTGCTGTCAGGAGAGAAAATCCTGGAAATTATTTTTGGGGGAAAAAAATGGGTCTTGTAGGTGATGACCTTGGCTGCAAGCACCACAGTCAGATATTATTTCACAAGAGAAGAACTTAACGTCAACCTTACTTCTGATTCTCTCCTCTCTCCATCTCTCTTCTTACACCATTCATTAAAGCTTCTAATCAGATTCCTGTCCTACATGTCAGCAGCCATATTTTCCCCCAACACCCCTCCATAACGGCTGGTTTGTTCGCGTCATCTGCTGCTCCTGGACGGTTGCTAATGAGCTGCCGCATGTGAGGAGAGCTGCACACTGCTGCCTTTTAGCCCTGACACTGTTTGGCCTTCTCCCTGCCAGTCAGGAGTCATTTCCCATGAAGGCCTCAGGCGGGCCCGCACCTCCACCAGCCTGCATGCTGCGCCCATAATCTGTCTGTTGTGATCAGCTGCCTGTCCACCCTTTCAACCCGTTCTTGCCCCCTTCAACCAAGTCAAGACCCCGCTGTCATCCCCAATGTTTACCGAGCTACTGAACCCCCACCCCATTCAAGAGGGAAATGGTGTCAAACGGGGCTCAAATCCCTCCACGCTGCCAGCGCCGCTCCCCTCGTGTGGCGATCTGTCGGTTTACCTTAGACGAGGAAAACTAAACATGTTTAAAGCAATTAATGTGATTAGCGCCATCTAAACTGTTTTCATAGATAATATCAAAGGTAAAATTGATTCACTGTCAGAAGCCTCAGTCACCACAGCTCTCTGTTTATACCACTTTAACCTATGTGCTCATTACTTTCTAAACAGTTTATACTTGAGGCAACTCCTTATGGTCCATATAGAGGGCATACTGACATATGTCCCTTTAACTTATATTTATTATTTTGTTTGGTTTTTTATCATTATTATTTTTGTAATATTGGTCAGTCTAGTGAGAATCCGACCGATGACCAGGTCTCTATATTCATCCACTCTGTGAAAACTCTTTCTCACTCGTCAGTACCAGCAGCAGCAGTAGTAGTGGATTTCACAGCAGCTTATGCCCCAAATATGCTAAATGAAGTTGACAATCACTGAACTCACTGAAAGAAGTCATTTTACCCAGAAGATTGGCCACGCTGAAACATCTGACTAAAGCATAACATTTTTCATGCAGGGTTTCTGGGTAATGTCCATGCCTAGAGGTGGCGTCGCCTATTGGTTTTCCCATCAGGCAGGAAAACCTCATACTCGGCTGTCTCCCTGCTATAGTCCCTGCTCCTGAGTAATAATACGCTCTACACGATTAACACGGTTTCCTCCACGGACCCCTAACTATAATTTGGCCTCAAATTTGTACTGCAGAAAAGAAAGCAATGAAAGAGTGATTATTCCCTTATACATAAATACACACTTTTGGCAAGTCAATAATAGCAGTGTTTGTTTTCCCAACTCCAATGCTCGGCGCCATATTTCAGCAGTCAGCATGGACTGTGTCTGTCATGACCGGTGTGGCAGCGTGGATGTTCCTCCGCACTGAGATTTTTATTAAACTTTCCCACCCTGGCTGCCTCTCTTGTTTCCAGCTGAAACATTTGATTGGCACGATGGGGAGAATAATATGTTTCCTCTGTACAACAGTGTGCGACATAAAATCGTAAATTTATTTTTTCCGTGGTTGCCTGGGCAGTATGTGTCTGTCTAGCATTGAGGAATCCAGGGTGATATTTTTCTCCTTAAAGTAAGTTTGTGCTGCTGTCTATTCAAGCAGTTAGAGATTTTGGCGTGCATACATTTTATGCATTTCTTATGGGTGCTTTGGGACACGTTGATTGCCTTAACTTTAACCACACCACACGTTAGCGTTATCCAAAAATAGCTGAGTGGATTGCCACTAATTATGCTGAACTCTTGTGCTTTGGAACAGTTTGAGTATTGGAAAGTGTCAAGTATTGAAAGTTGGCATCAAAATGCTTGGTCAGATTCTTGATCTTCTCCACTTCTTCTTTACTCAGATATTAATCAGTATAAATTATAATTGCAGACTGTGGTTTAACTTAGGTAAACACATATACTGGTGCCTGTTCAGAGGACTTCCACCCTCAACACTCGCTGTTGGGCCAGCCTTAAACTTCTGTATATATTTCTCAAAATGATGCATCAAAAAACATATTATTTTGGTACTGAAACAGCTGAATCTCACTTGAACGAGATGATGAAATGTCAGGCTTTACTCTCAGTCAGAAGCGTTGACAAGACACAAACTTATAAAAAGGAAGCGAGTTTTTGTCTCCGAACTCATTAGGTCAAAGCTCTTTCAAACTTCATGACTAGTATGTTGTGTAGCGATAAGCAAGCAGATTAAGACTGTCTTACTGAGCCACACGGACACACAGGCACACGCACACACACGTCCACAGATCAGCCTGGTCACCTAACACAGCTCTACCATGACAGGCTTAGGTTTCGCCTATATTAAATGGAGCCTCAGTGAATAGAAGGCCCTGCCTGTGCTGTGTGAGTGAATGAAGGAGGCCAGGGATGAGCATTGAGCCCAGATGAAGCTGAAGGCCCATTAGAAGAATGGTGTCACTCTCTCCTTCGCTGTAACCCGACCTGCCGTTAGCAGGCTTCACTAAAGGTCAGGGCACAATGGACAGTAGAGACCTCAGAGCCTCAGCAGCAGTTTGTAGAGCGAGTTTTATTTGCAGTGAGGTGAATTTAGCCCTTTGAAACAAATTGGTTTTGGGTAAGGTTCATGAGAAGGGGTGATGTTAGCTTAGGGGATGCTTGTCTGGTGTTTATGGTTTATGGTCAGAGCAGTTGCACCATTGTTTTTGAAAGACAAAATGTCTTCCTCTCTCCCTGTTTCTCACAGTTTAAACGTTCTTTATGTTTTTGACATAGTATGAATAGTATCACTTTATTCACACATCACCTCACACCTTATCTAATGTATAAATAATATTAAATTAACATTTACAATTTTGATCAACAAGCAGTCATAAAAACTTAACATAAGGAGTTTCTACAACAGAAACTTTCTCAGGGGAAAGTTAATTTCAGGCTTGACCAGAGAAACTAGGAACAAAAACAAGCTCCTGTTCCAGGAGGCAGTAGTTTCTGATGGTTCGTGGACAAATTGACCAAATACAGACACTGCAACAACCACAACTTGTGTTCAGCTCAATTCACTAAATAAAGAAGTAGTGGACACTGCCAATAATGATATTGGAAGCAGGACAGACTGAGGCTTTGTGTCAGCCTCCTGACTGACTGGTTTTAAAAAAAGAGATGAAATTGAAATGAATAAGTAACCGTCAAACCCTGTGCTGATTATCTGCTGTGGAGACGTATCCACCATGTGTCTTTTTCAGTAAATACAAAGAACAGCAGGATTAGTCCGTTTGTTGTTTCATGATGTGAAAATTGTGTTTCATTTGTGTCATCAGTCTTGATGATCTGATCTCCACAGTTGTGGTGGAAACTTCACCACATCTTTCACTACCTGTTTTATTGCTACCACCGTTTTTTGTCCCTGTATTCTTTTGTCTCCACTTTCACACATCTACCTGTGTGGTGACTATCTTGTCATGCATCTCAGGTCATTGTAGGGTGACAAGTAATTGTGCTGCAGATGAACAGCCCTGACACCAATCCCACCCCCCCACCCCCACGCCCCTACTTTACTTTGTGACAGCCAAGTGTCTGCATATTGATGTTAAGGTACTGCTGAAAGCCTCAATGAGATCAACATTAGGTGGATATAAGTAACATTGAGCTATGCCTCCCATAATACTGTGCACTTTATGACTCTTTACACAGCAGTACTTGTAGGGGGTCTTGACACGGGCGGCCTCAACCAATCAACCTTGTTTTCTGCTTAAGAGCAGGAGTGGATACACGAGGAGCCTCGTAAATCATTCATGTGTTAACAAATCTGTGGTGTTCATTGGCTGAGTGGTTGAGATCAAATGGGCCAAGCTGGGTCGGGTATGAGCTTGTTTACAGTCACTGTCACTTCTCAATCTAATGTACTATACACAGCAGAACACTTATCTTATGCTATGCATTACAGTCCATTAACCGCCGCTGCACGGGACACTCCAGTTTCTCCCTCAGCTGAAATAGCAGCCTTGAGGCAGGTGTACTGTCTTTCAAGTGGACGTGGTTTTAAACAAAGGTCCTTGGATTGGCTGCGTAATTCAAGAGCCATGGAAAAAAAAAATGCTCACAAGCATACCACCCGCGTTCTTAAGCATCTCTCACTTTTCCATGGCTGATGAATATGTGGTGTACACTGAACTCCTCCAGCTGTGCGAGTGATCAAGGGACTGGGGGAAAGAGTGGGACAACTTCTTTCTGAGTCACACACAGACACGTATACAGAGCCCACATTGTACCAGAATTTGCCAATTTGCCAACATTGATTGATTTCTTATTTTTCTGTGTGTTTGTGTGTCTGTGTGCATGCATGTGGGTGTTTGTTTATTGGTTCTGTGCATAGCTATCTGAGTGTGGCTGTCTAAGTATATGCATTCCTGTGTCATCTGTGTGTGTGTGTGTGTTCCCTCCTCCACAGTTCGAGGGCTGTAACAAAGCGTTTTCACGTCTGGAGAACCTGAAGATCCACCTGAGGAGCCACACAGGAGAGAAGCCGTACCTGTGCCAGCACCCCGGCTGCCAGAAAGCTTTCAGCAACTCCAGCGACCGCGCCAAGCATCAGCGCACTCACCTGGACACGGTCAGAAACTAAGTCTCTGCTCTGTCTCACCTCCCAATGTTTCACCAGAGTAGATTAATGTTCAACATGTCTTGGGCCAACAGTTAAAATAGTCTACAATATGGGTGGTCGGTGTGTAGCAGAAAGGGCGGCTGCATGAAATAGACTATTAGTATTTGCATTTCACAGATACAGGTACTTACTCATACTTCCTATAAAATCCATTCAGATTTTAGATTATATGCACATTTAAGAGAAATTGTTATGGAATAACTGGCAGTGACTGTCCCCTCAGCAAATGTGTGGGTGTGTATCTTTTGCTCATACTTGACTTTTACGCCAACATGAAAAACTGCGCTGCCGTCCAAGCCTCAGTGCTTATTTCCACGTCTTGACAGTGTCAGACTTTAAATTGCTGTCAGTCAGTGTGGCATTCTCACTCTCTCTACACTGGCAGTGACATGGCACAGATCATTAAATGATCAGTTCCATTAGGCTGAGTCTCGGCTCAGGCCATAACAGACTTGGATTGGAGCTGTGAGCTCAGACAGAGCTTCGCCTGTTTCTCTGACCTGTGGAAAGGGAAGGAAAGGTTGAGTCAGCCATTGCTGCCACTCGTCATGTCTCAGTAACCCCACCAATGCTCACTTTATCACCATGTGTGCGCCAACACAGCCAGGGAGTAAATAAGTTGTTTTGTTCAAATTATATACTTAAGTAGTGTTGAGGTATTTGTTTCCTATGCTGTTCCAAAGCACTTTTCACTTTTCTCCTCTGCATTTTAAAATAATTGCCGGTTAACATCACGCTTCTTCTACTCCACACACTACGCTCTACTCAAATTAAAACACCTCCTCATAATATTTTTTTTTTTATAAATGCTTAAACAGACAATAAACAGCTTTAAAACACCAATAGAAATAAGGGGATTATTTTGGATATGGAGTCTTTTAAAAAGTCTGTTAACTTAATCAGTTGGTGGAATCTGTGTTTACGTCAGCCCAAATTCAGTGCAAATACTTTTTGCCACATCCATTAAAGTCAGTACAATTGTACTTTTATCAGCCTACCTAAAATTACTCTTTTGTCTCAAGTGGGTCTTACAACCAGAAAATCATGGCATCCTCATCCTCCTTTGGACACAAATAAACTTTACCAAAAGGAAAAAAATGGAACATGCAACCAGCAATATTGACTTGTTTCAATCGATAACAGATCACTTTATGTATCACTGACAAACTATTGTTAATTTTGTAATCCTTGAAGTGTTAAGAGGTCACTTCTATCTTGCGTGGCAGCAGTCATTTTGTAGCAAAGACTTGTTTGAAATGATGGAAAGTACTTGTCCCTTCTGCTCAACTTCTGGTCAGTCTGGTGGGTTCAGGCTTAACACACTGCAAAAAACGGATTTTTTTTTTTTTAATCCAGTAAACTATTACATTTGGCACCTTTTCCAAAAGTTTAATTGGAAAAGGAAATACATTTTTATCAGTAATTTTTATAATGTCCATATTTCCATCATATTCTCTTGTTCCTGCATCTTCCAGCCACAAAAGCTTCTTGCTCCGTGTTGTAATAAATTGTTCGAGAGTTTTTAACTGAGCAGAAATTTTGAGGCAGACTTGTGTTTTTCTATCAATTTGGGGTTTTCTACCACCACCCTCTCTTTCCACAGTGGGGCGAGTGATACAGCTAATCTGGGACCCCGATGCTTATGGCCTCACATTAACACCCCGCTAAGGCCTTCGCTGTGCTACCCAGCTGCCTGAGCTGCCAAAAACACTTAGCAGGGAAAATCGTTCTCAAGCTTTAATGATATTTATTCTACACAGAAGTCGTACTTGTTTTGTTTTGTTTTGTTTTTTTTCTTCTTACTGAGGGTCTGGCGATGTATTGGGTGTGTTGCTTGGCAAAACAAACATGGCGGAGATGAGTGGCACTGTACGCACCTTGGAATAACAATGGATTATTTACAGGAAAGGTTGAGGCATGGAGGCAGAGCTAATAAAGACGCGTATCCCCTTACACTTTAATGGCCAACTTTTATTTGAGGATGAAAAAAAAATAATATTGCTGTGAGGGAAAAACTCCCTCAATCAGCGAGCTACATGCTATATTTGCTTGGTTAATGAGAGGAATGTGAAATGATGAGGAAACTCCATGACAGTGCAGCCATTTTACAGATGTCATTTCTGTTACACTAATCTGTCTACATCTATACAACCAGTCTGTATGTCAGCGCACACGCTGATATACGGACTGTACAGTACAAAATATTATTTCCTATAACAAATAATCATATCACTTCAGAAGGAGAAACAGAAATATTAGCACTGACTATTCAGCATCTTAAAGACTTTATTTATTATGAAAATTTATTACTGAAAATAATAAATCATAATGTCCCGCATATGTGTTGTGTAAAGTAAAATTTGATATTAAAATGTTTTCCAACTGATTGTTTGTCTTTTCTTTTCATCCTTTTTCTGCTCCTCCTTTTACTTCAAATTATGTTTCTCAGCTGAAAGGTAGGACTTTAACTTTGCCTTTAATTCAACACATTTCAAACTCACTGTGTAGTGACTTTGCTCCATAATATCTTAGTTCCTGTGTTGTCTTTAGCTGCCCTGCTTTTGCTACTCTGTCGCTTTCTTTCCTTCAATAAAGCTAATTCAAATGTATTTAAGTCTTAAATCTGATGTGAAGTATGTTCTCTCTTCTCACAGAAACCATACGCATGTCAGATCCCCGGCTGTACCAAGCGTTACACAGATCCCAGCTCCCTACGCAAACACGTCAAGATCCACTCGGCCAAAGAGCAACAGGTGCGTAGAAAGGTAAGATACTCTGTGAAAGAGTAGGAAGGAAAAAACTATGACAACACTACATGTAGGAAGAAAAAGCATGTTGCCAAAAAGGAACCAAATCACCACGTCACCACATGATCCATATCTTGCTTTTGTTTTTTTCAAATTAAATGAAAACAACTAAAAATGGCCATAAGTCAAACTTGAAGTCTGCGACCAATGAATGAAATATTTATCTTTTTTCTTTTTTTTTTTTTTTTTTAAATACTGTTATGGTTCATTTTGCATTCAAAAATCTATTGGGTATAATGTACGTATGGGTGGCTTTGCTTGCATAGACTGCAACACAGCTGCAGCAGTATACCCTGCTCATGAGCTACTGTGCATTTTTTTCTTGGTAAACTTCCAGCATGAACTGATTCAAGTCAATAGGGTTGGGCTACAGGTTTTACAAACAAGACCACTTTATGTAATCTGCCCTGGTCTGATCTGTATTATTCACAGATCTATGTAGTTGGTTCAATTTAGGGGTTGGGGAGCTGGGGTTGGACCAGAGGGGTGTCTCTGAGAATCGTTTACCCCAACAATAGATCAGGTTTGACCACATTTCATCGTGTTCATGGTCAAAAGCCCATTCTTTCCCTGACTGGAAGCGGGTAAATAACAGAGAGAATGGGCTCATTGTTGTGGAAGGGGCTGGATAGTGGCAGGCTGGATGATGTGTTCCTTTGCTTAGCATCGTAAAGGGAAACACATGTGTACTTGTAGCATTGTTAATAAGCTGTAGTGTAGAATACCCCAGTGGCCAGATGTTATGGACAAATGTCAAACAAATGCTCTTACTCCACTCTTGGAGCGGGCCTGGAGAAAAACTGTTAGGAGTGTCGCTGTGGGGAAAAAACAGAGCCCCAATTACATGTGATGAATGTTTTGCAGGGCACTCATAAGGCTCTCCCAGGAGGACACGCACATACACATTTACTGACACACAGCATGCAATCATAACTTATGAAATCGCAACGTGGACGATGCCAGCGTGTTGACAAATGCCATTATTTGTGATGTCAGTGGCCAAAGAGGGCAGAAGGTCTTAAAAGATGTAAGTCACACACAGATTAAGTTGTTATCTGTTCCCTTGGTTCACTGCTGTCAATGAAGTATATGGGAAGAATCAGAGGGTAAAGTAGATTGTCGTGATAATGCTGAGGAAAGTTTCCACCCACAGTCCCACCACAAAATCAAAATGTGGAATTGGTTTTCATGGAATAACAAAGGCTGGATTAGTGGATATATGGACAGACAGGCAGACATGGGGAGAAAGACAGACTCATTGAAGGGGTTCGAATGGTGATGGTTAATGGCATTGACCTTAGTCATGTGTAACTGGAGCGCTTTATGTCGAAGATACACTTGACTTGTTCTGGTCCAAATGACTCAGAGCAACGCTGCCAGGTTTTTATGCCTCTTGGCATCATAAAGTTATCACTTCTTACTATTATACACTCCACTGAAAAATATCTATCAGTCAAGATAATTGATATCACAACTTGATGACGAAAAAAAACTTCATCTACATTTAGTTTATATTTTGATTTTATAATAAAGTGAATCCATGTATATTGACTTCAGAGACAAATAAATCTGACGTTCTTATATTCAATCTGAGACGAATTACAACAAGTGTTTCCCAAGTGTAGATTTACACATTATTAAAACAGACCAGGTTTTGTTTGTGAATAAAGCTTTACATAAATAAATAATAATGGCAATGGGTTTTACCAAAAGAATTGGTTCTTTAGAAGTTAGTGATTGTTATGTAGTTAACTAAACCAGCTGACAAAGCGAACATTAGCTTGCTAATATAAAGCATCTTAGCTATGCTAAACTATGCTAACCCCCTCCCCCAAAAAGCGGTATAGATAATGGATGGATGTATATGTTAATCCCAACACTTGGTCAAAATGCTGTTTAATAATTATGTAAACTGTATAAATTTTAAATGGCATTTCTCAGAAATAAACAGCATGACTCAATGCTCTGCCAGTAATGACTAAATAACCAAATAATTGCATATTTCTTCATTATAATGAAGGAACATATCACCCAGCGTAACATTGTGGCTCACAGATATGTTGTGGACAACAGTGGAGGTCTATGGGGTAAGGTTCACTTGGGTGAGCCATAATCAGGCTTTCGCTGCACAGGCAGTACTTGGGATTGAATTATTTTCGGTTTTAGTCTTGAGTTCAGGGGATTTGTTGACAATAAGAAACCAGACTTAACCTTTAACTCACAGAGTAGTAAATGTACTGAGCAGATCTATTGTTTTGTAGTAATTCCTCATCTAACTTGAACTTAAAGCAGAGGCCAGATACCTTATTGGTAGATCACCCTTGTCTCCAGTCATTGTCTTTGTTTGTTATAAAAAATATAGATATAAAATATTGTAATACTGACTGGCCATGTTTCATTTCACACTGCTGATTTAAAATGACTTCTTCTCTGCACACTTCAGATTACCAGCTATAGTTCTATCCTGATCCCCGTATTAGCTTTTCAGGCTCTTTTGAAGGTAAATCTCCCGAGGAAAGACCAAGATGTGGTTGTTAGTACAGTCCTGGTGTGTACCTCAGCAACTGTAATGTTTTATTACTGTGAAATCCACTGATGTATACAACAGAGGTCAACTGTTCCACTGATCCATAAGGCAGATGTCCCATGTCTCCAACTGACACAAGTTTCCTTGGGTTTTAGTTTCTTCTGCGTGGCGTGTGATCGACTCTGAAACTGAAATGTGTCTTCAGTTGCCCCCATTACTGTTGGCAGTGAGAGAAACAGAAGCAATCTCACTTTGGCTCTGAGTTGGTACAGGGATCACTTACTCATAATGTCCAAGGCCAATGAATGACTCAAAAAGGAGCGTATGATCTCTCCTCTGGTTCCCCCTGACTGACAATGTATTCTCATTTGCTGAGTTACTGTTTCAAATTAACACAACAATCACATTATTGCAAAAAGAGAAAACACACCCGACCCACAAATAGACAAAACTGGAGCTGCGTTTTGTTCTTTGGTTGTGTAATCTTGCAGGCCAGATGGAGTTCTCTCTAAATGACTCAACATCATTTCTTGTAATAATGTTGTGTTATTTTATTTTGTAATTGACAGCTTCGACCCTGCCCTCACCTGGAGCAGGACGTCCTGAGTGACTGTTTGTCCATGCAGCACCTTCAGACCTCCACCCCCTCACAGCACCTCTACAACGGCAAAGATGGCCGTTCTCCTGGACTGGGCCAAGACATCTTCACAGGTGCACACAGGACACTCAACACCCTGATACTGTAACCTCATGGAGGCATTAATCACGCAGTATGTAACCTCTGCCACTAGGGGTGAATCAAATCGGTAATAAAAGATGACATTGGGTGATGGTGTTGGATGGAGTAGCATGGATCGTGGGTTTCTACCAGCAATGTCATTGGCTTCTCCTGGTTTTGGTTCCTTATTAGTCGTTCAAGAGCTGAATTATCCTCCTTTCCTATTGTCCTCAAAAGGACCCAGTGATTATCATTGTTAAAACCACTGAATAATGTAGTTTCACTTTAAAAGTAAGTGATTCATCAACGCTATACAGTAGACACCGGACGTCAGGGAAGGATTGGGAGCTGAGACTGCCGCCAAACTTTGTTTCAATTGTTTCCCTACTGAATTATGATCCAAATGTTCAGGAGGTTTTTACCAGAAACCAAATTATCCTCAGAGTTTTAGTCCTGTCCTTAATTATCGGACCAAGGGATTAAAACTGGTGGAAACACAGAATAAGTCCGTTGCACAACAAAAATTACTTTCACCAAACTGAGTTCAAAGGACACAGGATGTCTCAGAGGGTCTTGGAGCTGAGCTGGCTCACACTTACTCTGCTTTTTTCTCTGATGATTTCAGATCCAGACGTCTGATGACAATAAAATGTATAGTTATGAACAGCCAAGATAAAAAAAAGTGTATCTTAAAAATGTGTCTTAAAACCGGGTAAAAGTCAATTTTGAGCTCCTGGCAGGCGACCACAGCACTGATGCATGTGCATAGGGGATATAACGTCATTGACAGGCGACCAAATGAAACAGACCACTATAATTAAAAGCATGTATTTGTCTTGGTTTGAGAGTTGCTGAAAACATTTGGAAAAATTTAAGTACATGACTCAAACATATATGTAACATTGATCTAGTTCTTTGAAGAACTAGAATAACTATTGAGCAATTACATATTATAACTTTAAGTAATCCAATACAGTACCTCAGCCAGTAACAAAAACATAAATTTCAAGTCTCTCTCTCTTTCTCTCTTTTTGCAAAATATTCCAGGACATAAGTTTATTGTTGCATGGATACAACAGAGAAATATTTTAACAAGTAACACCTCTTAATCATTTGCTCTTTGGCCTGAGCAAAACGTGTCATATGACACTGGCAGTAGCATTATCCTCTATGGTTGAGCAATTCAAAGTGTGAGCGCAAGACTCTGGTTGTACCTCAAAATATCGATGGCCGGGGAGTATTTGTTCCAAAACAGAAGAACAGGCCAGCAAGTGAGGTCTGACCGCCAGAAATCACGACACCTGGCAAAGTAATCACCGAGTCATTGGTGGTAATCAACAGCCATGTCAACATTCCTGCAGATGTATTATAGTCATTTTGTGCTCTCGGGCAGTAAAAATCATACTCACGACGCCTTTGGTCAAATATAAACAAATTACACCACTATAATTTTTCTGTAATTGCTTATACACATTTTATATAAACATTTTAGTGGCCGGACTGTACTGGGTTATTTAAGTTTAAGTGTTACAACCTTGCACTTTTGTTTGTTTGGTTTGCATTTCATAACCGTATCATGTTAACCTGTCATCTTGTCATGCGAAGACTGCAAAAACCATTAGCAAGAGCTTCAAGCGGAAACTTTTACTCATCACATGTGGCCTTTAAACTTCCATTTTTCTAATTGATGAATTTGACCATCACCAAAAGTCAACACCACACTGGATTGGAAACAAGAGGGAGATAAATAGATTATAACAATCTTAAAGACAAGAAAGATGCCCCGCAGCTTCCTCAGTTTATGGACACATCTGTCCTTGTTTTCTTCCTGTACCCTGTCCAGCCTCCCCGTTGCTCTCTGTTATTGTTGCTGGAACTCTGCACACCGTTTGACGACCGCGAATGCTCAACTTGTCTTTGAATGTTGAACCAGGCCTCTGCGTCTTGGCTTTTTACCCTCAGCCTCCCTCTGTGTCTGAGTGGATGTTGCTTGCTCTCTTGTTCTAAATGGTTTAAAACCCTGAGGATCGCTCTCACGAGCCGATGCCAAAGCGCTCAAGGATGCAGTGCTATTCAAGGTCGGCAAAGATGTCGCAGGTTGGCATTCAGGATCTCAATTTACATGAGTTTCCCTTTGTTCTGGGGCCAATAGGATGCATGGAAGAGGTGGAGCAAAGTGGGAAGCCATCCCATCATTAACACTTGTGGAGCAGAAAATGACTCATGCTTCCAGTCAGAGCTGAACTTGTTTTCCTGTTCGTTGGTTATAAGCTCTTATTCACAGGGCTGCAGTGAGACTTATGAGAAGCCCCATTTTGTTTTATTGAGTATAATTAGTGTTCCCTGATTAACCAGAGGAAAGACTCATCATAGTTTTAGTGCTGAGGTTTACACGTTGCTGATATTCTGCTGAGTGGCTGATGTACCTCTGCATCTCCTTCTCACACAGAACTTTCTTTCTGATCTCGCCCAGGGGCCTTTCCATAACATCTCCAGAACATAATCCTCCACTAACACTTAGAAAGTGCCATCAGCTCCTCTCTGTCTCCCTCTGCGAGGAACTAATAGTGAAATTGAAGCAATCACAGCCATTATTTGTTGACTGTTTTGCCGCTCTGGTAGCAGATGTTGGGGCTAAAGGGGAAAACATTTAAGGTCTGTGACTGATGATTTGGGGGTAATGAATCAAGTTTGTAACCATTTTGGAGACCTGTCAGATCAGACCTCGGCATGCTTCCATTTGAGAACAGCTGGGCCTTGAAACAGCAAAACCAGGAGCACCAGGATCTTTTCTATTCCTTTCATCTCCCCCTGCCTTCCCTTCTCATTGCTGGTTAACAGCAGCAGACAGTCAGCGCGAGGCTCTCCTTGTGGATGCTGGGAAAGAAATCAGGCGACAAACACAGCAAAAGATGGAGAGAGTAGATTTACTGTGCTGGGAGAACAAGTGAAGATCAAGTTCAGTGCCTGCAGTATCTAGCTCTTGACTGTACTAGTTTTCCTTCTGAAGCAACATTTTTAAATGTTGATGAAACTAAACCACTGGAAAATTCAAAGTGAGGTTTGACAGATCAGAGGCATTGCAGCGCACTCATAAAGTAGACTGTCCAAGTACAGCCAAAGTGGTAAATTTAGTTTTTGTGTTATATTATGAAATTATTATGTTTCATTTTTAAAATGTTGGTTGGATAAAACAAGCAATTTTAAGACAACGCTTTGGGATGGGCATATTTGATTAAAAATTCTAAAAAATAAAAACAAATCAAACATGAATCAATAATGAGAATCATTAGTTGCAGCCATTCTGGATAAAAAAGATTGATCATTGTTTATAATTACAGTTTGCAGCTTGAAAGAGTAGAAAAAGCTGGCAACAAGCAGCCAGCATCAGTCAAAAATAATGGCCCCCTAAAGAAAGCTGCGTCAACAGAACGTTAATCAAATGAAATTTAAAAATCAGTGATTGAATAGTGAAAGTCATAAAGTTGTTCCATTTCCAGCAGTGGGCAAGAAGTCGTACCGATGTAGTAGATGTGCACACATCACTGATACTGGACGTTCACAGTTAAATATACGCCTGCACATACTCTCATAATCATAACCATGACATGCAAACACACACACAAAACTGGGGCTGTCCAGTAATCTTATTCCCCTCTTTAAATGCCCTACTGTTCAAAGTCACTGCTCAAACACATGCAACGTTTTAGTTTATTATTGTGAATTAAGAACAACCAGCTTAAAGGACAAACAAGGCCAATCCCTGTGGCAGCACAAACAATGTACCCTAAATTATAGACAGCGCAAACACAGGACATTTTATTTTACAAAGCTCTGTGATTGGATGAAGGTTGTCAAAACAAAATCCTGTTGCCATGAAAGAGCTTTTAATTTGCTCAAAGGAAAGATGGAACGCAGGGCCCTCGGGTTTATTTGGCACATTTACTGAATTAGCTTTGTTTGTCTTTCAGGCCTGTACACTGGCTCCAGCACCCCCCATCACAGCGCCTCAGTGGAGCTCCTCTCCCCGAACCCCAACCCCGTCTCCGCCACTGACCTGCCATCACGGCAACAACACAGACTAGACCGGGACCTCGGCAGCCCTCATCACCTGTCCCCACTGACTGCCATCGACAGCACGAGAGACGGGTGAGTCCTTCGTGGACATGTAACGTGGTTTTGTTCAGATGTTCAGACGTGTCAGACTTGCTCTAAAACTCTCCGTGACTGGTTAAGAGTGTGAAAATTAGAAATGTGTCAGCACAGCAGTAAAAATAAACGTTAAATCTGGTAAATTTCCGGATTAGTTAGTGGAAAATTCGAATCACAGTCCTGTCACATGACCAAAACCTCTTCTAATTGGCCTCTGCAGTAGATTCAGATGTGTGAGGTAAAGTCATAAGAAAAGTCAAAAACCTCAGTGGACACAGATGAATCATGAAGGAGTTTTTTTTTCCAAATTTACTGTCACATAACCACCAAATAACAAATACACAGAGGTCAGAAACATAGCAAAGCACAAACATTCATCCTGTACCAACTATCACCCTGATATTATCATTATGATCACACTCCTCTGTTTCCATTGTTTTTCACCTATTTATCATCCTGAATCCAAGATGAACTGCAGGGCGAACCCACTTAGCTCATGTTGGGTTAAGCCTCTCTGTCCTGCTGACAAACCCATTTGGCTCATTTACTGGAAACAAACTCAACTCTACAACCCCTAAGACATGCCTCGAGGGATGAGGGGCTGTGCTGGTCACCACAGGGTCAACAGGACACATCACCCGCTCTATTTCTGGCACTGGAATCAGTGTTCATAAGGTCCCCCATCTCTACTGGATACAATAGCGTCAGCATGATGACCAAACTGCTTGGCTGCGCATAATTCAAGCTTAAATGACAGTAAACTGTTGAGGCAGCGTAATTGTATTCTCCTCTGATGTGAGTTGTTTTACAAGAATCAACAGATTCTCTCTGAAAAGACAAACCATTAGCAAACAAGTCATTTTGTACAAATCTATTACTCATGTTGTATAAACCATCATATACCGCATTCGTCACTTGATCTGTTGATGGATCATACAACAAAAAATGAACTGCATTAAATTAAACCATCTCCAAAAATGATATATCCTCCAGATAATTGTGAAAATAAGTACATCTGGGGATACTTTAAGAGAGAAAGCAATAAAACCAAACTAAAAGGATGATTTATTAATATTTATTAAGCGTTGCCAGCATTGCTACATCTTGGCAATGGAGAAAATGAGTTTGTATTCAATTGGCTGTGACGAGAATACATTAATTAACTCGACTGAACGCACATTTTTACAGAGCTGCCTCTGACATTAGTCACCAACAATTCAAAAGGGCACATAGAAAATCTGCATCTCAAAGAGGTGCAACTACCTTGCTTAGGGACACTTCAGCAGGGACGGGCAGCTTTTTTTGTGTGTGTGACTTGGTTGTTCCTCCTGTGTATGTGTGACTGTGTGTGTGTGTGTGTGTGTGTGTGTGTGTGTGTGTGTGTGTGTGTCTGTGTGTGTGCGTGTGAGAGGCACAGAATGGTTCCTATTAGTGCTGATGATTTCCCCAGAGAGCCAGCAGAGCAGAGTTACAGAGGCCGAGTGTCGTCAGGAGGCACAGTGTGTACTGTACTAAACAATGTGCCGAAAACCAGGGAGGTAGTGAAGGAAAACAGTCTTTTACAGTTTAATAACATTGAGAAAGAGTGGATGGAATCATGCAACATAAACCCTGTGTTACAAAAGTGATCATGTTACGTAAACATGCTTTCCTTTAACTCTGTGGTCGGCTCTTTGGGTGTCTGTATGTGTATATACACTTTTATGGGAGTATATACAGCATAGGCATATGACACAATGAGGTTTGATGGCTTTCTTACTCTAAGAGCCGTGCATGCATTTGTACTCATGTATGTCTCTGTGTGTGGGAGTGTGTGGGAGTGAGAGGAGTTTACATATAGTAATCCAGGAAACACACATGATTGCATGTGATTGGGGTGTGAGGCGCAGCAGACCGGTCGACTTCCAGCACAAACAGTGCAGCGGGCCGGCGCGGTTGAACCGTGTGGATGTGAACGTCCGAGCGCCGCTCAGAAACGTCAGGTTGGCCTGGAAGCATCTGGAAGGTGATGTGTTGTTTCAGGCCTTGAAAGCAGGAGAAAGCTGGTGAAATTACTTTGTGGTTTCAGTGCCTCTTTCTCAGCAGCATGCACAATTACCTGCGTGGGGAAAGAAATAGAAAGTGAAAAGGACCTGAGTAGGGGATGCTGTAACAGCGGTTACACTGGCAGGGGGACATATTGGTTGTGAGATGTGGGTCTGTTCCTTTGGGTGCTTGATGAGGAACATCTGAACATTGTGTGTGTGTGTGTGTGTGTGTGTGTGTGTGTGTGTGTGTGTGTGTGCAGCACTGAGAATTCCCTTTTTTCCTTACATATGTAACTTAAGTGCCCATTATGCCAGTAATCTCCCTTGTTCATGTATATCTTTACTTCCTCACCTTAAGCTCCTTCATACTTGTGACAACACTGCATTAAAAATTGCAGCAATTTCCAAATTTACAGATTTCATCAAATCAAGATGTTTGACCCAAAAGCACTCATGAATGCACGCACACACATACTGCTCTGCTCTATCTGTTCATCATACCATATAGACGGAGGGCGGGGTGAGGAGTCAAAAGGCAAGTTGTGGAAGGACTTACAACTAGCCGGGCATAAAACGTCTACTTACATTTGCCTGAAGATGGAGCATTTGATTTACATGTTTAAAGCCTTGAGTATACAGGCTGCTGCCAAAGTCAATATCAGCGCCACACTTGTTTTTCCCAAACGGTTTAGCAGGACATTAAACATTTTGACAAAATTATCAAACTAACCTGCCTCTCATGTGGCAGCCTCTGACCTCATAGCTAAATGTGTTTACTCTGGCTCAAATAGGCCATTTAGACTCCTTTTACTTAGTAAATACCAGTGTCATTTTTCTGAAGCTAATATTAAAATATGCCAGTTAAAATACATTTGGTGATCAGTATGATCAGAGTTTGTGTGTGCGTGCGAGTGTATGTGTGTGTGTGAGAGTGTGTGTAGGGCCTCTCTCATAGAGATGGCTGTTCCACTGTGGTGGCCTGTGCTCACAGAGAGATGGGTGGTAAATGTTGTCATTCAGTGCTTCGGCCATATGTGGTTATATAATTGCAGAGGGGAGACTCTACTGCCTTTACCTGAGTATTGATATTAGAGCCCCTCTGCAAATATTATAAATACTAAGTTGGTTTGATACCTTGGCAGTGATTGACACAGGCTAATTGAATTACGAGTGGCGGCAGAGACGACACAGAGCTACATTAAGAGTTCCTGCCCTGAAGGGGGACGTTCACGGCTGGAAACTCTACACTGTCTGTCCTCCAGCCATTATCATTCTCCAGCGATCCAGAAAATGAGTGTCAATCTCACAACCCAAACAAAAACATTTTTGAGGTAGTCACTCATGGCAGCATGTGGTCAGTAACTAATTTTGTGGTCCTCTGTTAATAACGCGTGGTCCTCAATTACCCCGTCTACACAAACAGTTAACTCAAAGAAAAAAATGTGGATGATTTACTGTCAAAATTCCTCAGAGGAGGATGGTGATTAAGGATGGATCCTTTTTGTTTGGGGCAGTTATCTTTCTGGGACTAACGGAGACTTTCCAGGGCCCCAAAAATATCTTGAGCCCTGGCTGTGCTCTTCACACTGGGGCCTTCGGGGCTGGCTTAGCTTTAGCTTAGCTTTAGCCAGGATGCTGTAGTCTGTCTCTCAAGCACAGCTTTAGCTTCCTAACCAGAACCAGAAGTGTTCCCACCGATCTGCGCCAAGGAAGCCCCTGTCATCCATCAGCAGGGCTTAACGGTCGGCTACAGAGGGGGGAGATGAGAGGGCAGGCAAAGGGTGTTTGTAGAAAATGTAAGGCCTGTACAGGACAGGGTCTGATCCTACTCCCTAGTGGGACAGTTAGCTGCAGGTGAAAGAAGACGAACGAGGAGGAGAGCAGGGCTGCTCATGAATCTTCACTTTCCTTTCCATCCTATCATACCTCCACACAGAGAGCCAAGACTGCAGTGGCAGCTTCTCTTTCACACAATAAGGCTTGGATCATAGTTGCACTCCAGTAGTGATGACGTCTATGCTCACATACCTGAATACGAGTCATTTTGTCGGCACTTGTGTGGCGTCAGAGCAGCATCAGACAGTCTAGGTTGAAGTGGCCTTTTCACCTTCTTGTTGTAAGGCGGGAGTTCAGGAACAGAAAAAATCACAAGGTCACTGAGCTAGTGTCCACTTTAACCTTTCATTCACATTAAGATTTCTTTTGAAAACAATCTTAAAGTTTACACCATTCTGCAGTGCATATTCAACACATCTCTCCCCATTCGCTCTGACCTCTTGACCTTCTCTGTATTCATAAAATTTAGTCCATCAACTTGATAGCCTCACCTTAAAATCCCTTCTGACTTTACCTTCGGGAATTAACAGGTCAATGGTCAAATCACTCTCAGTGTAGCGGAGCAGGAGTGGGTGGCCTGTCTGGAAAAAGTAGACTAGAGCAGGATGGTCAGTGAAGATGAATATCGGAGGGGAGATTAATGTAGCATATGAAAGATTCCCCTCATACCTCAAGCTTGAGTAGCTAGCAAGCTAGAGACCAGCGAGAGCAGGGCCGGGGGCAGCTGGCAGTGATTAGCTTATGATTCACTTTAGCTGCACATTGAGGCAGCTCGTAAAAATATGAACAGTATAACTGTTTCCTGAGTTTGTGCTGACAGCAGCTCCTGGGGGAATGCTGCTCTCTGCAGGAACACATGGCCTCGCATTCGGCCTGTGCCAGCCCGTGGATTAGCCACGCTCGCTAACAGCTAGCTTCTCCAGAGCTGGACTAACACAAGGTGTCACACACAAGCTTCCTCAATTTTGTGGAACATGGACACGGAGTTCAAGTGAAGTCCATGTAAAGTTGAGCACTTAAATCTGATACCCACATGAACATTTTCAAAATGACAGGAGGGTTCTCCCCAACCTGTCGCTACTTCAGAGCTATGGCTTCAGTTTTAAGTTGTTTTGATTGGCTAATCCTGCCGACCTTGGCATTTGGAAAGTCCCTCCTTTAGTTTATGTCAAAGCTATAAACAATGGTAGAGAAGGTGTTCAGATCTTTGCTAATTGAATTACCACGTTATAACAATATAAATTCATAATTTTACTTAAGAAAAAGTACAGAAGCATTAGTTAAGTATATGTTAAATTTGCGGGCCCTACGAGGAACTAATTGATTATTAATGTACTATTGGGTAATTTATTTTGTAAAGAAAAACACACCATATTTTATCAACTAAACATTTGTTTTGTATGTAAAATCTGCAATGTAAACAGTTATACATTTCAAATAAATGTAGGAAAGTAAAATGTTCAAAGTTGTAGTGGAGTGGAAGTAGAAAGTTCAAATACTCAAGTAAAGTAAATGTAAGTGCAGTTACCTTGTGTTACTTTCCACCACTTGTTATTAGTATGATGGAAAAACCCAGATTACTTCCACAATATAAACATATGTCCATTGGCCGAACACCTATCTCTCCAGAGTTTGAGAGAAAGGGGACATACAGGAATATACAGCAATGAAAATACCAGCGTCTATTTTTATACAGTTGTATGATGATCTCCATTGATAAAAGCAATGACCTAAGCAGCCTGTATCCCATAGCTAAGTAAAATGTAACATAGTATTGGCTGGAAAGCTTTGCAGCATTTTTGCATTTTCATCTGTCATGGTTAACCATCTCCCTTCATTGGCCGCTCTTTGCCAAATGCCGTGCACAGAGCTACTGAGTGCTTGGTGGGACATACCGCATGCGTGGAGCAGTAGGTCATATAGTAGGCTCCAGCCAGGCCAGCAATGAGCAGTCATCTAAGGGCTCGGCCGCCTCCAGCAACACTCTGTCATCACATTCATATAGCGCTTAGTGCAAACCATATGCCTCCACATAGTAACACAGCAGCAGTTTATGTGTTGGCATTCCTGATATGCAGTCATGAGAGGGTACTAAGTAGCTGCTGAATATTTTTTTTTTTTTTTTGGGGGGGGGTGATTGGCCAGCTCTGTTTTTAAAGGCTGCTCTGTTGGCTATCAGTCTGAATTTTTCACCAGATTGCTGTTTCATTAAGTTAATGTCAAATGTACAACATTAAGTCATTAAATTGCTGGTCATTTTGAGTTTCTTGTTAAATTTCACATTTAACATTTACGTGTCTGAATAAATACCAGACGTGGTTCTGGCTTCTGGGTATATTTATCACTATGATCTTATGAAGGTTTAACAAGATACACACTGAATCTCTCTCTCTCTCTCTCTCTCTCTCTCTCTCTCCATCTGTCTATCTCTCTACCGCATTTTAAATATGAACCTATGAAGAGAAGCAAGTTGTCTTAGCTTAGCTTATTTTAGCTTAGCACACAGTCTGTAAACTAGGATAAAAAACTAGCCTAGCTCTATGCAAAGTTTATGAAATTTGTTTAATTTAATCTCTCATTAACACACACTATCTCCCTACAACCTGTCAATTTTAGATTTAGTTTTTAAATTTTTGCTTGACTAAATAAATTAGATAAATTGTTGTTGCTGGTTGGCTTTTTTTGTCCCCTTTGGAAAGAGCCAGGTTGTCTCCCCCTGTTTATAAGCTGTGTGTTAAACTAAACTAACTGTCTCCTGGCTCTAGCCTCACATTGGTTGTACAGAAACGTGAGTGGTATCAATTTTCTTATTTAATTCTTGGCAAGAAATGGAATAGGAGTATTCCTAAAAGGTCAAACTATTTGTTTATAGTGATTAAATTCAGACTTTTGCCCTGTTATAAGTGTTGACGGAAATGTTACTTGGTGCAGGACTGCAGTTGTGACTTTTACGTAAACGTGTCTCAGGCGCTTATATAGGCCTGAGGCAAATACATAAAACTGCCTTCACATTGACGTAACATAAGGCATATCGGAATACTTATGTATGCTTATGTTTCTACAAAGTTTATTTTGAAAATGCATGATGTAACTCTACAAACTTGTAGAAATCCCTTTATCCCTGTACACTTTACGGCAATGATAAAATTAAAAATAAGTAACATCCATCATGATATCAGCATACTTTTCGTGTTTGATGATATGATGTTGTGCAGAACTTGCTCTGAGATGCTGCTGAAAGCTTCTGCACAACCTCAATGAGGCATGCTGTAGAAAGTACATTTCCTTCTACAGGTTTTTGAGGGGAAAAACCAGTTTAACTGTGACGTTAAGTGGCAGAATTACTATCAGCTGCTATGATCGAAATATTTCACCATTTGCTATGATGCCTTTGATCTCCAGACTGTGGTTTTCCTACACACAGCAAGACTCTTTAAGCATTGAGACTGAAGAAAAATGATTCATATGTTCCATTTTAAAACATTACAACACTAGTTGCTGGTACAGTTTTGTCAAGTTAAAGATTATTTCCCTGCAGAGTGATTTGCCACTGCAGTATCAAATTTCAGATGTCTCCAATTACAATTTACAAACTTCTATCTAAGTGATCAGTATCCACAAAATGAGCCAATGTGGAAACCTCAGTTGTTCTACAGGCACAGTCACAAACATGTAATCTCAATATTTCTTCTCTCAGACGTCATGAATGTAAACAAGATTGTGTTTTCTTCTCTCCAGGCCACAACGCCTGGGGTTACTGCAGTGGTGGGAAGTGTCTGTGTGTGTTTGACAATTGGGGGAGGGTGGTCTCACTCGAATGCACACTCTGCTGTTTGTTGACTTAGGATCATAATATGTGGTAGGAGGATGATTATGTGTGGGGAGCCCGAGTTTCCACACGACTGGTCCATTTCTTCTTCTGTGTGTTTATGATCACCAACTGCCCTGCTGGGTCTGTCCGATCATGTGGTCAGCAGGCCGGCGTGCAGCTCCAGCTTTGACTGGGATGTCACAATGTATGAAGTATTTTTGCAGCAGTTTGTGACAAACTGTCAACACAGTCAGGAAGGAACAATGCTAAACTCAGAGCTTTAAATGCATTATCTCACCCACGCTCGCTGTGTCTCCTCCAGGGTGCCGGGTCCCCTCTTGTCTCCTGGGATGAAGGGAACGGGGACGCCCCCTCCTCCTCTGGAGAAACAGCATGTTCACCCTCACCAAAAGCCCTACTCTCACTATCACCATCACCAGTCTGCCAATGATGGTAAGGCCGACCCAGACACATCTGTCTGAACGTAGCTTGTTTCAGGAAATCTGTTTTGGATTGAATTTGAAAACATTCATTGGTTTCAATTTACTGTCCTAAAATGTTTCCTGTGACAGGTGAATCAGCAATATGTTGCCCGTCTAATACTCAGACTTACATAACATCCCATGAGAGAACTCACAATGCCAGATGACTTGAATGCACTTCAGATCTGAACACCCCTGTGTCCTTTTTTCAAACACTAACTGTACCACCAAACCCACATAAAAGGCCTCGGCGAGAGGAAGTTGTCTCTTAGAGCAGCGATACTGCCCTGTGGCTCTGTCAGAGCATTTTTAGGACAGAGAGAGATTAGAGTCGTAGAAACAGAGTGGGGAAAACCACATGCCGGAAGCCTTTTCCCTGCACTGAATTAGCCAACAAAATGCTGGCTCATGTATTCAGCTGTCTCTCAGCGCCCTGACATTGGCAGGCTCAGCTGTCACTCCAGAGCCTTTTTCCTAATGCCTTAAACACTGTTTTCCCTGTAAAGATCTACACATGGACGTCTCTCTAACCGCGCTGTGGTCAGGGAGTTGCGTAAAAGCGCTCCAGGAAAGGCTGCTTTCCCATTATCGTGACTCCTGCGGTCGATTCTGAGTACAAACTGAGACGATGGGGATAAATGTTACATACTATGGGGCTGGCAGATTTAGCACGAGCACAAATATAGCGTTGTCATAATTTGAGATCCACATTAAGCTTCAGCCGGATGGAGCGGACGCTTACTGACCTTGGAAACAATCGCCCATAGACATTGGAGGCAGTTGATCAAGTCTGGCTTCTATTTTTCTCCTTTCTCTTGCTCTCTCAACATCCTCCCTCATTTCCTAGAATACCAAGGCAGCTTTCAGAGCTGCTTCCATTTCGGAGACTCATACAGGATGGAGCAGACAGTCGGTGGTGTCCACATCCCAGGAGATTCTCACGCCTACAGTTCCCATCAGCACAATGGCTTCCACATGTCGACTAGCAACAATGGCTCTGCAGGTGAGTGATGATTTTCCCATGGGCCTAATTGCCAGAATCATAAAGAGCATAAAATATCACCTGAATGATTTCAAATATGTTAATATTAAATATTAAGTGCACTTATGAAATCTATTCCAGGCTTCAGCTTGACCCAGGAGCTGCAGGGAAATGCAGGGTGCCAGTTCTCTTCGAGCCCAGAAGAGAGCATTTTCTTCCAGGTGGGCAGCTTCGACCGCAGCCTGAGCCACATGTCCTCCGTCTACACAGAGACGTAGAGCAACACTGGAGGAGGGCACGCTTCACCCCACCCACTCGACTATTCTGCAGTCCAACTCCCTTCACATGCGCTGGTCATTTCTTCTGTTATTTTGTTTAGTTTTTTCCAAAGAGCTAAATATAGGTCATACAGTAAATCAAAAATCATTTATATTCTGATCAAATCAGGTGTCAAATGGATGGAAACCAACTACAAAAAAAAGCTTTGAAGTCAGTTTAGACCACTTACGTACACCTACAGAATCTAAAAGGTCAAGATGCAAAGCAGATTTGAATCACAACCTTTATGGTTTGTGAGCTTTCAACTCAAAAATTTTACCAGTTGATTTTTGCAGGTGTTATATGAACCATTTTCAGATGAAGTGAATAGGCAAAAATGTGAGGGGGAAAAAATCTGAGAAAATCAACACGATTTTCTGATTCTGTTAAAGGGAAACTTAGTTTTACCCATTAAGATCAGTTATCATTTACCCTGAGCAGTGAGTACTACACATCCTGTGAAACTGCCTGTGCAGGAAGCTTTCTAACCCCAATGGTATCATAGTTATGTCAATATGGTTATTTGAGATTGGGCTCAATATAGATTTATAAAGCCTCTGTTATAAACCTGGAATTTGTAGTTTTAAATATGTGGGCATTCACCCTTCTTCCCAAAGACGCTGTTGAGTTGCAGTAACAGATTTGTAAAATTTTTTTTTTTACCCATCAAGAGACTAAAAGTCAGGATCTCTTAACCTTTTTGTCCATTCTATTCTTAATCTGTCTCTTGGGAGTCCCTTAATGCAAAGGAGGCACAAGGCTAAACTGCTGGAAGGCCTCTTTAGTCATTCTGACACCTTTCAGATTGCCTTGGGGGTCAGATGTTGAGGTTGGGAGCCATTGGGATTTTAAATATATAAGAAGGAAGACTTAAAAATAAACACTTTGATCTGATTCTGGATGACTGATAGTTTTTACTCATTTTAAACGATGGAAAGAAATTACATGACATAAAATCTCCTTTTCTGAAAAATTGTGAATTTCTAAAGCATCTTCCTAAAGAATTTTCCTTCTTCCATTCAGACTCACATTTACTGGCCAAGAACTCATCAGTGCAAAGAATCAGACTCGGTGCTAACACTTGCACATTTACAGAACAATTAGACTGAGCAGTTTTTTCAGCTCTAATACATAAACTTTCAGTCGCTACCACCCCTGACTGGACTTTAAAAGAAATTTCCTTTCCCTCCTCTCATCTTTTCTTCTCTCTAATCTACATCTTTCAATCTCCTTTAGACTGAAGTGTAGAAAAGAATATATAATTTTTGCCGTGTTGTTTTAGCTGTGGAGAAAAAAAAGTGTTTTTTGCATTTCTGCATTTTGTTGTTATGTGTTTTTTTGCTTTTGGATTTATTTACTGAGGAGGGTTTGGGCTAATTAAGTCTGTAATAATGCAGAGACCTACCTACTTTATTATTGTATGTATAAAATGTACAGTTTGTTTACAACAGTCATGTTTGTCATTTTTACATTAAAATAATGCAGAGAGGACTGAAATCGCTCACATTAGTCTGTAAAATACACAAATGTTGGAGTTTGACTGTGGAACTGTCAGCTGATGAGGACCATGAAAAAAACCTTCACACTGTGGACGTGTTGTGCCCTCTAGTGGACACTGGTGAGTACTGCAGACATCGAACACAAGTCACTGTGCAAAATGCTTTGTCACACTGTGCACACATCAGCTCCTCTCATTAAAGCCTCAGCGTGTTCGATTGTGTGTCAGCTCCTCACCACTGCGTCTTATTTCTGCTTCTTCTTGCTGAGATAGCTCTGATAGTAGAAGTTACTGAAAAGGATGATGAGGGTGATGCAGTAACAGAACACCAACATGTTCATACTGTCAGGGAAGTCGCAGTCTGAAAACAGGTTGTAGCCCGTGTGCACCAGGAACATCAGAAACTGCAGCTGGAGAGACAGCCAAAGACAAAGTTCGCATCAGTTTGAGTCATTTTCTAAAGGTATTACTTGTACATTTCCTGTCACGCAGAGCAGGGGCCTCTCACCAGCTGCAGAGACGTAATGTATCGTTTCCACCACAGGTACTTCTGCATGTGAGGGCCGATCGCAGACAGGCCATAGTAAGAATACATCACTACATGAACAAAGGTGTTGACCAGGCCGATGAAGAACGCTGCAGGATGTGGTGTGAACAGAACAATGCAATTAAAGATGGCATTATAAAGCATCTACTGTCAGTCTTTATACCCAAAATGTAAGTCATTAAATGCATCAAAATATAGATAGGACACACTGTAGGTACTGACAGACAGTGAATTATCAAAAGTGCTACACATTTCTGTGGTGGAAAAAGTTATTAGGATGTTATTTAAATAAAAAAATAACAATAATACAGTAGAAAATTGCTCCATTACAAGTAAAAGTCTTTGTAAAGTGCACATAAAGTATAAAATGTAAATGTACTTGACAGAATCACCACAAATCATTTATTTATTCATGTAGCTAAAAACTATAGTTAAGTACAGTACAGTAAATGTTCTATAATTATAATTTGTATATTAATCATCTGGTTTGAAAGCATTTCAGTCACAATGCACAGCCCAAAAAAACCTTTGTTATTTGAATAATAAAATAATAACTAGTTTTTGCTGATTTAAATGATGGAAGAGAAAATATGATTGTATGAAATCATAGAATAATAATTATTTTCTCTTATGCACTTAATATTTTTTCCTTAATGTAAATTGTCGGGTTATTTTAACCCAGTCTTAAACATGATCATACCTCACAGTGTCAAGAAGGAGAGTTTTTATTATCAAGTCCTGGGAGGAGGAAACTGAATGCGATGGTCATGTTTAAAGATACCAGCATAATTTAACATGTTTATTTATGCTTGTTTTTTTTTTTTTTTTAATTATCCACAAAACCTGTGAAAAGATTAAGTCACAATTACATGCTCTATTAAAAGTAACAGCCAAACACTGCAGTTTTTAGCAAATGATGCACAAACAGGAGGAATTAGTGCATCTGTGTGACAACTACAACTACTTTCAGCTGTAAATTGATACACAATTGTTGCTCCAGCAGCAGGGTTGTGTATGCATCAGTGCAAAATAGACTAAAGTGCTCCTACAGTGAAGGAACATATCATCCAGTGCATTTGTGGGCCTCATTTATGTGTTTGTTTGTTTTTTTTTAAATAGTTTTTGAACAAGCTCTACAGCCCAGAGAGAAAAGCTACATTATGCTCAGGTTACACAGGAAACACTTCATAAGAAACAGCTGATTGTTGATTTTCCTGCGTAACCTTTTCATGGGATTTCCTTGAAAACAACTATATATATATATATATATATAATACAACAATAATAATAATAATATTAATATTTGCATCACTATACTTTACTTACACTGCCCTCCAGCCACATACTTGACTCCCGCCCACCAGTTGAAGATCATGGTGCCGTGGTGGTAGACATGAAGGAAAGTCAGCTGACTGTTCTTCTTCCTCAGGATGAAGAAGAGCTGCTCATAGCGAGGGAAGAACAGAGTTACAAACCTGTATTCTTACCCCTCTGACTGAATTTCACTGATACTGAAGACGCTTCTGCAAATATTTACCGTGTCAGAGAGCTCGATGACCTTGGAGAAGAAAAAACACCAGCAGACGCTGGCCATCTGGGGGCAGGAAAGGTTAAAGTTCAGTTTGACATTATTGTTAATTCAATAAATGCAGTTATCCTTTGTCTTTCAGATCACACTGGTAGGATCATTTTACTGCTAATTAGGATCCAAATTAAGCCTGTGAGAGGAAAACGCTTACCCTCATCGCCAGCGGGCTGTTGCTGTAATCTACAGGCTGACAGAGGTAGCTGTAGTTTGAGAGCCACGAAGTGACCAGGAACTAAAAATATCAAAGCAACGATTTCATAAAATGACACACATAATAAAACCACTTATTTTGGGCAAAACAGAATAGAATATAAGTCATATTTTCATGTTCAAGATTGATTTGGTTTCCCTGTTAAAACATGGACAAAAAGCAGCACTCGTGCACCTCATAGAACATGTAGGCAGAGAGGATGACCATGACGAAGTTGTAAACAATGAGAACCACTTTGAGGTCAAGGGGTTCCCTGTGTTTCATCAGGCGAGGGCCGGCCCAGACCACACAGAGGTAAACCAGAAAGATGAGTGACACGGGGACGGGGGAGTAGACCAGCAGCCACGGGTCAGTCCTCTTGTCTGGAACATAATAGAACTCTTTGTGTTGGACTTGTGGGCTTTAGTCACACATTTTAATAAATAAAGTTCAGGACACATCTGGAGCTAAAATTCAGAGTCTCAGGAGCTGCATTGATTTCACAAAATTTGATGACCGGACACGTGCAATTTTATAATGCAAACCAATTAAATTTTATAAAGCTGGAATATATATATATATATATATATATATATATAAACATGAATAGTGCCGTTTCCTTTAGACAATTAAAGGCCTCGGCCTGAGCCTGGGTCTCTGCTCCTCCCACTCACATACATGGACACAGATGACTCTGACAAGATAATGGAGATTAAAAAGTGGCGTGGTGGTGGCAAACCACGGGACAAGCCACAAAGCAGTCACTGTGAAGACAAGCACATCTGCAGCTCACAAATCCCACACACTGTACACACACAAACACACACATACAGTGCTTGTGAGCTTGTGTGCTTGCGATCTCCTCTCTGCTCCAAACAACAATGAAACGAACTGTTAATGTAGAGAAAAAAGGGGAAGAAAAAAAAAATCACACCTCCATTGTCCACTATCCCCTGGTGTATAGACAGGACACTTTGCCACACAGAAGCCATCTGAAAGCATGAAGGAAGACAAAAATCAAAACAGGAAAACACTGCAAACCTGAAAAAGACTAAAGACAAAACTCGACCCACATCTGCAAACGGTGCTTCAGCAGTAAACTTCAGTCACAACGCCGCAGAAACCTTTGGACACAATCTGTGGCCGTTGGGCAAATGGTAATTGGCAAAGTTCAAGTTGCAGCAAGTCTCTGCAGTGAGTCAGGTCGGATCCAGGTCCACGTCCTGCGATCAGTGACTGGAGCCGCACCGGGAAGCGCAGAAGGAACAAACACACGGTGCAAACAGGCGCAATGTGGAAGCATCAGCCACATGAGACTCTGAGCTTAAATGGAGAAAAGAACAAGAAAATTCAGATCACTTCCTGTTTCTCTTCGCCTTGGGTCTGTGTTTTCTTACAGGGGCAGTTGGTTGCTGGTTCAGCACAATAGGGGGCAATGTTTCCCTCCCTCATTTATAACTTATCTTCTTTGTCATAGCATGTTATACCATCAATATATTCATATTTATAATGTTACTGAGTGCTGTATGTGTAAAGTGGAGTCAGTGAGTATGACAATTAAGAAAATTAATATTAATATTAATTAATAAAGATAAATGCTATTTTATTATTATTATTGCTATATTTATTGCTATAATTATTATTATATTTATATATTATTATAATCTGGTTGCCCTGGTTGTATATATGCACAAGAACAGGTTTGAACTATATAAATAAATATATATGTATATAATCAAATTATAGTCTTTAATTGTTCACCTAACATATGTAAGACCTTTTACTCAAGTGCTCTATTTCAGTACAAATCTGGGATGCTTGAACTTTGACCTTTGAAACAATGTCCACTACATTTATTTGACAGCTTTAGTTACTCTGCACTTTAAGAAGTATGATGCTTACTTTTAAATTATCTAACTTCATTTAACTTTAAGTAATGTTTCTTGCAAAAATGCCAAATATTTCATTGTTCAAGCTTCTCAAATCTGAAGATTTTCTGCTTTTTCTTTAAATGTTTTTCATCATTTCCTTTTGCACAGTAATTGCACATTGAACTACTGTTTGGATAAAACAACCTTTGTTACAAGGTGTTTACAAACCAAGTGTTACAAATCAATAAAATGGTTATGACTTAATGATTATTAAGAAAATGAATCCATGTTGATGAAAATAATCAGTTTTTCCAGACCAATACAACCCATTTGAAAATGATCTTAACATCAGCCCACTATAACAGTGAAGTGCAGCCAAAGCATTGATGAGTGTGTTTATATGTCCTGGTTATGGTCAAGTTTTCTAGTGTTATGTTGCATGTGTAAACGCCATGACCTGGTTTCAAACTCCAGCTTTGTGATGGTTGAAATAAGAGGTGGAGATGTTAAGACATCATGTCACACCTGCACACATGATAAGAAATTGAAATATTCCTATTATGCATCATGTTCAAAGTATGATTAAAAAAACAAGATTCAAAACCTGTCTAATAATGTGCATGTATGAACACGCAGATAATAGTCTAATATTATGAATATAACACTCACAAGGGGAAATTTTCTATATTTCCTAATAACACTTACCTGCTTTAACTTGAGCAATATTTTAAATGCACGTTTATCTGTAATGGAACATTTCTGACAGTGTGGTAATAAAGATCTGAATACTTCCACTGGTGAGTTTTATTTTAAAGCAGTTTTTAAAAGCTGTGTTGAATCTGCTGTCAGTTCAGGGCTGGCGTTAGACTGATGAGAAAAACACTGACCATGAAGATTAATCCAGGACAAGGACATATATCTATGCAGGTCTTACAGCTGAGCAATAAGACATAATGCCAAAAAAAATGTACTGTTTTCCTCTGTATAAACTTCTAAATTCCCCTCAGTCTACCAAAGACAATGTCATTTCAAGAGCTTGGCAAAGTAGAACATCATACATAATCCCATACATTAAATAAAGTAAAAGAAGTCAGCGTCTCTGACTTTGGGCTACAATAGAACTTTTCTAACTTTCCTGTTATAACTTCTGAAAGCCACTGATACAATCACACATACACACATAAAAAAAACCAAAAACATGTAGAATACAAAAAATAAATTGGTACGCTGTAATAACAATTCTAACATAGAAGAGAATTTTTATAATACAGAAAAAATACAAATATAGACAGTAAAGCTTGTTTTTTATTTGAGGCTGACTAAGCCTGGTGCTCATCTTGAGTGTGGATGTTTTCCAAAATTTAACTCTTCTCCCCCCTAAAATTACAATTTTATTGTGGTGATACAATCATCTTACACATTACAGTTAAAATGTGTAGTCAGTCAGTCAGTCAGTCAGTCAGTTGACACAGTATGATGATGTAAACTTTAGGATGTCATACAGATAAAACAGCAAAAATCCACACAGTCATAACATGGTGATAAAACACTATCAGCAATGAGGTCAGTACACGTACATTATTTTTGTTTCGTTTTATAAGAAAAATCTAAAAAAAAATTTTAAAAACTGATCTTTTCATCTCCATCATGATTATTCTTTCACTGCCTTGAAGAAGGAGCTGAGTGAGAGTTGTCTGCCTCCACTGTTGGCTGCACACAGTTTGGGTTTTTTGGAGGACTGTGTTTTCTTATCATTTTTTACCCCAGTGATCTTTTTCTTCTTTCCGTCCTAAATGAGAGGAGTGGAAACAAGTGACATGTGTTACATCTGTTACTAACATGAGATTATAGTAAAGGGTGCATTTGTAAAGGGTTATAAAATGCATAAATATACAGAGGTAGTTACCCTAGAGGTTTGTTCTTTTTGACTGTCCACAGAGTCATAAAGCTTCACAATCTGCAGGAGAGTTGACAGGTTGAGATTGTCATTAAAAATGACAATAACAAAATGGCTTTTTAATTTATATTATGAACATTTAACTAGTGAAACTATAATATGACAAGAAAACTACACACAGCACACACTACATGTCATACACCCGGTGCTCTTTACTTTTTATTTTAATTTAATATTTTAACAGTAGACAGCTGACTGTTTGTGATAAATCAAGTTCATATCTAGAGCTGCAGGTACTGTTGATCTCAATTACACAGCAGGGATTCAACAAACACACACACACACACACACACACACACACACACACACACACACACAAGCTGTGCAAACAAAACACAAACCTTTTTCACTCCTGTGGACACAGCAGCTTCCTGCAGAGCAGATCTGCTGAGCCACTGTGTGTTTTCAGTCTGTGTTTGTGCGTCACCGTCCTTCAAATGCACACTGTGAACCACATATGTCTGATGGATGTGAGAGAAGATGTGAACCACCTGCAAACAGCAGTGAAACATCAGAGGGGCGTCACGTGGCTCTAGCATGGGAATATTTGCATGGTCAAGTGGAGGAGCGTCGCACTGCTGCTGCTTACCTCTCCAACGTACTGGCCCAGGCTCTCAGTCAGAGGAGTTCCCAGTATCCTGCTGATCTCAGCACACAGCGCCCTCTTTTGCTTCATCTCGGAGCTCTTCTCCTCCAGCAGAAGACATGGAAACTCCCACAAGCCTGCCAACAAACCTGACAAAACACACACACACACTGACAGGGTTTATCCTATTACTATCAACAAGTTTCATTTTAAATTTATACTTCAGTCACATTTGTGTATTTTTGTATTTATGATTCTCAATTATTTGAACCGATTCTTTGCTGCTATTATTTATGTTCCATTGTGTCAATGTGACGTCACCATGACGTTGGTTTCTGAGTTTGCCATGTTGGTTTTTTGAAACCAGAACAGACCATATTTGGAGAGAGGGGTGGATCTGACCAGCTCTGGACTGTCTCCTGGTTTTCAGGTGTTGTGGTCATTTTCACCAAGAACGATTAATTTATTGAAAAATGACCAAACAGAATCAAAATGCATCCTACAATGTGATATGTGATTTAACATTATTAAGATGTACTACAATATATATTAAGAATCTATGCACTAGATTATCATTTGCGATTATGTTTAACAATGGAATTGTGTAATCTGAAGTTTTAGAGCTTTTAATATGTTGAGTCAACACCTAGAGGTAATGGAGACAGAAAAGTATGGCAAGTGTGAGAGCAAGAAACGTTTGGCAGTCTCAGGGGGATTTTTGAACACCTGTATTCCCAGAGGAAAGAGTGGTTGTTGTGGGTATAAAAAACGTGAGATACAATGTATTCAGTTTGACTCCAGAGTCAGCTCGGGTTTATATATAAACTCTACTGCACCTTCTGTCCGTCTCCAGCGAACTTTTTAAACTTATTGGGGGTTCAGAGTTTTTTTGCTTTCGAGTGGAAGTCCAGTGTTCAGACTGGTAGATTGTCAGTCTCTAATCCATACCCTGATTTATCACTATTTTCCTCTAAATGGGACCATAATTTAAAAGATGAACATAGGGTTATATTGAACAAGACTTGAAACTAGAGACTGAGACTATAAACTCGTTAGGAAAACATTTACTGAGCTAAATTATCAAGTAAGAAGTAGGGCCATTTCCTCATAGATGGCCATTAGATAGATTGCAGATTTAAGGAACTTCAGCATTGGTTTCACTTTTAAGACCCAGTGTCTCTGTCCATTTTTATATACAGTCTATGATAATGGCCAAAGACATGTTTTCTGAGGTCACTAATATAATTCCCTCTGGTCCTTGCTAAATGAACACTAAAATAAAGGAAATTCAAATAGGCAGATGAAAACAAATACAATTTAGTCTCATTATTGGGGCTATACTTAATTTTGCAGCAAACTCATGACCGAAACAGAACCTCCTCTGACCTTTGTTTGGTCTCTGTGTGAGCAAGTACTCGTCCTCTCCCTTCTCTCCAGGTCTGATCACCACATAAGTCAGAGTTCGCTCCACTCGGGGGGGCTTCTTTGCCGGCTTTCTGGGGAAGTTCTGAACACCCAACTCATCGTCCCAGGGCTCCGAGGGACACAGCGGACAGGTCCCACTGTTCACTGAGGGACAGGAGAAACGCCAATAGTGATTTGAAATCATGACACCGTGGAAGTCTGAAGGAAGACACTTACCACAGTCTTCTATATCAGGCAGGGCTGACTTCTCTCTCTCCATCTTCCTCAAAAGCTTCTTGGAGTTTTGCTCTTGTTTGACGTGAACCTGTAAATTCAGACAATGGCCTTACTATGACTTCTTTTGTGTTTAAAATACAAAGCAAAGCACAAACCATTACAAATGTCTTATTTGTAATGGTTAGCACTTAAGATGGCAATTACCTTGCGATAAGAGTGGCAGTGAGACTGTACAGGACACTGGCTGCACACAGGTCCTTTGGGGGTGCAGACTCGTGCTCCCAGCTCCATCATGGCCTGGTTAAAGTCCCCAGGTCTCTCTGGGTCCACAAGCATATTGACTAGACTCCTGAAATACATCAGAAAGAAAAAACATTAAAAGCTAGAATCATCCAAAATGAATGTATTTCAAGATGTTATCCTTATTTGTACATGTGTTCATTGAAACTATTTTAAAATCATTTAAGTAAACTGACTTCAGTATAGAACCTTTTTTTTTTAAAATCTGTGCTCATATAAAAATTTGATTATTCATCACTTTTTAATACAATCTTAATACCTTCAAGTGCATAGAAGAGTAAAAGAAAGCTGCCCTAGAGAAGCTGATTTTGAACAAAGCATCACTGGTGTAACTTTGTTTATGGCAGAGTCCATTATTGACCAGTAGAGACATGTTTGACTTGATGGGCAACAAACTGACCAACCGCAGCAAATCCTCAAAGGAAAATGGAAAAACATCACAGCAGCATGCGTAAATGTCAGAGTAAGAACTGGTACCAAAGTCAAAATTCAGGTTCGTTGAGAGCATTAGTTTGGACTTTAACCTCACCACAGTGCCTCTGTTACTGCAGGACCTGTGCTGTCGGCTCCGATCGCTCTGAGACGACAAAGCACCCGAATCACATTGCCATCCACAGCTCCAGTAACCTAGGCAACAGGCATCAAGTCATCAGTAATAAGTTGAGGCACTGTAGTTGTGACATGTGTCCTTAGAGTTTATGTCAAGAAACCCAGACAGCTCTGGTGCAGCTGTATGTGTCTAAAAAAGTATGAATGTGTGTGTTTGTGTTTGCATGTCTGATGACCAACCTGTCCCAGAGCAATAGAGCCTATAGCTGCAGCAGTGTAGCGTCCCACACCAGGTAGCTGCTTCAGCAGGCCGTCGACTGTCTGAGGCATCTGTCCTTTCAGCTCTGTCACGACCTAAAACAAACAAGTTACACAATTAAAACACACTAAGTGGTAAAATACAATCATAGCAATTACTAAGAGGTAAGAGGTATTACTTTAAGAGGTAAATTGCTTTGTAAATATTTGCTCAGGTTCACATAAAGCTACAATGTACAATGGAGAAAAATCAAAACAGTCAGAGTGACACATGTATACCTTCTGAGCTCCCTCATGCAGTCTTTTTCCTCGGGAATAGTACCCAAGACCTGCCCACATCTGGTTCACCTCCTGCCAATAAATAAAGCTGATTAATTCAAATTGAAAACAATAACATTTTTAAATCACCAGTTTCCAGAGCTGTTTTTATTGATCACCTCAAGCGTAGCAGACGCAAGGTCCTGCACTGTGGGCCACCGCTGAAACATAAGGAAGGGAGAGTCCAGATTACACACAAGGCTGTGCATTCAAGGGAAACCTCACCTGGTATAAAGAATTAAAGCTTAGTCCCTTCTCTCTCTCGCTCTCTCTCCCAAAACCCCCTTCCCCCTTTCACTGCGGCTATAATAAAGGCATAAAATGTGGAAAGAAATCTTTTTTTAAAAAAAAGGAATCCAAAGTAGTTATTATGTAAAAGGTGTCTACCTTCATCCATTTGTTGTAGTAGTCCATAACTGTGGCAACTTGAGTCTGTTGCAGCATGATTTCTGAAACCCACACTGAGGAAATAAAAGAGAAAATTGTCCTGTAAATGGCATCAATGGCGGTTAAAACCAATTGAAATCACATGAAGAGAATGTTTACGTACCTGCATATGTCCTGATGTTGAGGTCCGGTTCTGTCATAGCCTGTCAGAGAAATACAGGGAGCCAGTCACTTATATTATTTCATGGTGAATGAAACCATTGGTTCTACAGGAAACACAACTTGATATGAGGAGCATTAATTAAACTTTGTATGTATTATTGTGATTCTGGTGTGTTAGTCTCCAACCAAAAGGGTTGAAGGTTTCTTTTTACCAGAGTCCTCCATGGCAGCTCTCTTTTCTCCTTGTCGTACCAGTTCAGGAGCCGAGAGCGCAGCTGCACAACATCAGCAGGATTACAGAAAGTGTGGTACATGGATGGCGAGGCAGCATTCGAAGCTTCCTCTGGGAGACCAAAAATAATGTTCTTTGAGCAGCTTTTGACAAGTTTTACAAGCAAGTAAATTAATAAATAAAATATTTATGAAATACTACAGGGTGGTTCAAATGGTATCTGTTGAGGAGAGTTTATGTTTTAAAGAGCTAACAAATATACATTACAGAAACAGTGTTTTATGTCTGTTAGTGTATCATGAATATAAATATGCCAGGACCAGAACCTGTACTATGATGCAAGTTCAACAAACCCAGGGTAACATTTTGCTGTCTGGCTTGACTTAACCTAACTATTGAGCGTCCTGGATAACCAGGATTATAAAGGTGGTTATCTACTAGTTCAGTTAATCCTGGGTGTATCTATCCAGCTATGAGCGCGTTCATGTGAAAGAGGCAACATCGTCAGAACCATAAATAAAATATTTAACATGAAACTGTGATACCTTTCAGAAAATCTGCTTGCAGCGTCACCCAAAAGTGAAACTCAAGGAGACACATAATTTTAAATGGTTAAAATCAGACCGAGGATAAATGCATGAATTATTATTAAGTCACTTACTGATGTACTTCGTGTCTGACTGACATTTTAATTTTTAACAGATTTAACACAACACGTGCTTCAATTAAAATTAAGCTGTAACATTCATTATGTTCCCTAAAGGTTCTCTAAAGGGTATAAAAATATATTTCAGAGAACATTCCAGAAATATTTTTTCAAACTTCAGCAAATGTTCCGTTTAAGGTTATTATTGTGGAACCTTCAGAGAACCTTAAGGGAACATTCCCTAAAGGTTCTCTGGGGGTTCAACAAACATAACTTTCCATGAACCATTCCAGGAACATTTAATAAATGCAACCTTTAAAGAACGTTCTAGGAACATTACTTTTTTTTTTTAAGTTCAAAAATATATATATCTGAGAACATTCCAGAAATGTTCAGAGAACCTTAAGGGAACGTCCCCGAGAGGTTCTCTGAAGGTCCCACAAACTTTCCATGAAACGTTTCAGGGACGTTTCGTGAACGCGACTTTTAGAGAACGTTCTAGGGACGTTTGCGGAGCGACCTCGTCCTCAGTGACGTCACCGAACCACATATTTTACCAAAAACGAAGAAAACTGTCGTGAATCGCGTTACGGGAATGTTCTCTCACACTTTAACGAATCCCGGCACGGAAAGTTGTCAGATGAGTGTGTAGTTATTTAGTGTGAGAAACCGTCCTGTGTTTGATAGAAGCTGTTTTTAATAAAGTGAAAACATGGAACGACTGATTTATATAAATGTCTACTGTTCGTTATTATTTATTAGTTTTTAGTTAACTCTTTTTCCAGGTATGTGATTGACCAGTAGTTGTGAACAGGTTCTAATCTGATCCTCTGAAGTCAACCCGACCCGGAACAGGTATGGAGTTGAGCGTAACCATGGTGATTAAACCGGGGAAGAAGTGGGCCACGGTCGTAGGACTGAAGACACGAGGTTAAACATGAAGTTACCTCGCTAACCTTAAATCCTGCCTCTTAAATAAATAAATACTGCTTCTTTTTTAGGCTTTAGAGACCAAGTGCCAAGTACCCAGACTGTCAGTGTTATAGATACCAAGTTAAGCAGCGTCAACGTGTTAGCCAGACCTTCTTTCACTGTCTTTGTCCTCTTGCGCTTTGGTTTAGCAGCTTCCATCATTTCCTGTGTGGCTCTTTTGCCCTTGTGCATCGCTGAACGTAATTTTTTCATGACCACCCGTCGCATGAAGAGACCTATTTCATTTCTTGTTTACCTCACAGCTTCATTTTGACTCCCGCCACACGTTCGATGCGCATCCAATCCGCTGCACGGAAACGGTTGACGTAGGTAAGACGTAATCTCCGGTAGGCGGGTCAAAATGAAAATTACGTAATGGCTTTCTGTATGGTCTTTGTGCACTATTATCATTTCATATTGATTATGAAATAATCAATTGCTATCACTATCCTGGATCAGGGCATGCAGGTATCCAATTAGTGCATTATTAGTGCACTATAATGGTCATCGAAACCACGTGTTTTTTGTTCAAAACGTGATTTTGATGCCTCGGGTAAAAATTGTATTTACTTTATTTTTTAAATTTACTTTATTTACTTTGCTTCATTAAAACTGGGCGTAGATAACAAAATAATGTATGTAAAGACAACTTGATTCCACAAATGCAAAAGGTCCATATTTAATGTATTTTATAAACAAACACACACAACAAATGATTGAAGTGTTCCTCTTGTCAGCCTTCAGAGATCTCTCCATCCAAAACTGGAAAGCAAATATTAACAAGAAAAAAAATATATTTTCACATAACTTATCAAACTGAGGGCAGAACTTTACGCTTTCAGATAAACTCTTTGCAGTCAGTACCTTCAGTTATGTTCACTTTGTTAGTTAACAGGATTTCTGCTTGTGTTTCATCCAGATTCATGTACAAACTCCCAGGTTTGTGCTGTAGAAACAGGGTGACTGGATTTGGCATTACTTCATTCTAGCAGTATTCACACTGATATTTTAAACCAATGTTATCTATCATTGCATTTTGGTTTTTTAGGCTTACCATGAAGGCTGCAAACATTGTACTGCCCATGACTCTCTGTACATGTGCCTTTATAACTGGGAATGAGTAGACAAAGTGCTAGGGAGAGATGACAGCAATTTCTTTTGGTTTTTGTAATATAATCCAAGAAAGCTAATGGAGTTATTACTATTGTCTCAGAATGATTTAATATTAGCATATAATAGTAGCTACAGGTCCATTGGCAGATCTAAAAATGTTATTGAGGATTTAATTTAATAACGTTACAATCAGTCAGGAAGTGTTAAAGCAGAGCAGAGTCAGATGTTGTGCTTTCAATTTCAACAATTATCTAAAATTCTGCTACGCATTTTTCTGACTCATGCTTGTTCCTGTGCTGTGCTCCACACTTATGCTGAGCTTTGTGGTTTGTACATTCTGCTTGTCCATAACATTTTTCTTTGTTTTATTTAAGAAGAAAACAATAGGCTTTACTGGAATATAAATTAGCAAACTGTATTTGACTGTATAATAAATCTGAATGTTAGCTGCTCTACAAAAACTTGTCATTTCACTGGAAGAAGACATCATTGCTAAATTTCATGATAACAGCCCTAGTAGCTTTTTAGGTGTAGCAGAAAATTAAAACACAGGCTATTTAGAATGAATCATAGTGCACAGTAGACTGTCTTTGGAAAGCAAATATGCATGTGTGTGTGTGTGTGTGTGTGTGTGTGTGTGTGTGTGTGTGTGTGTGTGTGTGTGTGTGTGTATGTGTGTATGTGCATGCACAAACTGCATATGTAAGAAAACATGCATATACCTCCAAGGCCAGGCTGGCTTGTTTCTGGGCATCAGTGTGCTCTCTGTTGCCCATAGCATAGAGGAGACACTGGATCACTCCAAGAGAGAGAAGCTCGCGAGAAAGTTCTTTATCTTGTTCAGCAAGCAACCTTCAACACATTCAACACCATAAAAATAAATCGTTACGATATGACAATAAATAAGGCAGGAAAGTTATTAAAATAACATACTGAAATTCATTTTTATATATACATTTTTTAGCTGTGTCCCTTTATAAAATGTTTACTGACTATTTAAATAGGACTGTACCGTATAGCTTTAGCTGCAGCAGCTTGTTGCACAAACATAGAGAGAGATCCAGTCATCTTGATTATCTCAGTCTCTAATAAGATTGTGCCTATCAACAAAACATGTGATGATACCTTATTAATGTCACAAATTATGTCTCAGAAAAGGCATGAGTATATGCATGGTGATTTTTGGTGAGTTTCAGGAATACTCATCTACTACTACTAGTACTAGTTTTTGGAAAGACAATTTACCTTGACTTGCTACATGTAATTAAAAAAAAAACTAAGAACCAAATATCCTGATCAAAGTGTCACCTTCTGTGATTTGGTGTGGCTTCACTTCCTCTTTAGTAGGTTTAAGCAGCGCTACCAACCCACTGAGCAGCAAGGGTTTCACATCATAGCACCTCAGGTCTAAGATTAGAGTAATAGCTGCCAAAAAGATACACAATAAGCGAAGAGTGGTAAACAGTGAAGCCACAGCAAAAACAACCACACAGTTTTAAATGTCTTCTCTCTTTACCTTCATCCTGGACCTCCAGGTGCAGGGATTTGAGCATATTCAGCAGAGGCTCTACAATGCTGTGATGGGCTGTCTTCATTTTGGACTGTAAAATTGCAGATATATTATATATTACTAGATTACCATTATAAATTACTAGAGCCCATCAACATATGTATAACATATGTATAACATATATTCTGACCTAAGTAGCTATTAATACAATATTGGCTGCTGCTAGATGTGGCTGGTATTGTTTTCACCCAGTTTGTATTTGTGTCTGTGAGTCTGTGTGTGTATGTCATCATGGCAAATAGTGGTACAAGCTTCCATTAGCTTGGCTTCATATGCACTCTCTGGCTCTAGCTTTACCTGAACAGTGCGTAAGGTGTGCAGGACCAGCTGTTGGGCTTTAGGAGAGTTACATGCCATGAGGGCAATGAAGCTTCTGTAGATTTGATTTTGGTATTTAGGATTTCCTTGGCACAGAGACTCCAGCAGGGCCCAAGCTGTCTCTTGAGTTTCCTCTGTGTTTGACTCTGCCAGGTATTCTGCTGTGACTGTGACACCTGCAAAATAGAGAGGTCAGGACTAAATCACTGCATAAATTATATTGACCCAAATTGTAAATCAAAGATACCAGAGTGAATATTGAAATTTACCGTGGCTTTCACAGATAATCTCTTTGTACTTGCGACCAGCATTGGAGATGGTGAGCAGAAGATGGAGGGCTTCTGCCTTCTCCTCCTCTTTGCTCTGAGTGTGGCTCAAGATGTCCAGGAGTGTGAGAACGCCTCCATCCTCCAGGAACTCCAACAGGTATTGATCGCTGACAAAAATAAAACAAGGCAAACAAGGGTACTGATCACTGAGGGATGTCAGAAAGGAAACTCACTCACAAAAGTGCCTAATGACACAGATAAAATATTTTATATCAGGATGGACTATTTTATCTCACTCACTGGCCTGATGCAGACAGGAAAATCTTGATTGCTCTTAACTGGAGTCCCAAGAATGTCCCAAACATGTATCTGAATATTCAGTGAAGGACTGGGTCTCAGCTCACTATTGTCAGTACAGAACAGCAAACAAGATAATTCCTGTTTGCTTTTAGTATTTTTCTTTTTGGGTCATCCCATTCATTTTGCAATACGTCGGTCATATATGGACTCGATTGCCCATTGAACTAACAGCACTATATAAAATATTGAATATAGCCTAATATATAATACAGACAACAAACACATGACAAAAGACTCAATTTTTTTTTATATTAAACGTGTAGATAATTACAAATAAGCAAAAATTATCTCAGTAGCCTAAAATACCACACTGAAATGTTTATAGTTCATCAAATATTTTGCTGACAGCTGTTAATATTCATGTAAAATTTATTAATTTTTTTTTTTGTTGTTGTTGTTGTATTTTTTTTTCACTGACTGCATCTGTCGCGGTGAGTTTGTGAAGAAAGGATACGTGAGTCTCATCCAGGTGGTGAGTCGAGCCAGAAAGAGACTGGACACCTGCGCAAACTCACTCTCCAGCTCATAAAAGCTCTTCCCTGTGTTTTGACTCACGAAGGTGTCCAACATGCGGCTGCGGACCGTCCTGTCACCGCGGTCCCACTCTCGGAGAAAACTAAGTACTTTACCGATGTTCGCTGGTTCCGCCTGCGTTGACATTGTTGTTGTCCCACTTGAACTGAAGTTGAAAATAAGATTTTTTTTTCACTCCAGAAACCAAAACCAGACACAACTGTAGCTCCCGTGTAAATCATTTGTCTTTAAAAAAGTCTAAAATTTACTGGACTTGGCTTGACTTTGACTCTGGTTTAATTTATCCTACTCACTTCCTGCTTCACTTAGTTTACAGGGTTGCTTAGCAACGCTCTACAAACTACGCTATGTTCAACCGTCCATGTTGGTCCATTTTTAAAGGCTGTTAAAAATAGAAAGTGGCCATTATTTAACCCTCTTATTTACATACAAATTCTTTCTCATATAAAAAGAATATTTACAGAATAAAGTAGTTCTCCAAATCCAATCCTCTGAGATAATGGAGCCCAGTTTTTGGATCATAAAGTAGGCTATAGTATTTGTTTATTTTGTTGGTCAATGTAAAATTAATGATGATCAGCTAAGCTTAGCAGCTTTATTAAGATTTTGGAGCCAACATGATGTCTTCAAGATGCCACTACAATGTCATTAGAATAAATCACAATTTTTATGTTCAAAATATCTTTAAAGTTTAGATTTCACAGTGAACTTCTTTTTACCATTTATACCACTTAGAATATATATATATATAGCAAATTAACATTGTTTCTCTGTGTAAGCTTGTATTTTTCTCCCACAGCCAAACAAACAAACCCGATCCACAATTTGTGAAGCAGCCATAATAATGATATCATGACAAAGACATCCATCTATTGTATTTCTGAGATAAGGAACCACAAATTTCTTTTTTTAAAAAAAAGAAAATTTATAGAATAAAGTAGTTCTCCAAATCCAGATTTCAGTCCACTCAGTTAATTCAGCCTAGTTCTGGATCATAAAGTAGGCTATAGTATTTGTTTATTTTGTAGGTTAATTTAAAATTAAGGATGATCAGCTACACATTACCAGCTTTACTAAGATTTTGGAGCCAGCATGACGTCTTCAAGATGTCACTACAATGTTATTAGAATAAATCACTAATTTCAAGGGTAAAATATCTTTGACGGTTTTGAATTCAACTTTGAAATCAAGTTTATATTTTGATTATTTCAAAGAACTGTGATGCAACAGCAGGCACACAACTTTTTTTTTTTTTATACCATACTCTTTTTACCAGTTGTACTATTTAGCATTGTATGGGCTAATACTTTAAAGTCAAATTAACATTGTTTCTCTGTGAAAGCTGACATTCTCACCCAGTAGGTAAGTATTTTTACAATATGTCCTGGAAAACAGGGGTATCAGTGATCAAGACTGGTCAAAATCTAAAAAAATCTCTTGTCCCTCTTTGCCGGCTGTTGGTTTAAAAAAGCGATTCACCCAAATGAGATACAGGGATTTGCAACAGCAATAGGCTGAATGAAGGTATGAGTTCCACATTAATGACTTCACTGGTGTTGACTGGGTGAATCTTTTGTTTATCCATATCATATAAACCTGTTCTCCCAAGTGGTGGTATATCCTCAATACTCAACAGATTAGTTTTGGTTTTTTCTCTGGGAAATACAAACTCTTCAAGATCATCTTGAGGAGGATGATTAGGAAACATGTGATTTAAAGTGTTTAACGGCTACAGTATCAGTAGAGCATTTGTTCTAGAAAACAACCGTATGGGACAAGTCTGTCCATGCTTAACAAACCTGTTCAACCAACCGGCAGTACATCATAAGTATAGCTTATGTTTGCTCACATTATTAAAGGCGGGGTACAGACAGATATATTAATAATGTTACTGTTTGTACAGTCAATGTGAAAATTACCAAGTAGGTTATAGACCTATAGACTAGATGGAGTAGAAGTATGAAGTATAATGAAATGGAAACAGCCCATCCATCCATTATCTATCTCTGCTTAAATGTCAGGGTGGCTGGAGCCGGTCTATCGCAAGGGCCAACAGAGACATACAACCATTCATGCTCACTCTCAGAACTACAGACAATTTAGAGTCACTAGTTAACCTAAATGGTGTGAGACAACAGTGCTAACCACTGCACCACTCTGTCACCTGGAATGAAAATTGTGATTAGTATTAATACCAATATAAATATTAAAGCCCGAACCAAGCTTCTACCAATAATTCTTCCAACTGCTGCAACTGCACTTCAATAAATAAAAGATATATTTCTACTGTTGTGTAATAGCTCTTAGTGCAATAGTGCAATAGTCATCCCTTTGAGGATGTGGTGACCCTCATTCCTCCCCAGAGAACGTTGCCTCACACCACGTGGCCATTGCAAAAGAGGTATGGGATACTCTGGCAGCCATGAAAATAAAATCTGAACATTATAACTTCAGCTTTCTAAAATATTGATTGAGAATATTTTTGATATGCTCATTCATTTTAATGTCAGGTTGTTGGCTTACTGTAATATGACTTTTTAAACTGTTTGTTCATTGAATATTTGATCAGATCCAGTTTGTGGTCTTGTTGACATGTTTATTTCTTTGTTGTAAAAGATATGGAAAATATTATTAAACAACATTCCCGTGGTCCCAAGTATTAATTTGTCACATTTATGTCATGATTTACAATCAAAAGTAATACATCTATTTAACCTTGTTACCCTGTTAAGTGTAAATATGACTTTCTTTACTTAATGCTAAAAGATTTATTAAACAATATTTTAAAATACGCTTTTTTCAGGTTCCTGAATATTCATAACAGGGTTGCGCCAAGCAAAGCACAAAACAAATAAAATGTCTAATAAAAAATGTACCTTTGATGCCTGAGATGGGTAAATCAAATTATTTCACGAGTTATTACCTGATTTTTCTTAAATACATAACATAACAGATTTATTTGCCCACAGTACAAGGAAAATATATAAGTCAGAGTAGTTTCCTTTTATCAGACAGTTTAATTTGAGAGATTGATAGAGGCCTGAATATCCAGTCATCAGTGTTGAAAATCTCCATCTCCAATCTGTAGTAAATAAAAAATGTAGCTTGATTTTCAAATATACTTGAAACAAGCTGAGGTATATTAAAAATATTGCAGAAATATTCTCACTGCTGTGGCCGATCTTCTCAGCAGTTAAGAGGTACAGTATGTTTTGTAAGGACCCTGGGACACCTCTGTTTTATTTTGGGGAGCTCTTGGGAGGGAGGGCACGATTTCTTCTCCTGTTTCTGTCTATATGACTTTATCAATATTATCCCATGTCAGAGCCTGGTGACTGAGGAGGATGACGAGGTCTTCAAAAGTGTTGATGCCTAAATTGTCCTCCAGTTCTGAAACGACCCACATTTCATTTGCACCAAACATAATCCCATTAAATGCCAGTAACAAGCATCTTATGTTACTTGTCACTAGTGTTTACGGTTGTGTTTGGACTCCAATATACACAGTTTATTCCTGTTGTTGTTTGAACATGGACCCGTGTTACCACCAGGTGGGGGCAAGTGGACCCAGTTTAAAAAAAACAAAAAAAACAAACAAAAAAAAAAACAAAAAACCCACAGCCTGCTCGAGGTTTGCTGCCCCCCGCAGGCCACCCACCGGTAACTGTGCCTCTCTCCGGAGATAAAGAAGGAACATCTCGGTGTAGTGGAGAAAATCCCTGTGTAACACAGTCCAGACTGGGACAAGGTTGTGTTTTAAGGCCACACAAACCGCCGGCCTCGGCCACTTTGTGGGGTTTGCCACCGACACAGACCCTCTAATCTGCCGGATGTACTTTTAATCTGCCTTAATGCCAAATAGCGGCTGCTTCACGGAGCGACACTTCATTTTCTTTCCGGCCATCATTAGTCGCTATTGTTTACATTTTCAAGACCATTCAAGACGTTTTCCCCCACAAACCCACATCGTCCTTTTTTATCTTTTCAGTCGCTGTGTATTTTAAAGGGCTAATGGGTGCGCGGATAAGGGCAAATAGACCGGCATGGCACGGCAGACAAAACCCGTTCATAAGAACACAGGGAGAGAGTGACAAGGACGGGGAGAGGGAGAAAGAAAGGGGAGGGGAACTGACATTAAAGCAACACAACAAGGAAACTACACTGCAGAGCCACAGACGCCTTCATTTTATGTTTTTGAATAATAGCCGGAGCTAGTGTGGCGAAGTGTGTCTGTGAAACCTGCCCGTCCAGCTGAAGCCCCGCACAGCCTCAAGTGCCCGAAAAGGAGCCGCTTTGGACCGAGTTGGACTTAAAGGCGCTTCTCCGACGCTTTCAGAGAAATGGGTGAGAATAATGAAAGAGGGCTTTAATTGTAATTCTGGGGGAAATTAACAGAGGAGGAGCAGGCCTCTTCTTGTGAGAGAGCCATGCCCTAATGGGAGGTGGAAACAAAGGCCAACCGCATAGCTTAGCCGTAATTAATGAAAATGCCAATTTAGATTATCTTTTGGCCATTTTCAGCCCCTTGAGATTCCTCTCACCATGATAGGGTTGCTATCATTTTAGCATGCAGCCGTTTTGAAAGATGCTGGCTGCCATTACAGTGGAGTTTCCACCATAAAGTCATTGTAATTAGGAATAATGGACATTTACACTGGCCTCATCCCTGATGTAGCTTTGGGATACAGATGTTTAATTGGTACTCAGGTGCTTTGAAACCTCAGAGTAGCATGACCTTTAACAGGAGAACACATTCAGCTCGTGCTTCCTCAGAGATCCAAAATTATATAGCATTGTTTGCACCATTAACCTTACTCCCATGTGTTACCTCGGCAGACCTGATGGATGAGTCTTGATCCTTGATGATGTGGATGTTTGTGTGTGTCCTCAGGCTCAGAGCCACCCAGCTCTCCACAGGTGGTGGAGGACGGAGGAGAGGAGGATGAGGAGGAGCTGAGCGGAGGGGAGGAGGCAGACCTGCGGTCCAGCTCCGGACGCGGCTCCCTGCTGACCCGGAGAGGCATCACCCTGAGAGTGCTGCTCAAGGACGGGCTGGTGGAGCCAGGGGACGGGGTGCTAGCCATCCACTACCTGGTAATAACATACATCACTGCAGAAGAAAGCAAGAGCGTTGGTGTTTATCATTTTTTTGTTGTTGTGTTGTGCTATGTAAAGTTGCACCTTGTGTCTCTGATGCACAGGCACCAGGCAGATGCTTTAAAGGAGTAAACCAACATCTACATGTTTGTTTTTTCTTGTCTTAAAACTTTCTCTCTTTCCTCAGGGTAAGAACTTTGTTGGAGACCTGTTGAATGATGGGAAAATCCGATGGGTGGAGACGGGCCAGATCTTCAACTCACCTAGTGCCTGGGCGACACACTGCAAACGTCTGGTCAACCCGGCCAAGAAGTCCGGCTGTGGCTGGGCGTCCGTACGCTACCGCGGACAGAAACTGGTCCAGTACAAAACCACCTGGCTGCACAAATACCAACCCAGCGCAGACATGGTGAGAGCGCAGTGATGTTTCTTTATCTTCTCCTTTTCTTCATGGTGAAAACACAGAAATAGTCATGTTTTTCTGCATTTGATAGGTCAAACATCATGACCATTTAGACCAATGAGTTCCCTTAATAGATAAAACCCGAAAGATAAGAGGGGAAATGACAGTACCAGAAGTTATGTCGACTTTTGGATTTGTTTTCTTACAGTACAAGGAAAATATATAATCTAATGACATACAGTCCATTACAATAAGTCGTTTTCTTTTATCAGACAGTTTAATTTTACAGATTGATAAAGGCCTGAATATCCAGTCATCAGTGTTGAAAATTATGTCAGGTCAATTCTGTTTATTCTGGTCTATAATAAAGAAAAATGTAGCTTGATCTTCAAATATACTTGAAAAAAAAAATTTATATTAAAAATATTGTGGAAATATTCTCACTGGTGTAGCTGATTTTCTAATTTGTTGTAAGACCAAATAAAATAATTAGTTAAGAAGGTATGTTTTGTAATGACCTGTTTTATTTTGGGGAGGGAGGGCACGATTTGTTCTACTGTTTCTGTCTGTATGACTTTATCAGTATAATCTATGTCACATGTTCATTTCTTGTGATGTCAGAGCCTGGTGAGTGAGGAGGACGATGATGAGGATGAAGAGGAAGGTAAAACAGCTGTGCAAGCAGATGAGAAGAACAAGAACACCAAACCTGGATTACATGGTATGATGCCTCTCTCCTCTCCTCCCTTCTCTCTTCTCTTCTCTTGTCTAAAAAGACAAATCTTCTTTACTCTTACAGATGTAATGGTTTCGCGAAGAACTGACAGAGAGAGAATTCCTGTCAGATATTGCACCTTGGGCACCAGAGATGCTGCCAGGTATTTCCTTGATCATTCAGACTGATCAGTGTAATTTTATGTCACCACTGTGTTGTGCATGAGGTGAATTGGACACTAATTTGTGTCCTCAGAGATCCACACACACTAGTGGAGCTGTCAGCCTTCTCAGCCATCAACAGATTCCAGCCTTTCAATGTAGCCGTGTCCAGTAATGTACTGCTGCTAATGGTAAGAAACACTCACTGGTAAAGCAGGATAATTGAACATTGGCAGACATTTAAGAGACCAAGATGCCTGCTTTTTGTCCTTTGTAGGACTTTCACTGTCACCTGACCACCAGTGAGGTGGTGGGATACCTCGGAGGGCGGTGGGACACTAATACACAATGTGAGTGTGACTTTACCATAGAAATAGAAAAGCAACTAGAAAAAGAGATATATTAGATCAGAATGAGGCTTCATCTCCTGCGTGTTTCTCTTGATGGTTGTTCTGTGTTTCAGTGCTGACCGTCTTAAGGGCTTTCCCCTGTCGGACCAGGCTGGCAGACAGAGAATCGGCTTCTGCTGTGGAGGAGGAGGTACAGTAACACATGCACAGCGGATCACAGGTCCACGCCAACAGCATGTATGCCTTCAGAAAACATGGAGGTGAATGACACCCATTTTAAAAATTCACAAGCTCCTCCTGTGCCCCAGGACAGTTCAGCAGCCAGCACCTGTCAACGTGCATCTCTTTTTCCAAAAGCCAGAAACCAAAGAACCAACTCTTGAATTTCCATCACAGGGGAATATAAACACAGTGACTGCAGTGCCGAGTGTGCTGAGATTGAAGAAGATTAAATACTAGTAGTTCTTGTTAATTTCTAGCAACATCACAAATTTAATTTTTGATTAAAAGTGTTTAAAGTCCTTGTAACAAACACTAATTTGAAATGAGAAATGTTTTCCTTACTCTTTGAAGCCGTGTACTATTACTACTACGATATTATGTGAATGTTGGGCACTGATAATTGACCCGTTTAAAAGTTGGAATCAAAAGTGGGCTGCAAATTATGATTTAGGGCTTTTTCCTAAATATGACCCAAACAATCAGATGATCCATTTCTAAATTATCACTGAGGCTCTTCTGGGAACTGGAACTGCACATGATAACTACAATTTTAATGTGCATCTATTATATTAACTTCTGGTGGTATAAAATGTAAAGTAAAGCATGTCTACCACTTTTTTCACATCAGTCACTTGTCACGTTTACTCACCTCCAGATCTGTCAGAACCTGTTCATGCGCGGGCTGTCGTTGGTGGGCTGGTACCACAGTCACCCACGAGGTCCAGCTCTGCCGTCGCTGCAGGACATCGACTCCCAGATGGACCACCAGCTGAGGCTGCAGGGCTCAAACAACGGCTTCCAGCCCTGTCTGGGCATCATCTGCGGTCAGTGCCTGCATTTATATGTAGTGTTGATCTGCACAGGGAATTGTCTTTGAATGCTTCTTCCACAGTGAGCTATGTAGTAAATACTATGTATATATATTTATATAAAAAATATACACCAATCAGCCTTAACATTACGACCACTATCGCGTACGTCCCCTTTTTGCCACCAAAACAGCTCTGATCTGTCAAGGCCTGGACTCCACTAGACCTCTGAAGGTGAGCTATGGTATCAGGCACCAAGACGTTAGAAGCAGATCCTTTTAGTTCTGTAAGTTGTGAGCTGGAGCCGCCATAGATCGGACTCGTTTGTCCAGCACATCCCACAGACGCTGGTTTGGATAAAGATATGGGGAATTCGGAGGCCATCACTTGTGGTTGTTCCTGAACCATTGTAGCAGTGTGGCAGGGAGCATTATCCTGCTCAAAGAGGCCACGGCCATTAGGGAATACTGTTTCCATGAAGGGGTGGACTTGGTCTGAACCATGTTTAGGGAGGTGGGAAGTGTTAAAGTAACATCCACCTGAATGACAGGACCCACTCTTCCATTGCTTCATGGTCTGTGATTTAGACATCTAGACATCACAATTTGGCCATTGTCAAAGTTGCTCACATCCTCAAATTCAAATTAAAAATTCATATTTATTCTAATTATATAGCAAACACCACCACCAAATCATAACAAAGTTACCTCAAGGCACATAACATATAGAGCAGGTCTAGACCAAACTCTTTATAAAGTTATTTGGAGGGAACCAACAAATCCCACCACGAGCAAGCGCTCGGCGTCAGTGGCAGGAAAAACTTCCTTTTAAGAGACATAAACCTCAGGCGGAACCAGGCTTGACCGGCTGAGTTGAGAGAGAGAGAGAAAGAGAGAACAAGAGCGTGAGAAACAAGAACACAAATCCTCACATTTTCCTGCTTCCAACACATCAACCTTGAGGGCACAATCTTCACTTGCTGCCTAATATATCCCGCCCACTGACAGGTGCCATTGTAATGAGACGATCAATGTTATTAACTTCACCTGTCATTGGTCATAATGTTATGGCTGATTGGTGTATGCATAGGAAGTATACTGAAAAGTAGTTACCCACAAGATGCACTATCCAAAAACTGATAGAATAAGAAATAAGGTCATGGGAAAAAGTGTTTACAGATACCAGAAAATGTCAGAGGTAACACGAAAAAGACTTTTGCACTTGAATGACGAAGAAGCCCTCAGCAATTTTTATGGACTGCTCCATAAACTAATCAAGTACAAAAGAACTGCGATTTATTTTCCAGCTGCCAGTTCATTTACAAAACCATCTTTTTTTATTGTCCAATTAATATTTTACAGTGGAATAAGGCTTAAAGTGAGATCTTTTGAGTACCTGTGGGCTAGCGGCCATTCACACTGCAGTGATGTCAGTAAGATGTGAAACTGTCTTAAAGGGCCATTTGCTGCGATTTGCTGCTTATATTTGCTCTGGCGTGTGAAGGCATCTTTACTATCATAAACATGTCAGGTCAAAACCGTGGCTTTGTAATCATCAGGCAGTTTCAACTGTTTTTTTTTTTGTTTTTTTTAAACAGGACCATATTATCATGGTAATCAAGGTGTGGCTTCCACAATAACTCCATTCTGGGTGGTGCCACCACCTGAGGTAAAGCTGTGGACATAACTAATAGACTTTAAACCAGTTACCTTCTCATTTCATAGCTTTGTTACAGAGTCAAGTTTTTCCTGGTGCTGTTAATTTAAATATATGTGATCTGTTTTTCTTTTCTGCCTTCCTGCAGCAACGGCCTAATGACTACGGTATCCCAGTGGCTGTGGAGGTCACCTATGTGCAGGACAACTTTCTCACCAGTGATGTCCTTAATGAAATGGTACTCACACTGCAGCTACAGCGTCACACTTATGAAAATACAGCACAGAAATTCGTACCTGTATTTTTTTTTTTTTTTTTTTAATCATGAATGCTGTTTTTGTTTCCTCCAAAGATGCTGCTGGTCGACTACTACAGGGCAGCTCCCGACCTCGTGCAGTTCAGCCAGTATTGGTGCCCCGACACGACCATGATGGACAAGATCAAGGTAGGATGATTTATAGGAGACGTGACAGATTCCAGCTCACACACAGCTATTAGGGGATGGTGCGTCTGGGATCCTCAGAGCCTGCAGCTGACCTAACTAGTTCGTCTTCTTCCTCCCCAGGGCTCTCTGAGCTGCCATGCCCCCAAAGATCAGGCCTACTCTCAAATCTTGGAGCATGTCTACAGTCAACTGAGCAACATGCACTGAGTGGATCTGCTGTGCATGTGTGCATGTTGCCACTCTCTGTCCCGAAGTCGTTCCATTGCAAACACCGTGTGTGCAGAGCTGGCAGGCTCTGGTGTGACCTGCATACAATGTAAAACCTGCTTGAAAAACATGTAGATGCCTTGAATTCTCTAACACTTCAGTTGGTACAGCATTCTCATGAGTTCAGACACACTTCAATGACTTTTGAAGGTGAAGGTGCTAAATCTGTGATGCTAGTATGTACCATTGATGAAAGCCAAGTAATATATTATGTGGAACTAAATAGTACAACCAACGTTTTACTAAGAATAAATATCCTGTGAGGAGACTGGCCTCTTACCTTTTATCTGTGCCAGTATCCTGTTGTATGTGGTATACTGCCAGATACGTACAATGTAAACTTGTCGTAATTGCCTTCATAGACTAAACCAGGAGGTAATTGGAAAACAAAACGTAAGAAAATGGTAGTGCTAAATATACCTTTAGCAAATAGCGTAAGCAAAGGAGGCAGACGCGTCTTGGTTTGACCTAAACTCTACTTTGCAATAGGTTTTGTGAATGTTTGTGTTCCTCAAATTGAAAGGTTGCAATGTGGTGCAAGTAAATCCATTTTGCCAAATAAGTTTTTTTTTTTTTTTTTTTTTAAATGAACCTGTTGTGTGTCTGTGAGCTGTGTTGTGAATGTGCCCCTCTACTGTCCTACAGTCAGGTTACATGAGTCCTGTTGTTAGGACACATATTTGCTCCTTCTTTACCTGTACTGTATTTAAAACTAACTGTGGATTGTGTGATGTACACGTATGAAGACGTATGCCTTAAGCCTGCTGATTGATGATCCACAGAGCATTAAAATATACACACTGGAACTATTTAAACATAACTGTCTCTTCCTCTTCCATAACTGCTGTACTGTTTTGTTTATTTTTATTTTCATGTTCTCCAGCTCAGTTGTCTGTAATAAATACATTTATTCAGAGCTCACTTTGATCAAATACAATGAAAACATGTTTTTCTTCTTTATTTATTGTAAGAATGGGGGAGGTGGGGGACGAGAAAGAAGCACATAGAAATACTTTGATAATAAAGGACAAATTATTGCGGTTAAATTCTGTATTCATACCAGAAGTAAAAAGGCAACTTAAATCTAAGACATACATTTACAAGGTGTGATACAGGACTACATGCAAAGATTAATTTATAGATCTTGTATATAAAAAAATAATACTATTGAGAGCCAGAATGATGTTGTTCAAAAGAGCATTTAAGACTAATTAAACAAATGCATAGCCCTAAAAAAAAAAAAAAATCAATGGGACTTTTTTTAAAAAAAAAAAAAATCAATGGGACTTTTTTTTAAAAAAAAAAACATGGATTAAAATAAACAGTTTCCACTGATGGTTTGCTAATTAACATCACATTATATAAACACATGTTCAGGAAACTGGTGTAGTGTCAGAAATGTGCACACAGTTGCAGTTCATCTTTACACAGGAAAAATGCCAATGGCTAGAAATGAAACCATAAGTAGAAAAAAGACATTTTTGACCATTTTTCTTAAGTTACTAGGTTAGGTTTTGGTTGCTCTATTAGTTGCAGTATTTTCCCTCGTTTCTTTTCCAAAGGCACTAAAAAACAAAGCAGTTTTGTTTTTTGTTTTTTTAAATGTCATTGTGACCCAGACCCAGCACCTCTAACAGTCCTTTAACTTTGCCCTGAACTTGATACAAACAAGGAAATGTAGTAAGATCAGAGATGTAAACATGTCTAGACAAGGACCAAACTCAGGAGTGGGGGACATGTTTGGCAGCATGGAGTGAAGGACAAACACAGATAACGGAGGGGGAAATGTAGCAGAAAGATACTGCAAATGCTGAAGGAACATGTTTTTTACTTTGACAATTAAAACTTTTCCCCACAATCAATCAAACAATTCAACTGAAGATACTTGATTTGTGAAAATTAATGTTTGGTAGCGAGGGTTCTCCAAATTAGACCAAATGTTTTTCCCTTGATGGTTTCCCTTTCCCTCCAGGTCCCTCATACTGTACAGTGTTTGCTGGATTGAACTCCATCTGCGTGTGCGGACTGTGGCTCGATCCAAAACAAGAAACCAGCCTTGTCTCAATAGCGTAGACGCCCGTATACATCAACCCATTATACTAACAAATAAATTGAATCAGAGCCATTGTGAATGATCAGAATCATAGGGTCAGACCAAGCTTCAAAGCAGAGATGAGTTTCACATTCTGACAGAGACAGTAGGACAGTTAGTGATGAATACGAAAGACTAAGTCACTGCCAGCAGCGACGTCTCGTCAGGCACCTAAGACAGATGTCAGAAGATTTAGAAAATAAAGGGCTGAGCATGTAAAGACAAGCAGTCCCAGAAGAAAGTGAATATATGGCTGTTACAGGAACTCTAGCAGTTTAACGAATAGGCATTAATTAACAATATGTTGCTATTGCATTTAATAAAGACTTTTTGGCTCTGTCTCTTGTGTTAAACACAACCATTAAATGACTAATCATTCTGCATTTCTACACACGTCCACCTTTAACGACAAAAAGGTGCAATGTCTGCATTTAACTTTGGGTCTTTGTATAATGGTGGAGTAAGTCTGTCACACACACATCAATCTCATTTGAGGACCAAGGTGCAAATACATTTTCTCACATATCCAGTAAACAGTCCTGCTATTAAAATCTACTATAGTGAGTTGAGACTAATAAATCAAATACTGAAACAATATAAACGAACCCCCTGTCGTCTTCTGAAGCCATCGTCATCACAGCTTAGAAAATGAGCATTAACAAATGGGCCAAAACTTCTGAATCACACATCAGATACATTTTGTCTCATGTTTCTTATTCGAAATGTGAAGCTGTATTTTTTTAAAAATCCACCAAAACTAAATTTTTGTTCAGGTTCAATTTTTGTTCGGGTAACAGTAATTCTCAGTCACGCCAGAAGGTGGCATCAAGAGACGAGCTCCAGTTTGTTTAGGGCCACAGACAAAAGGTTTCAGTTTTAAAAGGAGTCTAATCAGTCAAGTAACATGACAGTACTGTGAGGTTGGAGGTGGCCTCTCCAGTCTGAAAACTGACTGCAGTAGACTGATCAACTAGTGACCAACCTGAGTTTTACACAGACTGCACTCACACACAGAGATTGACATAAACACGTCATCCCAATCATCATAATCACCAAATTTAATACAGTTCTCTTTACTGTATCAGTAATTTGTGGTTAAAGAAAAATATTGCCTATAAACGTTTCATCAGTTAGTCCAAGAAATGTTTCTGACTGTCAGATAACGGGTAACAACATTTTTGTGTCCATCTTAGTCTAGGTCCTTTCACCTTTGGGTGGAACAGGTTGATATGTTATGGTCTGGACTTTGAAATGTAGCCATCTTCCCCAGACTCTAGATGATAAAAGGTGCTCATCTGTGAGGATGACATTGAAGCTGCAGGTGAAAATGAATCTTCTGCGGACCATCCCTTGGCTTCACTTTCCTCCCTCTCTACTAACTCTACTTGCTCTCTCCTCTCCATCAGTCTCCTCTCGGCTCTCTTGATCTCTTTGTATTAGTGTGGCAGCGGAATGAGGACCTCCACATAGTTGAGAGGGAAGAATCCCGACTGGCCGTTGAGCATGCCCTCATACCAGTTCTCGTCGATCTGATTGGTCAGGGTGATGATATCGCCCTCGCGGAAGCCCAGCTCTCCCTCGTTCTCTGGCTCAAAGTCGTACAGTGCCTTACAGCTTGGCTGCTCTGGGGCTGAGGAAACACAAGTATGGAGAGAAAAGATGTAAATGGTTTGAAGAAAGCAGGAAACTTCAGGATGTTCTCACTCAGTGAAGGGACACGGCAGTGCCAGTTTCAGGAAAAGGTGAAACGTGCACTGTAGTTCACACTTTTTGATGCATGTTAACAGCTCATTAGTATGTGATAGTGCTACACAGTAGTACTGCAAATAAGCTCACAGGTCTAAACGTTGATCAGAAACCACAGTATCCTATGACAACAGGTTTCTGTATGACTGTCGTCCTCCTCCCTGTCTGTAGTTTCCTCCATCTAGCTGTTTCTCTGTGACCTCACATAGATCAGCAGAGGAGAGTGGTGCTCCATGCACAGACAAACTACCCTGTTTTTCTCGCCAAACAATTTTCTCATTGTATCAAGTTTACCCCACAGACTGCTGGGTAGGCTAGAGATGAGGAAAGCTTTGGCCTCTTATCCTCTGTGTTTTACTCTCTACTATATCAATTTGTAAGACCAGGGGAAAAAAATGTATAAACACATCATGGAGTAAGACCAACTCTGAAGCAACTTCACCACAGTAACAAACAATTGTCCAGAAGTAGGTTATTTTACAAGAGACTCTTTGGATGCAAGAGAAGAATCTGTTTATTCCAACAATGATCAGCACCAACTATACTTCTGAAAACATTCACAATCTACTTTTTTGTTTTTTTATATAAATAAAAAAAATATTTAAATAAATATTTGAAACATACACCCAACACTATCTTTTAAGTCTGGACTAAGTCCAAACCCTTTCATTTTTATTTGAGAATATATTAGAGTTAATGTCAATTAGTATAATTTTTATTCAAATTTAAAATTAAGTCTGGACTTTCATATAAAAATGTTACAAACACTGCTAATCACTCATTCTTAATGAAGTGTTTATTTTATCTAACTCCCACCGTAACCACTTATAATAAGTGAGAACCAGATGCATTCATTAGGTAATATTTATTTATATCATATAGCTTACTAATTATGCTAATATAAACTCAACGTCATTAAGTAAACAATACTTTAATTACATGAATTTTAAGAAGAGCAGTGTCCCCTAAACATTAAACTGCAAGTAAAACCACATCTACTCTGTTTTGTTCCTACGATAATGGGTTTAATATGACTTGTTTACACATTAACACACTAATAATGTTCTGCATATTATCTGATATGGTGGGAGGACAGGAAACAGAAATATTGGTACAATAATGGCTCATCAACCTCAAAAGCGTAAAATACTGATGCAAACAGCTCACAGTATTGTTTCTAACACTAATACTGATTCTGACTGACAAACAACTACAAATAAAAAGTTAGAATTAATTATAATTTTGGCACTAGCTGCATGTTAGTTAATAATTCTTGCCAAAGCACTGGTCTAAAAAGCTGTGAGGTGTAACGCTAATTGCCTGAGCACAAATTCATTACTCTTAAATATTAACAAACTGCACTATAGTCTAAAAAAAAAAAAAGTGAATACATAAAATCACATTAGAGGACATCAAACATGACACCTACTGATCACATGGGCTCAGGTTTAACAAAACGTCACAGATATGTATGTAACTGTATACAACTGTATGTAATGTTTTACAATATAAATATGATGCAGCTTCATCATTTACAGGTTGATACGTCTGTGTCTTTACTGATTTGTGTGTGATCTGTTTGTTTGATCTGTTCTAAGATTAGAGAGATGCTCCTTGAATAAATAGAATTGTTAATGTTATTTAACAATATGTTAAGTAAATATGTGTTTAAATCAAGCGTTGCGTTCATGCTTTTAAGCTGCACATGCTCCATAAATCACCAATTGTGAGCTGAACCTGTGAGAACTCACTCATACCACACGTCATTCATTTCACTGAAGGATGTACAAACACAGAGGAGCATTTCAAAAACCACAGCTACAATTGTGACTCTGAAAAATGGCCCACACAATCTTTGACTCACGCAATCTGGGTTTCCGAAAGGACAATCTGGCCAAGTGAAAAGGCGGCTCTGATGATGTCACGGGAAAAAGGAACAAGGTCAGTTGGAGAAAGGCCATTCAGATGACAGGACAGGACACACACACACACACAGAAACACACACACAGACACACACACACACACACGCACACATACACTCATTCCTCCCCCTACACATCCATTCTCTCATGGTCAACGGCTGAGTGTATTTGAGAGTCAAACATTCAGTGCATGCCACCACTCACAAAGCCTCACAAACAGACTGGAAGAAAAGAAAAACAAATGCATGCCTAATGTTTCCCACATATTTTTGCTCAGTGTCACTGACTGCTTGCAGGTCTTTAATAATCATGACAGCTGTGGGGGTTTAGTTCCTGTCATATTTCTAAGAATGCAGGCCTGCTGCTTTGGCTTGGTGCATCTTCTGCGTGTATAGAAACAGCTGGATGTTTGGTTGTTGTTACTTTCTGGAATGGCAGCTTTCCTCCACAGCTTTTTTTGTGGCTTTGAGAGTGATGTAAGTGTAGGGGTGAAAACAAAAACAATGACAGAGTTTTTGTTCTTTGTTTTGTCAAGATTCTCTGGTGCCAACTATACAGTCTGCCACTTCATCATTTTGACATATATAGTTAGTTCAAAGTCATATTTACTCAACGGTTCATAATTAGATTATAAAATGTTTGTGTTGATCTGGGATAACAACTTTTTAAATATTTTTTAGGGCCCATCAGTTCTTTCTCACCTGAGTTGCATGAAGGTGGAGGGGCCATTGAGGTTGAGTATCCGCCATTTGAATGGTTGTTGTCTCCAAAGTCAAAGATAGGTTTGGGCTTGGGTGTGTATTCACGTCTTGGTCGAGACTGAGCCTCATTCATCCTGTTCGAAAATAGAAATCAATGAATCACACATTCTTAAAATGAACAGATGCTGACAATGATGTGTGGGGGGGACTAAACTAGACTTGAAAAGCCAGCCAGAAGTATCATACAGTATATTGGTTTTTGTGTCAGGGTTTATTACTGCACCTGTCTCTGAGTTTGTCAGAAAGCTCCTCCAGCACCTGCACAGCCTGTCTGTGGTACTGCAGCTGGGACTCCACCAGAGATGAGAGCTGGCTGACCTGCTCAATCTGCACACACACAAATGTGCAAGACAATCAATGTAATTGTACTGACCAGTCTAAAGGACAAACAGTTCAATATTCTGGATAATAAATAATACAGTTCATAATAGCTCCAGTGCTTCATATTCTGCACCTTGGTCATAGCTTATCATGAAGTATATTGGTAATAAATAATCTATACATTTCTTTGACAAAACAATCATAACCCATGGTCTGCTTTGCTTTATATGAAACAATCAGAGGGTAATTAATAGATTAACTGACCAGACTACTGTATTCAAAAGTTTAAAAATTATCTTTTGCACTAAAAAGTACACACATCTAGTATTTCAACAGTCATAGGAAATATTATGAAAGGGGAAATATGGAACAAAAAAAAAACTTACTCCTGCACTAGTTATATTGCAATAATCAAACTAACCCCTTACCTGCCTACCAATAATCCACTTTATTAATGTACTAATTCAACTTTGAATCATTTGGGAGGATGTAGTTTCTGAGGGTTGTAGTGGGAGGGATGTTTCTATTATTTTGTCCATCCCTTTTCCTCTGCTGTTTGCAACAAGAGCAATTTTCAAAGTTCTTTACAGGTTTCCATTTTTACTTTCTTAGATATGTATATAGTTGTCATAGATTATAGTATCTTTATCTTACCCATTTATATTTGTAAATAATCATATTTCTTATTCTCTATTCTTTTCTTATTCTCTGTACTATTCTACTATATCTCTACTTCTGAGGGAACAACTGTAACATAACATAATTTCCCCTGTGGATCAATAAAGTCTTGAACAAACACGTCTCTGTATAATACAACACAGTTTAATAGCAACACAAACTGCAGACTTTAAAATGATCATAAAGTTGCGTCAACTTCTCTAAAACTGTTCCAACACAAACTGAAATCTCAAAATTTATGACAGAGGGTTTATTGTAGGACTGTTGTATTAGGCTACCTTTGTTATAGGTATGTGTACCTGCAGTAATAAACTGGCAACTGAGTGTATGCTCTAATCAGTTTCACACTTTGCCTCCTCACCTACAAGTGTGTTCACCTGCTTTTATGTACCTGGCAAACAACAGCTCTGAGAAACTGAGAAACCCAAATAGTGATTAAATATTATAACTGTTCATCTAAGCTATTTAAAGGCATGTTTATCTGTTGTGTCAGTGTTGTTTGTGCTTAATGGGTGTGTTGCATCAATCTCTACAAGTGTAACTAGTGCTATGTTTGTTATGTGGGTGTGCAGTGGAAAGCAGCCTTTTGAAGCTCAGTTTGAAGCTTGGGTAAACTCTGTAGTGAAGCAAGTGATGAAATGTTTGACATGATAAAGTTGTGGCAATAGCTATAACAAGAAGGCCCAGTCTGTGAAAAAAACAAAACAAAAAAAACTGCATCTATCCTTTGAAATTTTCCTCATTAATATCTGCAGATCAACATATTGGGGATTGAGGAATTTTGAATCTGTATTTTTATATTTGAGGCACATGAATATTCTTTTACCCAAAGTGGGTAAAAGTCACAAATGCTGGAATGTTGTGTTAAGGATGACTAACAATCAGAAGCTATCTTTATAGTTGATGAAATAGATAACGGTGATCAGAGAGAAATGCCTGGCCTTTGGATGCAGTTACAATTCTTTTCATTTCAAGGGGGATAGGCCTTCAAATTATGCTAATATACGAACATTAACAACACACACTGAACAGTATGAAATAACTCCTCACGTCAGTTTCCAGCAAGTTGTACATGCTGGTCTCAGCCACTTCCTTTGACTCATGAAACTTCTCCAGCGCCTGTCGGACCTCCTCATCTGGGATCTTGCCCTGACGCTTTTTCTTGTAGTCATAGTCCAGGCGACGGCCTTCAAGCTTCTTAAGGTGGTGCTGTAATGGTCAGAGGCAGTTAGTTTGGTGGTTATTTATTATCTCACAAGAACTACAGTTTGACAAAAAAAGAGGGATGACTTTGACTGGTTTCTTTTCATGTTGAAACACAACAATCATCAGTCAACAAAGTGAGTTTATTGGTAAATACCTGTATCTCTCTGAGGTCCTTGTCACAGAGTCCTTGCAACGGATCAATAAAGTTCTGTTTGACATCAATGTCTAGAGAGTCTTTGACTTCTGCCATTCTCTTCATGGCCTCTCCTACGTCTACTAGTGCTCCACCTGAACCACACAGACAAACATTAAAGGCTCAGTGATATTTGGAAATTTACAGTTTACATTTGTAGTTATTACAACAATCAGACCACAATTATAGAAACAGATGATATCTGTAAACAGTTCTGCTGAAGCACACAAGCACAACCCTGCACACACTAAAACCATTATTACATAGACAACATTTGTCTGCCAGGAATTTATTATTCTAAACCCCAACACATAGACACACTCATCTTACCAAAGTTAGTGTCCTCCCCCAGTTCCCGTCCATACTTGGCCATACACTCCCCTAGCAGCCCCTCGGCCTGAGGATAGCCCGGATTCTTCACCTGACCACGAATCTTAGACATGGTGTTCAACATGGATAGTTTGGCCCGAGATGCTGGGGACAGGGAGTTGAAACAAATGTTGATCAAAGAGTTTTAAACAGTCTAAATACATACATGTAAGCAGATTACGTTCTCACCTGGGTTGGGCTGAAGGTACTCGGATGTTTTGGAGATTACATCCACTACTGCTTTACTGGTCACATCTACTTTCTACAAAACACAGTGAGCACACACACAAACATCACAACAGAGCTAACGTAGAGCTACTGCACAAAACTAGAGTAAAGGTCACAAACAAAAGATGTATCCTGATTAAGCTTCTGTTAGACATTACTTACACGTGCTTGCTCATAGTTTTTTGCACAAGTATTTAAAAAACATATCTCACTAAATTATTCTTTTAAATTATGGATACACAAAATATAATATTTATTAATACCTTAAATTCACATGCACATGACATAGGGCTCTTAACCAGGGCACAGTGTTAAATAATTGGAACTGGCTGTTTTTTTAATTCAATTTACTCTCATATTAGACAACTTGAGACCTGGACCAGTAAATTTTTGGCAATTTTTGCTTTCAAAATGACTTCAACAGTTTCAAGTATCAGAGTATTGCGCCAATTCTTTTGGCTCCACTATTACATTTCAGGAATCTAATGTCAAGTTTTCACACTCATCCACAGCTTTGAAAGTTCTTCATTAACACTTTAAATGAGGTGCAGATAGAAGTGAAGGTAGCATGTTTGTACACTGTCAAAAAACAAAAAAAACCCCAAAAAGACAGCCAAGCCAACAGCTTTGATTGAAGCCATTTCCATAGAACGATTCCTCTCTTACCCGTTCCAAGTCTCTGAAGTCATCATCAAGTTTAGTTCCCTCTGCGCCTCCGACTTTCTCACTTACCATCTAGAGGGAGAGAGAGAGAGAGGAAGACAGAAACAAGGGAGAGAGAGAAGAGTGCAAATTAATGAATGCTGCTCATAAGGCTTTCAGCTCATGTCTAATTGATGCATTCAAATGCTTTCTGTGTAGAAAAACAATAATGGACATGTCTTGTTTTAGGATATCGTATATGTGGAGTGCAGCATATTGTGTTGTACTAATCCTACCTTTACCCTATAATCAAAAACTAACAAGAACAGATAACAGAGCAGCAAAGCACCAGAAATCAAACAACGAATAACAAGATGAACAGTGTTACACAATTCCTTCCGTTTATGCTTCACAGGATGAAGAAATGTAGAACAAACTAACTCCATTATTTCTACTTCAAAACTGACAACATGCTACAACTTAAGTAAACTAAAACATGCTAATTGAAAGCATGTGCATCTCTCAGCTTGTTTTTAGGTCTGGCAAAAGCATAAAAGATGGAAATCAGCCCCTTTTCTGTACATGTACAGTGCAAGAGCTGTTGTAGCCTACATAGTTTATTATGCATTATTCATTATTATGAGAAGGGTCAAAAAGAGTCAGAGTCAGAAAGGTAAATTAAATGAAACGGTTACTCTGGCTTTGCAATAAAACTGCTGCCGTGACAATTTATGATAATTAAAATCTTTGCTGCTGTGTCCATGAACTATATGAGTTTCTCCAAGTGGAACAGGCAGAAAAACTATTTCCATTACCACTGCTAAGATAATAAAAATGGCACACAACAGACCTTCGTTGTATCTTGTAGACCTACTCTACAGAGACAAGAGCAAACCACAATGGCTAATTTGTGCTTTTCTTTGGTTTTCGTGACTCCAGTCAGAATTTGTCACAGTACCTTTGTAGAAATAAAACTTTTGTCACACTACATGCTGTTAGGAATCTGTCTGAAATTGGAACAACACTGATGTTAATCTTTAAATATTTCCCACAGTATTAACAGTGGGTCAAATCAAGCTGTCTGGACAGTTAATAAAACACCACAACAGAGATCCTGGAAAAGGAATAAAAACATTTGATATTTGAATTTAATTCTGTGAAACACTATTGTAAATATAAGATTCATAAAAAAAAACTAAGCATGTGAATAATTGGGGATTATTCAGGCAGGTTGACTTATTAGTGTCAAGTGAATTAGTTTTCAGATCAATGTAATCTAATTTCAATACTGACACGAAGGCAACGTGATCTTGACAATAATGATGATCATGATTAAGATGCTAGTTTCCTTTTCTTTCCTTTCCTTAGTAAAATTCAATCATTTATGACAGAGTAACGGCAGTTTGAGTAATTTCCTTTATGACTCAAACTACTGTTAGGGACCATGTTGTGGTTATGGGAATTACCAGGACTTTCTGGGCCTGACAGAAACACTCATTTAAAGACCATTATGATGGACACAAAGCAAATAAATATGTAATATATGTAATATATATATATGTAAAATTTAAATAAGTATGTTCTACTATTACTCAGAGTCCAACGTATAACTCTAAAACAGAAAATAAAAGTGCATCGAGGTTTCTCAGCAGCAGATGACAAACTTAGCCATCTAGTATTAGTATCTTCATGTTATAGTGCTGAATCTCTGCTGTACACAGAAGGCACATGACAGGGGGCCTTGAGGGATTCGGGTCACAAGTAAAGATACAGCCTCAACTCTGAGACTACTCAACATTTGACTGCCTCCAAGGAAGGATAAGATTATGGTTTGCAGTGCTAAGTTTTTGCTATCTTAAGACTTCTAGGGAATGGTGATCAATTTAATTCATAGTTGGGTGTTTCCTCTTCCTATCATAAGACACTAAACTTCTAATCTTTTCTTATTTTGGGATGTAGAAGTGTGAATTATCAGAATACTAGCCACTAAATATTGTTGACCTTTTTCCTTTGGTGATGAAATCATTCAGTTCTCCGACCTAAGGTAACATTTTATTTACATGCACACAAGCTCAGAGTAACAGAGTCCAAACACATCCACAGAAGGTTTTCATCTGGAAGTGTTGGGATAAACAACACGTAAAGCTACACAGAGGGATCCTACTGTAACAGGTATTCTTTTCATCATAATGACTGGGTATTAGTTAAATAGTAGTGCACTATCACAAAGCATGGTTCAGGCTTTTGTTTGGCTTCAGGTGGCTTTAAGATTGCAAGCCCCAGAATAGTGTTGTTTTATACAGAGGCCTAGGAACCAAGTATGTGTCAAGAGGCAAAGTAGTGGCCTGCTGTGGATTCCTATTGTTTATTTTTCATTTGTAACGCTTCACATGGAAATCAGGTGGTAAACAACAGGTGGTGGGTAAAACCACTTTTTGTTCCGCTCTCACTTCAAACTCACGTATTACCTGCAGAACACATGATGGCCTTTGATCAAGCTGTGATATGTAATGAGACATTTTCAGAGTGGAATTAAAAGGGTGAAAAAAAATGGCTTCAAATGCAGGGTCGTCTCAAACAGACATGGTGAGAGAAAACAAAATGACATCCTAGTCTTACACCTGTGTGAGGTCACAGCTGGTTATAAAAAGACATCACTGTCACCACAGTATGTGAGCAAACGTCACTTCAAAAAGGAAATTATTTTACTGTGACTGATCACAGAAAGGGAAGGTGTTAAAATTTACCAGCCAACATAAGAAGCTGGCTGACATTCCCATTACATAAATGGAGCTTAGCAAATGTTCAACCAAGATGACCATTTGATTCAAACTCCAACTCCCTCTTGGTTGTTTGCAGTAAATCTGAAAACCTTCAATGATTATTTAACCCTTTATACACCTACAGGAGCCAAGCACTCATCAGCTTTGACAGCACAACCTAATATCATTTTACAGTAAATGCACCTGCACCTGTCCTTTCACCTGCACCTGCATTATGACTTGATCTTGATTAAGAGTAAAAATAACCAAAATGGGGATTATACTGAGGACTGATTATAATTCCTATAAACCAGTTTAATCCTCGATGATGTTTGGACCTGACTCTAATCTACTTTTTATCCACCTATCTGTAAACTAATCTCTCCTGACTTCGCTCTGTTTAAGCGTCCAATATGATGAACATTTTGGGCCAGGGGGAATAAAGTGTGCTGCTTGCAAAATGTTCAGGTTTTGAGTGGTCCAATAAATCCATTAAGAAAATTAATAAAAGTAATATGAGTTATATACTTCCTATAGTATATAGATATATAGATTTGATGCTTCTTCCAGGGTTAAAATCTAAAAAGAGTCATAAAAAGTAACCACTGGATATTACAATTTTACTAAGGCCATTCTTGACTGCAGTTGTCTGGCAGGAGTCCATTAATTTCTGGTGACCAAACAGTGTAACTGGGCATCTCTGTCTCATCTCAGTTTGCTGTTATTAGTGATTGTTAAACTCAAGGTAAGGGCAGCAACAGTTAGCTCATTATATCTCTATTTCAAATGTGTCTGATGTTTTCTTCACATCAGATGGTGCTTCACATGAGCGGCATTGTCCGTTGCAATATTTCTAAGTGTTATCCCTTGTCCTTGCATCTGACCATAACTCTGACCAAACATTTTAGACTTTTAACTTTATTGGTGCATAGATTACCTGCACATAAGATAAACTGCACAATTATTCTTCCTGGATAAGGTCTAAAATTTGTCTGGGACAAACCCTACCTACTACCACATCCAGAACTTCTCCAATTGTAATTTGTTATGGTGGTTTCCAGTGTCTTATAAGTGTGAAATATCAGATTTTAGGATTTAGTGTACTAATTCTCACACAGAGAGGAAAGGAGAGATAGTAAAGTAAAAAAAAAAATTTTTTTTTTAAATTAAAAAAAAAAAAAGAGAAAAAAAAAAAGGATGTGTGCACTACGAGGCACCGATATCATTTCCACAGCCAACTTCCTGCATGGCTCCAGTGCAGAAAATCTGAGGTATGTCAAGAGTTATTGACTCTCATGGATTTTTGGCAAGAGCAGCAGCTGCATTGCAGTCAAATAAAGGGAAAACACTCTTCTGCTCTCTCACCTCATCATCCCTAAAGGGGACACTTTCTCCTGCATTAATCCACTTAATCTCTCCCAGTTACCTTTACTACTCATTTCCATTACAGCCAGTACCAACAGGCCTGAAATGACAGCTTGCAATTTGTGTTTTTTTTTTCTCCCCTCCCTCAAAACCAAACCAGCAGGGATCTGAGCCTGTTCCTGACAGGAAGCTGGGGCAGAAACCAAATGTCTTTCCTGCTTAGATCAGCAGGGGTAGGAAGAAAAAAGACTCAAAAATCTTTGTAGTCGTCCCCGCCCAGAGAAGCTGGGACAAAATTAAAAACATTCACACCAGTATACAGACATCACCTCCATGGCCAGCTGTGACATTTTCAATGCAGTGGGTGCAAAAGCTTTACCCCTCAAATATTGATCTGTGTGAACACTAAACACAGCTGGGGGAGGGTGGAAATAGGTGTTTTCAAAGAACCACAACTAAAATTTGTTCAGGTTTCACCCATGGTAAAAAAAAAAAAAAAGGAGGCTCTGGCTCGGTTTGGTCGCATTGTCCTAGTTTTAAGTATATAGTTTTGTACTGACTCACCCGGAGAGTCCCTGGGGCAAACGGGGCTAATGTTTACCACAGGATGTGAACTGAGTGATCTGAATTGGTTCACCGCTGTGTAAGGTGATTTAAAGGCACCATAAATGGCTTATTGTAGCATGATAACTTTATTTAGCATCAGTTTAAATTAGTTAGCATTACTTCATGTCCGAAGATGCCTGTTTAACTTTAACGTTAGCTGTTACAAAAAACAAACGAAAACAAAAAAACACGCAGTGCCAAATAAAAATAACACTGACATTTGACACACTTACACAAAATGGTTTGTAATTATTGCCTCCTGCCGTCAACACACAATAACATGACACATTAACACAGCTTTTATCAACATTAGCCAGCCGTTAACCGTTACTAGCTACTGGTGCTAAACGATGCTAGCTGCTAACGATACATGACAGTTGCTAGCTAAAGAGAAAGAAGAAGAAGAAAGGGAGAAAAAAGTTGTGCAAACCTGACTGGCTTTGTAAAACTGCTTCTTCAGGCCCGCTACAGACATCTTGAAACCCCGGCTGTCTTCAAGTTCCGACGCTGAAGTTGTAAATAGGTCACAAAAGTACTAAAGTTAGCGGTGTAGTTTGGGAGGAAAGGGGCCAGTTGCTGTAATGTTTAGGAGGACTCATAGGATAGCACAGCCGTCACTCCAAGTCGGGACACGCCAACTGACCACGTCCACGTCGAGGGGGTGATTCTCCTCCACTGTCACCGAAGATAACCCGGGGGTGAGGTGAGATGAGAGGTGGGGAAACAACCTCCGCAGTCAACGCCCGGCGCGAAAGTTTCCCGGTGGATTGATACGTTGATACGAGCCACCAATTCTGCCTCAAGCCACTTTGAAGAAATCAAGTTTCCCGAGTTTAACACGGCAGATTCAGCCTGATGTTTAGATTATGGCACACTGCCCCCTGCTGGATGGAGCAGGCACATACCCCCTCCAATACACGTCCACCCTTCTCATAAATACAGGAGAAATGAGAAGGCAAAAATAAATAGGATGATTACTCTATGCAAGTGATGGCTCCTTCAATCCTACTTTCTCTATAGTTTGGACAGTGTATAAGCACTGTGCCCTACATTTTCTCTGAGGTCATTTTAAGGAAATGCAAAATACGTCCACAAAAAAACAGGCTGCAAAATTAGATAATAGATCAATAATTAGGCAATAAGAGACCCATTTTAAGGCCCTTTATCGAGGCAGTTTATCTTGAGCTCTAGTTGTTCATATCCTCGAGCAAAATTTAAGTTAAATCAGCGCAAACCATCTGAGAAAAGGCAGGCCTGAAAGTATTTGGGGCCATTTCAGTTCTGGGGGGGAGGCAAAGCAGTTGCATGCCTTATCTGGATGGTAAACCAGCCATAACTTGAAAACTTCACACTGTCCCATTTTTTTTTTCACTGTCCTACTTTTGGATTTGTGTAAAAAGGTTTTAAGATAAACATCTCTGAGATTTCTGACGATAATAATCTGACAGTTAAGGTGAGCTGAATTTCACTTGTGGTGCTCAATGTAATTAAGAACTTCAGCAACATGTCTTTGTTGCTCAGAAACAGCCTAATATCATGGCGGGGAGGTAGGGGAGCATATTTTTTGTGATTGGAGAGGAGAGACACTGTGCTTTTAAAGATAAAGTCATAAAGATGAAGTCATTTTACCTGGATTAAAAACACACTCAGGGACCTGGTGGGGTTTGTGAACCCCATCTTGAGAACTGCAGTTATTATCTACCATTTGCTGCTTATGATGCACTAGATGTTTCCAACAGAGATTATCATTTTCCTCCTACTTTAACATTGAATATATAAACCAGAATGGCAAAAGTGGCAAAGATAGATAAGTTTTACTCCTTCGGTGCAGTTAACTTTGACGCAAGACAAAGGTAGTATTTGTAGAGCAAATACTGTATAATCTAAGTGCGTAATGTCAGCATAGTGTTGTGAATGTCATCCAAGGGGCAGCTAAAATAGGTGTATTGTTTAGTGACACAGAGGAACTGGGTTCATCTAAATGAGTCAGAAAATACAATTTTATGGTCCCTTTTTAAATTGCCCTTTTAGAGTTTGTTTTTTTTTTTTTTTTTTTTAAACTTCCAGGACAAGCATTTCTAGCCACCATGTTTGGTTTCCTTCAGATATTGGTGGAGTGGTGCAGTCATGGTGCTTCTGGTCTCTGCCACCTCTACTCAGGATTTCGGGAGCTCAGCCAGAGCGGCCATCAAGTTTTTTGACACTTCTCTTTCCAAGGCCCTCCTCCCTTAATTGCTCAGTTTAGCTGGGCAGCCAGGTCCAGTTCCTGGTTGTTCTATTTAAGCGTTTAAAAGTCCACTGTGCTCTTGGTACCTACAATAGATCAGAAATGTTTTTGTATCCTTCCCCTGATCTGTGCATCAGCACAATCCTGCCTATGAGCTCTGCAGGAAGTTTCTTCCACCCCATCATTTAGTTTTGGCTCTGATGTTCATGGCCAGCTTTTAGGCCTTATATAGAAAGGTGTTTTTCAAAGTCGTGTACAATCAATTAGATTGACCACCAAGAAAAAAATGGGAAAATTTCAAATGTTGCAGCAAAGTTACAATGTGATATTAACATTTTTTAAAATTTTAAATACATTTGCAAAAAAAGATCTGTTTTCACTTTGTCATTATTGAGCGCAGATTGATGAGAAAAGAAATGTCTTTTTTTATTATGGCACAGTACTGCAACATAAAATGTGAAAAATGAAGGGGTCTGGACTACATGTACTGTATCACCTGATCTGTTTCATGAAACTGTGATTAATGTATCATTTTATATGACTAGAATATAACAGGATAAAAACCACTACAACTTTTTTTTCATTGTAAAAAGACTTTTATTACATTCTTAAATCCACATATTGTATCACCATTGTGCAATAACACTTTACTGTGTTAAAACCTCTTGGGCCTTATATCCATGACATATAAATTATTTCTTATTAAAATCTATATGGATTTAATAATAATAATCTTAAAATAGAATGAAAATATCATAAACAGAAGGATCATGACAAAAGAGAAACTTTTAGGGAGACATCTTTAAAAATGCTCTTTAAAAAAAATAGAATTACATCTCTCCAAGACAAAAAGGACACTAAACTGATGAGAAACGAAACCCCAAACAGTACATATACGGATAAAAATTAAGAAACAAAAAGATCACAACAAAACCAACACAAGATTCTGAGATTATAATCCATCATTTATATTTATTTTACTATATTTACTTTTTTTTTATATATCCTATTTCATCTATTACTGAAACTTGAAAAAGTCTTGCAATAATGATATTAGACAGGGGTAAAATCTTTGATACTTCTGTAATCAAACATTCACAAGAACATGTACTGTACACAGTGATCAAGGTTTTAAGGTCTTCTATGTTGGTGCAAGGTGTCTTGCTAGCTAGACTAACAGACACTGTAGGACAGAGAGCCCAGCTATCTCCCTGAGTAAACGGAAACGTAAGTGCAGATCTCCAGTACTGCCCCCTGGACAGAATCTAGGCCTGCAAAAACTGTAAAGTATGCTGAATCTTTTGAAATCAGCTTTTAACACTATCTGACTTTAACACACAAAGTATTGAACTTCGTTACAATCTGTAAGCATCATCTGGTCACATTAGCTGGTAGTCTACTTGTCTCATAGCTGGCTGTGTATTTGGTTCGCTATATTCTAAATATTATTACTTTGCTGTGCTGCAAGGTTGACATGTGCTGGAGTGCTTGTGAAAATATTAACTGTAATACATGGCAACAAAGGCCCAACACACTGAGAACAATGGGAAAGACAATATTGCACAATCCCACTATGCCACTGTCTTGTGTACACAGTAAAAAAAAAAAAAAAAAAGGGGTAATACCCCTTCATACTGTATGAGATAACATGAGGTATGGGGAAAAGCACTGTCCCAGCAGTGCAAAGCAAACCTGGCTGAAAAATTGAATAAAGCTAGATATCCAACATCTGTCATGTGATTGTCTTAAAATGCTTTACAAAGAATTAACAGCAGTGGTTTCTTAGATTGAAACCATTCTTTTTTTTAGTAGCTGCTTCAGTGTAGTGATAAGACGATGTAGTTTTACAGAAACACAATATGTCGCCCTACTTTGAAGATAAAGGTTTCATTTGTACACACCCTCATGCACCTCCAGAGACTTTACTTCAGATAGATCTGTATCTATGTAGGGCTTCCTGGGCCTTAAGGCTTGAACTGCTCTCATATGACAGAAAAGCAGTCAGAGAGGGTGTCCTCAGTATAAGTACATCCAGCATTTCAGTTTACTTTTGTTGTCCATTCAGTTTTAAGAGCAAAATAATGGATTATTTCAAGGATAGTTTGGTCATCACTGGCCTTTAAATTTCACCTCCAATTGTTTTACTTTCAAAGAAACTCAAGTATGAATGCAGAAAAACTAACTCAGGGGGGTAGCTGATGGCTCTGTCAACCCTTTCCTGTGCCATGTAGTGTTTGAAGAGGGTGAGGTAGTAAGGGAGTGGGGAATAAAGAACAGAGGATTAAATTCTCCAATCAGAACGTCTTGGCTGCCTTGGCAGCACAATCTGCCCGACCCCAAAGCAGTGAGAGCTGAGACAGACAATGAATCCCTCTAACTAATGTCTAAGGAGCTTAAACAACACCACCACCCACCTGTCCACTCTATATTCTTTGCCCTTTAATCAACCATTGATGTAGTTAACTATCACATTTTAACATCAAATTCTCTCTCTTTTTTTTCCAGTATGCCTGAATACTCATCATTAGCGGGGGCCGTGGTGTGACAGCTCCAGATGCTCCTCCACCAGAGTACATAACCCCACAGTGGTCGGCTTCCCAGCACCTTGTTCATACAACTTTTTACAGTAGGAGGGTGTATCTAGCATTACTGACTGGTTTATTGTTAAGTTTCACAGATGGCAGTTTGAGTGCGAACCCGTAAAATCTTGTGCTAAGAGTTCATTTTGGATTTTAACAAGGACTCATAAGTGCTAATTATCCACTAGATTTTCTTTTCAATGACAATGTTTTCATCACAGGACCCCAAAGTATGGGCAGGCAGTATCTGTTTGAAAGACCTGAGCACAAACACAACGTTACCCTCCTCCTCCCCACTCTGTATGAATTAACAACTGCTCTTATCTTACATGATAATATAGGTTTTAATATGCATGTGTGTGTGTATACATATATATATATATATATATATATGTAAAAAACGAACATCTGAAAATACTTTCACAATACCTCTGTGACTATCTCACTCTCACTCTCTAAGTGGCATTTGCAAAGGGAAAAGGTATTAGGACTGAGGTCATTGATTGCTTTAAAAAAAAAAAAAAAAAAAAAAGAGCTCACATCAGTGTCTGAGAGTGTGCTCATAAAAATACCTACAAAGATCAGCATAAGTGCTATGTTTTGTGCTCTGTGTGCAAGCGTTTGTAGGTGCATGGCGGCAGACACTGAATGTTTGCCCATGATTCACACAGTTTATAAACCCTGTCTGCTTGTGAGTTTGATCATGGTCCCTTTAAACAGTTTGTTCATGTGTTACAAAACTGTAAAATGTGGGCACTACCAAAAAAAAAAAAAAAAAAAAAAGTTGAGTGAATGATTAAATTGTTACTAGACTGACAACTGAAACAGGCATTGTTACTGCAAACCTCCAAAAAGCAGGTGAGGATTTTAAGTATGTACATTCTATATCAAGCCTAGGGCTGTGCTGAATGGTAAAAGGAAAAGGGGGTACATTCAAAAATAGCTTACAGGAACTGTGAGAACGATAAACGTCAAATTTATATTATAAAGGAATTCAGCTTGATAAGAGGTTTATGGTCACCTCATAGAAAAATATTTTTTTTACATAGGCTTCTATTTAACTTTTTCTTTAACTCCCAAAAAAAAAAAAAAAAAAAAAAAAAAAAAAAAAAGAGGTAACATGCACTGAGCACCCAGCAGGAGTCCCTGCAGTGTTTCGGTGAAGCTGAAAGGACTGCCTTGCAGGGCAGTGTAAGCTACTCCACAAGGTTGGGAGTTCAGAGGTGAGAGGAGTGTGTCCTAAAGTGTAGCGTGCAGGATTGTCATTGAGCTGCTGGTTGATTTTGCCTCAGCTGGTTGCCACATTTTTTTTTTTTTTAAATCTCCCCCCCTCACTAAGCCTCAGTGTTTCTATGTGAATCAAACTATTTAACTAAGTGGTGCTAGCCCTCTGTGGAGTCTGGGAAGGTGATTTCACTGCCAAAAACCTCCCTATACAGAGGAGGAAAGGTATATGCTGTCTCAGGGTGAACCAGACGGAAAAACTCCAGTTTGTCGATGTGAAGGTTGCAAATGGACTTCATTATAGGAAGCTTCGACACCATCTAGACAGGACAAATAGAAGTGGAGGAGCAAAAAATAATTTAATTAATGAATTAATACAGTAGGTTAACAAATCATTATAACATGCATTTTCACCAAACTGGCACAATAGTACAGCAGGCTCTGTACCTTAGCTAGTTTGTCTTCTGACGCTCCCTCTTTTTGTAGATAGCGCTGCAGAGCCACGTAGACTTTGTCCTGCAACTTCTGTATCTTCTGGACATCTGTGAGCCAGGGCCGGTCTGAAGGAAATTATAGTGTCAAGATGGTGTCATTAGTGTTTTCATGTCGCCAGCTGAAGCTACATCTGGTAACGTTTACAATGCAATGTCTCGAAGCACAATACAAAACGCATGAAGTTCTGTTATGAACTTCTGGCAGATAAATTATTAGCTCATACATTTTTCAACTTTATATCATTGATTCCCTCTGTGGCAGCTGTTGGCTTCACTACACAACTGTAATTAGTTTGCAGAGAAATTAAACATGTTTGACATGACTAAGGTATTGGGTACTAAATGCCAGTTACACCCAGAATTCGACTTTGAAACTCCCAACACTCAGAACTGAGGCTGCTGCTAAAGGCATCACCATGACAAGCTGCCTTGATTCAACTCTATGCAATCTAATGTTCATTTCATGGTTTGGAAAATGGCCAACAGAAATCAATATTATTTGTATGTTATGTGCAATACGATTCCAATGCATGGGTACGACCCATTAGAGAGTTTTAGTGAGGCCAACACTGAAGCAGCATCTTGTTAACATTATTACTTTAATCATACACGTTAATTATCCCATCATCTCTTAAACGTGACTAAAAAATAGGGTCAGATAGTCAAAGAAAATGTACAGGAACCAGTTTGAAAGCGCAGGAATGATGTTTTGTCATTTTTAAGACCTCCCCCAGTCATTATGTTTCCCTGTGATAGAGGTTTATAATACCAGAAGCCTATAGCTGGCATACAGACAACTATATATGTAACTACAATTGTAATTTGTCCTGCTCTTAGTGTTAGCTGTGTCAAACATATGCTCCAACCTTTGGAATTTCTTCTTCTTTTTTATATAACATCTATGATTACTGATCTCTGCCAGGAAAGGGTTAGGGTTTCACATAAATTAAATGTGTGACATCTATAGGATTCTTTCTTTCATCATAGTGTAAATACTACAGTGAGTAGGAATCCAATCCTTCTCAAGGCTGATACAAAATAGTGAGAGATATACCTGGTGAGAGCAGCACAGCAGCACTGAAAAGAGCCATCTCTTCCTCTGACATCTGTATACGGCTCAGGCTTTTAGCCAAGTCAAACACCGCATTCACAAGGTCATCACAGCCTGGGTAGAAGAGAGAGAAAAATAAAGACCATCAAAACAGATACTCGCTGACTGTGATGATTCTGACACAGATGAGACGGAGAGGGGGGTTTAGCTCAAATCCCCCATTCATCCTTTTATCAAGTGTATACACTCGTTTCCCATGAGAGAAAGAAAAGACATGTTGACTCACCGAGAGCTTTGAAAAGCTGAGCAGTGGCAAACTTTCCATCAAAGAGCAATGTATTGTTGACGGGGTTGTAGGCCCGACACATACGGATCAGAAGAACATCCATGCAGCCTGCAGACACATAAAAAAAAGAAAAAAAAACTAAAACTTAGCAGGGTACTTATGTTGAAATAGTCAATGAGCTGATGCAAGAGTACAACACTTAAAAACCCTTGCTAAATATTTAACCACGCTGTGTACATCAGGTTCTCTGACACATAAGAGGAGATTAGGAGAAGTGACTGCAAGTTTTCATGTTTGAGACACAATTTTGCAAACAAATACACAAAAGAGCAAAGTGCCATCAACATGAGCTGGTTCTCAGCACTTCTAAAACAATTGACACTATGATTCGTACTGCTGCACGTGCAAGGAAGAAGCTGGTGCTGGTCGAACCTGCCCGATTATATACAGTAAACATTCCATACCGTCCTGGCAAGCTAATTATATTTAATTTGCTGAGGTGCTTTGAATGGGGAAATGTCACCTGTGCAATTGCATTTGTAATTGATGTTATTAAGGCTCATAATTGTTATACGTTATAGCCGATGTAGGAAGTCTTCAAGCATGTGAATCTTTTGATTGAATGCTGTTGTTATGACATATTATGGTGTTATGCGTTTAGATATTAACAACAAGCTTTGAGACCTGTAATCTTTCTCCACCCTTGTGGTGTCAGTCGATGGGTGCGGACACTTCTGAATGCACCATCTAATTAGTCTAATTGAACGCCTTGTGAGAAATATTTGTATGCACCATTGTTTCTTTAATCTTCAATGAGGAAGAAGAATACCTTGGCTACCTCTCAAAACCTTCAGTGTAATGTTTGGATTGATTATTGTCTTGGGTGTCACTGAAAACCATACATATATAATTTAACTTCCATATATTCTTCTTGATGCAATTTCCTACAAAGAAGTGCATTTGCGTGATTCAAACAAGGTCAGGTTTTTTCAGAAAAAGAACAACCATGCACCTCTTTAAATCACTCAAGCACGTGATATTTGAACTCAGCTTCCAAATGAGAGTAGCATACTGTTCATGTGACAACAGCTATCCTTGTCAGAGCTTAAAGTTTGTAAAATAATGAACATACACACAGCAGGCTGGCTGCCTTGCTGGCGGCAGCACATCTCTTGTAAAAACAGCTCCTGACTGCCAAGTGGCTAACCACAATGTGAAGATGGCACACATGAATGTATATACTGGTGTGTATACTGGTGCCGTGCTGACCTGCTTTGAGGAGGATAATCTGATCGTTCTGACACAGGTCCATGAAGCCAGAGATGCGCTTAGCAAACTCTACCACATACTGGATGGCATTGGTGATGTGAATCGCGCATTGCTGCCACATCACCTCAGCTGACTGAAAGAGAAAGCAAGAGACAGAAAGGCTTTTACAAGAATGGAAACACCCAAGATGCGTCAGACAAGCTGCATTCCAAGGTTTATTGGTTGACTCTTATTTTGATTGTCTAATTGCGTGAATTGATTTATTCTACACAATGACTTTTTTCCCCTCCCACCTCTCTGTTGCTACGGCCTCCATCCTTGACAAGTAAAACAGAGACTGCAGAAAGAACTGTTCAAACATCCAGGTGGATTTTCAATAGATCTTTCTGGTATACATGAGGTTCTACTGTCAAGTGCTTGTAAGTGGATATTAAAATGTCATACATACCTTGGTCTGGTATGAGCGTGTCTCCTCTGGGCTATACAAGGTCCACACGATTCTCTTAAGCTCCTCTGTGCTGTACTGACTTGTCTCAACGTGGGACTTGACCACACTCTGAGTTATACGCTCTAAACAGGAGCAAACGTTTGTCAATTCTCTGGAAATATCAATTCTTAAAACTAAATACAACACTAAATAGCTATATGCTGCATTTGTTGGAGCAGATGATAAGTTGTGTCTTTTCACCTTTAGAGTTATTATTACATTTTAATTGATTTTAGGTTCAAGCTTTCAGGGATCTATACTGACCTATCTCAAGAAGGGAGCAGCCTCCAGGCAGCGGGTTGAGGATAGCATGAGAGAAGAGTCCAGAGTCATGCAACAGCTGGTACTCGTGCTTGATGCTGTGGTTGCCATCTACAAAGTCCAAGTTGGTCTGTTCTGGTGAACTCTGAGAGGATGAGCTGCTGCCTGCACTGCCGCCCTGAATGTCCAGGTTACAGTACTCTCCGCCTGCATCCTCTGGGGTCAGTGGTAGGTCAAAAAGCAGGCCTTCTGGCAGCGTGGTAATGTCGTCCAGATCGCTGAGTGCAGTGCTGGAGCCTCTTCTGTAGGGGTGGCTGAGGTCGGACATGTTAGTGTTTTCCTCACGGGCACCAATGACTGCACACTCCTGGGACTGCTGGTGCTTCTGGACCTCTGCATACAGGCTGTCACGCTGTTTTTTGGACATCCGACCAAACTTCACCGCTATATAAAGACAATTTAACATTTTAGAAAGTACTCATTCATTGCGATAAGCAAAAGTCGGGTCGTGGAAACTCTGAGTTAATTAGATCGAGATCAAGTAACAGGAGCTCACCATCACGGCTCATGCCCAGAGCGAGACATTTCTGCAATCTGCAGTGCTGACAGCGGTTACGGTTGGTCCGGTCAATTAGACAGTTCCTCTGCCGTGAGCAGGAGTACATTGCGTTGTTCTGCTGGCTGCGTCGGAAGAAACCCTACAGACAAAGAGACACACAATGTGAGATATGGAACATCATTGCATCTTTAGGATTATAAACATGAGGCTTTTATTATATTGAATATATTAAAGCTCTGGTTTAATGCTGGTTTGATAACTCACCTTGCAGCCTTCACAGGTGATGACACCATAGTGAATCCCTGATGATTTGTCTCCACAGATTTTGCAGGGAATCACCTCTATTTGAGCTGGAGAGACAAGAATGAGGGGAAAATGTATATATAAATCAGTGGAATGCTAAAATACACTTTAATAGATATGATACCTAAAGCTATGGTTAAATTATGCAGTGAGAAATAAACTGCTAACTAAGTAAGGGGATAAATTTATGTTATCAATGCTAATTACAGTTATTCCATAATGACAGTGATATTACATTGCTTTCATTTGGTACAATGATCTAGATAATAAGACTATTCAAAATTAATGTAAATTCAGAAGAAATTGATTACATTTTAAACTACTGGTAAATAAAAACTTTATAAGATTTGAAATAAGATAAGAAATTAATCTGGAGATATTAACAATAATCATTAGTTGTGTAGCAGCCTTACAATGATGCATATAATGTAAAGAGATAGTATCTATTACCATTCTTTAGCAACATCCAGTAATATGGATATACTGTATATAGAAACCCCTCTCACAGCAATAAAGAAGCATTTTTTTTTTTGTTTCATTTACAGGAACATTCGACATGTGCTCTTCAGGCCGATGACGCTGACGGCAGTTATAGTCAATAAAAGACCTCAGCCTCGTCAAATGAAGTGGACAGCATGTAAAAAGTCAATCATTTTTAGAAGTTTTAACTCAAACTCAACTCACACAATGCAACAACCACCTCACATGTGATACTATATGGAGCAGATGGAACTTTCCCACAAAACATGAGGTTATTTCATGGTAATGTGATTATGTGCAGTACAAGTTTTGAAGCTGGAGCCAGTAATAATGATACATTTGTGATAAAGTTACAGCAGTCTGAAAGAAAGTGTGTAACACAAAGGAAACTGTGTATACATTATACACCTTGTGTTCTTTGTGGAAGCCTTAGCCTTCTTACTCAGGAACAGCCTGTTCTTTTCATTATGTTGTTTATCTAAGTTGCTGGGCCTCCTCAAGCCCAGAATAGCAGGTCAATTGCATTAGCTGAGGCCCGGGGTTATAAAGTTTCGCGTCTCTCTCTCTCTTGCTTGCTCGCTCTGCTGCTCTTCAGCTGGGATGAACAAAATGTGAGCATGTTAACAAAGACAGACTGCCCTGCTGAACCTTCCAAGCCCTACAATTGTAACCCACAAAACAACTGCAACCCCGTGTTACCATGAAGACTGTGTGCAGGATTTGATTTGGCTCGGGCTGCAGGGTGTGCCAAACAATCCCTAAACCACTTTTGTTGGATCACACGGGGTATTAGGTAACCTGTAAATCCCTGCGAAGGCTTTAAATGGCCTTCACAGCTCGTCACAGAAAATTCTAAAGGTTTTTTTTTAAATGTAAACTGCTCACAATAAAAGAAAAAGAAAAATGATCACGAGTCACCCAGGATAGGGAGGGTCGTGCATCACGTATCGAGGCAAAACAAATGAGGTTAATGACTGGCATTACTGAAAACCATGACTAGTTAATAAAATCTATTCCCTCTGAAGACACTTTCTGTGCATTGCAGGTGACATATTTGAATGTGTCGGTTGGGTAGAATTGTTGTCAGGCAATGAAATGCAACAGAGGGATATAAATAAATAAAGGCCCATGGAAAAAAAATCCCTTTCTCCATTGCTCCCTTTATCGCTCCCCCTCCAGAGCCTCACCCCCGCCCTTCAGCCTGTTATATAACCACCGTCTGGCCGCATTCCACGAACACACTCATTCAAAGGTGGTTGTCCTGGCAACGGTGTGACGATCCTCCCTCGCCCTGCACCGCTCTCATTGGCTGCCGAGAGCGAGGGCCTTGTCTGTGACTCGCCGCCTCACCTGCCTGTCAGCTGAGCAGCACAGTCAGGCCCAGGGAGCAGGCCGCTGCTCCACTGACACAGTTTCCCATTCAGTGGAAAGGGGGGGAGGCGCCAGTGGTGGCAGCCCCACAAGGAACATAATCTGGTTTCTTGCAAGTTTTAAGGTGGAACCAAGTGTGACTCAAACAATAAGTGGAGGGAGGGTGGAGGCCTTCTTTTTGGTTTGAAACAAAAACAATGTATGGTTTGATTACTGAAACCTGGATGACCAGTTGAAACTGACAGGGTCAAACTGCCCCACTGGAGATTTTTATGGCTTGCACAACATCTGGAAATATTTCTGAAAACATCTAGTACTGTAAACTATAGCAGGGGGAACCGACGTAGCTAATAGTAGCTCTCAACTTGTTGCAGCGTGTCAAGTATTTGAGTGAAATTTCAGCTGTGTTTGAGCGAGACCATAAATCTATTTTTACTCCGCTGCAGTTGGCTGCCCAGAGATTCCTTCTGTCATTCTGGCCCATTAAAAAATAAATGTTGCACAAATTATATACAGTTTAGTATAAACAACAGTGGGTAGAGCAACTAACACACTCGTATCAGATAGTGACACCAGTCTGCTCAGTAAGCATAGATATTTTTAGTTTGTTGTGTTCAGAATGGGTGTGAATTTTGGCTCATTTACTTATCAGAGTTTTTTTTAGCGCTTTCCAATTAACCTCTTTAAAGACAAACCCAACAATGGCACTTTTTTTTAAGAGTTGAAAAATTGTTGTTGAAAAAAGTAACTTATCGAGTACAGTACACTTATACAGGTACTACACTGGCTTATAGTATATATGTACCTGTATAAGTGAAGTTTGAACAATATCCACTAAATTTGACAGTGATGTAAGTAGTTTTCTTGTGCAGTAGTGATGCTTAAGTGAGGATAAATACATACTATCATTATTATATTAAGTCATTATAAGGTAAGTAACTGATTTAAAAGTCCTCTCTGTGTCAGTCAGTCAGTGTGTTGGTGTGTCACTGACTGTCAGCACATTTCCTCGTCAGTGCTGTAAACCCTCAGCTAGGGAGACTTTGCCCTCTCATCCCAGCAAATCAAACAGAGTCCAAGGTCCTATTTATCTTGTGCTTTACATCTACCTGACATACTGTATACTTAACCTACATTTGAGTGGACTTCTGGGGCCTCTAGGAGTAATGACATATATGGTGTATATTGCAACATATTATAAGGCTTTATACAACCAGAGTTGGCAGTTATTTTTATTAAATATACAGCCATGTCCTCTGTCTGTCATTCTCACCTTTCATGTAACTCCCAAAGCATGGCCTCGGCTAGCACCTGTTTTCTATACAGCTACTGTATGTGGACTGTAATGACAGTTTTTCTCTTCTTGTCATCCCACTGACCTACCTACCTATCGCAGATCATATAATATGGCCTGACATTAACCCCAAACTCTTTAAAAATGCACTGCAGGTTTAAGTAATTACTCAGCAGATGCAGGCGTGGAATGAGAGGTATTCTTGTACACCGGGTCCATCAAAGAGGCCCATATCATCCACCGCTCTTATCGCCTCGCTCTTCACTGCAGCCATGTTGCCATGTTTCTAATGCAATAGATTTAAATTGAATAGGATCACACACCCCAAACAGGAAGTTGGCCTTACAGTTCTCAGTCCAACCAGGTGAAGATACTGAAAAATACTGTTCATAATCCCCTCTTTTTTGTTGCTTCCCCTTAATTTATGATACAGATTATCCCAGTGACTTGATTTAAAACAATTATCTCATCTCATGACTAAGGTTTACTATTCTACATTCACCCTTGAACCCATTCCCATTTTTTCTATAATGAATAATCACATGCTGAACAACAGAGCTCTACCTGGAAGGAAATTGAGATTTATACTCTGTGCCGGTATAATCCCTACCCATTGATCAGAAAAGATAAAGTGCATGGACTTGATATACATGCTATATGGTGTGTTGCCAAGCCTAAAGCCAAGAGGGCCTCTGCCACACAAGAAAAACCAGACTGAGGAATTCAGTTCACAGCGTGTAATTCTGCTCACTGCTCGAAACCCCAGGAACAAATTTAGGATCGTGCAGCAGCAATCAAAGTTACCTTGACTTAAAATCTCTTTACGTCTGTTTAGATGTCACGTATCCTTACGCATACTTAAAAAACAGATATGACCTATCAGAATGACTTTGCCTTTAGATACCACCGAGCCTAAACAAATGTTACAGGGCAAAATGTTATTTTTAAATAATCACTGTTTACCTTACTGGGTTGCAGAAGGAAATGTAGTTATAAGACTCAAAAAGGCATAGATCCATGGTAACGTTTTGACATTTTGCTTGCATAGTGACAACCAGGCTGGGTGAAGAGTTAAAGCTTTAGATAAGAAGTGGAATCTTAGCATGCAGTTGTCAGAGAGAAAGGGCACCTTGACACATACTGTAGCTCACTGTGAACTTCCCCAAGGCTGCACACTCAACAGATAGTGGCTTTGAGCCTGAGCTCAGCACAGCAGTGTCCTGCGAGAGCAGAGAGCCAGCCTTTTATCTTTACTGCTACTGTACCTTTGATCCTAGGCTAACTGAGCTCCAATACACTCTCATATGTCTTTGGCTATGCACACCATCAGTGCACCGATGCATTAAATGTTGAAGTTTGTTTATTAGATTGTGTTGCATCATACCTGCCTAACTTGTTTGTACAACAGTTTTCAAGAATAAGTCAGAAGTAAATAAGCATGACAGCACTGCTGATTGTAATCCATCAGGCGTACAGTGACTAAGGAAAAATCTAAACACTACTTGTAACTTTCACACGTTTACCTATTTCATTTTCTTTTCCTCCATGTAGTAAATTCAGCTGAAAACTGGCTATTATAGTGTAAATGATGTAGTATTTTTACAAAACATGAGCGACACACTATGCTTGACTGGAGTGACATGCACTCTGGTTGATGTAAGTAACCTTAGCTGACAGAGGAAACTGAGCTTATCTGACCCCTGCTGTGCTTCATGGTTAAATGTGGGCTTGCTGTGCCCATATCCTGCTTGTCACAGTGGTGCATGGCTTTGACATCATGACACCACAAAAACAAATCATTTTTGTCTCTTAACTGTTAGAAGTGGAAAATAGATGCCAAGAGATTTTTATTATACATTTCATAAATGTAATATTTGCCACAGGCCTTCATATAAAAGTAATGTTTATGTTGCGTCAGAAATAAAAGGCAGTAGGCATCCTTTAATTTTCAAGTGCAGTGTCTTGTAGGGGAACAGTCACCACTGTCAACTGATTTATATTATCAACATTGTCTCATCACTAATGACGACAGACCATACCCCTCCACCCACCCACGCACGCACGCAGGCAGGCACACACACACGCTGTAATCCTCAATGACAGAACTAGGTCAATGGGGCACCTCCTATCTCTCCTTCTTCCACCCCTCCTCCCTCACTGCACTGGCTGCCATACTGCTGATGCTGAAAACATAAACACGTTGGCAGATGAACTAAGTAACAGAAACAGTACAACTCAACAACAATAAACTGTCAGTGCTATTAAACACTTATTAAAAAAAAAAAAAAAAAAAAAAAACCTGTGCAACAATCAATAACTCTAGATTACCCAAGATAAAATTGTAAAAACCTACACAAACAAATTGTAATACAATACTATTACAGAAAATGGCAGTGAAATCCAAGGGAAATTGCTATTTTTTCCAACGTAAGAACTCCCTGTCTGCCCCTGAATCACTCCCTCCCTCCCTCCCGTCTCTTACATAAGTGGAGTCGCTCGCCGGTGAAATAAAGTAACCGCAGCTGCAACGCATTCCTCTTGTCACAAGCGAAAATGAATAAGTGCATTAAACCCAAGCAGTTCATACAAAAAGCCTGAACTTAAACCTGTGCAGATTAATATGTATATGTGCTAAAATTAAAATAATCCACTTTTAAATAACCCTTTGTGTGTATATTAAAATTCAACATTTCGGAAGCTACCTTCAAGGTCCACAAGTGATGTATTTTTATTTTATTTATTATTTTACTTATGCTTGAACATAAAAGCTTTATATTTTTCTTCCGATGCAAGCTTTGCGGTCTCGTGTTTACTCCACTGTGCGCATGCAGACTACGCACTTCGCACTATGTTTCAAAGTGCCGTCATGACCGTGAATGCAACTCCAAAGTTATCATTGACAATCCGCGCACATATGCCGCAGACACAAATGCCATTAAAACTAATTCAATAATTTCCATAAACTCACCTCTCATGTCGGCGGTGAAGTCTTAGCCAACTCTTCGAGTCATACAACTCCAGGTGGACACGAAGCCAAGAAACAGTGAGAGCGACGCGCACTTATTTGCTCCAAAACGGAGCAGCCGAAAACTGTAACAACAGCAAATCCTCATATGGGGCTTTTCTACCTCTTCTTGACGCGCGCCGACCTGAAAGATAGTTTTAAAAAGCCAAGCGTGTTTCTGTTATTTACTTTCTGTCCGCTCCGCACAGCCTCGGAGGTGCTGTTGCGATAAAGCACCTGTAAAATAATAAAACGGCAGCTCTTTGCCTCCAAGCTCTTTCCTGCTCTGCAGCTCGCTCTAACCTAGTTTCAGCGCGTGGACTACACATGATCCTCACCCCGCGGTCCGCCCGCCTCGTGCCCCGTGAGCTGACGCACACACGCGCGCGCGCGACACTCTCCGCGCGCTTTAAGGAGGCTCTCGCGTGCGTGGGAAAGTGTGGCAGTGTGTCAGTTCAGACGGAGAGCCACCCAGCGTGGGAACTATTTAATAACAAGCGCACAGTTTTTCCCTGGAGGAGACCCGGGCCCTTTCCTCTAATGAACAGCAGCAAATGTTTTATTTTTCTGCCCCTGTGAAAATGATTGTGTTATTATTTTTAGTTAGTTATAGAACATATTACAAGAGAGAGAGGTCCCACTGAAAGCTGGATTATAGGTTTATAGATATTTAAGGGGCCATTTGGGCATTGAGATGTGTTTAAATTAACCAAAAGCACCTTAAAGCTATAAAACAGCTCATAACTTTTTAACGTTTTCCTTTAATTTTCTGTTAGTTATAGTTTCACTGATTTAAAATTATGCAGTGTAACTGCTGTAACAAATGATGATGAGGATGATCAGTTTCACTGTCTGATCATTTTTTTAATTACATATTAACATTACTGTGATCACATAAAGGAGGATATACACTCTAAAAAGCTATATGGTTGCCTGTGATTTCATGGAGTGGTCTGGGTAATGGGAAGTATGTTGTATTGACTAAGACTCCCACCTTTATGATACCGTAACACTGCAGGGTTTGTATTATAATTACTTTTATTGCTTTCGGTTGGATGCAATCTATTTCGTTAAAAAGCAGAGATAATGAAAGTAGATTAAGATTTTTCTAAATTACACCTACCATGGCAGTTTCAATGTCATCTAAACTCACTTGAAAAGACACAGCCTTTAACAAACGAAGCAGGTAGGCCTGCTTCTGAGTATGTACATACATAGATACATAAAACAATGGACCAAAGCTCTAGCCAACAGCAGCTTCTCCATGTTAAGCAATAAAAAATCCCAAAATTATTCCTGATAAACTACATTTTCTCTGGTGCTTATTTTTGTAAATTAAATGGCTGTTGTGTCCTCAATTTCCTTTACTAACTCAGTATTACATCACTAGATTAACAAACACTAATCTTGATAGAGGAATTAAATGTGACCACAGGTTGTTGTGCTGTGCTGTTGTGTTTTGTTTTCCATTTGTAGTCTATCTATCGATCACCAGGTTCATCTTCATTCCGGTTATTTCCTGTTGAAATGTGGGTGTGTGCGTAAAGAAAAACAGCAGACACACCATTTGCTACACAATAGCCTACGACACACACCAAAACTATTAATAACAGTGGCAAATCAATTGATTTGCAGGCGGGGGTAAGATGACGAATGTATCATGTAACTTAGGCACAGTTATGAAATGAGGAGAAGAGAGAGATTATGGTTAAGTAGGTTAGTGGAGCAACGCACAACTTTCACACCCCTCCCTCACTTGTCTTTCTGGTGTGCATGCGTGGTGAGTCTCCCCCTGTGTTTCTGTCTTTTTCTGCTCTGAACGCTTTTATCCTGAATCATTCTGAAGTCAAAGCTCATACGTTTACATATAGTCTCTCAGCGCCACCTTTCTTTATTTTCCTACCTCTATCTATTGTTCTCCCTCATGTTTGTGGGCGTTTTATCTAGCCTACACTTTTCTATAGCTATTGCTCAAAAAAAGAGAAAAATATTTAAGCATAAATGCAAAGCAATAATGCATTGCTTTTCCAGAATGTACAGTGTAAAAACACAATACTGGGAAAAGTGCTGTATTGCTGTAGCTGTAAACTTCCTCTTCCTCCCATTTAGGTGGTTTTGTCAGACTGATGGTTTCCTTCCTGATCTGCATCTGCCGTATTTCTCGGGTTATATTATGTCCCACTGCATGTCCCTCTGCCGCCACGAAGCAGTCACACATCCATCCGGTCTTTGCCTGCAACATCACTGACCTCCTAACCCTGAATCTTATGTAACCATGGCAATACCCAAATTAGAACATGGAGCATGGAAAGAAGGAGGCGCTTAGGGCTTCACATACAGGCACGTAGCTCCCAACCAGATTAAGGCAGATGGAGTGAACACGCCTGTCACTGTACATGTGTGTTAATGTGCGTACTCTGCGTGTGCTGGCTCAGACATAAACTAAAGCAGAATTCAAAACACCACCACCTCTAAAGCAAAGGTAGTGACAACTGGAAGTGTTTTCTGCACGTTTGAAGCGCAGCACATGAATGCAATGACAATTTAATAGCTCAAACTGGCCTCTGTCCCTCAGCGCATAAAGCCCAGTATACTGAGAGGATTATTTTAGGATCCAAGCTCTGGCTTCCATAATCCTCTCTTCTCTCCTCTCTCTCATCCTGCTAAACCCTCTCTCTTCTCCCCTTTCAAATGCCCTCTAATCTCTTTCAGTTCGTCTCTCTGTGTGGCTGTAATCTGGTTTGTACCTATCTTTCACCTGCACCGGGTTCACATCAATAGGTCAGTGTGCCAAACTACAGGGTGCCTCCTCCCTCATCTCCGGTTACACTTGGTCACAGCCCAAGGGATGTCCTGTCTGGTGTTTGATTGGCACTTGAAGCCAATAGTGGTGCCGACGTCTTCACACAGAATTCACTGTATAGACCTTGAAAATAGCCGTTTATAAAATAATCTTTCCACAAGGTTTATTTAATGGTTCTCCTGAATATTTCTGTATCACAAAATTTTCCACAGCTGTCCGGTTGTCACTGAACTGCCCTTGTTTTTCCTGGAGCTGTTTGTCAAATGGACAGTTGTTGATTTATTGATGGGTTTTTTTTCCAAGTAAATTCCAGTTACACACTTTTGTGGCATTTCCAACTATATCACACAGTCCACAGTAGTTTGCACATATACAGCTTCCTGGCAACTGTTCCATAAGCGAGACTGTATCATCTGTTTCCATGTTCAATAAGGTTGTCTGCCTTTTTACACTGCATTTAAAATGTGGCTTTACACCATAATTACTGCTTCTGATGTCTGAGTGGCAATCTCTGAGATCTACAGTTACAGGACTTGTAATCCGAGTGGATGTCACTTCTGTGGTGGACCAATTTTGTTTGCCACAATCTCTCATTCATCCAGTTGATGACAACAAAGAGTCTACGGCCAAGTCGCGTCAGCGTATTAAGAGGCTTACAATGACAACACCAGTATACTGATGTTTAGCATGCCCATCAGCTTCACTTTAGACTGTTACCATGCTAACGTTTGCTAATTTTGGCACTAGATGAGACGTCAGGGGGGTTGGTTCATCCTGAGGCGACCATGAACATCTGCACCAAATTCAACAGCAATCAACAGTGCTAGAGGCATTGCACTAAAAAGCACAAGTGTTGGCACAAGAGGAACAGGCACCAAAATCACAAGGATTTATCCTCTGGAGACAATGAAATTCATGGAAATCCATCTGAACCAGTGCAACAGTGCTTGCATGGCAATGCAGAGGTATATAGAAGCTCTTTCCTAACCTGACCCTTCTGTATTTTGCTACTTACCTAAAACCTAAAATCAGTTGGCATTATGCCCATTGATGTGACATGGGTAGCATGCCTCTAATGAGCTAAATAAGCAAACTGGAGTGTCCTTCAGTTCACTTTTGACTTGGTATTTGTCTTCCCTCAGCAGCTGTTGATACCAGAGATGGCTGAATTTATTACCCCCAGGTGTGCATTAGCTCCACATCCTGTCATTGGAATCATGCTGTTTATTTGGTCTTGACGGGCAATATTTAAACGATCAGCATCCAATTAAAGATGACATTTACCATGGTGTATCTGTCCGTGCTGCTTCCGCACGCAGTGTTCGTCCTGTCATCTGTCGATTTTGCTCTGCTTCTATCTAGATAATATTGTATCTGATGGTCATGACAGCGAAGAGCGACCACAGGCATTTGCAGTGTTGTGACATGGGTCTGATAAAAGGATAAAGAAATAGACATCAATTTAGACAGCCCAATAGATAATGCTGGGACCCAGAAGAGATTATGGCAGAGATTATGTCTGTGAGATAAAAACCAGATCTTAGAGGAATATTAAATAAGAATGGATCTGGACCAGGGACAGCAGCCTACTGGCACTCATTTATCTTCTCAGGATGATATTATGGGGCCAGGTGCAGATGAGATTCAGTGTGACACACAGGAAAAACAAACAAACAAAAAAAAAAAACACTGCTAACTCAGTGTCTCTACCTTAGTTGACTCCAAACTGATTATGAGTGACTCTCTTCATTTCCACTGTCATCTTTGAATAACTATGATCACCTACAAACAACCAAAGGCATCTATGTGAGGCCTGGTAGTCCATTGCCTAATTTCTCATTCCTCCCCATCTGCTGTTATGCTTTCGCACACTTCCCCTCATTGTTAATTAAGTGCTAATCCTCTCCACATTTCTATGGTTACAATGCAGGTTGCGAGAGCAAAATCCTAATTTATTCTTGCACTTGTGTAAATGAATGAAAAAATATGTTAACTAAAGAGAAAAGAAACTGTTTGTCAACACCATCCAGTACCTGTGCATGTCTGCACATGCCTTTGTGTGTCCAGTGTCTGTGGCCATCCATACAAGTATTTTCAGATGAAAGGCTCAAAAGCCTTCCACAATATTTGTTAAATACAATCAAATGCAATCTGTCACTCAGCTGTCTCTGTTTCTTTATTTATATATCCCCTTCTCTGAATTTTCTCCACAAACCAGTTTACCAAGGGCAGCCTCGGTTTCAACAGCAGAAAGGAGAAAAGAGATGCCAGAATGAAGGTTAATGGACAACATCTAGAAAAATATGGCAGCCGTGCATACAGCTGTGTTATGGGACCTTAGTGTATGTCTGTGTGCATGATATAGTGAGGAAATTCATGGACTCTTGGAAAAAAAGGGAGATATGTGCATGTGAACATGACCATGACCTGGTGTGTGACCAATAAGTGCTAAAAATTGACATCAATAACAGTACTAAAGTCTAAGCCACATCTTGTCTTACATCTCAGAACAGTGCTCCGTCCCATTATGGATGGGACACTTGTGGTGGTCGCAGGATTCTGTCTTTGGGAGCTAGCTTGACTGCCATCTATTGTTCCTGTTATGTTTGTGGGCACGAGTGTGTCCCATTGGCAAAGATAGGGCAGAGTGGAGAGCAGTATTTTTGGATATTTGCGCATGTGCATTATGGATATTCCTGGGAGTCTTGATGAGTGACAGGTTATAGCGAGTTTTAGACATGTACTTGACCAAGGGATGTTATGGATCTGCTATTCGCAGATTCTAAAGGAAAATATCTGCCTTTATGAGATGACGATCGGTCATGTAATTACAGGGATAGTGAAGATGTGCATATGATGGTCATACTATCCGCTTTCAAGCCAAACCTTTTGAAATCTTGTCAAAATCTAGTATTTAAAAAAAACAAAACAAAACAAAAGAAACCCCCAGCAGTTAAAAGGTATAAATGCCCAACTTTACAGTAGAAATAAACATGTTTACTGTCTGGTACAAAAAATTTCCACCTCCAAGAAAGGGGTGAGTTTAAATTTTAAGCTCAAGTTCTGCATAATTGAGGGTTGGAATATCCTTGCCACAAACTAGCATGTCTCATCTCCAATTGTAGGACTAGCCAGGAGTTTGGCAGAGTCAGACACCAGCAAGATGGTTACCAGTGAGATGCCTGAGCTGAGCTACAGACACGACTCTTCAGAAACTTGTGGGTGACGTCACAGAAGCTACAACCATCTTACTTTACAGCCCATGGTTGTGCCTCATTCTGCTCTGTGTGCATCTAAAGGAGGAAAAAAGTGTGATGTCAGGTGTGACTGTGGTTTACATGGCTCACGGATCAGGTAGGAGGCCCCCATTAGCAGAATTTTTCTCAGGTCCCTAGAAAGGTCAGGACCGGCTCTGTTCTTACATATTACCTTGGTCAACATGTGCCACATCTTCTTCTTTCAAGGTTAATCAAGGTGGTGGGTTCTCAGTGCAACAACTGCTTCAAGTTTGAGAGGTTTGAGACAGCTCACAAAAAACACAGGATCCTGAATTGTCAACAGAGCGTCTTTGTCAGTCAATGACAAATATTTTGAAGATTAGCAAGGAGGTTTTGACTCTGCTTCCCCATCTGCAAAAGTCACCACACACCACAGAATGTATTTGTTGTTTTTTTTTAATACATAATAAAATAATGAAAACAAACAGAAACAAGTAATAATCGGAGCAGGACAAGCACAGCAGTACAGAAACAGAGTGAAAAACAGAGAGACAGGAAGCCAAGTCGCTGTCCCAACAATCAGAAGATGATACTGAAAGGAGATCTGCTGTTTCCAACACTTGCTTCCATGACAACAGCCGTGCAGGGCCCCCGACCCTGTGGCTTGACTGTAATGAATCATCTGCCCTGAAGGTGAGGTAACACCCACAAATGCACACATATGTGCATGCAAAGACTCACACACAGACGCGTGGCAAGACACACATACACGTATCGGTGCACACTCTAACATACGCACACACCTACACACAGCCATGTTGTGCTCTCATGCGAGATTGGTTTTCACAGAGTGCCTGTTTACCTCTAACCAAAGTGGAGTCAGAGAAAAAACAAAAAAAACAAAACACGCTTGTTTACATCAAAAGGATTGTTTTTCAACTGCAGCCTGTTGAACGAGGAGACAAGTGGATTAATGACCCAGCTCTGATTAGTGGTTTTCAGCCACAGCTGGAATTTTTGCCCATATATATGTATGTGTGTCGCTGCATGTGAGCCTGTGTCTGTATACTAGGCTCGATCCTTGTGAAACACACTGGCATGTTTGTATGTATCTGTGAAAAGAAAGTATGATCCATTTTCTCTGAACAGCTGCTCTGAAACAGGAGGCTGAGGGTGTATGATGACACTCAAACCTTTTGAGAAGCAGCTGAAAAAGCACCTACAATACTCTGCTTGTCTTACATTTGGAAAACGTTGGCCTTTGATATTTGGAAATGGCTGACTTTTTTTTTTTAGTCTGAGTGATTAAAAAGAGGAGTGTCTCAAATTTCACACATGCTTCAGATATACCCAAGGCTGCTCTGTGTTTGACAAACCATCTTTTACTCAAGTGCCGCTAAGGTTCGACCCGGGGCCCCATCTTTCCCTACTACCATTGCTCTCAACGTTCCCTTTCTGTCCAAGAAGAAGATAAAGCCCCGACGAAGAAACAGTTTTTCTTCCATTCTGCTAAATATCAACATAATAATGTAGCCACTATCCTTTTATAAGTGTCAATAATTCAGCAAACCAAGGATGAAAATACAATGGCAAAATATAGAAAAGCTGTAAGAGCTCATGCTAAACATATTATATATTACAACTGCTATATAGTTATATGCAGTTGTTGCAGATTTAAGTCACCCTGGCTTCGAGCAAAGACTCGAGAAAGACTCTGCTTTGACGGGAATACGACAGAAGAAACGGGTGTATCTGTTCACAGCACAGACAAAAAAAGAACGCCTTTGTCTTAACACACAAATCAGTCAAAAACAAAGGTCATGGACGAACTAAAATGACCTAATTTGTTTGTATGTGTGTGTGTATGTTTCAGTATTTTGTACAATATACTTGACTGTTTAAATCACAATATAACCTCTCATGCCTTCTCACTGCTTTTCCTCCAGAGCAGATAAACAACTAAATGAACAAACATGCTGTGTCTCTTGGCTTCATAGGTGCTGTAGATTATTAGATTATTTTGTTTGGATACTCAGATCAGTCTAAAACAGTCTCAAGAGAGAGAGATGCTCAGCAGGAGACACACTTTTTTGTTTATCAACGCTCCCCCCTCTTACCTCTCTGGGTATATTTGAGTCATGTGGTGAGGATTGTTTTGAATAATAACCCACTGCGGTGAAACAACGACCTCTGGTGAAAGGAAGGCACCTTGTACACTTTGTGCTCCTTACCTAATAGAGCCTGCTGCTTTCTGCATCAAATGTAAATGAGTGCTCATGGAGCCCAGTAGTTATAATGAGAACATTATAATTCTGTTCATGTGTGTTTGGGAACCCAGGCATTAATATTCTCTCTAAGCCAGATTAATCAGTTGAACACACACAATTAAAGTAGCTCCTGTTATGCAACAGCTCTGGTGGAGAGAGAGCTTGGTGGAGAGAGAGCGCCTGGTGCAGGGATTTTACAGGTTGTTTTTGTGCCCCGAGGCATCTTTGTCATACAATCTTAACATTTGATTTTGACACCTTTCTCAAATACAAACAGGTTTTTCTAGCATGCTTTGATAAGTGACATTTTCAGTAATTGAAATGGGTCTCAGTGCAAAATTTTTGGTCTGCTAAACCAGTTCATCAGTGCATGAAGCAGTCTATTGCTCCTCTATAGGCGATGAAGGACAAAACACACACAGTCACACAATCCATTTTCTGAATCTAACCAAAGATTAGATGCACCACTAAATAAAAAAAGAGAAACAGAACTTTCAATGTGTGATTGACACATAAAAAATCTTTTAGATCTGTAGGCTTTGTAAACATAGTCACAACAGAAAGCATTCACTGCAGTTACAGTTTTTGTACAATATGGCTTTCATTCACCCGTACAAACGCACAATCACGCAGCAACAAAGGCAGAGATAACATGCTATTCCCATATTATTTCTTTTTTTATGCGTGCATCAGGCTTCTGTTGTTTTATAGTTTGGTACTGTTATTAATCTGTAAATCATACTGAATTGCACTAACCTGCATGAAAAGTGCTATTGATTTATTGATTGGCTGACATCAGCATAACATTGAAAAGATCTAGACCTGCAATCACAAACTGACTGATTACTGTAATACAAGAACTAACATCTGATAACATAAAAGCTAAAGCTATCAATGCTTTTCTGACCTATATCAGTTTAGAAAAAATAAATAAATCTTTTTTCATCCATACAGTAGATCATATTTATGCATAGGGTCAAATATACGTGGGCATATGTGTCGTTAAAATGGTGGATAGGTAAGACACTAGGTTAACCAATATATGAGAAAATATGAAAAAATAGGGACAGGAAGTGAAAGGTGACGAAAGGGCAGATGAGGGAAGGAGAGGTGAGCAAGAGAAGGGTGGGGTTGGGGGGTGGGGTGGGGGGGGGTGAAGTTACATCTCAGGGCCGAGAGGAAAATCACTGCACAGCTCCACGACCCAGCTTCAGCCCCACCCTTTACATCCTGTGTAGCAACATATTATATTTACATTCATACACAAAGCCAACACATTAAACAGCGGTGAAGCATTCAGCCTGCCTGTTATTGCTGCTAGAATAACCTGCACTCTCAAAATCTTCTCTGAGAGTGTTAGAGAGCAGCAGCTCAATGGTTTCAAGAGATGATTTAAGGCTTAAAGAATTGCAGTGTAGATGTGCCGCTTCTGTGTGTAATACGCATTATTCAATAAATGATGTTATCTTCCTTGCAAAGCAGTTGCAATGAAAGCATTTATAGATGCATCACTGTGTGGAAGAAACCAAGATACAGCAGCAGGAGCTTATATACATTATATGTACAGTACAGTGTAGTTGATCACAATTGCTTGAATTGGACTGTTGAATTTAGCCATGAATTTATTTCCTGCTCATAACCCCCTCAATAATATTCTGAAACATTCCCGGGAGCTTTAACCTAATCTTTGGCCAGATTCAATATAGAGAGACATTAGATGATATCAGGCTGACACTTACTGTTTTTCTCATGAGAGTTTCTAGGTTATCTGAGAAAAAGAAAGAGGTCTTTCAATTTTACACACAACCCCCCCCAAAAAAAAACACATTATTTGGCTGTGGTCTGGACCCCAAAACAGCAGGTCACAGTTCTTCTGGTGGGAAACAAAGTGTGAGGAGTGTTTAATAAAGATTGAAAAATTGAAAATGACTCAAGGTCTTATTTAAATACTTAAGTATTTAATACGTAAGTTGACAACTGAATCTGACTCTGGTATCAAACAATTTATCAAACTGAATTACCCTAAGATGCTGACTGTTATAATTGAAATGAAAGGGCTATGTGTATGCTGCAGAAATGACAGCATCTGTTTTTAGCAAGTAAACATGATGGAATGTAGCCATTGCTTAGCGCTATAGGATCTCTAATTACATAATAATTACTAATTAATTGTGAATCATAGATCATAATTTGTCCCAAGACAGTTCAACTGACCCAGATTGGGATTTTCTTACAGCAATCCTTCAATTTTTATGTCTATTTCTATTTTCTTTCCTTTATTTTTAGTTATATTTTGAGTCAAAGATACTCTACATGCCCCTACAAAGCATTAGACATTTAATTTAACTGTTTGCAAGAACAAACTGAATTTGCAAAAATGTGGCGCAGCATGTCTGCCTCAGAAATGAGGACACAAACAAGACAACAAAGATATTCCTGTTTTTCCCATCCCGTTTCACAGATTTTGTGATTGTTCCACATCTTGTGATTGCAACTTGTGATCAGTTGTGCAATCTGTAGATAAAAGCAGTAAATGGATTATGTCCAGTCACAGAAAAAGAGTGAGAGAGTGATACAGAGAGAGAGAAAGAGAGAGAGATAATCTTAGAAGTAGAATAAACACTAAATAAAAATCTGTCAAAAATAGCTTTTTTTTTTCTATCCCATTTTCCACATGTATACACACATATGTTGTGTTACTAAGTGTATTTATTAATGACAGCTGGATGGGAGGATTATTGGTATTTACCATGATGTTGTTCAATGTCTCTGTACATAAATGAATTAGAAGGCAAAGTTGGGTAATGCTCGGCTCCTTTCTTGTTAGTTGACAACCATCACATATGAAAGTACAGATGAAATCCTTCCTTTCTCATCGGATTATTAGAGATTGAACAGTTTTATATCACTGAAAGCAAAGTTCAATGGAGAAACACCCGCCTACACACACGCGCACACACGCACATAGCTGTTAATCTATTGTCATGGAGACCCATTCTTCTCCCGCAGCGAGATGTAGGTGTGGTTACATGAAAAAAGTGGGCTTTTTTCAGCATATTTGAAGAAAAACAGCTGAAATGAGGTGACGTTTTGGTTACACAGCTGCTCTAACTACATGTGAATGAACAGAGGCTATCAGGGGGAAATTGTAAAATTATACACTTGAAGGTAATCAAATTACCAGTGGCCGTAATCAAGTCATTTAATCTCATTAAAGGCTATATTTAGATCTCTCTGACTCAGGCTGTCGACAATGTGTAGTATTTTAATTTTTAATATGCTACAAGGAAATGACTGCTTTTGAATTTGCAGTCTTCAGGATTTTGAGAGACTACTGTTTATGCTGGGACAGTGTTAGTTCTACAGGTCGCAATATTCATCATCATTATCTGATCACAACTACTGAGCTATAGAAAAGACCTTGGTGTAATATTACCTGTCAGGCCATTGCAGCATATGAAAAGAGAATACACGGATATCAGGAAATATGGGTGTGATGCAAGCTGTAAAGAAAGAGACTCTCCACAAAGGTGTTATGCATGTCAGATGGTAATATCTCTATTCTTCTTAGACATGGTTTTCCTCATCCTGTTGATTGTATGATGCACAAAGCAACGATGAATGGAGGAGTGAATGTCATGGTTATGTCATATTAAGTAATGAACATGCAACGATTTGAGAAGTACACACCGAATGAAAGCTCGAAAGTAGGTTTGAACACAAAACGTTCACATGCATACACAATGTAGGGGAAAACAGGGCGATTTGAGCCTGAGGGGAAGTTAAGCCACCCCTTGTTTCCAGGCAACCATAGACAAAGTTGGTCATGTGGCCACACACTTTTGAAGAGACATCAATATTTCTCACTCTGTGGTGAAGGGAGGTCTGTAGAAGAAGTGATAAGCACTTTAATTTCACAAGTGTTTTTAGAAGTCCAAAGGATTTTTCCATGTTTATAACGGACGAGTTTTAAAAAAAATCTCATGTTAGTGCTTGTAAGTTACAATTTGCTGTTAGCCTGATGCCTTGTCTGCTGTTCTAAAGATCTAAAGATGTGAGATTGCTGTTAACCTTGGTTCTAATTGTTTCTTTGCTGAAGGACATTTTTTATCAGCTGCCAAATTATCTGCAAAGGTGTCTTCCTTTTTTTAACAAATGGACCAGGGGACTAACACTGTTAGAAACAACAAAAAAGCAGTGATTCGCAGATGCTCTTCGTGGACACAGGGCATCTTGGAGCAGCTAGAAACTGAGACAGATTTGCTGTGTCGCTGAAGCTAAGAGCAAAAAATGTCAGGGAAGGGTCACATCTGCCACTAACCTTTTTTCTTGTGTAGAATGAACAAATAAACCAGCATTGGGTCTTTGAGGAATACAGGATGTTTCGGGGGGGGGGGGGGGGGGCTAAGCAACCTAAAATATAGTCATTTTAACACATTTTAATGTGTTAAAGTTCCAAAATATAACTTTAAAATGAAACCTCCAAGATAAGTGAAGCTGTATCAATACTTTCTGTGGCCACTGTATGTGGTAGCCAGAAGTTAGTTCTGTACTGAAAACAAGGTAAAAATTTTCATCCAAAAACCACAATATGCTGTTTTTATTCATTGGCTTTGACAATAATTCAACTTAAATTCAACTTTATTAATCAGTGAGCTCTGGAGATGCTGGGAGGCAGCTGGCCTGGCTAGCTGTTTACCCCAGTTCACAGTCTTATATCCTATCCTAAGCTAACTGGCCACTGGTGATACCTTGTCTGTACCTGGCTGGATTATGTCTGTACATTTATTGTAGCGATATGAAAATTTCTGTAAAAAAAAAAAAAACAAAACAAAACAGAAAAAACTCCACACACTCACACTACATCGTGGAAGTTTCTTCACATTCCTCATAAATGAATGAAAATTCCTCACACTGCCAAGGTTGAACACACACACACACAGATGTGTACCTTAATCTTCACATACTGACTCAAAGAGTTACGTGATTTTGCTCACAGACATTCAAATGTCTGGCTGCATACAGAGGAGTCAAGTCCTTCAGAACTACATATTTTTTGCATCAGAAACCCACTTTGAATGTAAAAAAACGTAACGTGAAATATTTTACACTACATTTAATGGGCGCATCCAGGCCTTTCTCTATAGCTTCCAACATCTTATGCACTTGAGAAGCTGAACCAAACCAAGGACAGACACTGAATCTTTCCTAAAACAAATGGTGCTCTAGAAATGAGTCAGTGACATTCAGGTGAGTGATGTGGCCGAGTTGACCGGGTCAGAGACAGAGTGCTGTGTATCAGTCCTGCCAGTCTCACTTTCAGTCTTGCTGTGGTTGGCGGACTGTGGTAAGACCATGATCTATAATGGCTCAGAGGAGACTCAGTTTTCAATTAATCCAACCCTCATTGTGTTACAGCACATCAGCACCACAGCTAATCACCAGGACTGGGACTGACACACTGACACAAATTTCTAACCACAACACATGCACTCATTGATAAGCCACTGAGTGATTACTTGGAGCAATGCATGTGATGTGAGTGTGGTTAATGGTTGTGTAGTGTGAGTGTGTTTATGTGTTGCTGAAGGTAAAGGGATATCTTTAAACATTGTCAAGAAAGTAGAAATAAATAAAGTTCTTAAGCATTATAACTTGATTTATATGGCATTTTCGTGGCATGTCATTGTATTATTGCACCAATAAATAAGTTAATAATGACACAAAATTATATTTCAGAGGAAAATACAAATGAATGAAATAAAAGGGGAAATATAACATTTTAACATGAAATTGGAAGCACAAATGCAATAAGAGCATTGAGACACAAAATAATGTAACTTAAACCTCCCTAAACCTCCCCCCGTATAGAAAGTGTGTTTAATCATATTTTTCAGGAATAAAAATGCCTATATTTGTTTGGTTTGTTTATGGGAAAAATAGGTTACAGAGTCCAGGATATGTGGACAAATACAAACAGGAAAGCAAAAGCAAAGCATGTCCACTCCCAATTCACTCAAAATCTCGTCACAATGCGTCGATTTACAGTTTTTTTAAATCTCAGCAAAGTGCATCTGCAACACACTGACCCCTGAACCACGTTTCCATGGACACGCCTGGTTGCCTCACCAACCCGCGCAGCTGGACAATGGCAGATGTAATCTCGGGCATCACATAGAGCAAGTAAACACCTTTGTGTGCAGGAGCAAAGAAAAAATGAGGACAGTTTACTGGTAAATTGGGAGAGAGATTGGGGCAAAAAAGATTGCACTGATGAGGGTGCAGAGGGAACCGAAATGGGACAAAAGAGCTCAGCAATAAAAGAGTATTTTGCTCCACTGCCCCAATAAACTCTGACATCTATAAGTTGAGTGCCTTTTATGTGTTCTGCAGCCTTGTCACACAAGCAGCTACAAACAATCACATAACAGAAAAAACCTGAATTCAATTCAATTTCAAAAAATATTGCCCTAGAAGTTTGGTAAATACTGGGACTGAATTAAAGATTGTAGCTAATGACTTTTTGATTGAATTTGATGAAAAGGCAAGATACCACGTCTATTTTCTTTTAATCTCAGAGACTGTAAAAGTTTGTAAAAGCTAAACGTGGGTAGCTATGTTTTCATTGGGACCTGAACATTCACTGTTTCTTTTCTCCGCCGGATAAAAACTTATTATTTTGCTCTCTTAAAACAAATATAAAGATTTTTTGTTATAAACCCTCTCTTTCTTTTTACCCTGAACGCTGCTGTGTACTAATCATATAATGTCAGATTGTAGGATAATTGGGCAATTTCGCTCCACACAGTATTGCCTGTCAGACTGGAGACTCTGCGTTGCTACCACAAACACTTTGATATGCAAAACCATCTCTTCTGTCAAAAGCTCCTACAAATAGTATCACACAGCTGGAAACAGAGAGTGCAGACAATTTGTAGGTGCATTTAGAAGGAAAATGGCCTCATTATCTCATCACTATCTCCATTATCATCATTGTCAGTATCTAATACAGCTGAATGATGAGTATAATAGTTGGAAACATATTATTATGATATTTTATAACCATTATAGTTGCAATAACAGAAAAAAAGTATTTTCATGTACTGTATCATATTTAATAGCTGGTACAGTGGTTTAGTTTGGTGGATTCTGCAATAGGCACCATCTTGGTCAAACATCAGCTACATCTGACGACCAGATTTATGCAGCGTGGACTTGTCTGATACAGTATTTATGTCAGAAGTGTACTATACTGAGAGTAAAAATTATACTGAATCCATGTAAGTATGTAATTCTTAGCTAACAGCTTAGGGAAGAACATTTTGAGGTAATTCAACTCTCTGCTAAAACACTCTACTAATTAGCTGAGGCTGCAGCAATTTCAAGTAAAGCCTGACAGCTGTCATCTCTTAAAAACATGTGAAAAAGCTATGTGCTGCTGCACAGAAGGATGGGGCAAAAGCATGGGTGTTTGTGGTGGCACCTTGTGGGTCATCTGACTGAGTTGGTGAGCATGTGAAATCTGTCAAAAACATAATTCTTGTTAGTTTGCCTGCTTTCCTTTTTTCTTCAGTTCCAACTTCACATTATCACTGTATAAGCCCACCGGATGTGTACCTTGCTCAGAGTCTTATCTTGATTCCCCTTAGGTATTGCTTCATGCTGAAATTTTGCAGACAATACCCACATCATTACACATCATAATGCACTGGAAGGATAAATTGTTTTGCTTACAGCTCACATGCTGCACCCCATGGCAATAAAACATATTTTCCAAGCTGTTCTTTGCAATGGTGTGAGTATAGGAGATGAAAACACACATCGTCATCCAGACCTCAGTGGTTTTTGTGTTCATAAAGATGTTCGCTGCCTACACTGTCTGCACAGGATGCAGCTGTACACCCTGCCGACTTGCCAATTAGAACAACACATTTGCTCACGCACCCTGCTGATTTTCCAATTACACCTACACAGCCGCACGCACTGCTGACTGCAATTAGGGCCCATATACGTGCTCTGTGTGGTTCACAGATGTGCATGTCACGTATGACTACTGGTTGGGGCTCATAATGTACAGCAGTCAAACTCAATTTAGAAAATCAAGCAAAAATAAAAGTGGAAAGACCTGTTAAGATGCCAAATGACAAGGCCAAAAGGAAATAGTAGTAAAAGTTGTGAAGTTGCACTGCACTTCCAAGCAGTCAGTGGTTTTCTGCATTCATATATAGCTAAGTGGTTACAATAAAGTGAATTAAACTTACGGTCAGCTGAGGTTAACTACAGAGCTTGCTTACTGCAATGAACTGAACTGACCTATTTGTTCAGCCCCTTCTGTACCTCTAAATACAAAGTTGTTTGTTGCTGCGCAGAAAATAATGTATGTCGAGATTAACACAAAGAAATAACAAGATGCTGAGATTAAGGGTCTTGAATTCTCTAAAACCTCAAGATATCTCTTCACGCATCAACTGGAGGAGCCAGTTTGAGGCCCCCAAACACAGTCCTGTGTGCTGGTGAGTGGTAGTCCTCACAGGGATCCCCATGTGACAGACTGACTTGGATTTTCCCAAAAGTGTTTAATAAGAATCACTAATTACATAAGGTTTGCTTGCCCTCATATACAAAATCCAGCATATATAGGAGGTCACATACCACCAGCCTATGTCTAACATTACTGTGTCCTCAAAACTGAAAAATTAGTTAGTCTAGAGCTCAAGATTTCTACAAGTCCATACAGAAGCAGTTATTCCTTTTTTAATGTAAGCAACAATAACTCCTTCCTCCTTCTCCTTTGTACATCTCTCTATATGTCCACCTGGGGGCTCTCTGCTCCCACTCAAAATACAAAATTAGTTTTTATGGACATGTCTATTAACACATCCAACCCCTCTGAATGTGCCCTTCTCTCTTGCTCTCTTTTTCTTAAACCAATCATAAATTTTCTCCTACACGGTTCTTATTTCATTATCTCCCTCTTATTACTGTGCTTTTCTGCTCTCATATCCACGCATGACTCTGAGTCGCTTATTATACATTCCAGGCATTTACAGTGAATTATTTAAAGCAGCTCAGAATAAAGTGTGAAATACTCTTAAAATGGTGAAAAGGTGTTTTAAATTGGTCTGATTTGATCACTGAGTCCAGCTAGGTAGAGAGCTGAAGGAGAGAAATGGACAAAAAGGGAATAATTAAATTTAGCATTATGGATTTAAGTGGTTTCAGCTCTAGTTTTTTTTTTTTTTTTTTTTTTAACCCAGAAGCTTATACTGCCCCCTACTGGTCAGGATTGTTGTTGCAAAGCACCTGCAATATTATTTGTCAGTGGACAAAACAACCTGTTCTCTACTAAGGCATACTCATCTCCTCACTATGTACAGTGTGTTGGCACTGGTGAGTCTGACTGAAAACTATGTAAAGGAAACATTGTCCATTAAAAAGACTTCTCTTGGCCGATCTGAATGATGATTTTTTACTGTGTGATAAATATGATCGGATTTATCTACAGATAGATACAAACAATACAATTCAAACTGTGATGCATATATTTTACTATCAGGTGTATCTTATCGACCACCTCGATGAAGCTGGGTTTTTAGTGTGCATGTGTGTGTCAGAGGGTTTATGTATGAGATCTACACGTCTATGCAGTTGTTTACATGTGCACCATCAATTAGGCACTAGTTGATGCAACATACTGAAAGCTACCATCTTGACCTTTGCAGGTGTCTTTCTTTCCAGACCTCTATGCCCTGGGAACAAATTCACCCCTGTGAAGTCACGTCTCACACTGAGCTGTTCTTCACCAAATCACTTTATTTTACCTCTGTTACCTCTTTCACAGTAGTAATTTACAAAGCTAACAGAGAAATGTTTCATATGTGCTGGATATTTCTTATTAGTAATGAGCTGAGATCTTCCTGAGTAACAGTAAGTGTATACTATGAATCAACTGTTTGGGATTCATGAGTGGAGCTCAAAATGGAAGTCACGACATCATGTGTGTTATTTAATATAAATTTGTTTTTTTAGCCATGCTTGTGGTTTGGCTCAAGAGAATGCTAGACAGCTGTGAGTAAGTCCAAGACTTTGCCACAGGCTGAAATATCTTCAATTTACTGGATGGACTGCCATGAACATTTGTAAAACATGGTTTTTGTAAAACATTCTCAGATGAAATCCTAATGACTTTTAGCTATCCAGACTTTGCTCTAGTGCAAACTTCAGGTTGACATATGTGGTTTTGAGTGAAATCTTTCAACAACTGACCAACATTGTCAAAATTTGACACATACATTCATGTTTCCCCCAGGATGAATTTTCATCTTTTGATGATTTCCTAAGCCCATCTGCAGGTCAAAATTGCTGAAATTTGTCCTGTGATTGTGCTAATTATCAAATGTTGCCATCAAAATAGGCTCAAGACTGGAGCAACATGGTTAATATTACCTGGTTAACATCAATAAGAATAAATCGCTCACTGTGATAACAAAAGTACACCTAGCTAAATAAAAGTGGGTAGATGAATTTCAAATATTGAGATGGTGAGATGGATGAGAGCTGGCATTATGTGGAGCTCAGCTGTGGAGTAGGGAGTCAAATCAAGGAGAGTACCCACTGGCACTGTTTCAGCCTCTTCATTAATCAGATTCATCATAATGAGAGAGAGGGGGGTGGGGTGGGATGAAGCTAGGTAGACAGACAGATAGAGAGACAGATAGACAGAGACATGGCTCCCTTGTGTCACTTAGACTCCTTCATACTTTCTCACAGATCTAATAGGACATGGGCAAGGTGTAAACAAGCTGTAAATTATCCCAAAGCTGGCACATGCAGTCACCTTAAATCTGCAGAGGAGAGTGAACAACGATGCCACTCCTGAGGAATTGGAAGTACAGCGTGGGACACAGCTACCCCCCCTTCCTCCCCACCTTCCTCCTCCATTCTCCCTATCACTCGAGTACTGCAGCACTGAAGGGCTTCAGTCCTATAAAACACCAGCGAATGAGAGCCCCTGACAGGTCCTCACGGTCCTCCACCACTCAACAGATGTGAAATGGCCTGATAGGCTCCCCAGAGAGATGAAAAGCTGGATGGGGAGGAGAGGGAGAGGCAGGGGAGTAGAAGTACAGTGAGGAGGGGAGGAGGGTGAAGCAAAAGGGTGATGTAAATGTCGACCTACCTGGGGCAATATGAGCTGACAAGTAAATGACAATTCCTCTCATTGATTTACACTTTTTTTATTGTTGTTTTACTGGATATGCAGAAGTCTAGCTCCAGGCTTGTGGCATTTATTGCAACTATCTTCTTGTGGAGCAACTACACCTTCCAGTGAAGACTGATGGTATTACGCTACAACAGTAATTCTCTGTGCACTGTGAATGAATACATTTTCATTAATTCAATGCTTATTTATTGGGTGGATTTTTTCTTTTTGCTCCAAAGATAAGTATTTAACTTTATCTGAAAACATTAAAAATAACAAGATAATATAGTTTGCGTTGAACAGCCACAATATATGGATAGCGTTTACATTTTTTGAGTCATCTAGAATTTTACTGAGTAGCATCTTTTCAAAATGGGTGATATTGTGATGATATTGTAGTTGATTTTCGCTTTAGCCAATTGGTTAGCCTGCGCTAACTTCAGGCCTGGATTAAGACTGCAGAGGCCCCTGAGCACAAAATCTTGGGCCCCCTGCTCTCCACATACCCGCATCCAGGTTTTGAATTATAGATTCTCAGTGGGGGTAACTATCTGTCGGAAACACCTGTATCTTGTACAGGATTTACACTGACAGTTTACAGCCCATAATCACAACCTGACTGACAATATAAACACCTGTAGATATTCTGTGATCTACGATTTTTATAATTTATAATTCTTTCCAGCAACAATATCAACACATTAACCTGCACACAAACAGAGGGCTTGGTTCATACTGCTCTATAACAACACAATTGTCAAAAACAACCAACTTTTTATCCCAGTAAAAGGCAACAGGGACAGTCCTTACAGCACCTTGCTTGTTTCAGCAACTATCAAATAAATAGTGGAGTACAAAGTACAATATTTCCCCCTCAAATACAGTGTTGCGGAGGTATAAAGTTACATAAAATGGAAATACTCCAGTCAAATACTTCAAAATTGTGCTAAAGTCCAGTACCTCGAGTCCATATACTCAATTACTTTCAGCCACTGCTAATACAATTATCCAGCCTTCAACACAGAGAGATTTTAATATTGTTCAATTACCCAACAAGTTAGACTCTACATTGAGTCAAACTGCATCTCAACAACCAATCCTTCCTTTTCTCACTGCTCATGACTGAGTCCCAGCTTTTTCTAAAATTAGATAATTAAGATTTTACATTGGTAATGAAAAGCTGAGCCAACGTTGGAGATGAACGGGCACATTAATGGGCTAGCTAAACTGTTAGTTAGCTAAACTGTTAGTTAGCTAGCCGTTAATTAGTTAGTTAGCTAAACTGCAACTTAAGACAAAAGTTTCATAAACATTCATGTTCATCCGCAGCTGACTGACACGATGTAATTCAGAAAGTTTGATGAGGAGAAAGTAAAGTGTGTTCAACAAGGTAGAGAGTTAAGTTACTTACATTAACCTCCAGGTGTCTGCGTAACTTAGGGCAACGTACCGCGAGCCAGACGTTAAAGGGTAAAGGTCAAGATATGGTACGGTCCACTTTAGGGGTGTCGGAAATCGTTTACATTAGTCTCCCGGGCATGGCCATTGTAAGTATCTATTGTAATATTTACGTTTACAAGTAATTAGGATTATAAAATGTTTGAGCATTATTTTTACCTCTTTTGTCCTAATCAGAGGGATCAGGTCTCCCCCCAGTCCCCCCATATTTTGACTCACCACTTATAGTATTTTTCTTATGTGCAAATACAGTAACTCTGCACTTACACAATGCTTTGATTGTAATATAAAGTAAAAGTTGGCGGGGTATGGAATCCCACTAGACGTCAGATGCCACTGCAAATCAATGCTTGGCCCAAATTAGGCTTTCTCATTTTGGCTCCACAATAATGTTAGAAGAATGGCAACTTCAGAAACACAATTAATGAACTTTCCCCGTGAATTTAATAAAACAAAGCATTATTAGTAAGAAGAGTGAAAACTCTCGATAGCAGTCAGAACCAGGCGGTGTACATGTACTAAAGTCCTGCACAGTTTTTTGCAGTACAATTTTGAAGTATGAGTACCATTTAATGGTACTCATACTTATACTCCACTTATAGTCACCTGTTACTAATTCATATATACAAGACTCATGATGTAGCCAGTGATGCATTGTGTATTCTGCATACCTGTCCATTCTACATAATAAATACTTTTGCTTTTGTTACTTTTTAGTAAATTTTGCAATTAGTTTTAATTGTAAAATTAATGCATACATTGTTAGATTTACTTGAATTATCTTTTATATATAAAAATTCTTCCATCACTGTGCAACTCAGTAACAAAACAGGTGACAGAGCAGTTTTTTGTGAAATGGACCAATTTCACATTGTATTATTAAGTGTGCTTTTTTTTTTCTTTCTAAAATTTGATTATAAATGAATTAATTAAATGAAGTGAGGGAGTCACCCTGTAGTCAATGAACACAACTTAGAGGTCAATGTCTGAGTGGTTTATTAGAATAAGAAAGTTGACATAGAGCAAAGTCTCCATGCGGAGTGACAGGCAGAGCTCAGGACAATGTGGAGAATGGTGAACAACTGCTGGAGTCTGTTTGTGTCTGTGTGTCTGTGTCTAATGTATGTGTGTTTTGTGCAGTTGTTGGAAGGTGCATGCACGTGTTGCTTTTTGCGTGACGACAAACAGATTTCTTTGCGGACACAAGCACACACACTTGCATGTACTGTACAAATTCACACGTCGCTACTTCTGTACACACACAGAGGCTGTGTCGTCATGCAGCTACTGCACTTTAATTACATGTAAGCATCAAGGTTATGTACACGTAGTAGGAACATGTGTTGTCATCTGATGACACCGTGCCCCGAGGTACCCGGGGCAATGGTAGGGTCCAGCCTCTGGTGAGAGCCACAGGACGGCAGGGTCCTTCACAGTAGCAGGAGACTCCACTCTAAAGCAGAGGAGTCTTTTTTTGAAACTCAGTCTGTGTGAATTAATTCGCTCCTCCTCTTCCTCGTCTTTCTCCTTTCAGATTCAGCATCCAAACAGGACACAACAGCTCAGTGCTGATCACAGTACTGTTTCATTGTCACTGTCAATATAATAACAATAATGATAGTCATCAAGTTTGTCTTCATTGTCGCCATCAAATCTGGCACACCAGAGAATTGAAATTAAAATCATATACAATAATATTTCATATAATTTCAAACCAAATATCTACCACAAAAACAAACGATAGAAAAAACAAACTTGACGAAAATGATCAGTGCTGACTAAATACATCTACAATTTTACAAAAATGCAAATGTTGATTTTATTTTTGCCTTTTTGTGCTTTTTCCTCTCATGTGTCAGCTTTGAAGGGAGCATGTCACTGCTCCTCACTGCAATGGTGGATTTAATACAAGTTAGCCTCCATTTCTGGACTCTTTCTAGGGCATACAGCACAGACAGTACAGTACAGGAGCACTGCAGGGCAAGATGGCAGTTATTGGCTGGGGGGCATCTCATCACTGGGCGACATGGCATAAACAACCCCAAAACAGAAAGGCATGGTGTCTGCGGAGACAAACACAACCTGATAAATAATGACATACACTGACAGACTGGGTCATGAGGGCTGTGTGGGAAATTTGAGTGCGTGTGTGACAATATGTGCAGGGAAGAGATAAAGAGGACGAGTGTGTGTGAGTGTTTGTGTGTGTGTGTGTGTGTGTGTGTGTGTGTATATAACTGGAGTCAATATGTAATACAAAAAAATTATAAATTTAAAAAAATAAATGCCAAATAAACAAAATTATTTCTAAGGAAAGAAAGTAATTTACTGTGTGAGCGGCTTTAAAAAAGGTCTAACAAATCTTTGCCACATTAAGGATTGGATGTGAAATAAAGCAGGATGTTTGTGAATTACTTTGATTTCTGTTTCTCCGTTACTCATTAAATTAACTTGCTAACCTTTGACAATGTCAAACAAAACAAAGCAACAGCCTGCGTTGTGATATTACTTGAGTGGGCATGTGTGTGTGTGTGTGTGTGTGTGTGCAGAGAGATAGTGTGAGTCTGTTGACAATAAAAGGGGCTTGAAGGAAGAAGAAATGCAGCTGTTGTGAGAGAAGGAATGGGAATGAAAGTATGTAAAGAGGAGGGAGGATTTTAATAAACAGACTGACCTGCATGAGGTTACTTTATTTGAGTTCTTTAGCAGCCCCATGTTGAACTAAGGTAATCAAATTATGCAGTCAGTAAGATAACATCATGTACAGTACCTTTCCCGAACTAGTCATTGTTGGCCTATTTCAAGCCTGAGCTCTATTTCTGATCTTAATTCAATTGCATTCGCATTTGGTTAACGGGCCCTGCAGAGTTTGTGTGTGTGCATGCATTTGTGTGTGCGTGGCTGGTGGTTAGCGGAGGGGTAAAGAGCTGGTTGAAAGTGCACCTCCCTCTCAGGGCTGACGTGTCTGTAGTAATCTTCTCAGGGGCTCATCAGGCCATTAGAGGGCCGGGAATGTACTTTGCCTAATCAAGCATGTTTAGTGAAACACCAGAGGAGATGCAGAGCGAGGACACGGCTGGATGGGCACACCGGCCGAGACAGAGAGGCCTCATTCATATACACACACACACAGAGACACAGACACACACACCCAGACAGGCAGACACGTAGAACTCAGGCCACGGCAGAGATGGGAGATGAGGAGAGAGATAAAGTGAGGCAGAGATGAAGGGCCGGACTGGTGGAAAGCTCAGTATCTTCAATACTAATGACCTGTTTCAGGGTGGAATGTATAAAAAATACACTGTACTAATGTGGAGAGGCAGTAATGCAGTAACATCATGTTCGCCCGCCTGACCTCGTCCTCTGTCCTTGCTTTCATAAATCTCTTACACTGGCTTGTCTCATGCACAACCTCATACTCTTGGCCGTCTAATCTGTAGCACTGGGTATCAAATCTCAGTGGCATAATGTCTGGCTGGTATCAATTACCTGGTCTAGTGTTATAAGCCTCTTACAGTTCTTGATTTACATCCAAATTTAGTTAAATTTACAATATGTTTAATCAGTGTTTATTAAGTCATTGCTTTGGCTTTTGTGAAATGGAAAAAAACATTTTACAGAAAAACATTTAAATTTCTCAAAATAATAACATAACATAACATAATAATGTAAGTATTGTTTGCTATCTTACTGGCCAACCTATTTAAACATTTAGAATAATACCCAGCCTTTGTATTTTTTACAATGAGCATGCAATGACAAATATTATTTTGTCCCTTGATGGTAAAGTTGTGAAGACAACACTGACATGATATCAACATATGATGCTAATGCATTAGCATACAGTTGTCTATTTACACATCCAGTAGAGCAACAATATCACTCATTTAGATTCATGTTTGTGTCCACCCAGTGAATGTCCAATATTTACTGTCTTTTAGCTTAGTTTTTGGTCTCTATCAACTCCTGGGGGAAATATCTGGATGTTTAGCTGCTAAATGCTCTAATGTGTTCACTTGTTTGTCACTAACTTTGAGTGTTGTTTGTTCCTCAGCAGGTAGCGCTGATCTTTTATAATCATTTTCCTTGAAAACAGCTGCCTGCTGAGATGATGACTATGTTCTTAAAACATATTTTTAATAATGATCTCAAAAACTGAAAGGCATCATAGCATAGTGGCATTAGTTAAAAGCAATGCCAATTCTAAGTTTTTGTACGCCGATTTTATCATATGGGTAGCATCTACTATCTGACCCTAAATTCCCTTCAGCACGGCCCATATCACCTCCAATTTATCTGCACATCTTTGTGCACTGTATAATGGTTCAAGTATATTCTATGGCATGTACTGTTCCCACATAGGGCACTGGCACTGTTAGCACAGATCTGTGCATGTCATGCAAAGGGTTGGTGCACAACATTAATGGCTCAACAGAGAAAAGAATGAGGTTGAAGGAAAAAAGGAAGGGTGAGAATGAGAGTATATGTGATCAAAGCTGTTTTTTTTGTACTCAATATGAGCAACACATTAATGGATACAAGCCCTAAGAGACTCTCTCTCTCTCTCACACATTCACACATTCACACACACACACACACACACACACACACACACACACACACACACAGATACACCGCCATGACCCAGAAGAACTAAGACTATCTCTGGATCTACATCTGAGTCAAGAATGGATTAGAAAACACAAACACAGAAAACATAAAAGACAACGGAGTGAAAGAGTAACTCCACACCCAAGTATACCCATGCCCATCTGTTTTCTTTATCCTGCTATTGTAGAGAAACACACTGAAAGGCAGAAAGGGATAAAGCCACAAGGGATGACCATTGTGACAGTTAGCAGTGCCCCAACCCTGGCCTCAGCCTCAGCTTCAGCCCTCAGCTCCTCCCTGTCCTGGCAAGTGGGTGAAGCATTTGAGATGCCCGGGCCTGGTTGGTACATCTCACATGACGGATGGAGCTGCTGTCCTCCTCATTGATATTCTGCTATGCTGTGGTGCTGGGCTAGGTCCCTGACTCTTAACGGCTATTTGTTGCCGCAGTCTCCTCCTGCTTCTGGGGCACAAAGAGGCTCAGTGTCGGGCAGAAGAGGCTGAATGGAGGTCCCAAGCGGCCAGGCCTCACAGCCTCAGTCAGACAGCCAGACAGCCACAGCTCACATTCCCTCCTTCAAATGGACTGCGGAGCCCAGGGAGGCCTCAGGTCAGGTCAGACAGACCCAGGCATACTGAGAGGCAGCAAGGGAGAGAAGAATGAAGGGGAGATATTGTCCCTTTTCAAAGCACTCTGCTCTATCTGATGTCCCACAACTTTAGTTTTCTTTGCTGCGAAAACAGTGATATTCTAAAAATTAATCAATCAAATTAAACTGGCCTTTTTTTCTTCATCATTATATGTTTCTTGGTTATTATTGCTCTCTTTCACTTCATCATGGCTCTGTCCAGTGCTGCTTCTGGGGTACTGGGAATCACAAGTTAGACTGGGAGTCTCAGCCCTTCACTAGACACCGGTCGAACATCCAAACCTCTGATTGGTAAACACATAGAGAGACACATACTTATCTCTCTGTGATTGTTTATAAAAAGGGAAAATAATTTTTAACATTAACCTTCTCCTTACAGACACTTCATTATATAGTTATTCTTCACAGTTAAGACAGGACACTGGTTGGGGTTGTTGTGGCCACACTCATTCACACAATCACACAGACTCACACACACACACACACACACACACACACACACACACACACACACACACACACACACACACACACACACACACACAGAGACACACACTGCATGATTCATTGACAGTAACTGCCCCGGTGCAGCTACAACAGTTTTAGTCTCATCTGAAATCCAAAGTAAAGCACATTGTTGTCTGCTGGATGCCACTGGCACAAAGAAAAAACAAAAAACAGAAGCAGAAACAAAGTTTCACACTCAAAGAAGTTCCATGGTGTCAAAAGGGTGAACAAAATGGTGGAGGGAGACCTTTCACATTTGGTGCTGCAAGCGAAGTTGTCTTTTTTTTTTTAATCTCCACTCTGTCCTCTTTTTTTTAGAAGATTCCTCTTCCTTTGCACCCCTCCCTTTACCTTACTGTTTGTCCTGCAGTGTCAAAGTCACGCTCTGTGGGTCGTACCACTAACAGAGCAGAGGGGTGCACCTCAGATTAAGAGCAGAGGGACGTAGATGTGAGGAGAGTGTTCTCCTCTTTTTCAACTCTCTCTTTGTTTCTTTTCTCTCTGTCTCTCTCTTCAGTCAGCTGAATGACGTCATTGAACATTGAATGACAGTGAGAGAGGACAGAAAGGGTAAGGTTGGACCGGGACAGTGACTCTGAGGGGTTGATTTATTCCAGTTTACTGTTGGAGGGAATGGGTTTTCAGAGAGAGTTTGGTGTCAGGGCTCATGTACTTCACCTCACTGACCACTGGGGGTGCGCTCTCCCATGTTCTTCCCTAGAAGATGGCTGAAGTCAGCCAGTTCTCCCAGCCCTCGAGGCCCATGCATGTCTGGTCTGATGAGGCCCTGGCGCTGGGAGTGATAGGGCGCTCCATTGTTGCTGTTGTAGTTGAGTGCCTCATGACTCCAACGAGGCTCCCCATAGTCCACGTGGGGAGTGGGAGCGGAAACCACCCTCCGTCGGTCGGGGGAGTCCTGCGGTGTGGCGGGGTAGATGTATTCTCCCGCTGAGTTCCTCATGGTGCCGCTGGGACGGCTGCCACCATGCTCCCCTCTCTGGGTGGCTAGGATCAGGTAGCGCTGGCGCTCTGTGTGCGGGGGCAGGACGACCTCCCCTGGGTCCTCTATCCGGACCATCCCTCCACCCCCTCCACCTCCATGTAGGAACTTGGAGCTCAGGTAGATGACAGAGTTGTTGGGGCAGGGAGTCCCCACAGCAGTGAGGAAGGTCTGGCTCTGGTCCCAGTCGGTGTCTGGGAGACGCATGGCCCGTTTCTGCTGCAACGGGGTCTGCTCCGGGGTAGGCAGCAATCCTGGGTCCATCTCTCCTTTAGGCCAACCGTTGGGTGTGACAAAGGGATTGTCTGCTTGTGAACGGCGCCTCTCACCACCGCTGGTTCTTGTTACACTCATTACTGACCCGCTGCGGCCCTGACCCAGCATGCTCTGCTCTTTGTCACTTTTGCGGCGGGCGCCGTTGGCTCCAGAGCTACGGGAATGGCGGTGGCGGTGACTCATGATCCAGCAGACGGTGAGGCCTGAGAGGATGGCTCCTGTTGCAAAGGCTGACACAGCAGACACCACCAGCAGATTTACAGACACTAGGCCATCAGGCTCCTCCATGAAACTCTCTTGGAGCAGAATTCCTACAAAGAGAGAGATAAAATCATACACAAAAAGAAGACCATCAGTCAGCTGGTGGGAACCATCGAAATAGCATCAGTATTTCCTGTATTAAACTCGTGGGAGTTGACAAATGGCAAGAAAAAATGCCCTATTTTCTCTCTGCACTCTGTGGGTGGGAATGGTTGTATGCTTTCCAGCCAAGGTAGCTCTGGCTAATTGCCTTCATTACATAAAGTGGATGGTGATTTTAATAGCTGTAATAACTGTCTTCCTGATTGAGAATAGCTCTCAACCCTAACATGTTTCACAACATTAGCTTTATGGGGAGAGATGGTAAGTCTGGTAATAATAGTGAGTAATAATTTAAAGTTTTCATACAATGGCATTGTGCTATATTTGTCATTTATTGTTGTGCACCAACACCTGAACTTGCTTTCTATGTTGTGACTTAAAAAATATACAAATGTGCTCTGTTTTGCTCAAACAGCTGCAATTGTAAGGATGAGCACAAGGCGCTGCATTTATAGAAGGGTATCATATCAGCACACAAGACTGTAAATTTCTGCATTTCTTTGGTATAAGAACATGTCATGAACTCCCTTGGAGAGAACTGTTTATGAATTATTGAAGATATGAATTCAGCTAGACCACAGCACGGGCTGCCATGGATCAATTAGGAAAATGCCAGAAGAGAAGTTGTTCTTTGCTGCGTGAGCTCCTGGGACCAACACCAACAAATACAATGAAATTGTGCCAAGGGAAGCAGATTGGAGAAAAGCAGATGAAGGAAAGAGGAGGTTGTAACAGAGACAGAGAGAGAGAGAGAGCAAGAAGTTGCCTAAAGCGAACTCGAACATTTGGGGCCTTAAACAAACATAGTAATAGTTGTTAAATTACAACACCAATAGCGGCAGAGGGAGGACTTTCTCCACAAGGACAGCAAAATAAATCCTTTCTAACAGAAAATAAATGGATGTCATTAAAAGACATTGGGAGCCACTTACTCACTTGCACACAGCACATAAAAGAAGCAGGACAAAGAACAGGAAGCTGAATGAACATACAGAGAATAGTAACGTTTCTTTTTAAACAAACGTACTTTTATTGTCTGACAAATTCATTTTTAATGGGGACAAATGGGGCTGGTTGTGGTGCAAATACTCCACTATGAGACAGCGTGGTGGTTAATTAATGTGGCCTGTGGGTTTGTATAACAATGTGCTACTCTACACATTGACATTAAGCTGGGGAATGCCGGCTCAAACCATGTGAGAAACTGCTGAACTGCTGTGCTGAGTCGGAGGTGTTCGTGTGCACATTAAAAGGGCAGTTCACCCACCCATACTTGAGTACTTGACAAATTTTGACTTGATGGTGGTGCTAGACAAAAAGTTGAGGGGTCCAAAAATTGATAACAAGTGTTGTCTTGTCTTTTTCAACTTAAAGAGAATTTTTGCAAAGAAACAAAAATGGTGGCACTCATGGAAAAGTCACAGTCCGCTAAATCAGGATTGATCCCCTGGGACCCAGTGGTGGACTAGTATTGACATCCCTAAAGAGGATCTTCTAGCATGGCTGCAAATCAATCAATCATATTCATCCAGACACAAGTTCATTGTTGTGCTGTAAATGTAGCTTCAGGCCAGTGGCCTTAAAGCATAACTTCACTCTAAAGAGTTCGGGGAACAAATGACCAGAATTATATTAAGCTATTAGTCGATAACTTGCTGCTTACGATTTCATCTTATAGCGCCAACAATGGATTGTCAATATCATCAATGCAAGTCCTCAACAGGTTTGCAGTTTCCATTGACTGAAACCTGCCGTTAATCAACTGAACCTGTTAGTCAATCAATGTCCTTTTCAGCATTAATTAGTCCTTTATTACAAATCCAATGTGCTCAGTGATACACAAAGACACAGGCCTTAGTTACACCATGTTAATTATTCGACAAGCACAGTTCAGAAAAATCCTTCGAAATAACTGGACATTGCATTTTATTAGTGGACTGCGTTTGGTCTGATATAGTGAAATGTGATTGTATTTGCTTTCATTTTTTCGTTGGCCTGATACCACGACCTCCTCTTCCCTCATTTCATTTTGACTTTTCTTTGCTCATCCTCTAATTCTTCCACCACTGCTTCAAAATATTTATCTTGGAATAATATATTTCCTCCTAATATTTCGTAATAAAACAGGATCAAAGAAAAAAAATAATCTTATTTAACATTCTACTGAGCGATGCCTCGGTGGTGTACTGGTTAGCACTGATTCCTCTGGCCTTTCTATGTGTAGTTTGCACGTTATCCCTCCTTCCCTCCCTCTACCTTCATCCCACAGTAAAAACGAATGTGAATGTGAATGGTTATTTGTCTCTATATGTCATCCCTGTGATGGACTGGCTACCTGTCCAGGGTGTTACCACGCCTTTGCCCAATGTCAGCTGTGATTGGCTCCAGCTCTTGACTTCTCAATGTCTCAAGACTGCTCCTAACACAGATGGCCTGTCATAACTGGGATCAGACGACATATCTTTCCTCACTTCATTCCTTCAAACTGTTATGCAGCCAGCTTGTGGTTACACAGGCTAACCAGCACAGACGTCCTTGTAGTCTTTGTGTATTCATTTAAGCACCCATGTTCTTCTGTGTTTATATTGAATTTGGCATTTGTTCACTGGAAGTTCTTTTCTCCTTGAACACATTGTTGGCATCTTTGTTGCAGCAGCCTAAACATAGCCCTGACTCCTCCTGTATTTATTTTCATGTTTCAGGCCAATATTCAGTTTGGAATGACTGCCAGCTTCAATTACATTATCGCTCCTCTCTTCAGTAAAAAGGGCGTTCTTGGGGGCAGCAGATGCGACACAAAGAAAGGCATTTGGAGGTTACAGTGCCAGCATGTTCATTTATAGTTTACTCAGACACTGCAGGGATTTGGAAAGTCAAGTAATGAATTGATCCTTTTTTTTCCCCAATAAACCGCAGACTTGATAACTCTGTAAACAAAAAAGAGGCGCTGCAACCACAGAAGAATTCAGAACAAGGCAGCAACATAACTAGGGAAAACCACAAATCTCCCCTCTCTCACATACATCACAGCTGGAATTGCTCTTGCTCTACTCAGCTGCAGAGGCTGTAGATATTTCTCCAACATTTACCTCAACTATGGTCCAGGGTTGCTGTGTGGCACTTCAGATTAAATTCTGCACGCTGCAATAACACTGCTGTCATCTTCATGCGGGAGGAGAGGGCTTGATAAGTGTGTGTTGTGTGTTTGTACTGTAGAGAAACAGAGAGAGACTTCCTCAAGTCTCTTTCTCTTTGATGAAGACACTCACATGTTAATTATTTTGTCAATTTCTTTCAACCCACACGTAGAGCTGTCTGACTTCGACAAACAACATGTGGACAAAATCTTTCGCCAGTGGTAATAAGATGAAAAAACTGATGAAAATGAAAGGGCAGGCATTTAGAGATTTGGGTATGCAGTTGTGTGACAGCAGACAGGTTTCTCTGCATCCTACCGAGGGGTGACAGTAGAAGCAGCAGCGTGCACACTTTCTCCTCCCTTCAGCTCCTTTTCTCCTTCTTCCAATCCACCAACTTATTAAAGCTTAATAGAAGCCAACGGGGCTGCCTGTCAGCCTGACGCACACTGAGCCGCTTGTCTTCAGGCTTCCAGCTCCAATTACAGCGTAACAATGAGAGGAGAGGAAGAGGAGGCGAGGAGAGGAGTGGAGAAGAGAGGTAGAGGAGGAGGAGAGGACAGGGATTTTATATAGGTTAGGGAAAAAAGGGAAACCTGGTGGAAGACACGAGACATAAGAAGAGGAGAACTGAAACAAAAGGTGAGAGAGAAGATAAGAAGGAGGAAAGGAGGGGATAAGTGGGGAATGAAGAGGTGAAGAGGAGAGACAAAAGGATAGAGGAAGGGAGAGATTCTGTTTGTACTACAGAAGATGGAACAGCTCTGTTGTTGAAAGCAACACTGATAGGATATATATATATATATATATATATATATATATATCCTATCAGTGTTGCTTTCAACAACAGAGCTGTTCCATCTTCTGTAGTACAAACAGAATCTCTCCCTTCCTCTATCCTTTTGTCTCTCCTCTTCACCTCTTCATTCCCCACTTATCCCCTCCTTTCCTCCTTCTTATCTTCTCTCTCACCTTTTGTTTCAGTTCTCCTCTTCTTATGTCTCGTGTCTTCCACCAGGTTTCCCTTTTTTCCCTAACCTATATAAAATCCCTGTCCTCTCCTCCTCCTCTACCTCTCTTCTCCACTCCTCTCCTCGCCTCCTCTTCCTCTCCTCTCATTGTTACGCTGTAATTGGAGCTGGAAGCCTGAAGACAAGCGGCTCAGTGTGCGTCAGGCTGACAGGCAGCCCCGTTGGCTTCTATTAAGCTTNATATATATATATATATATATCCTATAAAACTGTCAAATTTAAAGCACAGAGGCGCTTGCACATAGTTTCAATTTTCCTTTAGTATTTGATTTCCTTTGTTTCTAACCCACAGTCATCTGCTCCTTCACATCCCGTATCGTTCCCTCCCTCCCTCCAATTCTCTTGTTAGCCGTTAATCCTCTCTCCGTATCTCTCGCTCTCTCTTACCCACCACTCCTTTGATCACCAGGGGTGGCGGCATGATGGGAGTAATGACTTAAAAATTCATAAGAGATGTAAAGAAACTTTTACTCGCACACTCAAAAATCAAATCAAGGTTGTTCCTGCACGATCAGATTTAATATTAAAGCTACAAAGTGATGTTTCTGTTATTCGACAAACGTGACGACTGTGGTCATGTTAACCAGAGTAAGTTGCGTGGCTGCCTCTGACTTTTCCCTCAAGTCTTCTGCTCTCAAGTCTCACTCACTCCCTCCCTTCCTCCCTCCATTCTGCCGGTGAGTTCGAGAAATTAATGAAAAGCCCTGGTAGCTCCATGCCAGTTGTTAAACGTTTCCCTTGATTAGAGCACTGGCAGACGACTGTGTATCTGCTCAGCCCATGCTCACAGTTTGGCGGCGCTTTCAACAGTGGCCTTGCGAACATGTGTGCGTGAGATAAAGACAGTGAGTCAGATGAAGGGGAAGAAGATCATTTTCAACCCACCTCCAGTGGTGATGATCTTGATTAAGTGCATGCATCCAGAAGATAATCACAGTTTATTACTGCTTGGGTGTAATTTTCATAGTTTTGGCCATGATTTCTATGGGTTATGTGAGTGCTGTTTTCATCAAAGTAATGGCTGAAATCCGGGAACACTGCAGCATCACTACAATAAAGTCTGACAAGCCAAGAAACAAGTTAATGGTAAAGTATCTAAACCAATGCTTCCCAACCTGGACCACCAAAGGGTTTGCAAGATAAAGTGACCAAAGGATGTTTGACAAGGTAGGAAAGAAAAAAAATGATGATGACCAGGACTACTAAAATAAAATCCAATATACTGGAATTATTCTTAAATAAAATAGTCACCTGTACAACCAAGTGGCATGAAGAGGTATGCAACACCTCCTTGCGTCTTACACTAATTTTGATTATTGTCTGGAGGTGTTCACAAGTTCCTTAATCAGAAGCTGGGCAGGGGAACTTTTATGCAGTTTGAGAGCTGGAATACATGTATTAGAAACACAGCACATCAAACTAGAACAAAGAGACTTCACAGCATCCCTGTGGACCTGTCGATGCCATGAGCACACACTTCTGAGCTTGATGGGTTACGACTGTGTCAGTGTACAGCCACTGATCTGAGGGTCTTTCATCTTCAGAACCCACCATTTCCCTGCATGTTAATGTGTTTATGTGTGCACTGACGGAAAGGATGCACGTGGCAAAGCATGTGCATCATCATGTGTGTATGATGTATGAATATGTGTGTGTGTTAATAAGGGTCTACGTGCTCTGCCTGTACCCATGGCTCAGTGATTTTGCTCATTATCCTCCTCTCCTTTGCCTCTGTTGAAAGCAGGCACTATTTTGTTTCTTGTTTTTAGTACATCCTTCCCCTTCACTCTGCCCTCTTTTTTTTTTTTTTTAACAATCCCTGTTCCTTTTCTTTCAGCAGATACACAATTTCTACTACTGCTGTCTGTCTCATTCACACATACACATAGAGTATGCCTCATGTTGTGAGCTGTGAAGCTAACACCAATGTGGTGCAAGGATGGCAAGAAACTGAGAAAGAATTAAAGCCCTTTAAAAATGACCCACAAACGCTGCAGAGCTCCTTACTTGGACTAAACCTCGCTTGCTCGTAAACCATGCTTACTTTTGGGACGATTGTAAAACCATTTACAGTCCCTCCCTGACAGTGAAACCACGGCTGGGGGAAGCTGCAGGAGAGTTCTGCTCGACTCCCTGGTAAAATAAAGATATATATATATAAAAAAATTAAAACCATCCCCCAAAACCTCAGCTCCTGAGGGCCAGTCAGACCAGCCTCTCTCAAACCCGAATGATCAATATGTTAAAACATTTATGCGAACCAGCCATGTGTTTGCAATTAAAATTCCATAAAATCTCCACCTAAAAAACCTGCTGTTAATACATCCAGGTCTTCAGCTGGGCCTATTAGCTATCAGTCTATTAGGGCAGATCAGGCTTTTGGCTGGCTCAGAGTCAAGGTTTGTAATGATGGCTGCATAATTACATACCTGCACGACTCTCTTGTTACCTATACATTCCTCTCCTCCACCTTTCACTCTCTCCTTCGAGCTGCCTGGTGCATCTTAATTTTTAACTCTCTCCCTCCTCCCTCATTTTGGTTTCAATCTCCTTTTCGTGCTTGCAGGAAAATCTCTGCTTGTGGTAAATGAGGTAAGTCTAGAGTTGCTTTAGGGAAATACTATGTGTTAAAATCATCAGAGGGGGAGCTGACTCCCTCCTGCTGCCGTGTAATCAAAAGCTACAGGACTTTTCTTTTTTTTTTCCCATAAACGTTATTTTTTTTAATGTGTTCGCACATATGCTGCTATCAGGAATGTTACTCAATGAATTTGTGGGTTCAATTACATCAGGAGCTCTTGTTTTCCCAATCTGGTCAACCTATAGTAAAAGGCTGCTTAACAAGGGTGAGTCTGTTCACAGTTCCAGTCATATCCAGTCCAAAAAAAGAGGTGGAGCTGTGTTAGACACGATGGAGAAATAAATAGTATTCCAGAGAGTTTTGTGTGTGTGCAAATGTTCATGAGGTGGTATGGTAGGATCTAGTTTTTATTCTTTTCCTCTGACTTACGGGTTACGGTGTTGGCTGGTGTTTTCATTTGGTAATTGATATCCTCATTTTAGGTGCAAAGCCAAAAGCAGATTTTGGAGAGCAATAATAAATATTCACAAACATGTCACAGGCAATAAATTGGAGCGCGGGCTCGCATGGCATTAGTCTAACGATCCGCCCAGAGGGTTCATATCTCTCATTCCCAAATCACGAACCAGGCAATTTAAACTTTAATCTTTCTCACATGCTACATCCACATATCACATTGGAGCTATGCATGGTGATATAGTATACGCCCACTCCTTGAAAACACATGCCAATTTGTTTTTATGTTAACATCCCACGACACTGTAGTGTTGGACTCGTTCCCAATACAAATTTATGGAAGTTTAACAGAATGATTAAACCATCAGCCCTCATGTCAGGGCTGCACGCCATCTGGTGGCTGATTGAATCTGCTCTTGCCCCATTTGTTCAGCTGCCCCCCTCATCCTTCTGCACTCTCCTAATGTCTCCGCTATGACATGGGCCTAGGCCTTGCAGGTAGACGTGCTGTCAGGACACATCCTTGGCCGAACGATCACTCAGCATCCCAGCACCTGTCAGCTGACCTGGACTAAAGGGAGTTTAAGGTGATCAATACTGTGGTGCTGCAACAAACTCAGGGGTGAAAGTGATAGGAAGACAGGAGAAGTGATAAAGACAGAAAGAGCAGAGAGGAAGTGTTACAGGGATAAGGGATACATTGAGAGAATGAGAGATTGAGATGGAAAGAATGTGTGACTGATGGAAAAGAGCAAAAGGGAGGAGTGTGAAAAAAGTAGTGCAGTGTTATTGATGTGTTGCAGAAAGGAGGAAACGTGTTGTTTGATGCAGGGAGTAAGGGGAACTCACCATGGTCGATTTCAGCCTAAATGATAGACACAAAAACAACCCCCAGTAGTGCGAGCAGAGAGTAGTTACAGTAATCTGAAGTCACGCTGCAGGACTCTCTGTTGAGGCATTGCACAGTGCCTCCAGGTCCTGCCTTCACTTTACAGGACAACTATTACTCAGCACAGGACACAGACCTGCCCCAGGCTCTCACTCATCATCAGCTGTGTCTATGTGTCTGTGTAAGTTCAGCAAAATTCTTTAAATGCCAGTGTCTGGTGTTACAGAGCCGGTGGCTTCAGCTGGTTGCACGTATGTTTGTGTGCACACGAGTGTAAAAAGGAGGCAGTGAGGTGAGGCGAAACATTCAAGGCTGAAAAATGGAGCCAACACAGGAGAGTCAAAAACTGCAGTTCTTTGCATGGTCGGTTGAGGTGCGCTCCAAAAAACAAAAATGGTTTTAGTCAGCTAATTTCCATCATTCATGACAACTATTTAGGAAGTTGAGTATTTATATATCTCATTGTTTGAATGTATGTATAAGACATGTCGCTCTGAGTGAATGAAGAAACAAAAAAACTGAGATCTTCCACATTAAACAACCAAACTGTTAAATCTCGTCTTAGTATAGGACTCAAAAGCTGATTCAAAAACAGGTCTTCAGGTACTTTAAATACTGCATTTGTAAATGCTATAATATCTTATCAATGCAATACAGTACAGAGAAGCCAGCTGAACATTAACAAATGCCATATGTGCTTTACATACTGGGGGAAAGGATTAAAGACCCCCTCTGATGCAAGTTTTTAACCTTGTTAACATGTCCATATGATATTTTTTTATATATAATACAAAACATATAATGAGCGGAATAAGAAGTCAATGCTATGACTGCACATTTCTACCTTGGAACTGCAGTGAACCTATGACAGTCTCATAAAAACGGATTCAGCATAATTACTGAACCAATCCTGTCATTAGCACAGCCACTAAAACTGTGTCAGCCACCACCAGTTACAAGGTAACCACAATTACAAATCTCAGTCTCACTCTTCCAATCGACAATTTTGGTCACAATATACTCCTCAAAAACTCAAACTGATTGAGGCTCAGACATAAAATCTCTCTTTTTTTCTCCACTAATCATATTGATCTGCTGTTTCACCTGTCAACCTAACGTGAGCAGTGGTGGTGGATGGAGCATAGGGCCTGATCCAGATTTTCCAATGAGGAACTAAGTGTAGATGTGTTTATAGCTCCAGTTATTGGATTGTGTTTCATTTTTTATGTTGGAAAAACCACATTAAACCAAATATTTATCATAGCAGAGTATTTTTACATGGTTTAAAACATTTCTGAAGCGGAACTTTAATAGGTTCTTTTTAAAATCTGTATGTATTTATTTTTTGTTTACTTTACTTTATATTTTTTAATGACAGATTCTGGACTTTATTGCAGTTCATTAGCATTTGCATTGAATCTCCCAGTATTATCTCTTTAATTTGTATAACCTGAAGCATTTTCTGAGCTTTCAAGGTTGCAATGGGGCTTCGTTTACTGCAAATGGCTTTAATCATTGGCTCTTCGCTCAGAGGAACAAGTTTTAGATGTGTGGGGACATTAAAATAGAGTGGGTTTTGGTTTTCATTGATGTCTCTTAAAAGTTTTGTGTTTTTTTTTGTCTGGTGAAAGTCAGTAAAAACCAACAGCTTAGAGTAACTTTAGTCTATATGCGTACAGCCCTCACCACCCAAAATCTCACTTCAACCAGTCCTTGAAAGATGGCAACGCACACACATCTATCAGCGAAGACCCGTGGCTCGCTGAGGGGTCAGCAGGCCCTCTGCATTTTTCAAGGCTCCTGCTGTGGGGAAGGAGATGTGAGGAGCAGAGGGAGGACTCAGAGGAGGAAGTCAGATGAAAGAGCTGAAGCCCTTCAGGAGTCCTCGCACCCTCGCCAAGCTTTCCAGAGGCTGATGCTGCTATTCTTATCTTCTTAGAGCTCTCTAAAAAAATTCCCCATCTCTCCGCTGAAAACCACACCACACACTACTTCGCTTCACTTTCTCCTCTGCTTTTCCCAAAGCACACACATGCACACACACACACACACGTCAATAGTTATAAGGCACACAGGTCCTGATATTTCATCAGCCAACGGTTTTCACTGAGGGGATCAAGCTCTGTTCTCTCAGAAACTCCTCGGGGTGGAAGAGATGTGTGAGTTACAGCACAATCTGGTGTCTGGGGAAGCTCAGCTACACACCACACTTCCTCTATCTCTACTTGTCTATTCTCCAACTCCCTCCCTTTCCGAGCATGCCCTTGGTGTCTGACTTGCAGGAGTGACAGCAGTGGGAGTTAGGGGAGGAGGCAGGACGACTGTGGCGTCAAGGTTAGAGAGCCCTCTCTTGCTCTGTCTGAAAGAGAAGACCGCATCAAACAAGAAACGAGCTACCCCCTGCTTTCCTTCTTGTTTCCTGTCTGTCTCTGTCTCTCTGTTGGGGTTCAGACTACAGGCCAACACATTTATCATTAGCAGACTTAAGACCCTGTACTTTAGCTGGCCTGTAAATACAAAGAACTGTGTCTCCTTTATAGGTCCTCCGTCCTCAGCCTCGACTCAGGCCTCTCTCTGAACCGCAGCAATTACAATCGAATTAGATGAGACCACAGACGTAAATTTGGCAACAAATTTTCCTTCCTGCACAAAGCTCCCCACATTATACAACCACCAGAGAGAAAGACAGAGCAACGCAGTGACCGTCATCCACTCCAACATGACGGCACAACAAGGAATCTTCAATCTCCCTTTGCCTTATTGATGTTTCAGTGGACCTCAATTACTGAGTGATTGCGTCCCGCTGTCCCTCCAGTCAAAACACTGCCGTACTTCAGGAAATATTTTCACAGCACCATAATTGCTTCCATCTGTAGCTACACTGTGGCAACACTAGCTATGTCATTATGCCTGAGTGAGTTCACAGCAAAACGGGTGGCGAATGAGTATGTGCGAGTGTGAATGTGCATGTGTGTGTGTGTATGTGTGTGTCAGTGAATGTTCGGATGCATGTATTCGTCAAGAAGCCTGCTCTGCTTTTATCAACAGAGGAAAAGAGATTTGAGGAATGTGTTGAGCTGGAACAACGGAGGGATGTGATGAAGCAGGACGTCTCCGCAGCTACAGCAGCCGCGTACAGGTCTACACACTCCCTGTTTGATGGCTGATTTAACAGAGTTGACTTTAGCTGATGAACTGTTTGTGAAAACACAATTTGAGTCGTTCCCCCAAAATGCCTGCAAACAGCAAAATAAGATGGGGGAGTGTTTAGCACATTGCTGCAGGGGAAACTCAGGTGCTTGGCATTTCTGAGGCTGTTGCACGGCTAAATGATTTCGTTGCAATGATCTTTTTTTCCTTTAAAATCTGGAGACCCTCATGGCAAATTTAAAGAGAGAAGCTTGAGGTTTGACAGACCATTTAGACCATGTTTACGCTGCAACCGATCTGCCTGTCAGCATGGGTCACAACCTGGAAAAAGTGAGGCCAGCCAATCGACACGTCGTGATAACCTGTCGTAAGTGGATCTGACATCGTGTACGGTCTGTCGACGCCTGATCCAAATCTGACTCATTATGCTGTTTACAGAAATGTCTTATATTACCTTTCGCATGCAGATTCACACGTGCTCACCTCACTCTGTCTCACACACACACACACACACACACACACAAAAACTCCCAGCAGTTCAGAGTTAGTTAGGTGGTTTCTGTCAGCTGAGTGTGTTCTGCTCAAACATCATTAAAACTAAATCCAGCAGAAATCCAGCTGCAGTTTGTCATGCTGACTGAGTTGTCCACTGTGAAGAGCCTACTAATTTAGAGTGCACACAACTACTCATACACACACACACACACACATTAATAGCTTTATTTTCCTTAAAGGCAAAATACTAGTTCAAACTCTGGCTACAAATAGGTGTGACCAAGTAATTTTTTTTTGCAATTTTAGAGACCAGAGGCACAACACAGTCCAAACCAGAAAGGAAGCTGAAGCAGGAATTTATACTTTATTAGTTGGAGGAATACAATATCAGCAGGAGGAGTCAGGGCAGGCTTCACTCATGGCCAATCACGTCAGGTCTGACAGTTTCCTAATGAGTCGAGAAGTTTCTAGAGAAAATGTTCCTTTTTTAAGGCTGGAGATGATTTGTCTTTATTGTTATCAATTACTCTCCTGAAGGAACTAAAATAAGAAATGAATTTAGGCCACTACCAGATATTATTTGCGTTGCCAAAGCCTTATCGCTCATGCCTCTGTACCGCACAACTGCATTGTTGCCCAAACACATGAAAGAGCCAGAGTGTTGCACCAGTATTGCCTCTGCATTTTTGATCTCTGAGAGTAGGTGTACGTTGGATTCAAAGTTTGTTTATGCTATTTGCTAGTTTGATGAGAAGAGAGGGATAAATTTTATTCATGAACCGTTAGATTAATCTGAGGGAAAAGCTGAGAAGTTTATGTATCTTGTTTGTTAGCTCTTGTTGATGTGTCATAAAATTGAATAACTGATGAATTTATCTACACTGTTTGACCTGAGAGTAAATATAGTGTATTACACCATATCGCTCCTATTACTTCATTTTCAGACTGCAGGTGAAACAAACACAGGATTCTCTCTGCTGAATAGAAAGAGGAAACACCTTATATATATATATATATATATATAAACTTCAGATTACATTATAGTTGATAGTAAAAAAGAGATTCTGCTTTAACCACATTTAAATTTTTGATGTGCCAAAATCAAACGTGCAAAATTCAAAACTTTAAACTTGCTTTTTCAGAGGAGTCTGTGTTTGCACATCTGCTAACTAAAGCCTTAAAAACTGCTCTTTGCACTTGTGTTTTCAATAAAATGTGGTTTGAGCAGGTGGAAACACAAGCAGAACTTGATGCCAGAACAGCTGCGTCATTTCACCAAGCATGCATGTCTGGACCCCCTGAAATTACTGAACAACAACAAAGTTAGCCCACTTAGCGCCTGAGAGAAAGTACAGCCCATACAGATTGATAGACATACATTAGACTCACACGTACGTTTATCTACATGCACACACACGCACACATAATTGAACCCAGATATTTGTCTGACCTCATCTCTTTCATCAAAGCGTCCCTCCCATAAAATATACTCTAAATTAGAAGTTGTGCTTCCAAACCCTGCTTTGATCAGAGCGGGCTTAGAGGACCTGCATGTCTCTACATACTGATATTTGGTGTGTGTGTGTTTGGGAGAGTCTTTGTTTCCCAATAAATACAGAGAGAACCATGCATAACCATAAGGCAATACCCTTAGCTACACTTGATTTCCTCATTGGTTCACATAACTAAAGTGATCTCACATTGCAAAAATGCATTTGGTTAGGAATGGTGTAAGGGACATTTAATCGATTTTTATGACGAATTAAGATAAAGTGAATGCTCCAAAATAAAGGTGTAGATAGTGTGTAGTAAGAGGAAGAGCAACAGTTTGGTGATACATGGAGAAAAAAGTTATGAGGATAAGAGGCAGGTGGTTTACATCATCTTGGCAGAGTTACAACCTGGCCACAAGCCCACTGTGGAGGCCAGTGACAGCGCTGTGACACAGGAGATGCCGGTGGCACTTTCAGACCATTTGTCACACCGGCCCCTGCCTAGTACCCATGAAAATAGCTGCCTATCTCCCTTCCTTTCGCCTCCCTCCATTCTCCAAGCTTTCATCCCCCCACCACCCTCGTATTTCCTCAGCTCCCCATGTGATTACCCCCGTGCCACACGAATCATTCTCTCCTCCTGCAACCATACTTTTTCTGTCCTCATCACTCCGCTTCTTTTCTTATTCACCCTTATGACTCCACACTTCTGATCCTCTGAACTGTTTCACCCTTTCCATCCTCAAAGTTTGCCCTCTTCCTATGATCTCTCAATCCCTCACTCATTCTTTTTGCTCTGCTCCCTACTCCTTGATCTGATTTACTCGGGTCCCCCCTCCCCTCCCTTGCTCCTCTCAGTCCCATTCCTCTCCCCTTGCAGAATCACCCTTGATATCTATTCGACTGCCATCAGCCAGAGGAGAGATGAAAATCGATTCTCCTTCCAGCAACTGCTTCTCTCTGGCTAAGGAGAGAGGGAGGCAGTTAGCTGGGCTTTAAGTAAGGACGTCCATCCATCTCCCTTTGAGGTCTGACGACAAGGCTGCTCTGAAATCAGTGTTGCACTGACTGGGGCCGAGGAGGGATGAAGCACGAGGAAGAGAAGCAGCAGAGGAGCAAAGACTTTGGTGCAATATATTTTTTAGGCAAACCAGCATAATTTCCATTTAACAAGCTGAAGATACCATCTTAAACTCAAGGGGGGGTTCAGCCAAATAAAAAAAAAAAAAAAAACATTTTCTCACTTACAATATTCAGGCCACGCAGACATATTTGGTTTAATTTGGCCAGGTTTCTACATATTTTTCTTTGAGATTTCTGCCACCAGCAACACAACTGAGTGAAATTTTGTTTCTTGTGCTTGCAGCATTGAAAAGTGTCATAAAAACAAATGCCTGCACATTGAAAATAGAATCAAGAATAGGCAAAAAAGCCTTGAATTTCTTATATGTCTTAAAGGTGATAAAGAAAAGCACAACTTGTCAAAAACAATGCCCCCATTTATTTGGATAATTTTTCACTGCAGCTACTTTGTACAAAAAAAAAACTCCCTTAGGATCAGGGCAAAGAAAGGTAAATGATGTGAATTACCAACATACAACTCAAAGGAAGAGACAAAATGTGCAATTACTAATTTAGTTCAAATTTAGGACTCTGTTTCTCAGCCTTTTTGGATCTTGAGCTGATAAAATGTCTTTTTGCAACCCCTTGTCACAATTTGCTACCAAAGAGGAATTTTCCCTTGTAAACATCTCAGATTGTTTCTTCATCCACCAGAGAAGGTAAAACTCTCTGGTCCTTGGAAAATGGCAGGGATTAGATTAGGGAGCAGTTTTATAACCTCTCAGATTTATCCTGTGATCTACTGGAGACACCCCAACCCAAGGCTGGGACCTGGTGGTTGAGGAGACTCTGAAACCCTACCTGTCAACTCATAACTCACAACAGTCTTAATAATAATAATAATAATAATAATAATAATAAAGGTCATAAGAGATCGTAAAAAAACCCAGTTTATTCTGATAATGAAGATAGTGTGAATTCTGATCATGACTGGAGGCAGGAAAGGGAAAATCTAGTTTGACACGCAGCTGCAGAAAGAAACTCCTCCTCGAGGGAAGAAGTAAGCAAAGGGAGAGTCAAAATGAGATTGCTGAATTTCCCCAAAGACAGTTAGATAGGCCAGGCCATATCTCACCTCCCATCTGCTGGGTCAAGATACAGGCAGGTGGAATGAGTCCAATATAGAGATATGAAATATTCAGAAACCAAAAGCCTTCTGTCTGTTTCACCAATCCAAGTCCCTGTAGAGCTTGTGTTTGTGTGTCTACTTACAAACGCACACATATCCTTTGAGCATTTGTAAGTACACAAATGTACATTGAGGAATAGGGCATGTGAAGAGAGGCACAGAGAAAGATGCTGACAGACACATATAGGGAGGGCGTGCAGGCAGTTTTCAAAGTCTTAACGGTGTCAGTGACAGTTTGTCATAACAAGCCCATTGAAGCTGCGCCTCTCTGTCTTCCTCTGAGTGAATATTGTGTTTGCAGATGGCTGAAAGAATCTGTCTCACAGGAAGACAAAGAAAGATGGACTCAGTGTTAACTAGGAACAGGAAACACCAAGGAAAACATCCATATTGGAGACAATGAAAGTGTCAAATAAGAACAAAAAAAGGGGGGATATGATGAAAAGATAGGCCACAGCACCAAGTTCATCACAATATCCAAGATAAAGCGCTGGTGGCAGCCGTCAGATAGATGCTGGCTCACAGTGCTGCCATACCAGCCCAGCAGCTCTCATTCATCCAGTGACAACAGAGCTCACCTCTGTCAAGAGAGTTCAGCTTGGGCATATTTCATGATGGGATCAGATGCAGGCACAAACATGCCTGAGAGCGATGGCATTCCTCAAAGGCAGGGCCGAAGAGTGCGGCTGTACATCTCTATCTGACAGTGGTCCAAGAGGAACGGATACCAGGGAGCAGGACACTTTCATCTCAGTATGACTCAACTAGCTAATGTGCACAAATCTGAGAATTCATATTCTGCCTCTGCTGTAGCCTCTGCTAACTTTACACATCAAAGGCAGTTTATTAATCACAGTAAGTATCACACAGCATGAGAGGCAGATCTATTATGTCTTCTGTTGCTCTGGAAGGAACTCAGTCAAGTATAAAGAAAGATGCTATTGTTTTTTGGTGGTATATCTTAAAAAAAACTTACTTGTTAGAACAAGGTCTAGTACACTGCCTCCAAATGCTGAAAAGGGGTCAGTATGCTGTGTAACCTTTTGTTTACACGTCATGTGTAGTGTCGGTTTTTGGACATGAAATTTGCACTTTCTACGTCAGGAATGCATAAAAACTTTGCATTAATATTTGTTTTAACATCATTATTTGGGCTGATTTGTAGATAGCAAACGTTCCTGTTGCAATGCAAACACTGATTAACTCTTTCTTATATTCCATTAACATGTTTTTGTTTGGCTAATGTCCAAAGCCATGAAGTAATACGAGGCGATAGGTGAAGGAGAAGCCACCTAGAAGTGCTGCAAGAAACAGGTGCATGCGGCAAGTGCAGGAAACGACACAGAGAGAGTATTTCTAGGTACCTGATATTTATAGAATAGGTAAAAGTCAGAACATTTCCACTGCCTTGATTTGACCTTTTTAAACTTTTCTTGTCCTGTTCAGTATAACTTTTTCGAAAGTATTATTAAATCGCTGTATGATAGACATTTCACAAACCTGTGATGATCTACAGTGTGTAGAGAGCAGAAAACCGATGTAACTACACCTTTAGCATTATGAGTCATTACATCCTCTGACCCTATGGCCGTGCACCAGAGGTCAAAATATAACAAGTATAGAAGAGGATCCGAGACTGGAGCTTGTAAAACAGTCCATTAGCACTGACCATGTGTAATTATGTTCATCTCTCGCCCACTGGCATAGTGCAGAATTAGAGTAATGATCATATAAGTTGCACTTTTAATTACAAGCTTTCTGCACAAGAACATGTATCTGCTGAAGTGCAGTTCCCTCGTGGAAAAGAAACGTCTCACATTTTTCATCACGTTTATACTGTTTTGCAAAAAAGTAATCAAAAACAGGTATAGATTCAGAGAACAACCTGTTTTAAATGAAACAGACCTTTTGGAAAAAGCAGGACCAAAAGCTTGACTAAGGTCCCCCGCGTGTTCTATAAGGAGCTAGACATGGGCTTAATGAAGACAAATAACTAGCTTAGCTTCGCCATGCAGAGAAAGAGCATCAGCCATCAGTTACAGAGGCTGTCCCCTGTGGCTTGGTGGTCAGAGGACCTGAAGTGAGAGAGCAGCATCAAACAGAGCACCCATCTGAAACAGGATTAGAGTTGTATGTGGGTTCTGATTATGCAATATTTATCTGTTCTTTTCTCGGGGAGCACGGCACATGAACTCAGGGAACTTTCAGAAGCAAAGGATTAATTTGCACGCATTGGAATTAGCGCTCACATCAAAGCTGGGGGGGGTGTGTGGGGGGGTGGGGGTATCATGGGAGTATCCAAAACCTCTGTGTATCTAGAATAGAGATTTTGCTTTGCTGTGTACCACTTCTATTTTCATAACGATATGGGAGGGGGGGGGGACATCAAGGGGAATTCTAGCTGGAGTTGAATATAATTAACCACCATGTACATGCAACAAAACCTACCAGACCAAAGCAAAGATAGCATACAAGTAAGGACAGAGTAAACAGCAAGGAGAACAAAGTTAGCTAAAACATACACAGGGGTTTTCTTGCCAGCACAGAGACAAAATGAAACTAGCAGACCGTCTTCATGTTGGATCTTGATGGTTACTCTTGGGAAAAGTGAGATACTACAGAGTGGTGAGGTGGACTGGGACTTGTCTCTATGTTTATTTGTGGAATTCCTCTGTATAAACCGAAATTACCAGGATTTTCCTCTTTTTCACTGTATTTTTGTTGTTTATCCTGAAGCTACACAAGTTATGTAGGGATCTGGGCAAAGACAAGAGCACGATTAGCTTTAACACTTGTGGGCAAACACACGCACACACACAAACATACACGCACAGAGACTGAGAATCACTCCTCTTACCGTCACAGTCGCCCAAGTGGGCCACGTTTCCCTGTTCAACATCTTGCTCGAACGGCAGTCTGCAGAGGAGAGGAGACACAGTCATTAATCAGAAGACACAGAGGCCCAGCAACTCGGCCACTGACACACAGCACAGATCCACTGTGATAGAGGAAAACTATCTCAATGTTACGGCAGAGGACAAGTAACAAGGAAGCGTATATCTCTGCAAGCTCCTTTGACACAGAGGTTGTTGAAATCTTTTTTTTGTGTGTGAGAAAGTGAGAAAAATAACCTTTAAAATAGAAAAAGAACAGAAGGAGGCCTCTGAGCTACATAATATCTCACAGCAATCATCAATATAATTTGAAGTTAACCATTTTGGTCTGGAGGGTCATTAATTAAGCTAATTAATGGACCGAATTGCAAATATTTCTAGGTCAGCATACTTCACGTTATTTGCGGCGTAAATAGAAACCTCATGCCTTTAAGTATTAGGGAATCTGTCATTAATCTGCTGCCTTAACGCAGGGAGGATTTTTAATTTCTAAAAAGTCATAAGATCATCATTTCAATTTTATGAAAAACTTAAACTTGCACCCTTATTAACAGTCATTCGTCAGATAAATTAAAGGTTCAACAAAAACAAACGTCAAACTCAAATAATGACATATCTTATTGCTACAACTTTAGTCCCTGTGCTTCGAAACTCATTTCCCATTTGGGTGACTGGGGAGCTTGGAAAACTCTATGGACAATAAGATATGATGAAGTGAGGAAGCAGAGGAAATGAGAACAGCACACAGACCAGGTGCTTACAAAGGAAAACACATCTGCTTTCAGATGTGTTGGATGGGGAAAAAAGCTAAGAAAAACTGCAATGGACAGACTGAGGAAGTGTGTATAGGAAAAGTGTGTTTGTGTGCATATGTCTGTCAGTGCAGGTCACATTTACACTGAAGGCCATGCAGTGGAAATACAAGTGATTTAGGTAAAATATACACAGCACGTTTTCTTTCACTTTTGCAATCACACAAAACCATGAAGGTGTGAAAAAGAGCGTCTTTTAATAATGTTGGATGTCTGATGTAGGAAAACAAGACACACACACACACACACACACACACACACACACACACACACACACACATACACACACATACACACACACACACACACACACACACACACACACTGACAAAGTGGTGGTTTGTGCCTTAAAAGAAATTAACACTGGAGACTATGTTTCCACCATAACATCTTGCTCTACAACAAAAAGTCTGTTGGTTTGACATTTTGGGAAATGTATATTATTACTTTTAATTTTAAGTTAGATGAGAAGAATGATAATATTCTCATGACTGTACTGTGGATATGAAGCTATAGAGGTAGAAGTTGGTTTGTTTAATTTAGCTTAACGACTGTAAACCGGAAGAACCAGCTCTGTCTGAATGTAACAAAATACCTGTAAAGCTTTTTAATCAATATTTTTTGTCTCATTTGTTAAATCCTCAAACTCATCTTTTGGTTGGGCACATGTACAGTAAAGCAAACAAGAAAGCAAAATGTCAAACTATTCCTCTTTAAATAAAAACAAATCCCTTTGACTTTAATGCGTGATCTATAAATTGATTTGATCCCTTGGGGATAAATTGTTAGAATGAACCACTGAGACATGACTCACACTTGTAACCAAACACTCTAGCGTTGTCTTAGTAAGGATTGTTGTATCAGTGAGCACTTGGCAGCATAGATGCCCTGACCTGATGCAAGCCTATGTAATCATTTAAGGGAGCTTAAGATAGAAGTGATCTTATTTAAAGTTACAAGCCTCTGGGGAAACAACCATGTCAGAAAAAAGGAATCTTTAAATTTCCTGGTGGGTGGATATCATTAATCAACAATGTACAGACATATGTTCCTTTGTCTTTATCTGTTGTTTTAATGAATCAGTCAGAACCACTGATGACACTTTGGATTAACATGGAAAATTGCTGCAAAGAAGTAAACAACCATTTCAAGTTTTTCATGGTTTACACTAAAGCACCGTTTGGCGCACAAACAACCTTTGAAGAACCAGAGCACGCACTGCCCAGGGATGCTGAACTGAGTGTATTGGGACAAGAGACTAAGAAATCTGTGCTCTGCAATTAGCTAAAGGCCCAGGCAGCGGCACAGCCAACATTTGTGCTTTTAATGCCTTGAAAACATTGTGACAAATGAGTCCAACTGTGCTGCGAACCTACGGCGATTGTCATCTTAATAAAGAACAATGTTTTGTGCTCAGTTGGCTGCCTCCCATGTACTGTGGGTCATTTACTTTATATACATTAGCTTTGTTTGTGGGTCTGTATGTGCGTGTATGTTTTGTTTGTATGCTTCTTTTTTTTTTTTTAGAGTGTTGTTCATTTCAAATTAATTCTCCCAGGCTTCGTAATAAAGCAGAAAGAGATAAAGACCATATGTTTATGCATATTTAGTGCTGTTGACAATGTTTACAGATGCCTGACCAGGAGTATTTGTACCCCAGGGGATACTTGCTGCCAGAGGGGATGTGGAAAGACTATTGAGCAGCTAAGCTAATTCAATGAAATACAAATTATTCTTTGTTGACTAATAACTGGCAATGAAAAAATGGTTGAAATATTTAAATGTAATGCATAAACTTTTGTTTTGACACCATACTCTCTCTGGCAGAATGTTTTTATATCACCTTGTTCAGAAGCGCCATAACTACAGTGAACAAAATTAACACTACATGATGACAACGGTAAAAGCAAACCTAAAACCACTTCTTCCTCCCAGTAAAACAACCGCACCAACTTCTTTAATTAAAAAGTACAAAACTTCTGTTTCTCAGAAACTGCCCGCATCACAATCTGATGTTATATAACGCAAATTGCTGACTTCTCCTCTGGCGTCAGTTTGCAAAGAGAGGTTGCATTATTCCACAAAGAGGAAATCCACAGTAACTCGATGCAAAATCGATTGTCGGGTTGACCGCCCTTGGTAAATCAAATCAAGACCAACACAGAGGCCTTTAATAACATAAGCAGGCAGCCTGAGGTGGTCTTTAAGGCCCATGTTGTCTGTTCTGCTGGTGCTACACCTGTGTTAGGAAAACCTAATTCAGTAAGCAGCCTGACTAAAGAGAGATTTGATTTCACTGGAGGGAGCAAGCTGCGACTGGAGGTGAGCTGTCAAGACAGACCGCTGCGTTTCAGTAGCAGGAGAAGAGCGAGGTCATGCACACACTCCCTCACACACACACACACACACACACACACACACACACACACACACACACACACACACACACACACACACACACACACACACATTCACACACATCCAGACATCCAGGCTGATACACACATTCATGCACACACCCAGACAACACACTGTCTGGGTACCTGTGCATAATGCAGACAGTGTTACACAATAGACACAACACTCACACCCACAGAGTTTTATATGTCCACTACTTGATAACAAGCAAAGTGAAAGAACATTGTTTAACAGCAGCTGCAGACATGTTGAATCAATAAGGGTAAACAGAGCAGATGCTGCGACAGGCTACTTAGAGGGCACAGATGTTACTCAGAGGCTCAAGTCGTCGCAGACAGAACTTCCAGACCAAATAAATAATTTATAGGACGTCTCTACGGGTGTGCTGTCAGAAAAATAACCTTCAAAGGCACGAAAAAGGAAGAAATAAATCGAAACAAAACAAAATGTAAGAAAAAGTGTGTTAAAGAGAAAGAACTAAGAGAGATGGTAAAATAACACTTCAGATGGACATAGGGATGAAGTAGACAGGCAGAGCTGTGGTAAGACACTGTGCAATGTATGAAGCGGAAGTGTGTGTGTGTGTTGTGGTGGTGTTTCGGACAAACAGAAGGGTGTCATACCTGGTCCCAGGCCTAAGGAAAGAGCAGGTGCTTCCTCTGGTCCAGCCACAGTAAGGATCCCTGGAGGCGATACAGTTCCTGCAGAGACGCACACAAAAAATTACCCTCGTCACTTTAAGTCAGTGTTGTTTATTCTGCTTTGCTTTAACTTGGCTGTAATTTAAAGGACCACATTGATGCTTTCTGCACATTTTAGACCATCAGCTATGAAGCAACAAACAATTGATTATATTTTTAGACTGGTTTTCTATCTCAGAGGAAGCCACTGATTTTCTGTCATTTACAACCTGTGAAGACTTGAAACTCGATAATGTTATTCATCTCAGTGAATATTTTGTCATCTAGTTGGGGTGAGACAATGCACTTCATAGCAGCAATAGCTGAAAAAAAATACTCCCTTGTTAGTGAGGGGAGGTGTGTGAATGTGAGTGTGAAGGTTCATTATTAACTTTGAAAAAAGCAACTTACGAGTTCAAAACTTGCAGTGCAGTTAAAAGCCCTGGAAAATATCTTGTTGAACTTGGGATTTGATCTGAGATTATTTTCTTAAACTAGTGTGTGCAGAAAATTCATACATAATACATTCTTTTTTGTACAAGAAATGTATGATAAAGTTTTTTATTATTATTATTATTATTAATAATCATCATCATATTTAGGGAGAATTGCCCCCACCAATATGTATAGAGGCTTTGTCTCCATGACAACCAATTTAGGCACAGTAGCGTTTAAATGGCTGAGGGGGCGGGGACTATCTGGAGACTCACGTGTGTGTACAAATAACGCAGTCACTACCAGACACAAAAGAGGGGAAGTTAGAAGTTTTACTCATGAATGGGAGGAAAATTTCCCTTTTCCTCTGTTGCTTCAACTGCACAGCACAGTTTTGTCCATGTCATTTGCAAATATCATGCCACCAAACAAAAAAGACATCAGGAGCTTTTTCACAACCAGAGTCTAAGTAACAGGTAGTGAACAAAGCAGCTATCTGCCATACTGATTTAAAATGAAAACCTACTAGCTACCTAACATTGGACTTACATACAGATTAATACTGACACATCAGTGGATAGCAGTGTTTTACTGTTGTGGTTGGCCAGGGTGGAGGTAGATTGAAATGTGAAATCAAGTGGAAAATGGGAAACGCAACACTGGTAGGACTACTGAATATAAAAGTGTTGGGTGCAAAAATATAGTTATAAGTAATTGCCTGGAGTTTTTATTTAAAAGTAAAAACAGATCATATGTTAATGAACCATTCAGTTGACCGCATTAAAAAGTCCTCTCGATAACACACCTACACCCCTGACCATTACAGTCACCATTTGAGCATCTATGCTACTTAACACTTGTCTTTTGAATCCAATTTTCAGAAGACATGGCTCATAAATTAGATACTTTTACGCCATCTTTTCTCTCTCTAAAATATCAGATATGAAAATGTCCTTGACTGTAGCTATAAGGAGGATTCTTGAAATACTCACTACTCATAACTACACCACTGTACAATGATGATGTGACAAAAGTACAAAGCCATCGAGATCTTCACTAGGAAGAATTACCAGTCTAAAAGTATTGTGTCCCTGGAAAGTAGGACATCTATCTAAAGGTCTCTGTCAGGAAAGTAAGGTATCCCATAAGGGTTAAGTCCAATAATATAGTACATGAAACCTCTTATATGGTCAACTTGCCCAGTGGTTGACTGCAAAACATGGGTTTTTAATGATGGGTCTGTATGTGGAGTAATTGAGGTCAATAGGTCAACCGGCAAGTGTATGCTGTGTAAACGCTGGAGAGCAGAACATTTACTGTAAAATGTTAAATTATTAAAGATTTATTTGACCATGTAAGCTGAAAGCTAGTCAGACAGTCCATTAGCTGTTAACATACTAGATCAAATGTTCTCACAAACACCCTCCAAAGGTTAAAAACCTTAAGATGCTGAAGCGCCACGAGGAAATCTGGAACATACTTGCATATTAACTCCCATACTTGCATATAAACACATAAATGGTCACATTTTACACGCTTCAGAAAGCACGTGAACGTTCCTTAATGTGCTCTGGATTTCACTCTTGTATGACTCACCTGGTTCACTGAGCACGCTTTGCATGCCTGATGTGCCAGTGTGTGTACCTAGTTTGTGTTAATGTGCCATTGGAGCCTAACAGGCCACAGCCACAGGCATCAAGGCTCGGTGAGCATGCCAACCGTGGAGAGTGAGGCTGTATTGAGGTGTTGTTGTGGGCGTATGCAGATGAAGTATCATTCACTCTGAATGATATGGAATATATCACTTTGAATATATGCATTTCTATGTTTAAATAGGATTAGTAGACTCAGTACTTGCTCTTTTCTGTAGCAGCTCTTCAGAGTTAAAAATGTCCACAACATTCACAACACCATCGGCGCAACTTCCCCTTTGTGTATTTTGATAATCTAATAATCTAAATGAAGAAAATATATAAAATTATAAATTAGCTGCTGTTATTACTGCTATTATTTGGTACATGTTTACAACATTTATTATTATTATTTTATTTACATTACTATGTATATTATTGTCAAAAAATAGTATTATTATCATCTAGTAGAATTACAGTGCATCTATGAAAAACTTAAAATTGCTGACTGAGGCAATAATACAGCGTTACTTTTAATGAGGGTGTATTACACTAACAGCTTTTATTAGATTTTCTTCCAGTTTACTGGCACATTTTATTGTGTTATTGGGTGATTTCAGTATTTTACAGGATTTAACGGTTTATCACCTTTCTCAAGGGCACAGTGACAGTTGTTATTATTACTGTCATTGCAAGAAAATTCAGGTCTGGAACTGGCACCGCTCCACTGTGTCTTACTCAAGGACAAGGCAAGACTGCTTCCTGTATGGTCACCTGGCTTTTTATTATGCTGCCCCTGCTGCACTTTTGTCTTCCTGCTTGCACAGTATTTGGTGCGGACTTACTTCATGCATCGGGAGTAGAGCTGGCAGCGTGCCACTGGTACTCTGACCACACAGGAGGGAAAGGCGAGGAGGAGAGTGTGGCTCGCTCGGTCCAGAGTCAGAGACAACAGCTGCCTGGCCTGAGGAGAGTCTTCAGCACACCTGCAACAAACAAACAAACGCATATAAACATAACCAGGCAGGTGCACACAAAAGAAAAAATGCATTAGGTAACTTCAATTATTGGGCGGATGCTGCATATTAAATCTCTGACCTCACTCTGAGCATTACATCTGAAGAATAAGGCATTCCTCATGACTCAATGTCTTACAAATAAAAACCTTAATAAAAATGACAAGAGGTCATCCATGTTGCTGGATGTTACGGTGTCAACCCAAATATGCGCTTTGCTGATTGTAGAGGTTTCAGGGGTCGACTAGTCATCAAAAAAACTGCAGCCAGGAGCTGAATCACATCTAATTGGTGCTTCGAGCTACTATAGCCAGCAACAACCTGCCTTCGTGGGGCAGATTTATACCTTTTTATGCACATGTGCACTCATGCATCAGTTGTATGTGGATGGTTTATGGTAATAACATTGCAGTGGGCTCACAGTCATTAAGATAAATCTATCATTCTGCTAAGGCCAAGCTGTGAGTTATTCTTCACAGCCAGTATCACAGAAGGTAAGGAAAAGGAGAGATGTAGAGAAAAGTAGAATATACAATTAGAGAATGCAGAAAAAAAAAGCAACAGAAATCAAAGAGGAGAGACTTGCAAAAGAGAGAGAGACGCAGGACCAGGAGCAGGCAGGAGGAAAAAAAAATTTAGGCTCTATTAGTGTTGCATCTTTCAGGTCATTTCCTGGTTCATTATAACAACACACCAGTCCTAAACCAGTGACTTCTATCTGTGCTGATCTCGTAAAGGTTAGAGGTCCTGCTTCAATGTTCCCCGGGGTGCATTGCACACAAGGCTTTGCTTTGTCTGTGAGTGTAAGGTGAGGTTGGGGTGGGGGGTGGGGTGGCCTGGAGCATAAAAAAGAGAAAAAAAACCCTGATGTGGCTGTGCTCTGTCTCTTGATTAGCTGGCTGACCGCTGTGATAGCTGGACTGTCAGTGACTTCCTGGTGGGCTCACCATGCACACCAAATTAACCCTCACACACTGACACACTGCCTCCAATCTACACCAGCTCATTCATCACACAGTCCCCTCGTTTCAATTGCCATCCCTATCCCTCATTTTGCCATGCATGAAGCAGAACAAATGAGCTGGGACACAAATTGGTGAGGATATTTTGGATGGGGATGGGAAAGGAAGAAAGTTTATTACTAAATAAGAAATGAAACAGTACAAGTAGATTGGACTCATAGGGCACAGCATAGGGAGAAAATGTGTTTCCAGCCAGTTGGTTGAAGAAATAATCCTTCTTCGCCTCTTGCTACAGAAAAATGGCATATATATCAGCGAGCACAATTACCACGACAGAAAGCTAGTATTTGGAAACATGTAGTTTCTTTTAAAAAGCCTCTAATTAGTGCTGGTGAAAGATAATCGCCAGCCAAATGTGCCTGCATCTGTGTGACAATCTTCTACCCCCCACCCTGCGGCTCTCCTCCATGTGGAACAGTGCATCTCAACAAAGAACAAAAGCAAAAATGAAGATTGAAAAGGCATTGTGTTTAGTGTTCTTAACGTACTGATGGGCATCCAATGAGGCCTCCAAGCTTCCTGCATCATGAAAAATGCTAATTAGACAGCGACAAGAAGCCGGATCCGCTCAAAATCTTTTGTTAAGATCCAGATATTAAATATGATTCAGCTTCTGGGAATAAAGGGTCATTTTTTTCCTGACAGGGTGTAATTTTGGTCAAGACTGGGGATAATGTGATTTTGTCATCATTTCATTACTTTCTCATGTCTTTCCCCTAATGCCATCCTACAGTACGTCCCTACCTCATTAGAAGATGTTCAGATTTGATAATGAATATTAGACTCTAATCCTCTTCTTTTCTGTTTGCCCTATTTGTATTCCCTGCATGAGGTTGCATCGTCTCCAACACAATTATGTGTATCTCTCGGAGAAAAGGTGAAGTTTTCTGCATAATTCAGGACACGTTATGTTTCCAGGACACTGTGGGTTTTTTTTTTCTTTCTGTGACTGTTTTTTCAGGCGTGTCACACCACCATCTCCCCTCAGTGTGTATACATCAACCCCAGTCAGTCATTTAACCCTTTCCTGACTGCTGCTGTGTGTCTTCTCTCTGTGAGCTGTTTTACATCAGTCCCACCAAACATAACGGGTTTGTGTCTTAAAGGAATAGTTTGACATTTTAGGACATGTAGCTTAAGCAGCAAGTTATCTTACCTTAGAATAACAACCACTAAAAAGAGGAGGGAAGCGCCAGCATGACGCTGTCCAAAGATTAAAAAAAAAAAAAAAAAAAAAAAGCCTAGCAACATCTTTAAAGCTCACTAATTAACATGTCAGGCAACCTCGAAGTGATAACAGCACTCCAGGAAGTTGCTGCATGCTATCAAGAAATAATAAGGGGCACATAACCTCCCTCTAAAGACGACGAGACACTCCAGTTTATATACGGATTGAACAAACTATTTGAACTGGCAAGCTTTAGAGGCACTATTATGTTGTTTTACTTACCTTTGCACAGAGCCATGCTAACCGTTTACCTCTGTTTCTAGTGCTAAGCTACGCTACCTGGCTGTAGGTTCATATTTAATAGATATGAGAGGTGTTAATCTTCTTATATAATTCTCAGCAAGAAAGCTAATAAGTGTATTTAACAAAATGTTGAAATATTCATTTAATATTTCCCTTCTATTAAGCTATAACATCTTACTTATCAGGGTTGAAGCCCTCCAGTTCTTCCAGGAAGATGTTGCTGTTGGTGACGGTGTTGTCCTGGTTGGGCATGATCAGGAACTTGAGGATGGTCCCTCTGCTCGACCCGAGGAACAGAACAGTTCGGTTTCTATGAGACCCTGCCTCTGTATCCACCACAATCTTATTCAGCTGGTACCTGCACGGCAGAAAAGAGACAGAGCATTACATTAATGCCACACAGGAATATGGCTCATTTGGGACTTTTCCTCCATGAAAGCTAAAAGCACAGCCAAGCAGCTCCTGAGGGCGAGCATATGATTTAAGTGCATTATAGCTGATTGTTTTAGGTGTAAAATGTGGACTCTTGTGAATTTAAATCATAATATGCCATTTTCTTGAGTCACTGTAAAATGAAATGAAATCCACAGAGAAAAAAAAATGCTCATCAAATTTACATAATAAACTAATTACAGCAGACGTTCAGTCATTGATAATATCAGTCAAGTAAATGGGCTCGTCCTGGAACAATAGCAGAGTGTTACTGAACTACACACGGTCCTGTGTGTGTGAGTCAATAGACGAGAAGAAAAGCCATGTTGTGCTGAGTGTTTAATATTCCACATACATCCAGCCCCCATAATCCCCTGGTGGCTGGACAACAGCGGGACGCCATACGGCAGATTGGGGAGCAACAGAGAGATAGAGCGATAGAAAGAGGAAAGCATGCATTTATGTGAAACTTGATGCGTTACAGCTGCTTCAACACCAAACCAGGACAACTTCAACAGAAGGAGCCTGCAGCTCACAGACAGGCCATGTGTGTGTTTGCATACATACATCTGTGACTGTCTGCACCCTGTTAGTGGAGTCAACTAATGTTTTATCACTGACTTCAAAATAATAGTTTTATTCATTCATTTAAAATTTCTATTCACTATTTATTTTCAGACCCTCTCAGAACTTATTAAGTTTTGAGTTGATGAGTTCTTCTGACTTGAAGTCTTGTGATGAACTGAATGAATGCACTGCAGACTGTTGAATAAACTCATTAAGTATCTCAGAAAAAAAACAATTTATACGTTTATTAGCAGACTACACAGCATGCGATATTTGTGAGTTAAAACTCACCACACTCGCTTTTTGGTACAGAAATTAAGCGTTTTGCCAAATGTGTTTTACGAGAAATGTAATTGCTGATTGGATTATTTATATGGGTGTAGATTGTTTTTCAGTATTGCACAGAAGTCACAAGGAGGTGGTTGGAGTTGATGGGTGTTTTGCAAGGGCTTTGACACTGGAGACTGGGGCTCACATCCTGAACTGCATGAGCTTCCATTTAAGCAACAAAAGCAATTTTTTTTAAATGTTAATTATGTAGTTTTTCAATATTTAACCATCATCTTTCCTTAAACTTCACCAAGTGCTTTTAGTGTCGAAACTGTGAAAAACCTTTAATTATACTTTCAGTTGCTATGAATGAATATTGGGATGAATGAATGATGTTATATTACAAATGCTTTTTATATGAACATTTTGCAGCTTGTCAGATATGTTCATTAAAAGCTGTTCCTCATTATGTTGATAAGAAATATAATTGAAGTGGCAATGAAGTTCTTTAGTGTTTGCTGCAGTAAATTATTGGTATATTAACATAATTTTTAGGACACAGAGTTGGTGCTTTGCTGCTTGTCTGAGTTCGCTCTCACCTAACCATGGTTCTGACTATCCAGGGTCTTTGTCCCAGTGAAGGCACAGCTTCATCCATCAGTGGATGGGTCTTCACAAAGTTTAGCATGTCATCAGGGAAGGAGTTGGAGGAATTAAACCTGGATCCTTCAACAGCACAGCCGCCAGGTCTGGAGACAAAAAGTTTCAGCACAAGTTCAGCAGAGGCAGAATAGCGTTTTCATTTCTACAACTACTGCAGGCCTTGGTTAAGATGCAGTTATATAATTAAGCAGTCTAGACTGTCTGAGTGGCTCAGATTCAGACATACCGTTTTTTAAACAGGAGACTAATTTGATTTTGTCACAAGCTAATATTTTGTATGTTTGTATATTTGGAAAGTGAGGGGTGGTTGCATGAAGTCAGGCCCTTAGATCAGTAGAGAACAAGCTGTATCCTTGTGAAAAATGGATTTCCTGCCTCCAAGTGACTTTCACTTTACTGAACAAAGTTTCTACAGGCTGTAGCACCACATGAAATATCTTCTCCATTATCTGGGTATTTAATCAGACTTGCTTTACCTTGACAGGAGCTGCACCCTACAAAACCTACTTTCTGAGGCAGAATCACGGCTAACTTGAATAAAAGTTGTTCATTATACTGTTTTCTTCTCACAGTTCCCTGATTAACAACCTGAACACAGGTGCACAAATTGATTACAGCCATCTGCACCTTGGCTTCGGGATCACTTCATCTGGAACGGGCGTCCAAATAGACTCGGGTGATTTCTGCTCCTTGAACCTCCCATCAAACACCGCCGCCAGCTGCTCCATGTCAAAGGCACACACCGCCGAACCCGGGATGCTATAGAGACAGAGACGGAGTGGTGAGACAGGGTGATTGAGACCATGACCGTTGATTGATAAAACACCTTGACTTGATGCAGTCAGTCTGGCATCAGGTGGGTTTTACTTTCAGACAGGAGCACAGAAAAAATAAGTGACTGAAAAGAAAATATAAAGGTAGAAAGACAGACACAAGGAAAGAAGTTAAAATATAGGAAGTCAATTGAGAGTGTGACAGAGGGATAGACACCCGGTGAAGATGACAAATTGGATTTGGGCTGTTCATATTTTGACAGTCAATGCTTGAACACAAAAGGAAATTATTATTGAGACGGAAAGAAAGACGAGATAAAATAGATGCTGTCAACTCCGTGGGCGAAGAATAGATATGCAGTAGCTAGATTAGACCCATGAAAAGATCTTGGCTGGAATTCCTGGAATATAAAACGAAATAGGAAATGAGTCACTGAATTTTCTGCTTTAACAAAGGAGGGGAAGATTCTCATAAATGAGCCCGACAACACGTATTTCCAGTAAAAAGCCCCCATGCACCTCGGAGGCTGTAACTACTCGTGAACCCTGCAACAGGGAACAGAACATCTGTTCCAAGATGTATCCATAGCCCACACACAGGCCGGCAGACAAAATACACACAGTCATGACCAAAAAATAGACACATTCACACAAAGTTAGACTATCTCTTCACTGAGTCTGGTGTTATGTTTCATTTTGTGTTATGGTTACAGCAACTTTAGAGGCAGAAATAAACAGAGCAGTGTCAGGATAAGATTGGGAATGAATTTAAAAAAAAAAACAAAAAAAAAAAACAATCCCATGCTTCCTGCTCCGAGACTCAACCCCGTGCTCTGAATGTGTCCTCATCAATGACTAATGGCGTGCGTGTGGTGTAAGAACTAATGAGTAAGTGCTAATACATGGGTGAAAAAACCTGAGAGACTGAGTCACCTGCTGCCTGCTGCTACATGAATCCGACACATACCCCATCTGTTTCTTTTTTCTTCAAAAACAAATATCCAACTGGTGATGTTTGAGTATCTGTGCCCCCGTGTTGAAGGCATCGCCTGAAGGCTGGCTTTTGGTTGCAGCAAGGAGCTGTTCTCTCCTGATGTTGCAGTTGATCAGGTCACGCCAACTCACCCAGTACTTATCATTCATAGGCAGGGATGTGACTCAACCCCGGGCCAGTGTGGCAGAGCTGCAGGCTGAGCTGTGGACGACGCTGCCTCTCTAAAGACCTCATGCACCAGATGTTAGGTGTGACACCAAAGGTCCGCACCAATGCCAGCTTGGCCTCCCTTCTCTACCTTTTCCCACCCACCGCTCTCTCTTTCTTTCTCTGTTAGTGCAGGTCACTGGGTTTGCCCCTCGTAGCAATCTTTGTCTAAGTAATGTCAGACAAAAGGCCCCGGGCTGTTTTCTCACCAAATTCCTTCAATTATTCTAATTTTCTCTCCATTGTAGCCTCCCCTGCTTTTGTTTCTTGGTCCATTCATGTTTTGTTTTTTTTAATGGGCACATTTTCAATCATCTTCTCAGTCACCCTCCACACTTGAGACTACTTTCCTTTGTTTACTTTCAAATTTATCTTGTTCCTCTCTCTGTGTCCATTGGAATTTGTCTTCACTTCACTTTCTCCTTGACTGAGGTTGAGTGACAAGCTGTCCAGGCTAGATACATAGGGGTGTCAGTTTGAGAGAGCTGCTGTTGAGTCTAAAGTACTTCCTCGCTATTTAACAAGTTCACTGACAGCTTGGAATAACACAGCCCTCATGGACTCATGATGCCTCCTAGGAGTAGACGAGGAAGAAGAGGAAGAAGGTAAGAGGAAGGTCTCCATGTATTTTTTTTTAAAAAATTAGGTTAAGTCAGTTAAAACATTACTTAATTTATAGGTTTAATACCACACCCTCTGATTATCCAAGGACATCAGTCTGAGGATTTCACTACCATTTTACCAATTGGACCATTTCATGTAGGCATTTCTATATTTTCTTAGTTTTCATAGCCTGTTAATCTATCAGTTTTCTTCCCATCAAGGCTTTTTATTTGGTTATTACTTGACTTAATTTGTACCAGACTTGGTTTGGTGCCAGAGTCAGATACACTTTATCCTATTTTTTCAGCAAAATCAGATGCTAGATTAGAAGAAGGTTTGCGGTGTGTGTGGCCTTGCACTAAACTAATGGTCATTACTCCAAAACTCTGAAACCGCTTGATATTTTGGAAAATACATGTGTTTGCTTTCTTTCAAGAGTTAAATGAGAAGTCTCATATCTGTGTAGTAAATATGACGCTGAAACCGATGCTTTGTCTCATGCTAGCTGAGCTTAGCATGAGAGAAATCTGCCTACCAGCAACTCAAAAGCTCACTAATCAACACGATATAGTCTTGTGTGTGAAGTGTAAAAATGACACATAGCAGTGTTTGAGGAGCGCTGTGCATTAACTTTTCTTGGTAAGGAGCAGTGACTTCAGACAAAAAAAACCAAAACAAAACTACTTGCTAAGAGCAAATAAGCACCTTTGCCAAAATGTCAAACTTCATTCCTTTAAAGTAAAGCACTAAAAAGCATCAGAGAGTCCATGTCTTCTGTCCAACCTGACTTTTTCACCACTTTTCACAAAATGTGGCACAAAGCATGTAAAACCTATATCAAAAACTTTCATATTAAACCTTTTTTAATTGGGCCTCAAATTCCAGACCCTGAGTGTCCACCCATTACTTTAATTTTTAATATTATTCCTTCATCTTTTTACTTTCATCATCCCAACAAAACTTCCAGCCTGATCTGGTTTTTGTCTTCAAATAACCCAATTTCTCATATTTTTCCTTGACCTTTTCACATCGCTTCCCTGTGGGTTTTCTCTTCTCTCCCTAACACTTCTGTAACAACTCTGCATTTCCTTGTGATACTGCTCTGCTGACAATTACATGTGGTATTCCTTTCCCATATCCATTTCTGTGTCTCCAGGTAGCAGCTAACTATGTATTCCTCTGCCTTCTCCACTTGCGGGGCCCGGGGGGACTGGCGCGGCGCATCTGTGAGTCTTTCCTTGTGCCGCACTTCTCCTGGCACTGTAAACCTGTTCTCCTCCTGCTCCTCGTGCTCCTCATTTCCCCTCCTCTGCTGTGTTTTCCCAGAGGGACACCCTGTCGTCTGACCCAGTCACATGGGATTCTTTACAGCCAAAACCAAACACTCTCAGGACGCACTAGATTTACTTGGGATGTTTTCCTTGCATTCCTGCATGTCTCCATTAAGCCTGATGAGCCCACATCACTCGACTCCAGCAGCAGTAGATGTTTTCAGCTGCCATAACAACAAGCTAATAAGGAGAATTGTTCTGTTTTATTACCAGCCCAGTGTAACAGGATGATGGTAACACTTCTATTAGACATCCTGCTGCTGTTCTTTCATACAGCATAACCATATGTTTATGTTGCTAAACAAAGCAGAAAGTAGATTTTTCTCCCTTCTTCTCCCCAGTGGTCTCATGCTGTTACTCCCTATGCCTTCTTGACCACTTGAGCATCAGTAGTGTAAGCTCAGGAGGTGCTCGGCAGGAAATTCAAGCCTCTTTCATTCCTCTTCGAGAAGAAGGGCCTGGAGCTTCAGAGGAGGATGCACAATGGAATTGGCAACTGGAGGCAATTTTATACCCTGGAAGCAGTGACTGAAGGATCCCACAAATGCATCTACATAACAGTTAAGGAGCTGGTATGTGGCTGTAAAATTATCCCTTGAGTATGTGAGCACAGGGGGAGATGTGTAACCTCAGAGGGTCCAAGGGAGATTCTTGGTAAAACCTTGACTCCATCCTATCATTCCCATCCTTCAGAGCCATACATGCTGCACGGGGGCCAAATGGCAGGAAAGAATAGCTACTCCTCCACTCACAGGTCCTGCTTCATGCTGTTTTCACTGCACGTTGCCAGCCAAAGCAATTTGTCTGGCAAGCACTTAGCCAGTGTGGCACAGTGGGCCACATGGGGCTGGTGGGAGTTTTGCAGCTCACCTCACACATTCTCTCTTTCTCTTTGTGTTCATTTCCCTCCGTCACATGTCTCCTTATCCATCCATCTGAACCTCCTTTGCTCTCTGTCATGGCTGGAAGTTATTTAAAATAGGACCCAGTAGCAGTTTACCCAGGCAGGGTGTGTGTGTGTGTGTGTGTGTGTCTGTGTGTTCAGCTGGTTCTCCTCTGTGGCCCGCTGTAAATGCTGTTATCTGGGAACCATTGCAAATGTGTTTGTGGACGTGTGTTTTTGTATGAAAGAGGGAGAGTGTGTGTGTCTGTCTGTCTGTGTGAAGCTTCCATCTGTCTCTGCAGGCAGTGGCCCCCTGTCACAGAATAGCCTTTCCAAACACGGCGATAAGATGCAGCTGATGAAACAGTTTTAGATCTCAGAGAGCGAGGGACGCACGTGTTGTCCATTATTGACTTCCTCATCCTTAAACTTCTCATCCGCCTCTCCACCTCTGGTTCGCAATATCCTTTTTTGCATTTACTTGGTCATTGTTTTGTTTTTTTTCTTCCCCTTTTTCTCTTTGGTCTCATACAAGAGGTCGGAAAACCTTTGCTTTGAGACACTGTCCTGCAACTAGTAAAGAGCTTTATTTTTATATACTAAAAACACATGGATGATATTATACTGGGACCAATGACAGGTGATAGTTCTGCTACAATGAAGCGAGAGACTGTATTGATTCTAGACCAGAGTTAAATAGCAGGCGGTTGTAAGTATTTCTAAATGTTGGCTATAAAGTGCCTGTACTACCAGACACACTAAGTGGTATTGGGGCCATTAAGGCAGTGTAAGGTGACGGTACCATCACAGAAAAGTATTCTGAACTCTTTTCTATGATTTGAGTCACATAGGCTGCAATATGATGTAAAAAGTCTTCAATTTAAAGCGCAGACTACGTGTTCATCTGTGTGAAGCTTAGAAGATACATGGACAATGTTCCCCCCAAGCACACACACCTCTTTATTGAGACTATATTGAGTATTAGGATTTTTTCTTTGTATTGTTGAAAAAAAAACAAAAAAAACAAAACACTTTTTGTGCCAATATCTTCAAACAATGCACGACAAGTAGATGCCTCCTACTGCATCAGAAAAGAGACAAAGGAATTTGAAAACAACTATTTGCTCTTCATACAAGGGGAATTATTCAACTGGTAGTTTTTGCATTTATTTAAGGAGAAGTTAGGAGTCACTCAATACTAGATCGATTCGTGAAAACCTGTGTCTGGCTGCTGCAAAGACTCCTTTATTTGGTGCATATACAGCATCAGAGGTTTACTGCATGTGCAGCTCATAAATATCTTTGTTACATTGCGCTCCTCTCTCTGTTGTCCAGTTTCTCTGGTTTGCTCTCTGTGTTGTCTCTGGCTCTGCAAATACCTCCAGTCTCCAAAAATCCCCCATTTACCAGGCAGCATCTCTCCTCTCCTCTCCTCTCCTCTCCTCTCCTCTCCTCTCCTCTCCTCTCCTCTCCTCGCCTCTCATCTTTTTTCAATTTAATCTTGTCTTTCAACAAATCACCCTTTTGTCCTCAATGAAAGCATCCCATGTGTCTTAAATTACTCTGTTCCCCACAATCTTGACCTCTGCACCTCCACACATCTCTCTTTCATTTTGCCGCAGGTTTGCTTGGCCTGTAGGAAGCTCTGCTCTTTCCGATTTCACAGGTGAAGGAACAAACTATGGTTGTCCACTAAATTTTCAAGACGAGCTGATGAGCACAGCTACATATTGGGTGTGTAGGCCTGTCTCCTTGGGAAGTATGTCAAGATGTGTTTCTACGTCTGTGTATTTCTTGCAAAAAACACTCAGCGTGATTCCCCTCTTCTCTCTGAGACAGGGCATCGATTTAAATCTCTTTCTCATTTCAACCCTCAGAGTCACACAAGTGCACACAGAGACACACAAATAAAGCTTCTTATTTGAAGGCAGAAAAGCTGAGTATTGATCTTAATCAGTGATTCCCAACCAGGATCTGCAGTTGCTTGGGGGTATGTGGAAAGATTCAGGAATAGTAATAAGTAGCAGTGGTGGTAAATTGAGAAGCACTAATTTGAAAAAATTTAAAGAGCAATTTGAATATAAAAATATATCCTCATATTAAGTCAGTTTGTGCAAACTAGCAAGAGTGTAGATGGTTTGAGACAGCTAAAAGTGATGGATAAAAGAAGTTTCGGAACAACCGATTTTATCATCGTGTGCACATTTTTGAGCGGACTTTGTCTCTGTTGTACCTGTTTGCTGGAGTGGAAAACACCCCCAGGATGATGTCCCTGCCGTGCATCCTGATGATGGGACTGGTGGAGTGGAGCAGGTTAAAGTAGAAGTGGGAGTCACCGGGGACGGAGCAGTTGAGACGGGCTTTAAGGAATGACGTCCACTGCTTCTCGAGGACGCGCTGAGACCCGCCCTGATCCCGTTTACACACCCGGGCCACACGTGACACCACCACCTGTGACAAGTTAGGTGCAGAGAAGCAGACAGAGCCATGGAAAATGAGTGTGCAAAATACATTTGCAAAATACTGACAGGCATATCCATCCTGCAGTTCACATACAACTCCAATGACGAGGTGGAAAACTGGGAAATATTTCCCAAGGTTTGGGTTTCAACTTCAAATAGATATGTTTAAAGGCTCTTTTCAACTCCAGGATGATCTTTAAAGAGTCATTTGCATGCTATTTGCAATGCAGAAACCCTGTTTTGATAGATCATTGTTTTATAATGGTAAATTTAATATCAATTATTCATGAAAATGTCAGCGCATCTCAAAATTGCTTCTTTGAACGCTCTCATCTACTCAATGGTGATGCTGTTTAAGTATCCATTTACTCTGCTTTCTGTAAACAAGTCAAAGCCAGGGACCTTGTGAAAGCGCTTTTCCCCAAATGTGAATTGCTAATTTATTGGGGAACTGGGTTTCTTGGTGCTGATATTTTTTTTACAGAGATGTATACCCAGCTCTGGTGAGGGTAAGGAATATACAGTCGCTATAAAAGAAAAGGGGGCTTTACTCAGGTTAATACAGACATGGATTGTTTGCTCAGACCATGATTTGTTGGATTAGATATGCAAACAAACAAATACAAGGATGAAAGGTCAGTGTAGCTGTGGGAAAAAAGTTGATATTGACATTCAAAAAATAGCATCAAAGGGATATTAGGGCAGCATCTCCCTTCATGGTGGTGCATTTTAACAACACGTTCACATACTCTACAGTCCTTTTAAAAGATGCTTTGAAATAGCTGGCAGTTCCTCCTCTGTGTAAATACTGAAAATACAGATGGATAATGGAATATGTTCATCAGAATGACTTCTATACCTTCTCCAGGTAATTGAACTCCATGGCTATCTCTCTGAAGAAGAAGTAGATGTGAGGTCCCCACTCCACAGCACTGACAAAATATGGCTCTGTATCGTGTGAGAGAGAAATAGTGAGAGAGGGAGAAGGGGAGAGTGCATACGGTGGGAGAGTAAAGGTTTGATGAAATATAATGGAGCATGAGAAAGTGTACAGCAAACAGTGTCTCCATTTGCGAATGCATCGCTCACTCCCATGACACAGAGGTAACATGAGGGCAGTGAGAAAGAGGCGCAGGCCATGCTTAATTTCATTACATGGTGAAAGGGGATTTCACACCAAACAATAAGCGCATTATGACTCCCCGATGTTTCTGAGAAATGAGTTTCACGCTATGCATTTTGGCGCTATTACACCAGGGACCTGCTACAACCTGTATGTCTGATATTGTGTATTTTCTACTGTCCTATTGTCATGGTTAGGTTGGACTGCAGGCTGACCTTGATGTGGATGCTACAAACTCTATCAAGGTGCAGTGAGTTCGGCAAGTTTGTGCCCAGTGAACTGAACATAGAGTTGTCAGCCTGCTGACTCAGCCCTCAGCTATTGACACGTGTATTGATCCTGTATGTAGATAAGTGATGTGGACACATACTCAACCCATCAGTGCTCTGACGACAACATCAACAACAGACACGATGCTTACGAGAAGACCTGCTTGAGAAAATTACTCTAATGCACGCACACTTGTTAAAACATAAAAACAAACGCACCTTGACAAGCATACAATGGTGCACACACACACACACACACATAACACACATACACACACTGAGGTACCTCTGAACCACTTGGAGTCGTGCTTCACGGTGCGCAGAGCGGGACTATCCCCAAGGCTACGATAGATCACCGCATCAATGGCCAGGAAGTCTGTCACTGTGGCTGTAAACAGGTTCCCTTCTGACACAAAACACACACACACTAGTGAGTTGAACAGTCAGCCAAAGCAACAGCAGAAGTGCAAACAATAAAGCTGGAGTCAATGCTATTGTTCTGAAAGGTCTGCATCATAAACATGACATGGCTGACCAGTCAACAATGTAACTGTAGTCACATAATTGCAACTTTGCACCAATCCTGCATAAGAAACAACATGTTTTTACTGCTAGCTAATGTGAGATAATGGGCTGATGGCTGAACAGTAATGGCTCCCTACAGTTTCAGCCTCAGAACACTGTTGATTTGATTATAGTGAAGTGTTTAAATCTGATGAAGTAAACACAAGAGAGGAATAGACCTGAAGAACCACAGTAATTCAGTTTTGCTGAGCTTATCTAACACATTCAAGAGTCAAAACATCTTTCATGGAGGAGCGATGTTCTGCAGTGACATTCGTTGCTGCAACTAAACAGATCAGGGACCAGAACAAGTGGTGTCTTACCTGCGAACAGAGCTACGTTGGCATGTTTGGGGTCATAAGGGCACCTCGCCATCCCACTGACTGTGTCTCCCACCATCTCCAGAGTGTCTCCCTGTTACACCGCACACACACAAACACACACAGACGGACACATCAATCAGCAAACTACAAACAATATGAATGTGTCTACAGCACCATCATGAAAACAAGGCACAAGAGAATGGCAATTAGGGAGTGTTACCGTAAGTGCAAACTAATGATTCACTGGTGGCAATTAGCCACAGCAGCAACAACAAGAGTCACATTCTCATACATAAATAAAACATACAAACACAAACACGCACACATACAGACACAGAGGTCCATACACCCACATGCAGTTACACTGGCAATTCAAACAAGTTTCCAGCTCTCACACAAACATACACATATGAGTATATACAGTGACATCTCTGCATCTCTCTCTCTCTCTCTCTATCATTTCCACAAACACGCACTTAAAAAGACGCCTCTAGCAAACTACTGCAGCAGCACAGTGGATTTCTCATCCACAGCTGAAAATGAAATAATTTATATGTGTCATTTCATTAAAACCCTGCTATAAATAAAGCAGTAGCAACCAACGCTAACTAGTCCCAGGAGAAAAAGGCAGCCTATCAGGCAGAGACAGGTGTGTTATACGCTGTTGTAGAATGTCATTAGTGGCTGACAGATAATGAGCCAGGTACGTCACCGTTCTCCACTATGTTTGAAATGTGAGAGACTGAAAATAACACTTATCTGAAAAAGCCTTTGATAGTGGAAGGATTTTTACCCCCCCCCCTCATTCTCTCTCCAGCTCAACTGCCTTTATCCCTCATTTAATATTCCTGCTGAATGATGTGAAATCAGCCGAGCCGATGATTAATATTTATGTGTAGTTTTTCCTCCACAAGTTTGAAATTGTTACTGTAATTGAGTGAGACAGGGATTGGCTGGGAAGCGGAGCACATTCCTCTTGCGCGGGGGAGGATTCAGGTGAGTTGGCTGTTAGATGGATACACATCTTCAGTGTCTGACAAATGTATGAATCAGGTCAGCAAACATTTACACTTGTAGCGTGAACCCTGCTATCTCTTAAATTCTGCCTCCTTACTGCGAAATTGCTTTGCTTTCTTAACCAGTAGCAAACGAAATCAAACCAGGCAAACAAGTCACGTCTTTACTCAGAATACCCTCCTCTTCCTCTTCTCCACTCTTTGTGTTCTTCTTGATTATCCGTCGTCTCTGACTCTCAATGATAACAAGCTCGACAGACCACAAAGTTTAACCACTGAGAAATAACAACTGTTGTATCTCAGGAAAACAAGGCACTGAAGCTGCCAGAGAACAAGGATAAATAACTCCTGAAGAGGAAGTCAACACTGCCTCGAGCGCTAAACAAACAACTTTAATCAAGCTGTAAATTTTCACCTGAACAGACTTACTAATTGTACTTTGGAAGCGAGGCCTCTCTTCATGAACAGATAAGTCACTTGTCACTGATGTCAAGCCAGTTGTAAGAATTACTGCACCAGTCATAGGTTTGGGGCAGGTGTTGCTGCGATGGTAGGTGTGAACATGATCGGTCTTTACTTACAGTGTAATTGGCACAGAGCGGGTTGAAGGCATTGGTCCCACACACAAACAGGCCTCCTTGCCTGCTGAGCAGCACCTTCATGAAGTTACGACATTCATCCTGCAGGAGAATGAGAAATGAAGAGAGGCAGAGCTTAATATGCAGGAGGCCAAAAACTGAAGAGAAGAAAGACAAAAAAAAATGATGGAGTGAATAGAGGAAAAACTGAGTTTATTTTTCAGACTGATTATCCAGCACGCTCTGTGAAATGAAGCTTTTCAGTTGCCTGATGTGTGGAATTATCACACCATTAACGCTGTCAATCATATTGATACAGTCTGAACGCAGCCTGCAGAGACTTTAAGTGTCTACCCTCTTCACACAAACACACACAAATATGCACGTACACTGTAGATGTTGATTGACAGATGGTAATCTAAACCAGCCTCAGGACTTTAAAACAAGCAACAGATTTAAGGCTAATTCCACCACCGTGAGGTGTCAAACTACACGATGCCCGTCTAATGACTAAATAAACCCGAGTCACAGTTTCATTCTACCACGAAGTCATGTAAGCACCACATGACTTAATGGCTGCTTTTCCCCCCACAGTGCCAGATGGTAATAAATGTTGGTCTAGTGAAACAGAGTAAAATGACATTCAAGTTAATCTTCTGCCTTCACAAAAATATATGTGAGTGTGTAGAGTAGAAAACACTGAACACAATCCTCTAATGATCTAACAATTCTGCATCACTGGTTCAAATACTTTTTGGGGACATTTTACTTTTAGCTATGTAAACCATTTGTCGAGAACTTCGAGGTAACTATTAACTTATGTATTAACTAACTAACTTTCATTATGTTTTACTAAAAGCAATATTTTATTAGGTTATTTAACAATTCAGCCATCACGTAGCATTTTGACTAGCTAACTTACAATTTCAATGTTAATTTCAGCTATTTAACTGCTATCTATCCACCTGGTTTTCCATTACTTTTATGTATCTATTTTAACACTTTCATCCATTTCTTTCTGATAAATAGTTGAAAGACTTTTACATTTTATCATTCTCTTAATATGACTTTTAGCTAGCTGTGTATTTAAGCCATTTCTCTGTGAGCTAAGTGTTGAGTTAGTGTTGGGTGTTACAGTTGGCTGAATATGAATATGTCAAAATCATATAACAAATTCTCTTTTATCAAATTTGTTGAGATACTTCAAAATGTGTTTAGCCTAATTAGAGGAGTTTCCTCTAGGGTGTAAGACCCATTGGGTGTCACTGACCTGCAGTATGGACGGACATATTATTTGCTTTTTACATAAAGATAAAATAAGATAGAGATGCAAATTTTAAATAAAAGGAAAAAAGAATGATTGAAAAATAATTCTAATTTAAAAGAATAAAACAGAAAAAATTGAAATTTTGTGTATGAACTCCTGTGACTCCTTTACAATAAAGCAGTACTATCTACTTATGACTTCTCACCAAGTCAGCAGAGTAAATATACTTTGTTATGTAATGTTTTTTGTTCTTTATCATCTATTGCTCCCTCAGACTTATCTTGGGACCCCATAGAAAGTCTAGATTCCCAGGTTGGGAACCATAGGTCTCAGGGGTTTTACAACCAAAAAGTAACATGATAGTAAACAAACAAAAGGCCTGTCAACACAGCAGTAAATCTGTATGTACAGGAGTTTGCATTTTTCCCTGAGTATTAAACCTAAATTCCAGCCATGACCTTTGACTTTAAAAGCCAGAAGGTACTGACAGCAGTTTGTCTTTGCAGGGCAGAGTCTGCTGCGTGTGTGTAAGTGTTGAGTGAGTGGTGATGTACAGTAGATCATTGGTGGACAGCAGCCAGCAACCCCCTCCCCAAACAAGTCTCCCAGCCAGGATGGCACCAGCTCAGCCTCAAAAACACAGACAGACACACACACACACACACACACACACACACACACACACACACACACACACACACGCACACACACACACACACACACACACACACACACACACACACCAGATGGGGTCTACTTCAAGACCACCACCCGCACTGATGTCATTGAAAAGAGAAGTAAGGCTAGAACAGAAATGGAGGTAGTGTTGATAGTGGGTATGTCAAATGAGTGAAAGTGTGTGTGTGTGTGCGTGCATGGAGGTGTGGAAGAGATCAGAGGACCAGCAGTGATATAAGAGATGGGTGAATGTTATTCCAGATGCTCCATCCTACATCCCTCCACCTTCCCTCTTCATTCCCTGCAGGGTTCTCGTTTTTCAATGGCAAAAAACAGGAAAGACAGAAGTGTGAGTGTAGTGTGTGTCTGTTTGTGTGTGTGTGTTGGATGCAGGGGGTGTGTCAAGTGTGAAGTGTAAATTTCTAATGGCGCAGCACTATGTGACAAATTGAGGAGCAACACCGACAGTATATGTATATGTGTCACTCTCCCACATAATAGCATGTGCTCATTTGTGCATACCCTACATCTGTGTCTATGTGCATGTATTTGGGTGTGTATCTGTGTATCACGGCACAGATGCGTGCTCATGTGCGAGCATCATTTGCATGCTGTTTGTTGGTGGGGTTGCAGTCTGTCAGCTTGGTCAGAGCTGTAATCACAAAGCCAGATGAAGCACTCTTAATAACAGCCCAGTCCTACTGCCAGCATCTCAGAGAGGGGAGTAAATACTTCAAAGAGCCAAGCCACTGCACAAATGTGGGCAATTGGCAGAGCTTGTACACATAAAATGAAACATTTCATGGCTACAGGATAAAAACAGGGTTGGAGCCTTTGTAACATTTCAGCTATTGAGCCTTGATTGCCATTTGCACTTTACAGACATCGTCAAAATTCATCCCTTGCCGTATACAAGCATTTCATTAACCCTTATTCATCAGTTCCAGGAAGCGAATTGGCACTTCCAGGTATGGATTTTTCTTTATTAAAGCCCAATTCAGTCAGCAGGATTAGGATTTTTACTGTGGTTCCCATGTTATAAAAAACAAACCAATTATAAAAGGAATTATAAAGCAGTGAATCACTGAATTAAACAATTATATATAAATCCAAATGTTGTACGTCCTGGTGCCTCCTTCATCTCCGCTCTGCCTCCTCTCCTCTCTCTGCTCCCTCACTCCCTGGGCAGAATCCAGACAAAACGCCACCTGTGCAGGCTGGCAAGCCTTTCCAACACCCAGACGACTGTAGCCCTCCTCCTTCTCTTCCTCCACCTCCTCATGCTCCTCTTACTGACAGTGGCAGAGCTGCCCAGTCTCTGAAAAATTAATCTGCAGCCCAGATGAGTTACACAGGAACACGAGCCTTAGTGCTAATATAGACTTGCGAATGGACAGGGAGATTTAAAGAAGATAGAGCTAAAGAGAGTGGAAAGATGGGGGGAGATGGTCCAGAAGGATGCATATGTCAGTCTGTGAGCAAGTTCACAAATGTCACTCTGCATTTATAGAAACTAGACACTCTGCAGTCGGCAGGTTTTTAATCAGTTTCTTCCTCTTGAGGCAGATGTTAGTCAGGGTAGTTCTACTGTGCAGATGTTTACAGAGCAAGTGCATTCCACGCCTTCGAATTACCAGCACAGGCACTGACATTTTCCTTTGACACACAAAAGCATGTATATCCAAAAGCATTCCTTGACTTTTAAATGCAAGTGATCACACACACAGTCTGAGGATCGACAACAAGTTCACAGTTGCTACAACACATCTGCTCCAAACAACCTGCATCAGTCAGACACCATTAAAACTGAGGAGGCTCCACCTTCTGCATCTGCTTTCCATCTATTGTCCGTAATGCAACCTTTAGACTGAGATGGTAAACAGCCTTTTCATTTGGCCTAAGCCTGGCCTCAATGTTTGTTCTGACGATGAGTCTTTATCCCAAAACCTGATGAAGGCAGTGTTTTACCTCCGGCTGCAATCAGCATTCTTGTGTTTGGTTTAACCAAAATACAAAACAGGTTCCTACGCTGTAAAATCTTCTGCTGATTCCCTGATTTGGGAGCAACCACAGCATTTTTTATAATCTAATAAAACATAATAAGTATTCCCGATGACCTGCTGTAGTAATATACGATAGGAAGCACATCAGGGGGGTCATATCAAGCAAGCTGCTCCTCTAAATCTCCAAAGTTTCCATTACATGCCTGGCTGGTCCCCTGATGTTAGCGACCAAGGAGAAGAGAGTGTTGCTCTGCCAAGGGCCACCATTGAGCCAGAACTTTCCCACACATACTCAAACACACACATATGTAGTGTATACACAATACACATTGACACCCACAAAGATTTGGGAAGGCCTTTTTACCACTCATTAACTGTGGGTTTGTCATTTCCAGAAAAGTCCCTGATGCACAATTCTGACTGGAAACAGAGTGACTCTCCATGACAGGAAGAAAAGCGTGCGTATGTTTGTGTGCATGTGGGTGGAGGATAAATTAACAGCAGTACCAAATTAGCAGCAATGTGCAGTTCTGAGTGTTGCGGTCTTACTCAGCATGTTAAAGCTAATCCGCGTCCCTCTGCAACCCTTCCTCTCTGTTTGATGATAATTCTGACTGAACACACCACAGGCCACAAACAAACATCACACACCAGGGGGAGGGAGAGAGGAAGAGAAATTGAGATAATAGAGATAGGAGGAAAAAATGAAGAGAGAGAAAGAGAATGACATACAGAAAACCAGAAGACTTCCTCCAGGCCAGTCAGCCATGTGGCAGGCGTGGCGGTGGAGCTGACCTGCTGACCAGATCGTCATGTCAGCTGACCCCAACTCCCCAGTGGACACATCCACTCTCCAGGCATTTTCAAACACACCCGCACACACCACCAATCCTTGACCACAACACTTAACCTGAGTCACCCCTGGATGGCTCTCTGTCCAACAACCTGCTGAGAAAACTGTGGCAAATTGTCACATTAACCAAAATGTGATTAATGTGTGTGATCCTGTAAGAAAATGTTTTTTTTATGATTCTATAGAGACAAAAAAGACCTGGTCCAGTGCAGGTATATCATGAGAGAAATCTTTCATTCACTAAACCTTCCAGATTTTTTGACATCAAACATGCTTTGTCATGCAAGCACACATGGAAAATGCAGTTCACAGCTGTAAATTCCCAGGTCCATAGTATATACTGCCCTTACATCACAGTGCAAAGTATAGATGAAAAAATACACACAGCCATGGAAAAAAGAATCAAAAGTAATTAAGGGGGAAAAAATGCTGCACAAACATCTGGAAAGCTGACATGAAGTTTATTTGGTTTTGCTTCATTTGCTGTGCAAACCAAGAACTGCATCATCATTATTTCATTATAGTGGAACTGAGTGTGCAGAGCTTTTATTCATCTCTATATAATGTTTTTGGTTGTCTTGCACCTTAGATTTGAGTTATGACTGTGGTAATCTTCTCAAACTGACAACTTCTACACAATACACTGCTGCGATGCAATAAAGGTTGGACTTAAATCAATGTTGTCCCAAGTGTGGGACAACCTGCAGAGAGAAAAAAACAGCCAGGAAAACCTAGAATGAAGAGTAAAATTTTAAATCAGCTCAGAGATTTAATAAATAAGCTTGTGAAACTAGATACTTTAAATACATAAAGCGTCAGTGAGATTTAAAATAAGGACCACAACTACAAGGAATGAAAGTGACTCCACGTGTGGTATTTCAAATTGATTAATTCAGGAGCCAAAAAAAAAAGGCTGTGAAACCAAATCTTCTGACAGTCCAACACAGAAAAGGCATTTGGTTTGGGCGATTGAAAACCCAGAGCTCCTCCGAGAGCAAGATCAGCGCTGTATTGATCAAACAATCTCACTAAGTGCTGCTTATAGCGATGCCCAACTGCTCTTTAAAAGCGTTCTATGTGGAATTGCCTTTGTTTGCATGTACATGCCACACTGCCCTGGCCTGATGTGTTGGCACAGACCCACCTCTGGGGAGCATCTCATCCTCCACCTCTCACCATCTTTTGCTATCAGTGGAAGAGAAAGGGAAGGGGTGACAGAAGGGGAGGCAATGACAGCAAGAGACAATGAAAATGGCAAATACAGGAGAGATAAAGACACGGCGGAAAGCAAAGGACAAAGCCAGACATGACGGGAATTTGCAGAATCAGTGACAGCGATGGCGACTGTTGCGTTAATCAACAATCACTTGGTCAACCCGGGAGAAGAAAAAAAGGCAAAAGAGTTAGGATATCGAATTTTCAGCCTAATTAGGGAGAATACTATGTCCTTTGTGATCAACCAAGCGGAAATATTTAATTACAAAACCAATTATGAGGTGGTGAATGTATCACATCTGACACAACCACCCCCGAAGCAGAACAGGACATTTTCAGGAGGTGAGGCGGAGGAGAGAAAGAGGGGAGGAGATGGTTAGAGAGGACGAGGGAGGCAGACAGAAAATGGCTCCTTGACAGTTGTGTTTGTAGAGATTTTCTTTTTAATTGTGTTCACGTATGTGTAGGAGAGGGGGTGGCTAACATGAGACACTTGAAATCATGAATATGTATGAGCATATAGTTCATATAGTGTGGATAAAGGTTGGTGCTCCCACCTACATGTATAGAAGAACTGACGTGTGGTGTGTCTATATGCATCAGAGTCAGAAAAAGACGATTGTTTTGTTAAATATCAAATCAGAAGACACTTGATCTCCAACATCTTAATCAAAACAGCAACAGCGGGCAACAAAAGCAATGACTGTAGCTGATCTGATGCTATCTAGTACAAAGGCCCTTGAATAAACACTGCAGCTGGACCATACATGTAGGTAATCTTGATACTGTGATATCAAAATACATCTTTTCTAGTTCTCGAAGCAAAAGTATACAATGTTTTGAACTTTTAATTTAACTCTACAATGTCAGAAGCCAAATAATCACATGAAGAAAAGAAGACTTACTATTGGTCTCACTCTGGACTCAACTTAGTCCATTTCTCATATTTGAGGACAAAACCAAACCTTCTTCAGGGTCAATGTTTGACAAAATAGAATCACAAACTTGCAAGTTATTAATCATAGCTCCCGAGTGCTTTTGGTCAGCAATATATTGTTTTTCTATTTGGTCATGACTTTGAAAAATAATTGAAATGACTGTACCAAAGCACCAGTAGCAATCCCTCATCGTTTCTACTGATATTAAAGGTATTTGTTTTAATATATCACAATATTTGAGTATTACCTAGTGTTGATTCCAGTGTTGATTTATGAACTGAATTTCTACAGAATATATTATATAAAAACTTATGTTGCTTTTGTGATACTATCAATGTGAAACTTAAAGGTCCCCTGTGTGCACTATGAAGTGATATTTTAGTTATGTGTTTTTTCTCCAGCATTCCCACAAGGATGCACATGTGGGATTTACCGCGTGCATTGACATAAATGTGCATTCACACTATTCCACTGATCTGACAGGTGACTATGATGTACCAAAAAAAAAACAAAAAAAAAAACACAGCAATGCACCAACAATAGCATTAAAAATACAAATGTATAAATATAAATGTTGAAATCCATGAAACACAATGCTGTTGAGAAACACTGACTCTATACACAGGGTACCTTTGAAATGTCACTGACACTGTGTTTGAGAAGCATTGACCCAGGTTTACAGTCATCTCTTTTTTTTGTGCAGGATTATACTAAATATTAAATTGATTATTTGCAGTAATTATCATTAAAATTTTAATCATTGATTAGTGTATTTTAATAGTAAATATTAGCAAAAAAACAAAAAACAAAAAAAACACTGATCCTAGTGACTTAAAATACATTTTGGCTTTCAGAAACCAGTAACAATCACACTGTGTGTATGAGTGTGTGACTGGATGGGCTTGTGTGTACTTGCATAATGCACACACAAGCACATCCATTCATATGCATCTGAGCCCAGAGAGCTGACGACCTGGCAGTGTTCTTATCTTCCTCACATTGCCGTGTGACTCACAGCATTACCAGGCAGCACAGTCATTAGGGGCAAGAAGACCTTTCATATTTCAGTCAGCCCCACAGCTCTCCTCAGGGCTGGCCAACGGGGACCTACGCTCCACCTCTCCTCTACCTCTCCTCTTCCTCTCCTCCTCCTCTCCTCCTCCTCTCCTTTTCCTCTCCCCTTGTCAACCCCCCTCCCCACCCTCCTCATTCCCCTCTTCCCCCCTTTCCCCTCTCAGCCTAGCTTTTTGTCTCTGTCCCTCTATTCTCCATTGTGTTTCTGTCTGGCACTGTCTCACACAGATTTAATGTCAGGTGTTCTCTGAATGTGTTAAATAAGTCATTTTTTTCTATGCCTTCAGGGGACAGAGCCCATGTTTCCCTCGTCAACCACAACCATCACCACTGCACACACACACGCACACAAGCACACAAGCACACACGCACACACGCACATTGAGACTGAATACAGCCTGTTTATGTGTGGCAGACAGCATCTAGGGATGTGTGCCTGTGTGTGTTGGAGATATAGGAGGTATTCAGGCGTGGGCTGCTGGTGGCTGCTGGGATGTTTCACCCCATCTCTTCCTCGCTGCCTTAGTTTCCTGACGCCCACCTGCATTTTCTGAGGGCACAAACCGAATTCCTAACTCACGATGGTGGAACGACGTGTAGGTAGGAATGATTGTGTGCGTGTGTGTGTGTGTGTGTGTGTGTGTGTGTGTGTGTGTGTGTGTGTGTGTGTGTGTGNGTGTGTGTGTGTGTGTGTGTGTGTGTGTGTGTGTGTGTGTGTGTGTGCGTGTGTGTGTGTGTGTTTGTGTGTGTAAGAAAGACAGGTATTGTGGGAAACAGCTGTGAGTGAATAGACACAATCACAACTTATTTCTCAACATATCATTTTTAACATTGTGATTCTTCAGTGCATGATTTCTGCATGTACTGTAATTTCTCAGTGTTTTGGGCTTTTACCAGCTTATACAGAGGAATATGAAAAGCTGAAAGGATGTAGAAAATGATTTTCACTAAGATTTTCTGCCTGCTGAGCACTGACAACTTTTCAGTTTCAGGCTGCAAAATAGCACCATTCATTCCAGTTTACATCAAATGATGCAATGAGATGAGAAACAACCCAAAGAAGTTTCTTCAAAATCAATAAATCATTGTAGTGCTGAGTACAATCCACTGTTCTGTCACTTTAGTCCCTTTAGTGACAGAACAGTGGTGATGTTTTGCCATTATTTATGATGAGGCTCTTTACAGCTGCTATAATTACATTATTTATTTTAACAAGGCATCAAATGTGTGAAGAAAACTCAGTTAATATAGGTGTGATGTGCTGTTTTCATGCTGGTATTATACTGTATGATTCTTGTAAACTACATTTAATAGTGATAGAAAGAGAGAAGAGAGGGGAGATCAGTTTGTAAAGGAAAGACAGTTGAACAGATTTTAACTACGGTCTCACCTCATGTTTGCCCTTCATCCTGCAGATCCTGATGTCATTCTTGTTAGACTCCCATGTTCTTTTCTGCACATTAAGTAGCACATCGATACACACTGCTGGTTAGCTACTTTTGCCCTTCCCGGCAGTAAAAAAAAAAAAGACATCTTCCAGCCTAATGATAAGTAATACAGCCTCATGAAAAAGTAACTGCTGTGTGTGTCTTGTCCTGAAGGAGCTCACCTTACTGTAAAACATCTCATCTCCTGCAACAATGTCCAACTCCACGCGGAAAAGGTCATCCCTGGAAAGAGAGACAGATAGAGAGTGAGACAACACAGCACTATCCAAAGCCTAAGGTAAAATAACACACTGTACTAAGCAAACCATGAATACCAGTTTCTGTGCAAGAGTGCAGCTTGGATATTATTGCTAGCTCAGGATGGAGCAAGTCGATGCAGATTCTCTTTTTTTAGTGAAATCTAGTCCACACAGTCAATAGAAACTCTCAGTATGAATATTTCCACTATATACTGAATCTGTGTTGTTTTACGACTAAATAATTCTCTACCATGTGTATAATCTTGCACCAGTGCGTGCAGCTATATAATGCAAACATATTAGAGACATTTATTCCTTTAAAGTTGATCAGACCCACAGAGATTAGGGAACTGCTTTACAATGTCTTCCATTTCTCCCAATATATGTGAGAAATGGAAACCGACTGCATAATGATGTCTCATATTTCCCCTTCGCCTTTTGCCTCCGCTCATTAAACTTGACTTGCTGCATTGAATTTTCTGCCAAGCCCCCGAATTCAGCTTATCAGTCTTATTCAAAAGGCCTGAAATTGAATTAATGGATGATTTAATCAAGTTGTTATACTGATGTTTGCACACCCCCACATGCTGCCTACACGTGGTCCAAAACACCATGCATGTATTCATGATTTTCCTAACACTGCTTTTTTCACACTGCTACTCTACTGATAATTCTGCAGTAACCTTGGACGAACCTGTGAAAATACCCACTAAATGAGAGTTGGGCTAGGCAGCTAACAGCTGACGTTTGCATACTGATCAAGGTCTTGGTATCTGATGGAATGGATCTGAAGTATGGGCTTCATCTAAGCGAAGGACCAGGCTCTGAATGGGCTAATCTGAAAATCTGCCATAGCCGTGTTATTGCAGCAGTATTGATCTCATCTCCGATCCAGCTCTGCTGCCCATCTGTGCTTCACATTTTCCCCTGGTTCCTCCTTTTTCCTTGACAGAGGGGCTGGTTATTGTGGGCATCTATGCGCAAGTGCTTACGTTTATGAGTATTCAGACCACCTGAGTGTGTGTATCAATGTGCTTTTGCATTTATTTTTCCTTTTATGTTTGACAGGGAGCGCTGTGAGAATGTGTGTTTGATGAGCGCACAGGTAGGCCAAGTGCCACCAGGTTACTCTTCTCCTGAATAATTCATCCTCGCTTCCTGTTGCTGTGTTGGAAGATTCCTGCTCTTGCTCAACCTCGCAGACCAGGACGACGGCTGAGTGGCAGAGAAGTGCGAAATCACCAAACACTTGCTCGATGCGTCCCTGCTTAACGGGTCAGAGTTTAAGCGTTCTCCAAACAGTGGAGTGGGCCACAGTGTGAGGCGTAATCTCATCCAGGCTGCTTCAGCGTTGTCTCAGCATTAACATAATGAATATAGCAACAGGCCTCCTAGTCAGAGTGGCTGACAGCCAGCACTGTTGCCTCTGATAGTGCGGAGGAGGGGGAATTATTTACGCTGCTACTTCTCTCTCTCTTTCCATCTCTTCTCTTGCCTGCTCCAGGTTGTTTGAATGATACAAAGCCAGTGGCCTTTTGTTTGTTTATATGTGTGTTAGTGGATTAAATGTGTGTTGCATGTGGTAGAAGGTTAGCATTCAGGGTAAAGCATAACACATGAATTGAATAAACATTTCATAATTCTTTATATGTATCCTTATCTAATGTTTATGTGCACACAGGCTTGAAATACCTAAACTAATTGCCTCATAACTTAAAGGCGCCTCAGCTCACAAACCCCTATCCCTAAAGCCACAAATCAAAACTCTCCTATTTCTCTGCCCTTGTCTGGCCTTGCGTGTATGTGTATATGTGCACGTGCCTGAGCTGTTATTTCATATATGCCTCTCACCCTTCTTGACCTGGCTAATACAAAATCAACAAAGACTCTAGAGAAACTGTCAACATTTCCTAAATTTCTTTTTTGACCAGCTCATGAACTTTCTCATCATGGCCGGCCAAACAAAGGCAGACTAGGGTCAGGTCAAGACCTCTTAAGCCCTTAAGTTTCCCTATATTTCTTTCAGTTTTCCTCCTCTTCTTGTTGCTAGCTGCAGTATTGTGGTTTAGTGTGAGTAGTGCTAAGCCCCTCTGAGCCTGCAAATAGAGTGAGCAGGAGAAGCTGCTCCTCTGGATGAAACTGAAATAGAACGATTTGAGCTGACCACCTAGTTACCTTGACACAAATGCTGACTGAGGAAGAGTGCTGTGTAGCATGTCTGTGTGTGTGTGCATGTACCTGAGTGTCAATATGTGCCTGGCTAAGTACCTGTGCCCGACTTCTTGACAACATGCCCACTCTGACCACTAAGTACCAAGTGATTTCAAAACTGAGAAGGGGTTAATAAACTCCTGCACACTGCCTGCACCGAGTTTATCAAGCAGGATATTTTGGTTAAAGACATCTTCAGGCATTAAACTTAAAAAACAACATCTGTGTACTTGACCCTGAAGGAGTCAAATCACAAAAACCACAGACAAGTTACATAACTGATAAAATACATACAGAAAATTAGATCAAATAAATAGTCATGATTGAAATTTATTTTTGAAGAAAAAAGTACAGTTCCAAAATTTCAAATACTGATCATTTTCTTATATGACAGCAAACTGAATGTCTTTAGGTTTTCAATTACTATAAAAAAAAACAAACAAACAATAATTTGTCACAACTCTAGTAAAATTTCTAAATTTAAAGCAGCAGCTTTCAAAAATTACAGACATCGGTCTCTGCCCTACTCGTGTCATTACATTGGTTAAGTGCCAAAACAGTGTCATATGTGGATAAACCCAGGGTGTACATTTTATTGCACTGATACATAGCTGCGGTATGTGTCCATGTGGATGTGTTCACCTGCGTCTCCTCACATACTTATCTTTGCCTTACATGCAAACTTTCTCTCTCAGCCTTAATGCAGCTGAGCAGCCTGGCAGCTTTACCCCCAAAAGCTTCCCAGTCTTTGCCACAGTTGATCGTCTCCCTCCCCGTCTGCCATGAGTCATTTGACCTGCCTGTGACCTCTGTGTAACCTCCAGTGACCTCTGTGGTCAGTGCCTGCAGGCTAATAAACTCAGCACCTGGCAGTCAGCACACTTTCCCTTTCCAGCTAATGTAAAATGCACAAACAGACACACACATGCACAAACATACACATGCATTGACACACACTGGAAATAGTCTTATGCTTTATCAAAATCAAACAGATGATTAAGATTTGGCTGTGTTCCTCTGGTCATCTTGTAAATATGTAAACACCCTCCAATTGGTTTATATTTGTGTGGATTAGCCCCTTGGATCTGACTGAGCGCTGCCCTCCACCAGCCAAATACATAGTTTACTTTCATTTAGCAAGGATGGGAAGAGGACAGGGAGAGGTAGCTGCTCTCAGCAGGTGCTTGTGGCAGGGATTTAGCAGTGCTTGCAGTCTGAGGAGCAGCTATGCTAATGGTGACAGGATTTGGGGATGAGTGAGGCGTCTTATCAGGCCATGCACTCTGCAGGAGCTTTTGGCAGCTGTACCTGCCACCACAGGTACTTATTTATACATTACACATTTTAAATCTGGCTTCCTGCTGGGCTGTCCCTGGTTCACACATGCATTTGCACACGGATCTCTTTCTTTCTAGACTGATTTTCTGTCAAAAAGACGCAAACACTATTAGCCACACTTAAAAAAAATATATAAATATGTTCTTAAAACTCTTTCTCTGTAGCCCTCTTGCTGCCATCAACACCCCTCACCTTTCTGAGTGTCAGTTTTGCATTTCATTATCACCTGGCTGGTTCATATCAGTTTACCTCTGCTATTCAGTAACAAATTTCTGCAGCTGCAAATTGAAATTAACATAAAAACTGCTTCATGGCTCTGGTTATACTTTAAAACAAACCAACGGTAGCTATCTGTGGGCAGTTTTACTACTATGTGTGTGCATACAGACCCTCTCAGCCCAGACAGAATGGCTCGAACTATGTTACATAGTTTGATATATTTATTACTAACTCTCACTAGTGAGGTCAGACCAGCTGGAGGCCAAGGACTGGGTCATTTCCTGGACCACAGTGGCGTCTCTTATTGGAAACCACTTCAATCTTCTTTCAGACTGCCACTACAGCAAATAACTAGCACCATATGTGGAAACTGACTGTGTCTCTCTCTCTTTTTTTTTTAGCATGTTTCAAGCTAAATTAATTTTGGGACAACATGGGCAGTAAATCTTAAGATGCATGTTTTTTGTTAGCTCAGTCTGTCTCAGGTTGGCTCCCAAACGGCTCCGGGGAGCAGCAGATGTAGCTTTACAGTGTAAACCTGGTGCAGCTGAGCAAGCTGTCTTCGTCTGGCCCTCCTGACCACCAGGGCTACTGCTTGTCCAGGATCAGCACATTCAACAGACTGACAGACATATGGGGACCATCATGGAGACCAAACTGGAACACGTTTTTGTCAAGCCAAGTATCAGCCTTCAGATGCAGCTACTGTACCAGATTTTCTGTAGTGATCTCACTACAGTTATCAATCTTTGAAACCTAGTCTATAAAATGTAAAAAGCACAGTCATCTTAAGAAGCATTTAACCAACAGCACAGTCTAAAAAACAACTATAACTGAGGTTTAGGTTTTAACATTTAAAGGGCCCATGGTTTACCCTCACAGGTTTTAGTTTTTTATTTTGTCTACTTGACCGTGTGGGGATATAGGCTACATGTTGTGATTGATGGAAATATTAAATATAAATATATATATTAACCTTAATGTCCCTGGAAAGACATGTCAAATCTTTGTAAAGCTTCACCCCTAAGATGAGTTTATTATTCAACCAATATAATAAACACATGTCAGTCTGCGGTGCAATTTTTTTTTTCACTCATTGAGGTATTTTGTGTAGACTAGAAGACAAATGTAAATGGAGCTGCTAAGCCCTGAGAGAGTATATTAAAGAGACAGAAAGCAGAAGCCAATGAGCAGAGAGCAGTTTTTCATGGGGGAAAACCTATGGGGTATGTTAAGCCTTGTTTTTGTGTTATAATCTGAATGCCATGTGTGGGTGTACTTTAGCATCAGCTGTACTAGGGCACAGCTTTCCTTTGAGCTGAAGGCTTACATTACCCTTACAACATGTTAACCAAAGTGTTGAACTCACCATCATGTGCTTTGCTCTCCATAATAGACTGATGTTATTAGGTCTGAGTCTCAGACACTGTAACTAACTCCTAACATAATGTCCAATATATATAGCTAATGTTGCATGGCAAAGACAATCCAGCAGATTTTAAAGCTGAAAATTGCTCTGACAGACCTATATTTGTATTTGTATATGCGTGCGGTGCAATTATCATATTATGCATATTACCCAGATTTGTCAGAGCTCATGCTAACATATGGCCATTATTGAATTGCAAATCTGTTAGTTTGTATGTCTGCGTTTGCTGGCGTGTGTCGTACCTGGCTCCAATGTAGAGTGTTCGATTGACTTGCAGGATCCTCTGGATGTGTAGAGGCTCTTGTCTCAGCCATGTTCGGTGGGGTCGGCCCAGAAACACTGGGTATCTTCTCACCACTGAGAGACAGAAACATGCTATGACTAATCCCACACCGACACCCATCTTTGACAGAAGTCATCAAAATAAAAGTGGTTTTGTGTTAGTTTGTTTTGACAGTTCGGCAGCAGTGACAGGGTGATGTGGAGACAAGGTTTGAGACCTGCATTTGAAACAGCAGCACATCTGATACATTAAGCAGACTGTGACACAGAGCAGAGTACAAACAAAATAATCTTCTGAGAACAAAAGATGTCTGAACTATACGGCATCTTGTCACTGCTGTTTTGCTAACTGATTGAGACCCACTTTTGATGACTTGTTCATTTACATGCTGTTTTTTTGTTGACAAGTTTGGCAATACATGTTCCACTAACTGATTCAGATAATTCAAAAAGTAAGAGACAGAGATAGGTGGCATTTTAAAAACATACAACAAAGACAGGCAGAAATGGCAGTTAGTTCACATATAAATCTGATGGATTAACCAGCATGTCAATCTTTCTTTAACCTTGATTGAGCTGAATGAGACATATTTCCTTATATCCTCTCTGTCCCACCATCATTGTAGTTTCTTCTGCCTCTGCTTTATGTCCATCCTCCAGCTCCTTACCTACATCCTGTCCTGGGATCCACTACTATTTATTAGTTTGTCTCTCTTTTCTTCTAGCTTCCCTTTTCTGTCCATTTCCATACTTTCCTCTATTTGTCTTGTCTGTCCACCCAGGTCGCCTTGCATTTTGCACTACAACTTATACCTGCTTTAATCTACAGCTGCTAGTCAGCTGCTAGTCCAATGGCTCCTGTGTAGTCTGACAAGCTCTTCATTCTACTGTGTGGTATTGATATGTGAAGAAGGGTCTGGACTCAGCTGGGAAACCATCAATCAATATTATTGAACTGCAATCAATCAAGGTCTGGCCTAAGCTGGAGACTGCCAAGCTGATATGGAGACTCAAAGTCTGAGTGTATAAGCAGCTCTGTCTCTTGAGGGACTGCGTGTGTGTGGGAAAGTCATGATTGTGAGAGCCGCTTTCCCTGCTCTGCTCTCATTCCTGAGTATGACCCCACACCCCGTGACCTTAACACCAGTCAACACCCGTCGTGTGAGAGCCTGTCTGACCTCAACAGCCCACAATGTGACCCTAAGCCACCTCCATGCCTGCCCCAATCCAACACCCTACGTGTTAGGGCACCTCACACATCACAGCCTACGTGAGAGACATGTGGGAGAGTTGGCGGCTTGAGGGAGAGAAAATCAGGGAGGTTGGGGTTAGGGGGGCAATACCTTCAGTGGGGATGAAGTTGAGAGGCCCTGGTTCCTCGGGGAATGCCGAGCTGGACATTCGTAGGAGCCAGCACAGCAAGAGGAAGGAGGGAGAGGCCATGGTCGCCATAGCAACAGCACTGTAGTCTGTGGAAATAAAAAAAAGGACAGAAAAAGGAGAAAATGCAATGAGTGGTTGCTAAATGAGGCAGAGGAGTGAGACATGCATAAACATACACAGACAGAGATACATTCACTCCCTCCACACGACTGGCGAACTAACTAGCGTAATGGCCGACTGGCTGGTTTTCTCAAGTGAGGCTCTATCTTTGTATTCCTACGGCATCGCTATCTCTTTCCCTGATGTGAGGGGAGACAAATAGCTGCTCAGAGCGAGGGGTTAAGTCACTGAGGGAGAAGAGTCCAGTCAGCTCTGAATGCGGCCAGATCACTGTGGCACAACATCACCACATCAAGCATCACACAACCTATGACACATCTGAAGACTGAGATAGAGACACTGGAGAGGAATCAAGACATCTTGGGCAAGACAAAAGCTGAGATAGTGTCCTGAGATACATGAACGAAAAGTCTGTACAGGCTGGGAGTGAGTGAAAGGCACAATAATGCTATAGACCTCAAGCATTATCAGGGATATGAGAGACCCTAAGGAATGGGGTGAGGTCTACTTAAATTAAATGCCAGTCAGTGATGCAGAAACTGTCAGTATTTTTCATCTGAGGGCCTCAGATGTGATTCATGTGGAAATACAAATGATAACCAAATTAAGTTACCTTACACAATCACTTGAAAATGACTCCGGCTCTCAGATTGCTGTTGACTTCAGCTGCTAACCTTAAAAAGCATGATGGTCAAGTCGCTCCCTCTGCACGCTCTTTCTGCGATTATGCTGCTGTCGGCGAATTCGATTATCAGCCACTAGGCACTTCCATTCACATTGTTATTATCTTGAGGTCTGATTCATTTGTTATTGTCTATTAATTTTACCCTCTCCATACTAGCTTGACAAGGAATTTTGTTTTCCAAGAAATTTCACAAACATATCTCCACTTCAATCAGGTAGCTATCTTAATGCTGAAAGCAACACTGAATAATTTGCTTTGAAAATCAAATACATTCCCTCCACCGCAAACACAGAACATTTCTTTCAGCCATGCACAATTGCAACATATCTAATTTGAATACTCAAGGTTGAATTTCTTTATGCAAAATGTCTGAGCATTTTACTGTGGTCAATGCAAAAACAACCACCGTGCTAAATGTACAAAACTGAGGCACTAATGCCAGGTGTTCCAGTTCATACCAAAGGTGTTGAATGGATTTGAAGACAGGGCTCTGTCGAGACCAACTCAAAGTGGGTAAGACATTCCTTTATTGTCCTGACAGTGTGCACTGAGCCACTGAGATGGTGAAACTGAAAAACCCCCCGTTTGCCACAAAGAAGAAAGAAGTGAAGCCACTATTGAATAAAATTATGTGCCATAGCAACACTGCAGCCACATTCAGGACAATTGACACATTATGGAATAAAAGTATGTTGCTATAACAAGCATTTAATATGATAAGAATATAAACCATAATCATAATATCTAAAGTTTGCTAACAGCTGAGTAAGAGAAAAAACTATTGAGTGTATTGAACTGAGTAAAAGTTTTTGTTTTATTGTTTATGGGTTCAAGATGAACGATGTGTTTTTTTCTTCTTTAAAAAGTTACACGTTCCTGCTGTTAGACTTCCCTTAATGGGAAATAATGGACCTAACTCATGACAAACAGCCCCCGACTACAAAGAAAGACAAAAAGTATGTATGTGGATAGTAATATTGTAATGTATGTAATTATGTAAACTTGTTAATAGAAAACAATGGGTTTATAGAAATGTTACATTAAAGTTAAATGAAGTAAAAAGTAAAACAGACAGTGAACAAATAAAATCAAGCTGACATACTCTACGTGTATAGTATGAATATGGCACCAGCTTCCTTTCTTCAGTTCTCTCACACTCTGTTTTTCTCCCAAAGGATACAAACAGCTATTGTGCAGCCCATCACTTTAATGGAGTCCAAGACATAACCTTATCAGGACACATTATCTTTATGGGACATTTCTCAAATTCCTTGTTCTGACATCAGAATAAAAGTGGGAGGCATGCTAATTACCCAACACCCACAAGCAAAATTACAGGAGGTGAAGGGGAAAGAGTCACAGAGGGAAGAAAGGAGGTCATGGGGTAGCAAGGCAGAGAGAGAGAGAGATGGAGTGAGAGATAAGTGAGAAACATTAAGTGAGAGAGAGAAAGAGACAAGATGAGAAGTCAGGAAGTCAGTATATCCAATCACAGATTCTATTGTTTCTGCTATTAATAATGTATGAATAAATGTCAGGCGGTACGCATTCGATTAGTATAATTAGACACCCTGGGCTATACAATTTCATGGGACAGCAGAATAAGTAGATACACAAGTATTAAAGCAAGTGTGTATGTGTGTGTATTCTCAGTGTGTGTGTGTGGGCACGGAAACAGTTCCAAGCCAAAGCATCTCTGTAATTATGACAAATGGCTGCAGCCAGAGTCCATTCAGAAGTCTCGCTGCATGGCACAAGCTGCACGGTAGTATGCCATTATCACTGAGCGAGGCACACTGCAAGTCACATATACATTTTACCATTTGGTGGAGACACTAATTCAAAATATTCAACCCCAGGGTGCTATAGCACGGCAAGTACAAAACTGAAATGGCAGTTGATGTCACTAAAGTTGGCACACAGTGTGAGCTCAATGGATTTAAAAACACTGTAAAAACTATACTGTCAGTAGCAAATTATTGTGTCAGTTCTTTCACCCACGGGGACTATTGTTTCCAGTGTTGTGACAAACATATTCAGGAATTGAGCTTGATTTTGGGCTCTATCCCAACAGCCTTATTTGGGTGCCAAGTTAATACAGATGGCAAGTGAATAAAGAGGAGAAAAAATGCCAAACGATAGTTGGTCAAGTGAAACTTCATTCTGAGCTGTAACAACCTTGTGTTTATTATTAATAAAAAAGGATTCCTGAGCTCACCACCATGCTCCACTCTCTTCAACAGGATTTACTCTGACTTGTTAGTTTGTCCTTTAACACAGCACCAGATCAATTTGATTATGGGTGTTTAGGCAGGTAATTTCCTAAGCAAAGTCATTAAGAGATAATTTCACTGCCAAAAAGGTGGAGGGAGTTGGGCGTGGAGGGTCCCTGGACCCATCAATGCCACCTTCGAATGATAACCACAGTGGCCAACTTAGATAACTTAACAAACAAATCACAAACGAATCAATGAGGCCTAGTGTCTTTAGTGAAGCCTTAATGAGGACTGATGTTGTTCTGATACAGGGTAAAGTTGGACTGAAGAGCAGGTGCTTAAAAGAGAAGACAGAAAAGAGGAAATGGTCTGATGGCAGATGTGAGGAATGCCCACAATGTGGAAATGGATGCTGGCTATCCAAAGATAGTGACTCTGCCACAGGGGTTTGGATATTTTGCAGGCAAACAGAATACCTCATCATCAAATGAAGGTGCTAATATGCTCTGCATTGCTTTTGTCACATATTACAGTTGCCATGGCTCTTGCACTCTCTTTTCTCCTGTCTCTCTACCTTTTCACTTTCACCATTTTGTTTTGCATTGGTTTCTCTCGTGCTCTGCCTTCGCCCTTGTCTTGTTGATGTGTACATTCTCACTGTGTTTCCATTACATAGCCGTGAGGTACTTGCACTAAAAATTGGAGAAACAGTTGAAAGAAAACCAAGATTATGCATGTCCTAGATATAGGGAAAATGGTAATGAAATAGAGCAGCATTAATGGGGACACAGTGGTGGTGGTGGTGGTGGTTAGGGTATTTATGATTAATATATTTAACAGAGCGGCTGTCAAGTATTATGCAGAGGTATCAGTTCTGGTAGAATACAGTACTCAAGTAATTGTCCGATAGGCTATAATCCCTTTCCACACTGGTCACCCATCATCTCAAAGCCTCCACTGAGGAAGAATGAATTTAAACATGGTCTATTTCTGCTCAAATCCTTTTATCATCCTTTTACAAGACAAATTATGTTGTTTTTTCTGCTTTTCCTAACCCTTGCAGGTTTTGCATATACTAAAGCCCAATCAATGTTTTATATTAACAAAGTACGTGTAAGTAAGGTGATTCTTTGGTGAATTATCTGGCCTAATTGTCATATTAGTGAGATAGGCGAGCCTGCTTTATGGGGTGTGTAGAATCAATGACAGGTGATAGCCTGGCGCTGCTTGGATTTTCAATCAGCAATAACATAAGATGCTGCATGTGGCAGGGATGTGAGGGAGTAATGGAATAAAGAATAAGACTTGAGAAAGAATGCTGGGAGGGAGGATTTAAGGCAAAGATGGAAATGAACACAGCGAACTATAAAAAACGGAGGTGGGAGAATGCAGAGAGGACAAGGCAGGACAAAGAAAATGACAAAAATAATGCAATACAGAGTGTGATGAAGAGAAACAGAGGTGAAAGAGAGACAAGTGAGGCATTCAAACAGAGAGGGGGAGTCACACCGGATATATAGAGAGTGAAGCCAAAGAATGTCCGGAATGATAGAAACAGAAAGACAAAGACACAGAGGAGAGGAAGAGCAAGAGCATAGAGCCAATGGTACTTTTACATTGCCAGATTTTTTTCCACACTGAGTTAACAGCAGACTAGTGGGAAGGACCTTCTGGCTCACTACTTGCCTGGTATGCAACTTATCTAAAGGAGATTTTGTGTATCTTTTTAAGTGTGGGAAATGGAGTCCGTACTGGGGTCAGTACTTGGACCATTGCATTTTTGGTTGCAGATGTTGCCTGTTGGCCACATAATTCAGAGTAATGGGCTAATTTACCACAATTACGCTGATGACATACTGTTATACCAAACCCATCTTTGTTCCCAGACCACAACTTTTTCATGTTAGTGGTTGTGTACATTAAAGACAGAATTAACTGCATGTGCCACAACTTCCTGTAACTCATCAAAGACAAAACCAAAATTCTTGTTACTGGTGTTTAGCCTCTGTGGCAGGAAACATATTCTCATTAGCCTCAGTAGCATTACCACAAAGGATATAAATCTTGGCGCTATTCTTTCTTATGACCTTATTTTCCAGAGCCACATCACAAATACAAAAATTGTCCTTTTTTATATCCTAAATATTTTCAGCCATTATTTTTTTATATCCTAAAGTACAAAAAATATTACTACTACTTAAAAATTACCAAAAATAAGGAAATGCTATGATTAAAGCAGGACAAGATGCACATTTCTGTATGAAAGTCAAATGCGCTACATAGTAAATAAACAATAGTATGGGTAAGGTTAGGCAACAAAAACAGTTAAAAAAAGGGAAATACTATGGTTAAAGCAGGTCTGTGACAAGTCTAACTCACTACATGGCCATCCACCAACCTGACCTCTATATGCTCCCATCCACCAACATTTACTTTCAATTATGCTTGTAAAGCGCCGACTACAAATGTTAGCACTGGATGTAAACCTTGAAGTATGAAATTATCCAACATAAACAGAATTTTTTTTACACTGGGTTGGTTGATCATTCCTTTGAAACACATTCCTACTCAACTCTTCCCTACTTCTAGTCCATAAGGCCATACATGGACTTTCTTTGCAGAATCTCTCTGACCTGCTTATTTCATATGTGCAGCTCTCAGGCCTCCCAGTGTCCATAATCTGGTTGTTCTTAGATTAAAATCAAATGTTGATGAAGCAGATTTGGGTTTTTATGATGGTCCTAGCTGCTGGGATACTTTGCCATATTGCATTAGACATGCTCAAACTTAAATATTGTTAAAAAGCATACTGAAAATGTGTTTCCCCGCTTCCCCATTTAATTGGTTTTGTTGTGTTTGTCTTTTAAAATTTATCTGATTGTTGTATGTTTGTGCACTGTATCTACAATGGAATAAAAGGTTTTATATGGATAAACTTTGCTGAAAACCACCTCAGATCTGCTCTGCTGACCCCAGACAGTTAACCTCCATCCTCACTACTGATACAGATGAACATACTGAATGTATAAACACACTATATACACATGCACACAACAAAGCAACCAACACACACATCTCCTCTGGGCATTGTGCCTTCACTTAAGCCAAGCCACAGTCTTCCCCCTCGAGCTCTTTCAGGACTAATGTAAAAACGATGTAGGAATTCCCTCCTCTGGAGTAAAATACACACATGATTTCTCCCCTTTGGCTGGGATTTGAGTGACCTAGGCTCTGTTTACTAGATATGTGCATCACCATGAAATCCCGGAGCCGCAGCAACATCACACGTATTTAAAGCGAGAGAGGGAGTGAAAGACTAAAGGTTGAGAGAGAAAAAAGAGGGAGGAGTGCAGAGTAAATGAAAAGTGAAGAGTGACCTTTCTGCACTGAACACTGGTTTTCCCATGCATCGAGAAGCACCATGGATTTATGTAAAGGGGAAATATGTGCAGCATGTGCAGTAAAGGGACAAAACATCTCTATAACATTCCTCTTTTATCAGAATCAGACTATGAGAACATGTCCACTGTCTCTGCTCTCTGATAGTGGGGCCAGTTACATCAGTTAGTACAGTATTTTTTTTCATACATGGCCATGTGTCTAATGGATATATAATTTCAGCGGATTTAAAGGTTGGTGCTGCAATAAGATAATCTCTGACTATTTCTCTCAGTAGTAGATGTGCTCCCATTAACAGGCGAGAGGTAGCCTGACTAAAGAGCGCTGGATGACAGAGCAGTAATGTAATACCTGTAATAGCTTATTGTTGATGAATGGATATCTTTGATTTTTACCGGAGCTCTCCCCGGCAGTGTGTCAGTGTCATTAACCTTCACAGTTCTCGAAATTACAGCTGTGGAGACAGAGTCACAATCTAGAAAGAGTAGAACAAAGATTTTGCGGTACTGTCTGGCAACGTCTGCAGGTTAATTATAGGTCTGTGTTTCAGGAGGAAGACTCTCCAAGAAGAGCTGAGATAAATCTTTTACTCTCTGTACTGCACAAATCTTATACTTTTCTAACATCTATGTTACTTTTTCTGATTTCTTTCATTTTTTTTTTCAACATGCGTCTCTTTCTGAACATATCTGACTGTGATCATCAAAAAGTGATCTGTGAGACAAGGAGAAGCATCGTGTCACATCACAAGAGTGGAGATAGGCCTGACCTTTGGCTTCCCACCAGTTTACAACCATCATTAGCAGGGCAGAGATCAGGAACCACGGCCATAAATCACACTCAAACCATCCATGTAGGAGGAACCCAGCTACACTGCAGTAAAAATGAAAAGAAAACACACTTCGAGACTGACGGGAGGCTAAAAGCAACTCCATCCATCACTAGCTGGAGGCTCCATAAAGCCAGTAAAACAGGAAAACACATGAGGCGATAATCTCTTGCATGGTTATAAATAATACAGAAACCTCGCTAATGGCAGTAAGAGGTTCCACAGCATGACAGAACCCCTCATGATGTGATTATTTGACTAAAATTCCCCCCAAGGACACATATTATCGTGCATAAATACTCAGGAGTAACTCAATAGGGCAATATGTTCCTATCCAGAGACTGTTTGCCCTTTTTGCTTATGGATCAAGAAGAGGTGGATTTATTGTAATGGCAACAAGTAGCCATCAGCTGGGCATGGGGCCGAATGGTGAGCAAAAATAGAACATTTAGAGGAAAGTGGAGGGCACCGAGAAGTGGAAACTGACTGCAGGCTGTACTGCTCACTTCTGCACATTAGTATTACACCTAGAGTTTAATGTCTGCTTTTGGTATTGGAAAGCATTAAGAAAATCAGTTGAAGGATGCAAATGATCTGCTGGTTATAAGTCTTTATTACTGAATAAATAAAAACTACAAATTGTTTGACTGTAAAACATTTTACCTTGATTTCAAGCCAGTTTTCAGCCTCATTTATGATTTTTTTTTTTTAAACACACAGTGCATGTGTGCATGATTACTATTATAACTTATAGGGTACAGATGTGATAATGCCTACCTGTTTGTCTAAGAAATAAAAGACATTTCATATTCCCAGATGTGCTCATGTGAAACAAAAACTCACTGAGTTCTGCAGTCGTGGTTCCTTACTGCAGATGTGTGTATCAGTCTTGTCATTTAAAGCTTCTGTAGCTTAGTCACTTAAACACTGGAAATAGTGGGAAACATCTAGTCTGCCGCTGTGTGGTAACAAAGGGCAATTAGCAACACACTAAATCTCATTAATTAACAATTTTTTTCTTGTATATTTAATCCGTATAAAAGCTGATGTGTAAAAATGATAAAAGCTGTGCTTTTATGTGCTAGACTATTTCTTGGCCTGAAGCAGTTTCTTCCTGGAGTCTTATGGCCACCATGAGGTTGACAGGAAACCAGTGGAGACCGCAGGAAGCCACTGCGCCAAGCCAAGAAATAGTCCTGCACATAACGCCCCTGTAAAACAAACAAGATATAAAAGCTTTAATTAGTGAGCTTCAGAGGTGCTCGGAGGCAGAATTGATGCTGTTTCTCCTTGTTTGCAGACTTTATGCTGACGGTGGTATTGATCTTCTCATCTAACTCACAAGAAGCGTATTCGTGTATTTCCCAAAATGTCAAACTCTTCCTTTAAATTTCAACATTGGAAGGTTGCCATGAGAAATAACAAGTGGCCTTGAAAAAAACAAAAACCCGGTCTCTTAAACCCAACACAAAATGGTTGAACAAAGCATTTACAAGGTCAGATTCTACAATACAAAGTTACTTTTGAATAATAAATTGTACGTGAAAGGGCAGCATGAAATTGTCTGTCTAAGCGATTCTGTTTTGGTGGAGAAAAGAGCCACTAGCAGGGGAGGAAAGCGAGAGAGAAGGAACAGGGAGTTCTGTATACATTTTGGGCTTCACAATGACATCTCTGTATGCTAATGGTGTTTACCTTCTGTTCCTCTACCTGCTACTCTCCCTGCACAGAGCATGAATCTTTGCAGGATGAAGCCCCTTCTTGGTTTCTACCGTCAAGATCGGCATATTCAAAACAAAGTTGATGGTGCAATAATTCACTGTGCAGCTGTATATCATTCAGGAATAATACGTCCCTTAGCTGCGTCCAGATGTTTTATTTATAATGGCAAATTTCACAGAAACTCATCTTGTCAAACGCCCCACTGTGAACACCCCCATCATAAACAGTATCTAAAAGCAATTTTCTCTTTGCAGACAGAGACGGGGAGGCACAGTATTTTCTCCCAGTAGAAGACCGACAGAGCAGGGCTGGCACTGGTAAAGATACAATGGTAAAGATACCTGCATGTCCCCAGCCTTCGATTTCACACTGACGATCGTGCACACACACATACACAAACACACACTCAGACTCACCCCATTTCACCATCTTCTTTCACCTCCTTCTTCCTTCCCAGTCTCTCACCACAAATCAGAAACCTGCTCATCCAATTTAGTCAGACAGATTCCACCTGTATCGCTTTCAATACAAGTTCACCTACAGTAACTCTGGGTTCCCTTTTCTGCTTTATCTCTCCCTGGCGCTTTGAATGTCACATCTCATGTGGTACACAGACACAGACACAGACACACAGACACACAGACACACAGACACACAGACACACACACACACACACACACACACACACACACACACACACAAACACACAAACACACAGACACTGCTGTGTCAATCAACAGCCATTTTCAGGTGACAACTGTGTACACAATGCAGCTGTGAACAAAGACACATTTCCTATGTGTGTACCAAGCAGTAGACCCGAAGTCAAAACAAACAAACAGAAATAAATGCACACACACACATATGCACACAGACACACACGCACTGCCATTACATTGCAGGCATAACTCCCAGGCCTGGCTGTGTGCAAGTTTGATCCCTCTCACCGTGTCTGAGAAGCATGTTAATCAGTGAAGGAGGCTGCCAGCTCAGCCATATATGTCTCTATCATTCTTGCTCTCACTCCCCGTGTCTTCGTCTCTCTGCCTCTATCTGCATCTCTCCTCTCCAATCTGTCTTCGCCTGTGTCAAACCCCGTTCCTCCACCTCTACCTCATTGTATTTATCTTACATTCCTCTCCTTCTCCTACTTTTCTCGCTCGAGCTCTCATCCCATTACAGCAAATCATGTCTTTCTTTTTCCCTTTTTTTTTTTTTTTTTGCTCCTACATTTTAATGCATCTCCCCCCTTTCCTGTTAGACTGATGGGATTTAAGGCACTAAAGACTGAGTGGTTTATTTAGAAGGGCACAGTGAAAGTAGCTCACTTTTACCCACCAGCCTGACATTTTATTGCCCCCTTCCCCATGCCATACCCCTTTCTGTCACCCGCCACTCCCTGCTCACCCCTCTGTGGCTGTGAGGCTTTGGGATCTGTTTGTGCCTGTGCTAAAGTGGATTTGGTTGTGGTGACTGAATCAGGGTGGGTGGCTGTGGGATGCTGGATGAGTTTCACAGGACAAGTTTTTAAAGAGCGAGCTTTGAAAGCTGAAGGGCAGAGAGAGAGAGAGAGACAGCGATAGGGAGAGGAAGGGAGGAGGATGGGGAAGATGGTAAGAGGAGAGATGGTTGTGTGGAAAGAGATATAGTCGTTGTGTTTACAGAGATGTTTCCTAAGGAGATTTCTACCAAAGCACACAAGTTATAAGTCACGAAGCGAGGGAGTGAAGGGAGGTGGTCATGTCCGTGCAGACAACGATAACAATGGAGAGACAGATGATGACAAGGGAGTAGAGTGGGGGGGGGGGGGGATTAGAGGAGAGAAGAAGAACATGAAGAAGTGCGGTGAGTGCAGTAAATTTAGAGAGAGCTATGTGCCTATTCAATAGCTCCACGTGTGAGTAAAAGCACAAGGGGCCCTTTAGCCTTATTAAACAATGGTGCAAGAATCCAAATGCCTGAATGATCCAGGCAGACTATCAAAGAAGACGCGTTATGGTTGACAGCTTCTTTTCTTTATTTTACCCCATAAGGCTCCTGGGCTTGGCCTCCATCCGTCACGTCGCACTTAAAAAATAAATGCATTCACATGACACACTTCACAGATAACATCTCAATGGGGGTTTTCTCTGCTCAGTCAGCCAGTAACATCCAATTCCATTTGCATAACACAGGCTCAAGCTCGAGCCTCCTCGCCGCTCCTACGGTCGCTGGGATGTTCAACAATGTCATTTAGTACCTGGCATCTCATGGAGCAGATCAAATCAATAAAAGCCATTTCCTTTGCAAGTCAATGGCCCCAGCACTGGTTGTCGAGTTAATTCAATAAAGGCAGAGACGACACAACAAGCACAGAGAAAATACCTCGGTGAGCTCTCGGTTGCACAACGCAAAACTTTACACAGAGAAAAGCATTTGGAGATGGGTGGCTCAGGTGAGGTATGCAGGACACTATTGATTAATAAGGTGAGAGTACAGTACATGCTCAAGGATATGTGAGGGTGAAAGGCTGCACGGTGGAGCTATTCCCTCTGTGGTTACCTGTCATGAAGTCAGTGGAGAGGAATGAAGCAGCTCATCGGGGCCTTTTAAATCCCACATAACAAAAACAAGAATCCAACGCACAGCTCCATCAGCCTGCTCTCTCATCTTCCCATTAAAGTACCGGTCTGGTACACAGATTCTTTGTGCTCCTTCCACTCTGGCAGATTGGTAGCTACAGACATTATTTTGTTCTCTGGATAACAGGGTAAGTGGCTCGTTCACTGATTGGTCTTTCTCCGGGCTTTTGAGCAACAGGGTATAGCACTGCGGAGCCAAACAGACAGGAGACTAATCCCCCTGCTGCGGCTGTTGACAGAGGCTGCCATTTAAAAACACTGAGAAGAGGACAAACAACAAGGCACTGAGGAAAATTGCCCAGCTTGGTTTCACCAGACACTTTCCAACAGCACTCACATTGTGTAGGAATATACTACATAACAAATACTGTAGAATTTAAGTTTACCCCCAAAAAAAGGGACAAGAGTGAGGAATGCTTTAGGGAATTATTGTCCAATTTGCATGAAGAGAGAATTCCTCCTTTGGATACTCTTACAAAGTTGTACATCCTCAATCTGTGATGTTCGGTGAGTTCCAGGAGCTGCTTTGTGATGAAGCAATTTGCATTTACCCTCTTTTCTTTAAGACCAGCTTGGTCTACTTCTGCTTAGGTTTCCTACGTTTAAGAGTGACTCTGAACTGCCCTAAGCGAATGGAAATACAATGCATTCAGTGCATGTAGGTGGACACAACGAAAGCTGTACAGTGGCAAACTCCTCTGAAGCACAGCACGGCCTCAGGCTACATTGTTTTCTGGACTATAGTGGCTATTGTTATCAGCGTCACTGCCCATTGCCACAATGTCTGGCTGTATGATATAGAACTGTTCGGACTGTAATTGACAAATTCAATAAGCTACATTCTTGTCATAGTTTAGAACTGTGGAAAACATACAGTTGCATTTGATTTTTAATGGCACCATTCAAGCTGCTCTCCTGCCCACTCAGATACCCGTCTCTGGGCAAAAACAAAACCACCCTGTGGGAAACGAGTGAACGGAGCCAAGTCATCACAGTGTTGTCCAGTGTTAGCGGCGCAAATGACAACACACCACAGTATATGATTTGCATTACAGCGACAAATGCCTGATATATATATATATGATAGAGTGACGATGACATCATGTAATCCATGAATTATCTTAAAATGAATAATGTATGAGTTTGTTTTCAGCTGGTGAGTGAACAGCAGGCAGCAGCAGCTGACGATTGGCTAATCTGTGCAGCACATGTTCCTGTTCCCGCCTGAACATACGCTCCACAAGGTGACATTTAACATTTTTGTGTTACTTGTATTATTATTGTTACTGCTGTAAAATATGTCACTGTGCTGAAGATGCCTTGATGTTTTCTACCTGTGGCCACTCATCTAAAAAGAAACAAAGAAAATCACTGAAAAAAAGCTTAAAGTAGCAGCCTACTCAGTTAGAGTGGATTTTTTTTGCAATGCCAAATCCTATAAAAAAAATAGTAACAGTGTCGAGTGTGGTTTCTCTGATTTTCCCTGCAATACATAACACTTGCTGCCTGAAAATGGAAACATATCCCATACAGCAGAAACCATTGTGAACACATGTGAGAAATACGGTAAAGATTTTGGCTCACATCAAAGTAGGGTGTCTGTGCTATGCTGTCAGTGCACATGGCAATTAGAAGTGAAGCAATGCTCCAGGCCTGGATTGATCCTGCAACAACAACCTGCCTGTTTATTGACAGATCTCCGGGGTTTCACTGCTGCACAGATGCCCTGAGGCCACTTCGTTGGACCCCAGCTCTTGTGCTCTTCTCTCTCTCTCTCTCTCTCTCTCTCTCTCTCTCTCTCTCTCTCTCTCTGCCATGCTCCCTGTGCTCTATGGCCATGTGAGAAGCAGTACTATTCAATAATGCCTTGCCAGTGTCAGATTTGGTTTTTCCTATAAAGAAAGAAATCCAACCTCAGAGCACAAAAGCTGTTATTATTTAATTCTAGCACAGGCAAAACAGTTTAATAAATGCCAACCTTGCCTCTGCTATGGATTTGAATATAGTTCCTTAAAATGAGTTAATTACAATATCTATAACTGTACATAACTTTTAACATTAATATGATGTAATTACATTTCTGACACAAACACAATGCAAATTCAGTGTTGGCCAAACCTACCCACTTTAAACATTGCTCTGTTTTATAACGACTTTTGTGCATTCATTTCATGGACTTAGCCATTAATTATAATAAATAATTATGACATTTTATACACAAGCCAATAAATTTAGCTAGATTATGACACTTTGTTAGCCACATTAGCTGTGTCCATTACCGTTTTGATTGACTGAAATATCTAAACACTAATTTGAAGGATTGCCATTGAACTCACTGTTCCCAGGTGATGTATCCTAATGACTGTGGTGATCCTCTGCCACCATCAGGGCCAAATTTCAGTTTGTTTGAACATGGTAAGCAGGCATGTTAGCATTACGCTCAAAGCAAGGCTGTAGCAAAGGCTGTAGATTCCTAGTCTTTTGTTTAGAAGTAAATAATCCCTCATTTTCCAGGACTGACAAAAGAAATTACAGCAGTTAACATGAATAATGCTGCCAGGTTGTATGACACCGAAATCTCCCTTTAAATGTGTGGTACCAAATCATGTTAAGGCTATAGTGCTGTCAAAACCGGATTTCCAGCATAACAAAGCTGCACTGTTGTAATCAGTGCTGATGAGGCTATGATTATGATGTTCAGTAGCTCTGTTTATATGTTCTCCATCTGCATCATGGCCACAGAAACACCAGGTACAGCTGGAGGACAGCAGTCGAGCCTGGAAGTCCTTAGTGAAAGGCAAAAAAACAAAAAAGAGAGAGACTTGATATCCACCTAGAGGTGAGGATGGGGAGGAAGGTTAAAAGAGGGGAAAAGAACGACCAGAGACAAAGAGGACGGAGAGGTAAGAGAGAGAAAGAGCACATAAATGAAATTTAGTGTCAGAGAGAGATGACACACAGAGATAAAAACAAAAATAGTGGATTGGATTGGAATGGCTGGAGACAAATGGAAAGATAGTGAAAATGCAGCCTCGCCTGCAGTGTGGTAACGTCGTGCTCTTGCTAAAACTATTTGGCTCTTGACAAGATAAGGACAGCCATCACAACCTGAGCCTCCATTTTTACTCATCCCGAGTGGTGGCTGAATAACACCCACCCTCGTCCCCATTCCCTTATCAAGAGGTACTATTGTTTAAAATCAAACACAAACACCAAGTCACACAAACACAAGGAAACACACAAATAATTAGCCCTTATAGTGGCATTAAATGGAATTTAAAGACCGTTGCAAAACGACAGTCACAGTTCATGAATTTGTGTGCTCCTGAATTAGACCGCTGCCTTTATGAGTCTGAGGCCATAATGGCTGGTGCCTTTTGCTTTCTTTTCTCTCTCTCTCCTAATAATGCAGACTTCTGACCACAGAGCAGGAAATGAGCGGACTCAGTTTTAGGCTATATGTTATAGCCTCTGTGAGCTTTGAAATGGCTGCCCTGTGCTAATCAGAATGACTTTGCTGTGGCAAATCTGTCAAAGAGAGATTTTTAAAAAAAGAAAAAAAAAGTGAAGGCAGCAAGGGGCAAAGAGATGAGGGAAGCAACAACAAGGTTTGAATTACCAAACATCCAGCTGTATGATTTTCATTAACCTAAACATCCACCCCTCGCTGTGCTTGCGCACATTTCTTTCTTTCCTGTGTATTTCCTCCTCTTTATGTCTTGCTCTCGCTCTCCCTGCTCCTACAGTCAAGCCTTGCTGTGTCCCTCAATGCCAACGGGCGCTATGGCAACAAGACACCAACTCTTGCAGAGTCTAAGTGAATATCAACGTGTGAGTATGTCTATCTGAATACATTCATGTATATTTGCCTCCTTCTATAGAGTGATCAAGGCCTGGAGGTTTGGTCATGGAGGGTAGGGCTGCAGGCCTGCAACCAAACTGCTGCCACACAAGCAATCCTGGTACCTACAGTATCTCTCCAAGCTTCTCGCTCTTCTTTGGCATTTTTCTTCACTCATCACTCATCATTTCAATCAAGAGAGAATTATTGAGATGAGTGGAAATAAACAATCTCCAACTGTTGTCTCCTGAAAAACACGCCTCTATTGTGAAGCAGCTTATACTGACAGCGGTGGTAAAATTAAGCTGGATGAGTCAATGAGCCATGTGTGTCAGTGTTCACCAAAGCTGAATGCGACATAAAAAATTATTATTATATTATTTTATCCATGAATTGTGGCAATCCCACTGAATTTTATTGACTTCATCAGCTTTGTGCATTTAATTCTTTGTTTGAATTCTGCAGTAAATTCTGGATTTGATCTAGATATGTATATCTACATTTGAAGTTTACACCATGACTGATAAACTGTTACATTAATCAGTACATCACACAATAAACACAAGAAAAGAAAATGCTTTGCATCATCTATTCAGGACAAAGTCCAAATTTATATGGCTTTTCTTTTTCTACAAAGCAATGAAAACAAAAACAGAGTTAAAACAGACTAAGTTAAATGCTTGTATATTGAGCTCTCATCTGCTCTTTTTCTCTGTTACAAAGCATCATCTGGCCACTGCACACATCCTGCCTCGGGCCATGTTTCCCTGCAAATGCCAGTCATAAAGTATTGTAGTGGGTAATGATAGTAAACTTCCCACACAAAAAAGTTGACAGCTCTCATTTTACATTAAAACTTATCTGAGAGAGGGTGAAAACAAACAGAAAATATTTTCTCTTTAGGCACAAAAAAAAAACCCCAAAACAACGAGAAACCCAAGAGTCAGAGTTCTTTGATGAGTTCAGTGGACTGATAAAAGACTTGTGCGCCTACGAAGACGGCAAAACACAAACATCCAACCAATCATGAGTAAACCAGGAAGTTAGACTCTGACTGAAGCTGCTCTTTGCTGCAGAGGCTGGTTGACTTGAGTTTCAGCTCCCTAAAGAGGCCAGGGAGGCTCCCTCCCTCATCCTCAGGCCACGATGAGTGAACTGCTTTGAAGGGGGTTTGAGTAATGAGGGTAATGCTAACCTGGCAAGTTGCTGCACAAGAGGATGCCAAGAAAGCAGAACTGCCTTTGGGTGGGTGGAGACAGTGAGGGTAGAGGATGCACTTAGAACCTCAAAATGCACAATATATGTTTTCACATGATACTGAAATATGTTTGGTTTTAGCTTCCTGCGGCATTGTTTGGGGTGGGGGGTTAACTTCCTGTGCTGGTAATATGCAGTTGCTACTCAAAGTGTGGAACTGACCAGATGTTGGGATGCATTTTCTATTAGCTGGTCTTCCTGTAAGTGGGAGGGGATCTGGTTAGTCCAAAGGCACCAGATGCTGTTTATCGTGATCAAAGATGGAGAAAAAGAAACAAGATGAAGAGACGGGTTAGGTGGATACAGAAGCTAAGATATTTTATTCCACTTCTAACTTCCTCTGATATTAATTGATACCAAGCATTTGAGCAGAAGCAAGTGACTGCGATGAATAGACAGGGAGCATTTAAATGAAATACACATGGTGGAACAGCTCTATAGGGATCCTCCTTGCTCATTCAGACATTCACCTCATACTGGGCAGAGGAGAACACCAGTGAGAATATTTTGAGCAAAGCAGAACAGAGACCAAATAGATTCAAGAGCCAAAAAAACAATATGGCCTACAATGCTTTTTTCCCAGCGGAAATCTTATCAAATTTATGATGATATTTTAGGAAAGTTCTGTGCTAAATGCAACAATTTCAATCTGTTATTTCATCTGAATGCTTCACAATGTTTTGTCTTTGTCTGCTGTCTGCAGGTGTCATTGATAGTTATTACAGAATGCAGCTTTTAGATGAGCGAGATATCCCAGGGTATTGGGTAGATAACCTTTAAGGCTTATGATTTATAAATCTTTATTTTTGTGAAATTGTCTAACTCACATTAGACCAGAGTAGGAGCAAAACTACTTGCTTCGCTCGAGAGATTAGTCTGACACATCTTTACAACCAGTGCCAGTTGATGTGTGCTTTAAAGTCAATTTCAAAAGCAAGTAAAACTAATTGAACTGGAAATATGGGTGAAAGCTAATTTCCTTTCATGCTTCACCTGAACGGAAAGATGGGCTCTGAGTTTTTAATCTCAGAGTGAGTGCATGAGCGAGCGTGTGCATGTGTGTGTGCATGTGTGTGTGTATGTGTGTGTGTATGTGTGTGTGTGTGTTTGTGATGAGCATGACAGCGTTGTCCACCCACTTTTATAGCTGCTTATTGGACAGCAGCCATTGCAACATCTCCTCCAGTGCAGGGTGTAAAAGAGTAATCAGACATGGCGTCAATTAACAGTGCCAGTACAGACAGTCCATCAGGCCTTTCACTGCACAGTTGGCCTCAACCTCAAGGCTACTGAGAGGGGAAACATGTGGGAGTCCGTGTAAGAAGCTTGCATTTTCAAAGACAGTAGGTCCTTGTATGTTTGTAATCCCTTGGTTGTATGGAGGTTGTCCTGTGTGGCTACGCCTGCTGGTGAATGCACAACATCGTCTGAAATGGCAGGATTCAACCTCAAAGGCGATTCTTGTTATGCTGCCAAATCTGACCCTTTTGTGTAATCACTCTGGTATAAATTAATAAAGAAATACTTGAAACTGGGTTAGACCTCTAAATCTCTTCTGGGGGTGGACAAAAATAAGACACAGTCACCCTGCTGACTGGGGGAGACGTGTTGAACACAACTGACCGCAGCGAGAAGCAGTGGCTTCTCAGGGTGGGAGGCGGGAGGTGAGAAAAGATGAGCAGTAACAGACGGGGAAGAGGAGAAAAGAAAAGCAAAGGGAGGAAGGAGCGAGAACAAAAGAGAGAAGGCAGAGGAGGCAAAGGGAGAATGAGGGCGAGAACAGACAGCGGGGTTTGGCACCGCACTGGCAGCCTGGCATCGGTCCAAGCATTGGCCTGTGTGGGCAGAGTAACGATTGATGCAGACTGATCGCAAGGCTTTCCCACCGTGCGGCCGATGTCACGTGAAATGTTCACACGCTGACGCACACACCATGTGTCTCACACATGCACACACACACATTTTCGACCCATCCAGTCACTTTTTAATGGTGTCACATGAACCTCAAAGCAAAGCGGGGGTGGGTGTTGGTTGTTATGCATCAGTTGAGCTGTCTTTCCGTCCTTCCCTCAACTGTCCTCTGTTCGTCTGTCCTTCTGTCTTTCCTTCCTTGCATTTTGTTCATCTGCTCTGCCAGTCTCTAACAGGTCTCTATTGATCATCTTATTTCCTCTTTATCTTTAATCAAAAGGCTGGGAAACTCTGTTGTTTAATTGATGAGTCTCTGTGAGAGGCCCACTCACTGGCTCCCACAGAACCCGCTTCTCATTCATAATTAATAAACTACTGCTAATTATCCAAGCACTGCTCCACACCATGCACGTCCTATATATATGAAGGGAGGAAGAGAGAGGAGAAAGAGACAGCGGTTGGCAGGGAGTAAAAGGGAGAAAATGAAATAGCGAGGAGGGAAAAATGGCTGGAATGAGAGGCAGAGTGGGGTTGTGGGATTTGCAAAAGAGGACAAAAAAAAAAAAAACAGAAAGATTTTAGGCGAGAGGGAGGAGAGGATGAGGCCTGTCACCTGTGGCTCCTATCCACATCCAATCTATCTTGATTTCATCATCTCTCTCATCTCCATCACATCACACACTTCCTCTCCCCCTTTTCATCTTCTTATTAAAGTGCTCCAACTTTTATGGGCTCAGAGAAAACAGAGAGAGAGAGAGAGAGAGAGAGAGAGAGAGAGAGAAGAGGTAGCTGTAAAGAATAGTGAGAGAAAATGTGATTGATTTGAGAAGAATTAATGTGTGCGAGACTTATATATTTATTCATCCTTACACACATCTGTACATCAAACTTGTTCTCCTCAGTGCTAACTTCTGAAATGTTCAGAAAGTGTTTCAGACCCCGTTGAGGGCCCTTAAAGTTAGGCGAGTGAACTCCTGGCAGAGGGTGGGTAGTTTGGGCTCAGATGGATGGAGCGGCTGTCTCTAATATGGGCCCATCTGGAGGCGGATTGACCTGTCTGCCTACCTACCACAGCCTAATGCCGATTGATAAATGGGCGGTGAGGCGCAGGCTGTGGCTGAGGAGAGGAGAGGCTGCAGGCGAGGAAATCGGGTTCGGCACATCATGGTCAGACACAGAAACTGAGTCACTGCTGCTCAGTTGATTGTGAGACACATCTGTAAAAGACCCTGTGATGAGAGGAGGGAGTTTGGGTTGTTCGTGTGTGAATGTGAGCATGTGTGGAAAGATTTACATAAAGAAATCTATGGCAAGCTTAAAATCTTGATTGCCTGGACTGGAGGCCTTTAAATCAATAAAGTAAACAGAAACGAACACATGCACTTACACGCAGAGACTGAATAAACTCCAGCGCTCCACTCTATTAATTGGTCTCTTATGTCTGTTAAACCAGCAGATGTATCTATTTATCTAATTTAAGGCAATTCTAATAGTATGCTTTGGCTGCCCACAAACAAATTATAGGATTTACTTGTTTCCCACTGCCTATAAACTTACTTTTATAATGCAAATCTCAACTTTAGAATTTAACAAGCCAAAGCACATTATTAAATTATTGTGAGATGCTTTTAGAATTTGCACATAGCTTTCAGCGCCAACTCTTATGCCTTTTGTCATATCCTCCCCCTTTTGTATTCACTCTTGCCTGCAGTCTTTACTCCATTTCCATCTTTTAGCTGCTTGCTCCCTTTCTCAGACAAAAAAATATACAGATAAATACATATATACGTTTGGAGAGGAATGAGTTCTGTGTTACTGTGATGGGAATCAAGCAGGCTCAACAATACTTGATTCATACAATTTCAGATCAGCTAAGTAAAAGCTAAAGACAAAAACAGTGTTGGAAAGAGTGTAAATGTGGTTTAGGTCTTCACCAAACCACAATACATTTTTAACAGCAATTTTGTTTGACTGTTTGACTTTTTTCCCACTGCTCACTCAGGCTTTACTGCCCAACACTCCCACTTTCAATTCAGTGACCAGAGATTAAATTACAAACTCTCACAGACACACCTCCTCTTCCCTCTGTCATCTTGGCCCTGTTCCATCTCCTTCTTTGCCTCTGGCAGGTTAGACCTCTACAGGCCTCTATATCCCCAAACTCCTCCACAGCCTCCTACCTCTCTCTATTTCTGTCTCCTTCACTACTTGATGTCTCTTAACCCCACCCCTTCACCATGTCCTCATCAGCCAGGGGCTGTCACTAACCCTCTGTCATTTTGACTCTGGCTCTCTTTACCCAGAATCCAAATTGTCTTCACTTTGACCCCTCAAGTGACGGTGACCTTGGCCATCTGAACTGAAATAGAAGACAGATAAAGAATCACTGACTGCCTGCCAACACCAACAGCCACCCAACCACCCACCCACCCAAAAGCGCTTGCCCCCTACTCTCAAATTACACTCTAATGGTTTAAATGGTGCATTCCCCATGAGATCTAGGCCTCTATGGGGCCAGGGTGAAGGGTCCAGCTGACAATTTATGAGTCAACTAAAGGTCATCGGTAAACCCTGCACCTCAATTATGAAGCTTCACTTAGCAACAGTAAACACAGCACAACTTGTGCAGCAGTTTAATCAAATCTAGACCAACAAATTCCTGTCGTGCAAGCATGGAGACAAGTTTTCGGAGCACTGCCATATACATCAAACAGAGAACATTATTCGTCTGTTGCAATCTGTAGCCAACAGGCAGGGCCAGATAAAATGGTATCTCCTGTGGCATGCTGTATTCCCAACTGACTCATTCACTGTTTGGCACCAAAACAGAAGTGTAAAAATGCACAAATCAACCCAGTGAATGCATGAAAAACTCATTTTCTAACCTCTGCAGTAAAAACTCTGCTCTTTCTCTGTGAAATTGAAAAGAGCCAAATGTAGAGTTTACCTTCTGCTTTATGGGGTGTTTGCAAATGGAGCAGGTGGTATTATTTCATTATGACAAAGCCAATATGTTATAGTTATGAGGGGCTATCTGCTTTCCTGCTTTGGGTTACCATAGTGAGTGGCTCTCGTTCTGTTTCTGCCAACTTGTAACCTGACTGACTCCAATTCATGCTGGTCTGAGTGACACAACTTAAGCAGTGAGCCTTGGATGAACAGGTAATGTACCTTCTAGCTTTATTTTACTGTCTTGTTCATTTCACTATGTTTACAGTAAAATAAAAATTAGTGCACAAGTTAGAGGGCATTGTATTGTATTCAGAGATACAGTAAAATACATATTGTCACTATATTCTGTAAAAATAAAGCTCCAGCATTAAATGATAAAATTGATACAACTCTAATTTTTGCACAGTAAAAATAAAGCTACTATAAGCAGTGGTCTATCTTAACTTAGCATGAATACTGCAAACTCTAGCCTGGCTAAATTTGAAGTTTATCTAGCAACCTCTCAACTCCAGGAAGTTGAACCTGCTCTAAAACCAAAACTTACAATACTTAAGTTGCTCATTAGTGAGGTTTCGTGGTGCAGGCAGACAGATGTTACCCTTGGACAGAACCAAGCTAGCTGTTTCCCTGTTTCGAGTCTTAATGCTAAGCTACGCTAACCGGTGGCTCACAGTAAAATCATATTTACTGTAAAGACAAGACTGGTATTAAACTTCTCATATAGTTCTTAGCAAGAAAGTAAGTAAGTGTATTTCAGTTGGAAGCAGTTGGAAAACCACCAGTGAAAGCTGTCTCCAAATGCACGACTTAAACTGTAGAAAGCTAAAGCAATGTCACTTTTATTAGGTTCAGTGTGGTGACACAGCATTTTTGTCCCAGAGAGCGGTCCAAGGTTGAACAGTCCTGAAACTTTTGACTAATTCCTGTGTTTCCAGTCTCTCCCTCAGGGTATTGGCCCTTCTCAGACAGACAGGCAGAGGATACAGAGATATGATGGACTCCACTTGATACATGGCAGCCAATATTTGTTTTGTAGTGAGAGACAAGCTGTGTGGGTCAGAGGAGATGGGAAAGAAACACTGAGACACAGAGTGTTCTCCAATCCTTTGTCACTGGCGGATTCGTATCTTTTTTCTTTTCTTTTTTTTAGATTTGCAGAAAACTAAAATGAAACACTTCGGCTAAATTGTTCTGATGTCGGCTGAGTCAACTTTTAGATATCCGCCTCACTGTACAACAGAATTACCGAAGTGTAACATCAGTAGCCAGTTAGGGGCGTGCTGCAAATACAAAGTAGACACATGTAGTTCATACTTGCACAACACCAGCTGACGTTACAAAGATATGACAAACTGTTTGTAATGCTGAGACGCATTACCCTTCAGGTCAGAGACACCTCTGTGATTGGCTGCAGTAAGTCGTCTTCAAACAGATGTCAATCCACCAGGCTCGCCAGTGTCCAATCCCCCATACACCCGCTGTTTTTCTTACAGCCCCCAGCAAATATTTACACACTTGTGCCCTCATACAAATACATACACAGCCCCAACCACTGGTCTCAGATCTGAGCTAAATATAGGCGATGAGGTCGGGCTATAGGTAGTTATCAGATGAGGCCCCATTATCAGCCTCTGACTGTGAGGCTCTTGTGTTCTTCCATAATAACCAACCACTGCACCTGTCTCTCTGCCTGGCCTCCTCTACACAGGTCAGACTAAATATAGCTGCGCTCCCTCTCGCTCAGTTGCCCCACACTGCACCGCTGTGCGCACACACACACACACACACACACACACCCTCCTTTAAACATTTGGAGCAAACTAGGCACAGTGGTCAGGCCTGCCTACTGAGTTACACTATCACTCTCTCATCTCATCCCTTTTATAGAAACATGATGACATTAACGGGGGCAGGAATAACAAACAGGGATCTATTGGCACCAGAGAGGTGGCCATCAAACATTATCGCCATCTGATTACAGTGGTGATGTCTGTTTATATGAGTCTATCTTTGGACATTGGAGGGCCGCTGTGAGGCTGATAAATTCTGGAGACTGATTTCACCTCCATAAAAGCACAAACTAATCAGTATTTTCTATTTAAATCTGGGGAGTTATGTGTTTTTTAAGGTAAAATCATATAACTGATAAGAGAACTTCATTTACTTAATTTGAAGGATTTTGCCACAGCCTATTTCAGCTTTGTCTCCATTTCCCCTTCATTTTCTACAACATGAAATAGGTTTATATTTTAAACACTAATACTGAACACAGAAAAACTTTTGGAACTTTTGCTGAACTTTTGGTTTGAGTTTGAACAGATATGCTTTTTAAACTTTAGATCTACTGAAACATAACTACACATAGATACAGATTTTTTTTCAGTAAATACAAATCTTGACTGAGTTGAGTCTTTTCAAGTTTGTCTGAACAACAACAGAACAAACCAAGAACTAAAGAAGAACTAAACAAGAACATTAAAACCATCTTTCTTTTGATAGTTTGCTTCTGGATGTGTTTCCATTATAAATGATGGGCAGTCTGTCTGAAGTTAACTGAACACCATCCACTGTTCCACCTGTGGGAAACCAGCAACTTTAACAGATAGTTATTACCACATAATTTATGCATCTATGTAATACTTCTTGGGTCAATTTAAAAAAGAAATAAAGAAGAAACAATTTGACGTACAATAGCTTACACAACAGAAGCTGGAAAAATACCTATTTTTTACTTTATTAACAGTTTGGCTGTCAAACAGTACAATAAATTAAATAAATAAGTTAAATTATTTCCAAATGTATTGCATGATACTCAATTACTAAAATTGTTGTCATTTAGCTGTAATATATCTTATCTGAAAATCTGATTATGTTGACAGTGTTAGTTGGCCTTTATCCAGGGATTTCATGGTTTATTGTTTTGATTGATGTTTCTTTTCCTGAATATCTGCAAGGTTGTTCAGAGACCTCTAATAATGTGGATTACAGGAGAATGGATGGTCTTTGCTCTGTGATTTTATCCTCAATCCCAAAGGTGACATAAACATTTGATGAAGGACTATTTTTGTAATGTCGTTTTGCAGACCTGAGAGAGTTTGTTGCAATTCTATGCTCGAATATTAATTCCCAGGAGCAAAGTGAGAATATTACAGACAGTTATATTATAGGCTGTCTCCTCTCCTCTAGTCTGCTGCTGACAAAATGTCCAGGACTGCAGGCAGTAGAAACATCTGCAGTGCCAGCACCACAGAGGAGAATGACTTTCTGAGGTAATAAAAGATGAGATGGAGTGATTAGGGAAATGCCAGCAAATGGCTGCCAGGCATTCTAGCTCCAGCTCCTTCTCCTTACAAATGCCAGTCAGGGTTACTTCTGACAATAGACATGCATCACCTGCTCTACCTCCACAACGAGCAGCTAATACTCATCTCATTCTGAAAAAGTAAATGCAATCACATAAATTGAAAACTGCAATAATGATAGAAGCAGCGCTGTCCTTACATCTTCATCTCCGAACCTCAGTTTGCCAGTGAAGCAAGGCAGTGTGTATCAGAAATGGGCCAAAACATTGTGTTGATAAAACTGACTGCACCACAGTGCACTCTGTGGCCTCCTCTCCCCCCGTCTCTGTTACCCTGGAAACTGTTGTCCATGTAGGAAGGAGCAATTCTATTACAGCGGCTGGGCCAGCCAGCAAATAGAACTATAAAACATGACTTAACAGTTACAGAGGCCGAGAGGAAGCACTAATGAAGAGGCCTACGGAAACACATAGAAGAGAAAGAGAGGAAAAGGGGACACGGGGGGGGAAGAGCAAGAGATGAACATAGATTAAAAAGGAGAAGGGCATGTTGGGGCGGGCAGAGATAAAGGGGAGTTCAGAGGTTGAGGGAACATGCAGAAATATGGAGACCAAGCAGAAAATATTGAAGATTACTTCCAATCCTCTCACCCTGAGTCATAGACAGAGGTACATGGAAATGGAGGGCGACTGAAGAATTTGCTTAATAACAATATTAAAGGAGAATGCTAATGCACAGTTGGCACAGTTATGATAATGACTGCTATCGAAGTACGTGTGATTACACACAGAAAGTGTGAGAGGACGGGGGAACAGGGCCAGGAGCAGTAAGCTGGTTAAGCAGATTGCCTGATCTGACTATGCTTCTCTACATCTATTCACATCCTCTCAAAGCCTCGTCTTTGCCATCCATCTCTCAACCACAACCCCTCCATAATGGACCTATTGAGTCACTCCATTTGTCTTCCATCACATGCCCAAAGCCAAATCCTTTCCTTTATTCTTTCTTCTTTTCTTTCCATTTGTCGCCCCCACACCGTCTCATACCATCTCCATCAAGGGTAAGTTATCACGCTTTGTGGGCAAGAGGCAGTGCTTACGCTCAGTGCATGTGTGTATGTGTGTGTTGGAGTGTGTGTGTGTATGTGTGTGTGTGTGTGTGTGTGTGTGTGTGTGTGTGTGTGTGTGTGTGCGTGTGAGGAGACAGACAGTCAGAGAAGGTCAGCGTGGAGCCTGTGGGGAGACACAGGAGAGGAGCGACTGGCAGGGATCAAATCCTAATCGATACTCAACACACACACACACACACACACACACACTATCTCACAGTGTCTTACACTTAACTCAGCCTTGTCCCTTTCACACTCTCATGACCATCAGAGGGGGTGTAAGAGTGTGTGTGTCTGTGTGTGTTTGCTGTATCTTGTTTCTCTTTTTTAGCCAGTGGTGAGGGAATGGTCTTCTCTGATGTGACATTGTCTTTGAGAGACTTGTTCGTGTGCGTGACCCCCAGATGCCTGGGAATCATTGCCTGGCGGATCATGTTACCAACTGGCTTAGGCCCGGCTTACTTTGTTCTAAGGTACACTGCTCAGGGCTATACTATAGACAGGGGTCAAATTACTCTTCCAAATCCATTTCAGTGCTTTTATGTGATCGGCTGAAATTGCACAATGGAAATAGAAGTGAGTCAGTCCTAAGGCTGTAAACACACCCACCAGTCTGAATCTTCAAACCTTTGGAGGAATGCGGTTGTTTAAAACATTTTCATTTTCAGGAATTTGAATCCAACGTGTCTTTTGTCTACCAGATTACAAATGGTGCTGCTTAGATTACGGAAGAAAAGTCTTCACAGTATCAAAGTCACATTCAGAAATGCACGCAATGGATTATGTATTCTGGTTACTTTGAAAGTACTTTTAAACCTATGATAAGATGAAGTTCCAGCAGCGAAAGACTCATTCATTCTGTTACTTTGGCAGAGCAATTCACTAAAAAATGTAAAGCTCCCATCTTACATTTGAAAAACTGTCAGATTGGATTTTAACTACATTTTTCTGTTGTGGGGCGACACATCACTGCATGTGCTGCTAAATCTACAATTAGGCTGCAGCTAAGACTGTTTCCACAACAATCAGAAACACTGACTGTCAGATTAAAGAAATGGAAATATTGGTCACTTAATACCTAAAGACAACCACATGTTGCAGTTAATGAAAACTAGCGGTACAACACCTGAACATCATCTGCAGAGTAGCACTGCTAAATGCAGCAAGTATGTGCCTTTTATTTTCTCCTTGAAAAACTGATCTATAAATGGAAGCTAATTTTACTTTTGACCAGAATGAAAGAAAAACATTTAATTATTAAGTGGTGCAGATTTTTATACAGAAACTAAATTAGTAAAGTTTGTCCTCTAACTGATTTTAAGAATAGGCCTGTTATTGGGATCCAAATCAGTGTTGTTTGTTTTGTAGTTTTATTAGCATAAATTATTACAACAGTCATTCAATCATGAAAAGACCATAAATTAAGGCTAAAAAGGTTTGGCTTCCAACATGAACCTTAAAATGTATAAGAAGAAGGAAATGATTTCATCTGTTAGCTCTTAAGTAAGGGCATGAAACTTGTGCCTGCTTTAAGAATATTCCATTCTCTATTATGTCTGTCCTCATATCAGCAATCAGAAAACATTACTTTAAGGAAATGGACACAGCTGTAATGCAGTTTAGAACTGCTCCAAACCCTGCTCTCAAATTCAATACCAGCTGTTTGTACAATGCTTTGTTCATGTGCTTCCAGTTAACTGGACTGGGGACGAGTCCTGGTCTACTGTTTGTGAGCGGATGGAAAAATGGAAAAGTCCTCTGCCAAAGTTTGACAGAGTATGGAAAATTTCAGAGAAAGACAGAAAAAAAAATTTAAGTTAGATTGAGCAATGTAGAGATACAGCAGAGTGAGGAAGGAAGGAAGGAAGAGGGAGTAGATGTGAAAAAGTTGCGCAAAGTTGAGAGACAGAAGTACAAAGGAGCAGAGAGAGGAGGTAGAATGGGCCTAAAGTGTGAGAAGATGAAAGTAGGTTGTGGTGGATCAGCACCTTCAGCACCGAACAGGCTCCTCTCTGGAGATTTTATTCTCTATCCTGTTTTCATTACTTTAACTTTAAATTGAGGAGGTTGTGTATGTGTGTGTGTGTGTGTGTGTGTGTGAAAACTGTCTTTCTAATGAACAACCCTCTGTTTCTGTTTCCCAGCTACAAATCTCCATGACACTTTGTCTGATACCTTAGTTCTTTCTATAGTAGCTGTGCTGTAACGACTCCCCACTTGACTACAGGCCCACCCCACCTGTCCCAAAGGCAAACCTTGCCTCCTACTGCACTCTGTCATATTAACTACCTTAACTGTCACTACACCTGTTGCTGACTGTCTTTTATCACTTTAACCGGGTCACATTGTCCAACTACATCTACTCTTTCTGTATCTCTTGAACCCCAGAAACACACCAGAAATTTGCAACCACCAAGTGCCAGCGTTTGAATGAACTCACACTTTGGCAAGTACAGTTAATCAATAAGGTCTAAATGAGACAATAACATTTAAATGTGCTGATCTTTCTTCAGCTGTCAAACTTTATCCCTGCTGACTACTCCCCATTGACTGAGCAAATCAATGGCTTTGTATTAGAGAGACACAAAAGTCAGTGTCATTGTAAAAATGTATTTGATAAAAGTCAGACATTGTGAAATGCCTATTTAAATATTCCACAGTCAGCTTGAATTAATATTAACATAATAACACTGAAAGCTTGAACAGTGTTTGTGTGGACTTTCTCTTGTGATTTTCATTTTAGAATTTTGATCATTTGTTTAAATGAGTGAACAAGTTTTAAGTTTTATTATCCCTAATATCTAGTTATCATAAGTGTATTGGCCTCATCTAAAATGAATGAATTTAATAACTGAGAGCCAGATTAACTTTAGTACAGCTATTGTGCTATTTACCAATTAGGCGCAATAGCTTACACTTTAAAAATGTTATTTTGGGTAACCTTATATATTCAGTGGGGTAAATAGTACTCTATAAAAACTGAGTACAATTAATATACATTAAGGCATTAAGCTTATCTAGAGCCAGCAGCTGGTTAGCTTATTTTAGCACAAAGACAGGAAATAGGGGGAAACAGCCCTGTTCATAGCTAAAGTAGCACAGCTAAAGTTCATTAAGTAACAATAATAATAACACATTATATCTTGTTTAAACCAGTGTATAAACAACAGGCTTGGTCAGTAGAACTAACTGCTTGCTGGTTGTCTGTCACAACTTCACGGTTAATGTAAACAAATTAACATATTTCATAGATGGTTGAACTAGTCTTTTAGGGGATATCAGAATTCCTACAATGGTACTTTTAAATTAACATCTACTACTTTAAATATAGCAGGTGGAGAAGGTATAAAAAATAGATTAATTATTGGATCATTTTGAGTGTAATATCTTTGTTTTGTTTTTTTTTTAAGTTTACCACTCCTTGGCTGGGGAGCCAAAAATCTCTAGCTCCTGTCCACACCTCATCCACTTTCTCTTCCTGCTTCTCAAGTCAGCTCAAATGCTTTGTTTTTAACTTTCCTTCAGCGTTTTGCCTCCGTCCATCCATCCATCCATCCATCCATCCATCCATCCATCCATCTGTCTGCCTGTCTGTCTGCATTCCAGGGAGAAATAAGAAAAACAGAGCTATCTGCTCTTCCAGAGTACAGTCCCCTAATCAGGGGCTTTGCTAGGTCTAAACAACACTCCCACAGCATACAGAAGAACAGAGGGAAGAGGAGGCAGAGAGGTAGAGAGACATACACTGAGTGAGAGCGAGAGAGACCTAAGAGGAAAAAACACCATCCTACCCTATAATCCCTTGCTATCCCACTTGAATCCTGACAGCGCTAACCTGTTTTTATTGCAGTGAACGAGAAGAATACCAATGGACATGCACCTGTGTGTAGAGAGCACTTAACTGCACTGCTGCTGGGTTCGGCTCTGGGTGGCTGCTCTCTCTTTGGTTGTATTAATGTCATTAAATGATTCGGCCTGGTAATCTCCAAATAAAACGTACCTGAATCAATAAACTCATTTTCCTGTCAGTGCAAAACCAGTTATTTATTACAATGTTTTTCTGACTTTTCCCTCAGCAACAGCCAAAGACTTGATGTTGAAAACTGAACTGTAAAAATTGGCAAAAAAAAAAAAAAAAGTTACAGCACCTTATTAAACATTAATTTCCTCTCCTTTCTTCATATTTGAATGAGATTATGTCTCTAATAGGTGGTATGAGGCATCTTCATTGACTTGAGTAGTGTCTTTGTAATCAAGTTTGTCAATGTGCGGCCTGTTACAATTATGGAGTCATTATTTCTGAAATAGCCTCCAGCCCTCTCTAATCTTGACAACTGACATTTTCTATTCAATTCTTTTTTTAATCCTTTCTCTGTGTCACACATATACACATGAGACTGAGCTCAATGGGAGTGGAGCCATCCAAACATTTGCTTACATGCAGTAAATATATTATCTCCAAACACGTCTCCTGGAGCTGGCTGAATTTGGGCAGAGATAAATTAAATGTAAATCAATAGGTAAATTAGGTGCTCACTAAATAATGCTACTGCCTTTTAAACTGCCAAGGGAATTGTGATTAAAGCGCGTAACTCGTGCCAGTTAGCAAGGTCTCACTCTTTAATGTGATTATTCGGCTCAAATCCTGTCTAATCCAATTAAACAAAGTTGCATTGAAATGTAAGTCCAGGTTGGTTTTTACAAATTAGAGACAAAACAGCGCATGACTTTGTGAGAAAGTCTTGCATTACGCAGAACGACTGAGCAAATAAAAGGGATATTACACTCCAGTTTATGCCCCTAAAGCAATTTGAGCAAGTTTCAAACTCTTTTGTTTTCGTAGAAGCCAAATCCCCTTCATTTATTAACCAGGATTCCACCTGCCTGCCAGCCGTCCCTTACGCTCAACGCCTGCTTCTGAGTGTGTCGACGGGATGCCGCATTTCTTCGGCAGCACCGAGACGAGCAGGGGGATGAAGAGTGTGACAACTTGTGTTTACTCCACTCAGTCGCTGCATGAAGGAGACGGAGGGAAAGGGAGGTGACGTGAGAAGAAGGAGCGGGGTAGCATAAATAGTGACAGGGAAGACAGACGGACAGAGAGGAAGACAGAGAGAAAGAGAAGAAAGGCATCGGGCGTGTCATTGCTGGGCTTGACTAGACAGTGATTAGGCGAATATCTGTGGAGGACGTGGTATGGCTGTAAAGGGAGAGAGAGCGAGCGAGGCACAGAGAGGGGGAAAGAGAGGGATTGGTAACCATCATCTTGGAGATCAAAGGCCTGTCTGCTTGTTCAGCCTGCAGCCCTCATCTTCAGTTTGGAAGAAGGGAATAAGATAGTGGGAGGGAGCGGGAGGAGGTCTGTATCGAGAGGCTGGCTGGAAAAACTTTACTTTTTCTTGCTCACTTGGCTCTCATATCCTGATGCTGTCTCCCTCATTAACCACAACCTTCCATCAGCTTCCTGACATGCACACCAAACAAAGCACAAGGAGACCAACAAACACACACATACTCTATACACATGCCCACAGAGGGAGGGCTACAAGCGAATTGCGGAGTTAATGAAGCAGAGGTCACTCTGCTCTCACCCGAGCAGCCGGGGGAGGCGAATCACTGGTGTGACCTTGATCTGTGCGACTTTGGCCAATCATCTCCGCCATCACCTCCACTACTCTTTTCAATTTATTTCCTCCCCCCTCTGGTTCTTTCTCTTGCTAACTCACATGAACAGACACAAAGATAAAGTGCTTGCCCTTCTTAACCTGAGAAAGGGATTAAAGGGTAAAAAAATTCATAGATATTCTCTGTAATCTTCAGTGCTGAGCTCAGTTGATTTGAGGACTGTGGCATCAGAAAGCACTTTGCTGAAAAAGTTTCTCTCTTGACTTTGACTCCTCAAAACCACCCGCACGTTTTTAGCATTCATCTCAGAGGCGGTCGAAATCCAAACATCTGCTCGTGCCAAAAAAACACCAGCAGACCACGCACAATGGCCAACAGCATTAAGGTATTTTAAATGAGCTCTGGGAGCAGAGCAGAGCAGAGCCAGAGCGAGGGAAAAAAAAGGGAAAAAGAGATGGGACGGACTGGCAGAATTGGAGGATGAGGAAGGAGCCAAATTAATTCAGGATACAAAGTCAGGGCAGCATGGAAATCAATCGTGACAGCTCTTTATCATATCAGAGGAAAGACATTATTGGCTATTGTACTTCTCTAGCCAAGAGAAGCCTTTTAGACGCCAAAGAGCAAAAGTGTTTGCTGAAAAATATTGTGAATCCCTCAGTGGCTGCTCAATTTAATTAAATGCTAATATTCAAGTCTACTTGGGGTTTTATGGCAGACCATGTAATTAGCAGGTGACAAATTAGGGCAATGTCGCACTGCTAGTTTGACCTGTCTCTGCATGTAATGTATGTGAGTTGCATAAGGCAGAGGGGAGAGGGGTCAATTGAAAGTCGATGTGATGCTACGTCATGTCAAACTTCCCTCTCCTCCTTCCCTGTCTGCCATATATCTCCTGTTTGACATGACATAAAGGAAATGGAGGATTTGCTGTGTAAACATGACCTTTGACCTCTGTTTATCCAATACTCCATCAGAATGACAGCCAAGTATCCCTCCCCTTCAAACCTGTGGCACTAATAGGGGTGTTTCCATTAGGGCCTTCTCTGGCTGGAGCCGAGGTGGGTCACGGTAGATGGAGAGGGGAGAGATTGAGGTCCTCCATTCCTTACGGCGTGACAAACAACAAAATAAAATGCTCCTGATGGCTGTGAGACGAAGAGCCATCTGCTGCGACCGGCTCCTCAGAGACAACTGGATGCTCATGCACTTGCACTCATGCACAAATTCAGTTCAGCAAGTTTTTTTTGTTGGGGGGGGGGGCATGGAGGAATTAAAAAAGCTTTGCCTTGAGTCATAAAATTTCTGTCACGACCTTACTCAAAAAACATGGTGATATAGAGGAAAGCCAGGAAAAGGTGGGCCTTCCTGTAGCCTGGTAATTTTGTCTGCTCCCTATTGTACCTCTGGCAGTTTGAGGCTGATTTAGTTTCTTTAATCAGAAACTACTCTGCCCTTTGGGTGTGATACTAACTTTGTGTGAGAGAGAAGGAGAAAAATACAGGGAGAAGGAGAGAGGGAGAGGGAGATTAAGTTAACAGGACAAATGGGAGTCATCTGTATTGTTGGACTGTGCAGCCAAGCAAAACACGTGTTAGGGAACTTTGTTAAACAACCATCCCCCGTCCATTGGCAGTTCTCAAAAGGTTCTCTGATATTTCTTTGGCATCAGTCCCTACACCTCTGATCCGTGTACAGAGGCCAAACAACACAATCCCCATCCTAAAACCCACATGTCAGAATTTGACCTGATCAGCATGAGCTCTGTGATCCCACTTTATTATATCGGTGGTATTACCACAAGCTGTCATAGGAATTTTTACAAATGGTAGCAGCAGAAAAGCAACTCTGTTGGCTGTAATGTTGTTTCTATGCTGTACTTTCAAGAGGCATAAACTGTCTACACAAGATTTTATCTGCAGCATCAAGTCTTAAGTTTAGAGTAACATTTGAGTAAAAAGAAGAAGAAAAAAGCTCAGTCTGTCTTTCTGTTGCCTTCCAGCATTAAAGCGGCTCATATGCATGCAGAGCAGTTGAATGTAAAGAGCACTATAAATGTGGTGGACTGCTGGGAGGCAGTGAGGAAAACAGTCGCTGAGCTAAGTGAGCAGATTAGGACCTAAGGTGCTGCTTGATAGGTCGATTAGGACAGCTGAGGCCTGTAAGAAAAGCAGGGTGGCTTTTAATTTGAAAACATCACATTACAGTCTTGCTGCATTCAACCCAATCTGTTTTGTTTTTTTTTTTGTGAGAGTGAAACATGCCATAATTGCCTGATCTTATGCCAATTTCATTACTCAGCGAGGAAGTGCACATAACTGCCTACATAAAAGAAAATAATTAAAGTTTTGGTTTGGACTATAAACATCCACGGCAAGAGATCATTTATTGTTAGCTATTTGTCCTTGATAGATGTGGATTCCAGGCACTAGCTGCGTGAATGTAAGCATGAATTGTTGAGCCATGAATTAGCCAAAATACAGGAGGAAATTCAGGTAATATAAACACCCTAAACTCGACATATCTCAGAGATATGAATGGGTGTTTATGCCTTCACCTCACCTGAGTAGTGTTTAACAAAGAAAAGGGTCCATATTTAAAAGCACTCACACCCTGTCAAACTCTCTGCCATTGGAGTGTTTTTATTTCCACTGTAAATTGCACTGGGACTTAAGTGGCAGGGAGTGTGTATGTGGGTGTATGTGATACGTGCCTGGTGAGTAGAAAGGAGTCCTGTAGTGAAGCACCCTCTACCAGCCTCTCTCATCTCCCACTGAGAGGGCAAGATGCCATCCACAGATGCTCCGATGTGTTTGTAAGGGGACATGAAGTTAAATGAGATCGGAAGAGAGTCAAACAGTCAAACAGTGTCTTTCTGTGTCTGTCTCTTTCTTTTTCGCCTCACTGTGTAGTGATAATTCACAGAGGGCCTGCTGCGGTAAGCAGATATAAGCCTTTTTGGAAGTGTGTGTGTGTGTGTGTGTGTGTGTGTGTGTGTGTGTGTGTGTGTGTGTGAGAGAGACGGAAAGAGGGAGAGAGAGGCATGGCACCTTCTAAATGTGTTTTTTAGAGCTGGTCTTTAAAGTAAGTCGGCCTGCAGTGACAGAGGAGAAGTGAAAAGACTCGGATCTATTGGATGCTGAGTATATCTCATTATCAGTCCACACTGTGTACAGTAGATTTCTTTATAGAGGTGAGGTTGGGCCGTGATCTGTCTACACACCACTTGGCAGGCCAAGACACTTCGTCTCTTCCAGAATGGAAATCAAGCCATTCAAGTGCCAAGACTCTGAGGACCCGCTTTGTCCTCTGTTTTATGCCACTTTAATGTACAGCTTCAAGAGATAAAAGCCAAGAACAGAGAAGGAGAAAACTTTGTGAAAGGAGAAAGCTGGGCCCTGTTGTCAATTGGAGGTTGTGGCAGTATTCCTGTGCATATTTGTATTTTTTCAGTGTTTCCTTCACTGTCTGTGTGTGGGGTTTTTTTTTTTTTTCAAGCCAGCTGAAGCCCAGAAATAACTGTTTTACTGCCCAACTGCAATGACATTTAGAATCAGAGAGACGTGACCGAAAATAGTGCGAATGCAAGATGCAAGGAAATGAAAAGACAACAACAGCAAAGACAGCCAACAGAAAAACAAATGTACAGCAGAGTTCAAGGTACCTGATCTACATCCCACTTTTTATTCAAAGTCTCACTCTACAGGTGATTAACACCTAAGCCCTGCAGCCTTTAGAAATGTCAAGAAAGCGACACTTCTCACTTTGCCAAATATTATTTTACTGCACTGATACACCCAGAGATGGATAACAGACGGCACGCCCATGCCCTCACCCTTGTCATATCAATACTTAATCCCCTCAGCAGCAATTACCTCAGAGAGGAACAAAAGCCAGTGCCAGGCAACTATTACTGACATGGCAGCTCAATGAACAACGCAGCCTACTTTTCTGTGAGGCCAATTTGCAGAGCAGTTGCAACAAGCGCTGATCTAATGAAGGGAAATGTTTAGACACAGACAAGACACAAAGGCTGGAGCTAAGCACTCAGAGGAGAACAGAGGGGGGTATTAGAACAGGGGAACTTTGTGGGTCAGCGTAGCAAAGGTGCCCTGAATGTGGAGGAAAAAAGGGGCAGGCCGGGGGGAAATAGAGGAGGGTCTTTAGCCAAAAATGCTAGTTCCAGCCGGGTGGACAGCTAATGTGACTATTTACATTTGGGTGTATATAGCATTGCAGAGAAGAGCAAAGTGTCTGGAGTCAACAGTGCTATTTGCACTCAGCTTAACAAAACCTGGAGTGGAGTCTTGTTGCTCTGAATTAATTTTTTTAAAAATCATGATATTGATTTTAAATCATTTTGCTCTGCCCTACATAGTGTTTAGTGAACCACTGGATGTTTCATATGGGTGTAAATAACAAAATAACTGCCATGTGACTATTTTCACCTGGGTGGAAATAGACATACTGATAATATAAAGCATACAGGCAGAAATTAGAAAAAACATGAGAGTACAGAGAGCAAATGCAGCTCATGGCAGTGAGGACACAAGCTAGACCATCTGAAAGAGCCATTGTGACAGCAATGGATGCTGTCTCATAATGAGAAGGGACAGGGCAAATAGGAGGGCAAAGCTAAAATGTCAGGGCACAGGGGGGCAGGCAATATACAGGGCCAGGATGGCAAATTGTGTAGAGATGGGAGGGGGTCATAGGATGTCTGCACACTCTGCAGGTTGTGTGCTGGAGTCAGCAATGACAGAGCAGTCACCCCACACACAGTGTCCAGGCCATAATCTGTCTCCCTAAACCACAGGACGCTGTTTAAAAAATACTCAGCAAAATGCCACTATGAAAAGGCAGGTGACAGACAGAAGGACAGACGGATGGACAGACAGTGAGACAGACACATCACAGCAGGTTAGACATCTTTTGGCATATCACATTGCTAATTTGCCAGCACTCCGGCACAAGGGAAAGGAGAAGGCATGAATTTGAGGAAATGACTATGAAAAATTAAGATAGTAATTAAGATAGAAAAATGTTAAAACGATTGAGACAGAGTGTTTCCTTTAAAACAATTAAACACCGCCTTTCCCTCCTCAAGTGAAAATGAGGCCCGCAGACTGACAGTTAGAACAGATGATGCGGTGGGGAAGCGGTCGGGGTTCGTTTGAGGACCGTGCGGATGTTAATAATTTCCACCACTGGTTTACAAGAACTCAGCATGCTTTGTCTGCCAACACTCCCATACCATTTATTTACCCGCATTCATCAACTTTCTCGCTCAGCTGCATGAAAAGACTCGCAAGCACGTGCAAACCAACGTGTGCACACACATAGGTACATTTCTCACTGAAATTACATTTTGCCGGAGCGAAAATTATGAACCAAGCCTGCAGACAGACGCCTGCAAATGCACAGCATGGAGGAAAATGCTCATAAATGACAGAAAATACACCATATGTGTATCAAAGAGTGAGGTGAGGTGATGCAGTGACTTATGATACTGAAATTGGTACCTTCCCTGCTTTCTCCCCCTAACTGATAAGATTCAGCCTTTGTTGCTGGGAGAAAAGCAAACAGCCTGAAACTACCTGTGAGATTTTTCTCTTCGGAGTTTGTCTCATGAGTGCAGGGGGAGCAAAAACCCTCACCTCATTTCAGTTTATCTGCCTGGAGAATCAGTTTTAGTCCTTTTGGTTAATTAACTAAGTGGTGTCTCTAGGCCCTATCTGTGCACTGCTTAGTGCCAAACCTCCATCAAACCACCCAAGTGTCTCGAGCACTGTTGCTTGAGGGAGACCGCCCCTGGTCTCGGGATGATAATTGCAAAAGCAACAGTAGAGGGGTAGAACACGCACACGGCAAAACAATTACAAACATGCAAAGAGGGGGAACATTGTTTTTCCCTTTAGCTCATTTTCTCCATCCCTCACGCCCAATCGTTTTGCTGTCTTCTCACTTGTTCAGCAGTTTATTCTAATTTAATGGAGGTTTGTTTTCAGCTCTTCCTCCTTGTCAGCCTTTATCTGGAGCTGTAATCTTACGGCCTCTCCATTCTGCTATTCAAAGCGCCACCACATCCCAAACTTGGCCGCGGACAGCAGCAACAACCTTTGTCCAAACTTCAGCAATCTCTCTCATTTATTCTAGCTTCTCCTTCTCCACCTCATGCTGTTCTCTCTGCTGCTCCAAATTCTTCAATTTGCCCTGCTGGACCTTGGCAAAATGCAACTGTGGTCTTCCTCCAACCAAACTTCGATTGGCCCACTTCAAGCTCTCACTCTAGGGTCATTTACTTCTTTCCTTCTCTGGCATTTACCAAGCTGCATTCTTCCAAAGGCACTTATGCGGCAATGGAAATCATTTTGGAAGTGACACAGGCTCTTCTCCTTTTTGCCCCCCAGCTGACGCCCACAGAGAGAACAGAGGGGACAAAAAGGAAGAGAGGAGAGGAGAGGAGAGGAGAGGAGAGTCTTCTTGTAGTACAGCTTTTGGACCAACTCCAGGTCAGCTGGACAGTGTGACAGAAACACAAACATCATACACACACACACACACACACACACACACAGACAAATACTGTGCTTCGTTTCTTCTGAAAGCTCCACTCTGCTCAGTTTGGTACAAAAGTCCCTGTGGAGAGGCACATAGCTTCTCTGACTGGTCATCTTCCAGTTGAACTCACACACTGTAGTAAGTGAAGGCCATTACCCCTCATTGACTGCCACTGACCTAAGACTTAGACTGGGATAGTGATGCCTTCACCTGCTCCACTAACTCTATTGACACAATCTAGATAATTGTTTCTTATAGCCAGGGGCTTCAGTCAGGTCAATGGTGAAGACAGAGGGCAGTGATAAAATGACATAAGAGAGAGGACTCTGGTCAGTGTGATGAATTGGGCCAGATTCTTCCCCCACTTTCACACCAAACGCTCAAGTGTGACAGTGTGTAGAGCAAGGCCATTGACAGCATGCGTGCTGTCCTGTGCACCAAACTGATTTTTCACCAGACTTTGAGGTTAAAAGTCAATCAAGTTGAACCAAATTTTTAGCAATTAAAATCTATTACACACATCCCATGGTATTAAGAGGAGGAAAGCAAGAAAAGACTGGTTTCACTGTGGAGAAGAATGCAGTAAAAGTTCATCAGGAGTTACTATGTGTAACTATGTATTGTCTGATCCTACTTGATCCCACTTGGATCTCAAGCATGGAAAATAAGACAGGGGATGGGGACGTCTTGTGCAAAATGAATTGTGATTGTCTACATTCCATTATCCTATAGTCTGCCACATCTGTAGGATAGATAATGCTCTTCATTGTACACTGAGGTATGTAAACTATGCACCTTGTTTTTTATTGTGAAGGCTAAAAGCTGATATTTTGTACATGGTCTTCATGAAAACAGACAACAATGTAATTTTTAATTGAAGTCAATTTCTGTTTACCTTTTTAAGCCTCATTTCACACCCAATAATTAATTGTTTGTTTGACTTCCAGTGTCATCAGTTAAAAGATGAGTTGAATACCCTGCTGAGTATTCAATAGACATTGTTTGCTTATTAGCATAGTAAACACATCTAAGTCACTCACTGTTCTTATTTTTCTTCTTCAAACTTGTGTCAGCCGTGAAGAGTTGCCACACAGTCAATACATTTTTCCATTTGTTCTTCATGAAATTTGTCAAGTAGTTTTTAACACATAGGCTTGATCTAAAAGTAGTATGTGTGAAGGAGCAAACAGTGGTCAAGCCTGATCTGATAATATCTATGTGTCTCTCATAAAAGGCATCAGCCATCCAAAGCAGAGCCTCTATTATTGCCCTGTTAAAGCACCAGTCTGTGTTTCACACACTGACACACACCATTACATTAGAAAGGGTTCCTGGCCCATTCACTCCATTCTCCTGGAATAACAGGGTTTTGAAGCTTGGTACTCTGGCTAGTTTCAAAGAACCCATTAAAGACATGATTAAACTACGCATACTGTTATTGCTGCCTTTATGTTTTAAAGGGGCTATTTGTAAGTTTTCTTTTTTCACTGGCAGTGGGTGGTGTTGTAATTGTTATAATACACCCTATGAGCAGCACTAATACTTTATGGCAGATTGGAGGTGACAGCAAGTTGCTATCAGAAAGTGACAAGGCCAGCCGCTAGCTAGTTAGCCTGCTAACTTCAATAGAAGAAAAGACACGATGGAGATAAGAGTTAACATTGGTGTTGCTTTCCACCAATGGAGACAGCTCTTGGTGAATAAAGGAATTAAATTTGATACTGAACTTGCAGCCTTTCTTTTAGACTTGTAAGTAAACAGCTGCTAATGCTAATGGTGGTTAACAAGCTGTTAATGCTAGCCAGTGTTAGGAATAGCAAAGCTTGTTTCCTATGATGCACTCGGTTCATTTATTTGTGTTTTTTTTTATTTTTTTTATAGATATATATATGTATTTGTGGGCATGGTCTCTCTCTCTCTCTCTCTTTTTTTAATTGTAAACTTGACTCTGGCTCCTAAATGTGTCCCTGCTCTATAAATAAAGATAGACTTGAACTGAATTAAGCAGATGGGATGTCTGTTCTATATTAAGCCTACGATACGTATCTAATGGTGGGAGGCTGTGGTGGTCTATATTAAGGAGCACACTGATTAAAAATACCCCCAAACACAGCAATAGACAGGCCCACAAAAATTTCCATTTTGCTATTCTGAGGGGAGCTAACAAAAGCAGACTTTTCTGAAATAACAGGCTATTTGAGTTCCAGAAACACATAATGGCTGCAGTCGGGACAATGTGATGGCTCTGGGGGTTTGTGTTTTCCTTTGCTCTAAAGTCTGTCTGCATTTTGAACAGTCTCTGCACAACATCTAATTATCACGAAAATGGGTTATACATTAAGTGTTATTACATTTTTCACCCATTCAGGGACACCACTTAGAGCACTGAGGAGACCAAGGCAGTCATTTTCTAGTTTACACATATTTTCCAGTTTTAATTCCATAGTCGAGATATTTCCTGTACTGTTGTAATCTTTCTCAAACAATTAACACAAGAGGAAGTATTACATACAACAAAAAACAACTAGAACACCCCTCTGTTTTCTATTAAACCTGTTACAAAATTCTATCTTCATGTTTGCTTGTTAATACAAAACATGCCCACCACCACAACAATCCTTTAGAAACATTTTACTTGTTTAGTTTAGCCTTGTCTACACAGTAAATTTAGTCCTCCTTCAAATTTCACCTGGTAGTTAAGGCAGGTTGATTAATTATAAGATCAAAACCATCAGCAATGTTAAGTTTACTCTAACTTCAGCAAAATCTCTCTTTTGTAAGCATAGAAATATACTGACGCACCAGTAGAGTACGCACAAACACAACCTCACATACTCACACACTAAATCACCACCAAAATAAGATGGAAATCCATTTCTGACAAAGAATGAGATGTCAAAGGTCTGTTCGCAGCCATCAGAATGATCTAAGACAAAAATGACTCAACATGAGTGGGCATTCTGATTTTTCACACTTGTTTGCCAGTAAACTATTTGGCTGGTTGGCTCACGACTGTGGCCCACTCTTTCCAAGTGTATAATCAGTCACATTAATGAGAATGGTAATGTGATGCAGAGGAATTAGTCCAGGTCCTTGGGGTTGCGTCTCAAGAGGCCTTGGAAGAGAAACTAGCTGCCTTGGCCGTCGACTTGCTGAGCCTTAAAAAATATAATGCGACCCTGCTCTGAGTTTTCCTGAGCAAGGCTACAGAGACGCATGACAAAAATAACAAAATGTCCTGACTAAATAACAATATTTTTCCTCTGAATCTGCTTAGACCAAATCAATATTGCTCTCCTGTTAATCATGATGACGTAAGATGTCATTGGGGGGGGGGTGAAAAACAGCTCTGGTACAAACGCACAAACACACACACACACACACACACACACACACACACACACACACACACACACACACACACACACA
>CM076656.1:17447661-17605405 GCA_038496675.1 Rachycentron canadum | reverse complement strand
TATATATATATATGTGTGTGTGTGTGTGTGTGTGTGTGTGTGTGTGTTTTGTGTGTGTGTGTGTTTTGTGTATATTTGTGATGACTGACGAGTCCTCCGGCTGCCACTCCAAATTCCCCACTCCCTTCCTCCTGTATCCACTACCCAGGAATCTATTAATTTCAATCAGGTGAGTGTTCCAGCAAGAGTCCTTGATTGCTGGCAGAGAGGCCTCTTTCACAGCACACACACATACTCACACCCATTCGGGCACATGCACACCCACATGTGTGCTTTCCACTCATTTCCCTATCTGTTCTGTTTCACACTTTTACAATTGTAATCCTTGCTCATTTGTAATTTTGCTTCTGCACGTTAGCCTCAAGAGAGAGAAACTAATTTCAGGAGTGAAAAGGGATTATCAGATGCAAACGAAATCTCCCCACCTCCAGACAAAGATACTGATGTAGACTTTTCATGGGAACAAAAAGTCACTCAAAGCCTGCTTCAGCCTGGATGGCAACTCTCAAGGAAGAAACAAGTCAACTGCCACGCTGGCAATTACTCCTTATCAGCACCAGGGAACCAGCTTGACAATGGCAAGGAAATGCTGAGCTGCTTGCTTGTGAAACACAAGCAGAAGTGAATGCAAAGAGCATAATCAGCTTCCCCTCTTAACTTTTTGTGAATTTTGTGAAATGACAAACACATAAATAAGAAGTGAGGTGGCCATGGTGGTCCAGCAAGGCAGGTCATTAGGTGTTGATGTGTTCATGCGTGCACGTCACATAAAGGGTGTGAAGCATCCTAGCTGTTACAACCGGGGGTGTTATTATATTAATGAAGGCTCCTCTCAGCGGCTTGGTCTTTTTTTCTGTGGACTGACTCAGACGTGCCAAAACAAATAATTCCCATCACATTTTCACTGGCCTCATTGTATTAATGCCAGACCGACTAGGGGACGCTGTCATATACCCACCTAACCTCACACACACACACACATAAGGAGGGCCACACACAAAACCCAGCCTGCCTGACTACGAAACAAGCCGAGGAAACCATGGAGACACGCGCTGGAGACGAAGAGACGAAGATGAAGAGAGGAAAAGCGACTATGTTTGGAGCCAGCTGGTTATAGCCCGCAAGACGGTAAATTAACCATCTGATTAAGATTTGAAAAGTGGCAAAGGAAATGAACATAATGCATCCAATTAACAGAAGAGACAGCAATAAATACTCAGCTTCCAGCAGTTGTTACCTCTGCCTTGAAAATAACTCCAGAGATAGAGGATTTTACTGCCATACATTCACCACTTTGGTGTCACTTATCCTATACACCTATAGTCTGTAGTTGCATTCGTCAACTTCACCTTTGATGTCGGATCCTGGTCAAACACAGATGAGAGACAGCGAGGAAGGTGGACGAAAAGACAGCTAGAGTAATTGGTCCCAATGTCTTTAGAGCTTTATCTTATAAAAAGGGACAGAAAAAAGAACTAAAGAGCAAACAGTGGCACCCCTGAGCTTTCCATCCATTATAGCGTGAGCCTGGAACTGTCCTCCTATTACGGCCTTAGCCCTGCAGAGCTTCAAAGCTACTTTGTTGTGGCCATTAATGGTGATGATGACAGCAGAGAGGCTCTCTATGCCAGGTGAAGCAGTCCAAGCCAAAAAAGCAAAGATTGAGAGAGTAAAAAAAAAAATGCAAAAAAATTAATAAAGGCTGCCCACCAGAGAGGAGTGGCACTGTCCAGCAGGCAAGTCATAAAAAATAAAAAATCTCACACAAGAATAACTGCCATCTTTAACATTTGGCAGGAATAGTGCTCACCAGTGTTTCTGTAACTAAGCACTCAGCTCGCCCCCTCAGGGTAGCACAATTAAAGACACGCTAACTGGGAGTCATCAATAACGTAAAAAATGAGGAGGGAAAAAATGATTCCATTATGAGTTAGGGACATGCTGGGAAGGCAGGAGGCAGATCTGAAAGTTTAATCATTGGCTGCATGTTTCTATGATTTGGGGGTTTTTGGCCAAGGTATTTGTTTACTTGCTGTTACAATAACAACATGGCTTTTATTGCTATTCCTCACCAACACGCATGCAAGTGGAAAAACCCAGTCAATGTATTTACCTTGTTGCAGCACCCTTAATGTTTCATGCTACATGAAATATCTCAAGCCTGCAAGAGCAGGCTCTCAGGCATTTTCTCTCCTGTTTATTACTTCAGTTTAGACACTGGGATCCAGTTTCCCTGTACTGCTGCTGCTGCTGCTGCACAGAGCCGGGGGAGAGCATGGCTGAAATAAAACAGACAGAACAAGCTAGGCTATTTATAAGAAGCGAGCAGATAATTGCTGAAAAGGTTAGAGAAGCCACAGCAGGTGACGAGTGAGCTGCGTGCTGATGCGCACAACAAAATGTTGAGGCAGAACGGTGATGGTGATGCCAGGTAGGAACAGGGTCAAGAAGAGCAGTTGATCAGAGGAGAGTTACTGATGATGAGTTCTGTCAAGATCAATACCCAGCAAACTGAAGGGAAAAAAAAAAAGAAAAAAAAAAGAGTGCGCTGTCACACATCCAAATTACAACCACTTTAACATTTTGGCTTTGTTAAAAGGCCAATACGCAGACATCCTGAGCCTATAAGGTGCCACTGCTCCTCATATTATATTTAGAAGAGCAGTCAACACAAATCAAGAGCAAAGAACACATAATAACAGCAGCAAACTAATGTTTCCATTTACCACGCAGCAGGCAAATCTTACAGCAACATCCCATAATTGTGATGAAACAACTGAGCACTCAAATGTCAAAGAGGAGGATTAGAGAAATGTTTGAAGTTTTGTCACATCAAACATGCACCAGCATCAACTGGAAAACATAAACTTTTTTTGAGTAGTTTTTATGTTTATTTAGATTATATGCACAAACGAAATTTCCCACAATGGCAGAGACACACTCACATACTCAGACAAAGACGCACAATGCACCAAGCCAGAGCTGGGAAGAGCAGTGAGGCTGCAGCCAATATGATAGATGTTTAGAGTAATGTCAGTTAAATGGACATGTGCATGGCAGAAGATATAAATACATACTCCACCAATTGTAAAAGTGAATATTTTCCTTATTAATCATTCACTCCTCATTCTTTTCAATTCCTTGCTGAACACATTTTCTAAAAAAAAAACAAAAAAAAAAAAAAAAAAAACAGAACTCTCCCCCTTGAGTTTTCCTGTCTCCCCATCACCCCCTCTGCCCGCCTCACTCAGCAGCCAGAGAAACAGCAGTTAGTCAAGCTCAGAGACCTTGAGGACCATGTATCATTTGACGACAGGGGCTGATAGATGCCTGACAGACTGCCAAACCCTGGGATGTGCTACATGAGTCAAACACAAACACTCCTCCGTCATGCAGATATGCATTTGCACATGTATCCATCATCGCCATGTGGGAGGTGTGTATGTGTGTCTGTGTGTCTGTGTGCCTGTCTATGTGTGGGTCACGCCGGTCTGAGCAAGAAAAGCCTTGCAACTGTCCATCTCAGTGGCGCCATGGGGGGATGGAGGTGTCCAAGCACAGACTCCCAGAGACTGGATGATGAGGTGGGAGGATGAGGAGACGACAGGGTCTGATTCGGATGTATAGAGCGAATCAAGCCGTTGAGAATGTAAGAATGGGACCGTGAATGTGCACAAAAGTATCTACTGACTAGATAGCACATCAACACACAAGAGACAAAAAAACACCCTTTCCTGTCTCTTGCCTTCTGCTTTCCACCGAAACAAACGTCTGAGCGAACAAGCGAATTAAGCAAATGGCAAAGCCTAGCCTGAGCTCTGAATGTCACAGTCAGTCACTGCAGCCTCCCTCTAAGTGATGCAGACAGAGAGCCATTCTGATTGCCCCACCAGTCAAGCCAAGGGGTGAAAAACATTTACATGCAAATACGAATGACCCACTAGCTACTGTGAGCACGCTAGCTATGGTATTCTGAATGCACAGCAACCACAGAAAACCCCAGCACTGAAGACTTGCCAATCAACAGCTCTATTGTAACAGCACACAGGCTTTAGAAGTAGCTGTTATGTGTGTAGGATATCAATTATTTTTTTGCTTTTGTGCCTTATTGGTTTGTGACTGCCATTGTTACAGCTCTTCGTAAGGTAAAATTAATGTTAATGAATTCAGAGCGGGACCTAATGTACTGCATCAACAGATTTGCTGTGAAGAAGCTTAAATCCTTTCTTTCATTTCCACATAACTCCTCAGTATACAGATCGTCTACCATCCTCACAGAATCCACTCATCTTTGTCAGTGGCGTTAATACCATGTAATCAATCATCCACTTTCAATTTGAACAATATAATCCATAAGCAATCATAACAAACGTGTCTCTCTATCATATTGCGTGGTTAGTATCAGGGGACAGATTGCTGGTGGACTGCCTGGGTCTCCAGGGGTCTTCAACCCTGGGTCTGTTCTTGGCTGTCAACACCACGGCTGAGATACTTGGATTGGGAACCCGCCTGCTGTCACCAGACCTGTTGCCTCCAGATGGGTCCTGGGTCTGATTCTGTGATTGTCACTCTCAGATAGGACACTCTGTCCTCGTCCTCCTCCTCCTCCTCCTCCCCCTCCTCCTCCGTTCCTTATTTCATCTCCTCAGCTTCTCATCGAATGACAAGTACATCAAACTTGACCTTCCCTTCATTCCTTCACCACTTATTAACAAAGCCCAAATCACCATCCTTTTGTTCCTGAACCTTGACACTCAGCTTTTAGCTCCATGTGACGCTTTCATCTCATCGCTCACTCCTTGGCTCCAGTTTCTTGGCTAAAATCCCTTCATTGTGTGCATGTGCGCGTGTGTGTATTTGAGTGCATGCACACATGCTTGGGAGATGAGCAGACGCACTGCACAGCAAGACCTCTTTGATTCAGCACAGCAGAGACCCACAGCGAGGCTGTACATTAATTGGTGCTTCTGAGCCATTAATTTAGGCGAGTACGTTCAAGGACCTCCTTTCCCTCCACTTTTCAACAGCAACCGAGGCTGAACAAGCATCCTCTCAAGACTCTTCCACTATTTTCCACCTCCTCTCCCTTCTCTCAGCTCGTGGCCTTCTTTCTGCTTTGTGCCTCTCTACTTTTCCCAATTACCTTACAGTTCTGATTCACCCGTAAACCATCAACGAGTCGGCGTCCCCCACCCCCCTTACCTCACCTGCTCTCCGTTATCTTTTCACTTTACCATCGGCAAGCAAAGAGACAGAGCAGGTCACAGTCTCTGCTCGGTCCGTCCACTTTGCCAACTGTCCCGCGCCCAGTGCCAGCGAGCCGGAGTTTTCCTTTTTGTTTTTTCAGCATGACTGACTCCCCCAGGTCACTGAACGCATTAAGCTGTTAATTACCTTAAAGCACAAAACAAGTGGTAGCTTGGCAGCCAACTCAGCAGACATTTACAGTTTTTTGTTTTTTTTTTTTTTTTTATAAAAGAGTACAGTCACAAACCAAAAACCAGAACACAAGTGAGACAGGCAGAGACCACAGCAGCAACAAGCTGAAGCTGCAGCTCCTGCAGTAAACAATTCTGTCAACAGCAGGCAGAGACAACGCCAATGAGAACATTCTCATTTTATTTTTGCAGCTTCTCTGCGACCATAAAACTACAGGATAGAGCCATTTGGGCTGGAAGTTCCCCTAAGAAATGAATCAGCTATAAAACAGCAGCAGGATAATACCAGTCTGGTCCACGGGGCATGTTTTTTCTCAGATTCACGCTGTGCTGATGCGGGAAATGATTCAGAATATGTGTGACCAGCATCCTCTTTGCAATATCTCCCACCATATAGTGGTTAAACTGTGCCTTATTAGTGATGTGCTTTGTGTTCATAGTACCTGGCATGGGAAATAATACAGAGGAGGTGTACGAACTCTGTGCACGAATGCTATAATAGAAATAAGTGTTGCTATTTATATCACGTCAGAGAAGAAAAATATTATTATTTCAGTGTGGCTGCTGGCGCTGAACATGTTGCTCCAGGCTTGGGGCTTGTGGTGGTTTGTTGCTTAGCTGTGAATGTGTGTGCCTGGGAATATACAAAGTGTGTGCGTCAGTGTGCCAGTGTGTATTCACGTACTCCGGGTGGTATATTGGACCGGCCTGTCCTCTCCTTTCCTGACCATGGCCCCTCATTAGTCTCTTCTCTTGTTAACAAACTGGGGCTCTGCTGACACCAAGACTTCATAAGAGTGTGAGAGAAACAGACAAAGTGTGTGTGGGAGAAAGAGAAAAGAGTGGGAGGCGGCGCGGGTATACAAACGCAACTTAACGACAAGCAAACAGGCCGTGAAAAAAAAAAAAAAAAGCTCACACACACTGGCTGTTTATTCGTGTCCAGGAAGTAAACGTTGGTGTCTGTCTCTGTCATGTCTGCCTGTCTTTTCATGTTGTCTCCCACGGTATCACTCATGGTCTGCTGCCAGCGGGATGGAGTCAATACTTATTGAAATGGCTCTGTCTCACTGCTGCAGAAAATGGAAGAAACCCCTCTGCCTACCTTATTCAGATATGGGAAAGACACACACGCAAGAGCACACTCCCCCTGTGGAGGTACAATAAGCCTACATGGTATGCCAGTTTTACTAACGGGAAGCATCTTTATTCAACAGCCACTTGGCCTTTGGTGATAGCAGCTGCATTCTTTGTTCCTGTCAGACTGGGCCACCTCAGGCTTACACAACATGATACCGCTCCAACTTCTCCACTACATTCTGTCACAGTTAAAGGGCATAGACAAAAAAATATTGAAATCATACACTTTGCAGACTCCGAGGAGAGGTTAGCCTGTGGCTGCCGATGACAGCAGCCATAAGAGAGAGTTTTCAAAGAAAAATGAAAGAGTGCTTATTATTGACTATATCAGGCTTCCTTCTTTGAACTCTCTCATCTACTCTAGTTGCTTGGCATTGCGCTGGATGTATAAGAGCCATGAAGCAGACGCAGAGATGAGAGCGAAAGGAAGACATGGCTGGAAAAACAAGTGATTAAAAGATAAAAGGAAGAGAGCTGAAAGATGAGGGAGCAGCGCTGTGTGATTAAGTGGCGGAGGTGGTCCCATCGGGCTATAGTCCTTATTGCATTTTAATGGGAGGGCTGGATGATCCTTGACCCTTTGTGGGGCAGCGGTAGCACCTTCGTGGAGATCAAACTGCCAAGCTTGACAAACACCCCTGGAAGGCATATGGGCCTTGAGAATTAAGTGTGTGATGTGTGTGAATGTGTGTGAATGTGTGTGAATGTGTGTGTGTGTGTGTGTGTGTGTGTGTGTGTGTGTGTGTGTGTGTGTGTATATATATGCACACAAGAGAGTGAATATGAGGAGAGGGGATTTAAAGAGACGAGGTGTGTGATTTTATGTAAGTACTCAATTCATACATTTCAAAGACCAGTCCTTCCCTCTCACCCCTCTCCTCCCCTCTGCCTCCGTCTCTCCCTCCCTCCACCAGTGCGGCTGGCCTACACCTCAATCATCAGGCCCTCCTTTTCACCTTCTCTTTCTCCCAGCTCCACATGCTAAGTGGGAACATTGTTACGGTCAATTTGTCCCATTCAGGGTCCCAGTGGGCAGTGTCCCTGCCCTGACAGCCTGCAGACAGAGACCACACTGCCTGAGAGGCCTTGACATCAAGGTCCAGAGGAGAGGGAGGAAGGGGGAGGAGGGAAGAAAGCGGAGGAGAGGAAAGCGAAGGACAACAGGGGTGGGTTGGGTTGGGGGTGGGTACAGGAGAGGAGAGGTAATGAGGGGAGCAGTGGTATGGAGGCAGAATTTGCAAAGGAAAACAAGTAGGGGGGCGAATGCCGAAGAGAATGAATGACAGAATAAAAGAAAAGGCGGCTGAGGTGCTAGGTTTAACACAAGTCCCCATATAGAGCAGCTCAACAGCATTTCCAACCAGTCTGTCAATCACACACCAGACCGATGTAGATGGCGACAGCTCTGCTTCCACAGAGGACACCCCCTAATCCATCTGCCTAAGTTTGGCCTAAACCCAGAGAAACACAAGACAGACCAGAGGAGCTTACATGAGTCAGAAATGCAGGTGTTCCTGAACATATATTATTATATTAAATTAATTTTGAGTATGATTTATTTTTTCCAAGGGGAAACTTAAGCCAAGGAGGTCACTGAAGGGTTGGTTTAAGAAATAACTTTTTCCTCATTTCCTCTGGAGGCATGTGCTGTTTTCCTTGGAACAACTTCCGACCAACAAAATAGCCCTGATGAAAACTGTTGACAAGGTGTTGATGACACAGAGTAATGAGGCACTGTTTCTGAAAAGACATGTTGTTTTTGAACATTTTAAAGTTATTTTTACAACCATGAGCACCACATTACGCTCCATTATACTGGGGTGGAGGCAGCAATGGTTAGATACTGCACCACTAGAGATAAGCGAGAAAACATTTAATGTTTATATTTCTGTAAACTGGCCAAATTAAGTTTTTAATACCTATTTGATATTAAAGTTGGGGGAGTCATGTTAAGAATAAATAAAGTCGAAGCAGCGCAGGCCAAGATACGTTGTCTTTTTGTGGTTCAGGCTTCAAAAACACTAGCAATTCAATAGCACTATTCATTATATTCCCCTGCCTTTGAAATGCCCAGGCCTTTCAAATCTAACACCTACACTTGGTAACTGAAGTTTAAGTCATGTTCCTAATCATAGCTGACCCTGACAACTTTGACAGGGTTATGTTTTTAATTTTGGAAACCTTGCTCCAGACCACAAGTTTTTTACAGACTTAATAATCCTTGTAAAAATTAAAATGGCCTTCATGTGTAAAATTAGTGCAGTGTCCCTTTAAGAAGAGGAGAGCTCCAACTTAGATCATAAGGGATATAGCAGGTTTTTAGGGAGGATCCAAATTGATAACCCAGACAATATTCCCACTCTCCCCCACACAAACTTTGCTTCAATGTCAAATTCAAGTTTCTCCACAAAGTTTTAACCCATATGTCCTGCAGGCAGACTGTAGAAAAAAAAGCACATTAACTTTATGTCCTTACTTTGGCCCAAACTTCTCTGGCAAATTAGGCTTTGTCTATCCCATCTGTGTATTTTATTTCTATGCTGGAGCTGCCCCAGGCCCACAGGTGATGTAACCCTCGGCAGGGTGCAGTGGGGAGGTGGGGAAAAGGGATTAAGTCACTGTGTAAAGGCACCTGTTATTTTAGCACATAGGGTGCAACACTTGCTCCGAGGCAAGGGGTGCAGAGCGGCTGTTGGCGTCAGAAACCAGGCACAAACAGGGCACCCATTCAACCAAAGCTGGACAGTGCTGAATCGCACTTGTGTAGGGCACAGACAGACTGACTCACACACATGCACACACATGACAGGAAGGCAAACAGACACAATGTGATGAACAATTTGCCTTGTGTTTCTCACATCACAAGCCTATAGGCAAACTCTCACTCTGTCCTTCTCTTTTTGTTTTTACCTGCACACACACTCACTCACACACACACACAAACAATTCTTCATATTAATTGGCAATTCAGACTCAGTCAGACACAGTACAGACAGCAGGGATCTGTCAAGGGCATGTGTGTATGGTGCGATGTTGCAGATAGCCCCAAATTAACTAACTTTATAATAAATCACTGGGCACTTCTAGCCAAGGATTAGCCAAGCTCCAGCGAGCAGTTTGTTAATCTGCGAGGAGAAGCACTTGGGACGAGGGAAAACACAGCCAAAACCTGACATCAGCACTGGGACCTTGGAACGGTAAAAAAAACCCCGCCTGGTTTCCTGGGCACACATTTAGCCTTGTTATCCGAGTTCTCCATTGACACAAAACCCTGCTCCTAGATTAGGCTTTACTTGGAATTATTGCTTTTTCTTCTGTTGGGATTTCACCGCTAATCACTTTTAGTGTTCAGGACATCAGCTCTAGCATCAGGTACGCTGCTCCTTCGATTGCTTTCCTTATGTTTGCCTTACATAATTCTCTGTGCAATCTTGCCCCCTACTGAGTCATTTCTTTTGGCAGGAATAATGCTTCCTACACTCTGGTTCTTTACATACTGACTGAGAAAACATTTATCCCCTCTTCCCATCCTGCAGAAAGAAATTAAACTCTCCTGAGGAAGCTTATTATAAATTCCTTCAATATCATCAAAACAAAACCGTCTCTTGTGAAACTATTAGAGTTACATCTTGACAAAGGGCTAATATTTTTGCTGTGGTTACAGTAAAAAATTAACAATACACGTCAGTGCAGCTGCTCTAAGGTCCGCTCTTGATAATTTTAGTTCCCTGGTCTTGTTCACAAGCCTACGCTGCACTTGGTGAAAGTATAATATAATATAATACAATGAGTGTTATTTTTAGGCAGATTTACCCTCAAAACTCACTAAAAATGACACGAAGCACCAGCAAAAGGAACTGAAGGTTCTATTCACGGCTCTCACAAAATGTTTTGTCCCTTGCTCCGGAACAAGTGAAAACTAGATCCAGCACAATAAGAAGATCAGAGATCGTATTAGACAGGTATTTTCTGCGTTGTCTACTAATTCTTTCCCTCTGATAGCATTTCTCTTGTAGTTACTGGAGGCATGATAGGTTTACAAGAGGATGTTAGCACATGTGAGAAAAGGGTACCACTTTTACTCTGAAAAATGCCAAAGAAGCAGAGACACTCAGATGATTAGACAATATCTAGTTTATGATCATCTCTCCTTTCATCTGCCTCCTGTTTCATCTCAACGTCTTCCATTTCACCACCTACTCTATCTCCCTTCTGTTGCTGTGACAGAGGTCTGAAACAGAGTCTGGTGCAGTACATCGCCCCCTGATGTAGCATCTGAGCAGGAGGCAGGGAGGATTTACTGTATGTGTAACCTGCGGCAGCAACCCCCGAGCCCTGGCTGTCAGGAGTGGCTGACAGCCTGGAGCAAGAGGAATTAAAGAGGCTCTTGTCCTCCAAGAGCTGACTGACACAGTCTGAGCGACAGGAAGGTTAGTGGAGGTGCTGGTATTCCCTTGGCTGTGTCTACCCGCGCACTGGACGAGAAGAACTGTCTCACTTTCTTTAGATGTGTCTCTTCTCTCCTCTCTCACACACTATAGGGCTCATTATAGGAATTCTCTGATCCTTGGGGACTTCACTTACTTCTCTGTCTCTCTTTCCAGTCCACAAACCTTGGCATTGGACAAAAGGCAGCTGAAAGGCAATTTGAATTTGAAACAGGGGCCACAACAAAAACATGCAGCTCCCAAATGGAGAAAACTTAGGAGACTTGGAGCCAGCTATTGAGTGTTAGCGATCCTCTCACAAAGAGCATGCACACACAGACACACACATACACACAGACAAAAATGTGATTCTGACACTATCCAACCAACCAGCTCATTGTACTGTAAAGATAGCAGCTACTGCAGAGGGAGAGAGGAGGGAAACATAGGGAGGGGTGGCATGAGCCTGAAGGCAGGGGTAGTGGACACCAGGAGCCCAGCGGGTAGGACTGTAGTACACACAACCGCTAGCAGTTAACATAAATCCACACAACACACACTATACAAACAAGCAACAAACACACAGTGAGAAAGACAGAGAGAGAGAGAGAGGCACATTCTGACGGATCCCATGGTGAAGACAGGCTGTCTCTGCTTCTACGGCTCTGCAACTTGAAAATGGGGCCTTATAAGTGTGGTTTCAAATTATTTTAATGTCGAAAGAAATGGGGGGAAATATGTTTGGCACAGTTGGGGAGATCCCAAATGTCACTATTGAACAGGTCCTGATGGAAAACCTGCTCAATTTGAGGAGGGTGGGTGAGTGACACTGAGGCGTTATGAGGGCAGAAATGTAACTCGTCATAATGTAGAAATAAGAAGCAAATGATCTTGGTCAGTATATAACTGTGCCATTTTTATCCCAACAATGTGAGTTGTGTCAATAGCCAATCGATACACGGATGGTTAAGCGCGTCTTCAGGCTCCGGACAGCTGAGAGCTGTTTGTTTTGTGCGTGGCTGGAAGCTACGCAGTATGAAATTGAAAATCATATAATGAAACCTTCACTGGAGCCGAGACGCGAGAAAACAATGTAGACCAGCACGGTGTTGTGTGTTGGTTTAGTTGTTTCTGACCATTGGCCCCAACTAAATTCCTTCATCTAATCAGAGTCAATACAAAGCATCAAGGCGCGATGGAGCCTGTGCCCAGAGCGCAGCACCACCACCACCCACCGTGGACCTCCACACCGGACAGCTCGGGTCACTTACCTCAGATGATCAGGGCCAAAGTGCCGCCGAAACAACGTCTGTATGAGTCAATTGTGTGTCCACTGGAAACAACCAAAAAAAAAAAACAAAAAAAAAAATCCGAGAGTGATCAGAGGAGAGTGGAGGCTCGTCAGTGCGTTACCAGATCCTGTGTTGGGCTTTTGTAAACTACTCCTCCCTGTCGCACCTGTCTCTGGCAAAAACTGATCCCGTATACCGGCCTGACATCCCTAAGACAACTGTCTCAGGGGTTGTGTGTCCGTGCCCCCTGCTAGTTTGAACACACACACACGCACACACTGGGCACCACCTGTCCCCCGGTGCAAAACAGCCCACAAAGAGCTTCTATGTCGCGCAACGACACATGGCATTCCCCGTTAGTCTCTGCAGCAGTACTCCCTCACAGACAGCCGTCCGAGATCCCCAAGTAATCTGGAAACACTGGAGGCTGAGAATGATGAAAAGGGGCATGCGGTAATAACCCATCCAGCTCAGCAGTGGCACCAAACCAGCTGCAAATTACATCTGCCGCTCTCGTCGCTCGCCCAGTTGTGTTATCAATCTTCCGTCCCCACAATAGTTGGTCTATTTCGCCGCTGCGCACGACTGCCGCTCTGTCATTGCTGCGTCTTTTCCACCTCGGCTCTCACTGAAAGAAAAGCCTGTCCCTCTGTCTGCCTGTGCGCCCCACTTCCAACACAGAGCCAGGCTCGGGATCCAGCGCAGGGAAAAGTCTCATTCATCGGTTTATGTTTAAAAAAAAACAAAAATAAAAAAAACCCCAAAACAGTTCCCTGTCCACGAGCCGCACTCGGGAGCTTTGGTGAGGAGGGAGGACCGCGGCGTTTGTCTTCTAGCGGTAGTATGAGCTACAGCATCCCCAGCACTGCTCCCTGCTGTCATCCACAAGAGACTCCTAAAGCATGTTAGTGCCAAAACCTGAAGCAGAATTATGCAGCGACTGGAATGGAACTGATTAATGGACTAATTGGTTTTCAATTGGGGCGCCCGGTCCCTCAGCGCCCCATAAATAAAGTAGCCCGGCTCCTCGTTGGTAGAAAGTTGCTCATTGTGTGTCGACTAAGATTTTATGGAGGCAAAAAGCCGAGTGACAGTGGTTACCCGGGGGCGCACACCTGAGAGGAGCCACTGTCCTTCGGCTAAACTTTATTCCAAGGAACCTTTCTCACTTACACGACAAACAAACGACGGTTTAGAAAACGCTGTTAGAATAAAACCACAAGGCTGATTAAAAGCAGCTCAGCCATAACTGTGATTTTTTTTTATTACTAACATTTCTGTAGATTCAAAGGGTGAAACAGCATGGAAAGACTCTTTGAAGCAGCAGGTCACAAAGTGTTAGACTATTACAAATGAGGACAGATGAAGTTACATTTTATTTTTAAAATACTTTTTTGTCTCTTGTAATAAAACATATATGGTTCTATTGAGATCAAATGGTATGGCACTATGAAGCAGCTTTATACTACACAATAATAGGCTACAGATTGACTGTAAAAGCAATTTGACTTCTAATTATAATTTTTGAGAGTCCAATTCACAGTAATAAAACAATTCAGTGACCTTGAAAACTGTCTTTCACCAACAGTTTCCATTTCTGAGTTTAAAGTCTCCCTGCATCCACTCATTAAGCCTAAATTAACACAACAGAGGAATAATTTTGTCTCATTTAACCCCAATAAGCCTCCAGCCCGGTGCAGTTGTTGCTCCATACAATTTGGGAGTTTGTGTTTAAATCAGTCGTGTTTTCAGTAACACTTCAATAAACATTGTTCATACTCATACTGACCCCAAATGACAACCAAAAAGGCCTGTAAGTACTTAAGGCGAAAATTAATTACCATATGGAAAAGCATTAATGTGCAGCAGTGTCAGTGGATAAGGCCGGTGCTGTGTTATACAGTGTGCTAAAGAGGTTAAGACCTACTGGACTTCGCCATGAAATTGCTTGGAGCCTAAGCCACTTTTAAGCTTTCATTCATGAATATTTAATTCCTAAAATAATGACTTCTATAGGCTTGAAGGCTCATATGTGTCGCTCACTCTCTTTATCCTCTTAATAATTCTCCCAGCAATATGACAGCCTTTTCTGATACAATCAGCCAAACAGCAGTGCCAAATCAGAGAAAAATATATTTTCTTAAACTCCCTAAATTAGTCAGTGGAATCTAGTCTAAGATGGTTTTATTCAAGATTTATTCCAAAAACATATTTTGTGTTAGATCGTGTATATTATAAGTCTTAAAATACTTCTATTTCTTCAGTGCGAGCAATGGTTTTGGATGTTGGGAGATATTTTTAAAGAAATGCCAGAAGGCTTTATAAAAGGCTTTCTCTTGGCACATTATGGCTAACACACAAATTCCTATTTTTAAGCTGTTGAGTGACGTTCTGTGGAGCTTATAATGTGACATTGATATTATTGTAGGGCATTGTTTAGGTTTGCTTGTTGTTTGCTGTTTTGTTTTGTTTTTACTTATCTGAATTTACACAGCCAAATTTGCCTGCACCAGCACTGTAATACTTATTAACATTATTCATCCTGCTTACCTTATCATCCAATGCTGCCTATGACTTTGTAGCTTCCACAATTAAAAAGAAAGTTTCCTTTGTCCAGAGTAGACCTGCTGAAAGTCTTTGTACAAGCTGATTGTGGTTACAACAGAGGACACTGTTCTGACAGCAGTATCATTATTCAGACAGAAATAGTTTCAGCAACAGTAGAATAATGATGAGCTCTCCTTACCCACTTGGGTTTTTCGGCATCTCTATTACACTGACATACAAAATCATCATGTCTCATGTGTGTATAAGAACTTAAATCAAGGTTCTGTCTTTTCGTAACATGCCGCCCACACTAAGAACAAGATGGCTTTAAGTGCCAGAGACAAAAGAGCAAATCAATTCACGCTGTGAAATGTGTCCATCCTTTTCAGGATTTAGAAAAAATGCACATGGAGTTTCTCATGAGTGTGCGAGCGAATGTGAATGTGCCTGTGTGCGTATTTAGAGCGTGAGAACTTGCACTTTTTATTGCTTTGTTCCTGCTGCTGCCTTGCACTCTTACTTCACCCATAATCAGTGTTGAAAACTAACCAAGACTCTCAAGAAGTGAACTTAGAACAATAATCTATTCCTAATGCAGCCACTTTATCCTCAACTGACAGTCATGTAATAACAACCAATATCTAATGTTTGTTAACATTAACAAACACTAGGCATTGGTTACTGGTCACTAGAGACCAAGTAAGTTTGTAATACCAGAGCACAAAATGTTTTTGGGGTATTGTTCATGAATTCAACATTTCATTTATAAAAAGGAACATTTCTTTTCTCTAAAGTTAGGTTACACAATTACACAAACCCCCTTCTCTTTACATCCTCAGTGGGCTAAGAGTTTTGAAGCCAAGTGAAAGTGGCCACTAAACACACTAACACTAAAACAGCATTACCTGTGCTAGAAACCACTGCAACACTGGCAGTAGACCAGCCAGCAATAGCAACATTTGTCAATTCATCACATTGCTAACAGCAAGTTAGCTAACGTTAGCATGCCTTAATGAAAACAGACATATAATGTTATGTAGCCATCAAGTTACTTACCTCTGGAGTTCTGAGTCAACCTGGACCCTTGAGCAGCTTGTAGGACTTTCCATCTTGATAAAGCCACATCAGTACTGACTCCACGGTCGGACTGGGAGGGAAATTCATACTCAGACAAATCCGCTGGGACTTGCAGCACAAGTGACACTGAAGGAGCCAGTAAAAACTGGCGGGAATTGAGCCGTTTGTCCCAATGGCCAGTCCACCTGCGCTCTGGTCTTATCTCTTTCTGAAGACTGAAGAAAGAAATGTTCAATGAGAAACTGCAGCTGAAGTTAATGAAGTTAGTTGGACAGAGGCTCGACATGATGCATCTCAGGCTCCTTAGGTGCTAAATGTTCAACTAAGATAACCAGCTAGTTGACTATTAGACTTAATTTAGTCTGTCTGTGCACAGTGGGCTAAAATGCTACTGTTGCTCTTTTTCCGCCAAGCGTGTATGGCCAGGTTTGCCCTAATGTGTTTCATATGTATCTTAAAGGTGGAGATATGCACGTGTTGTGGTTGCAGCCTGTTTCCACAGCCCATACAAAGCCAAAAAAATGTAGTACATGACATTTTTTATCTTAACCAAGTAAAAGCTTCAGTGCAGGACTATTAATTGTTTCTATGTGGTTGGATTCCTGCTTTTCCTGAATCTTCCAACCACTGCCCAGAAATGAAGTCATTTAGGGAAACCCTGCATGAGAACAGGCTAGAAAGAAGGAGGGAGGGAAGACTTCCACAATGACTCTCAGTATACATACTGTAGCTACTGCTGACAGTACTCTATTCTAATATTAAACAGCTCCCCAAAAGTTTTTTTTTTCTTTCCCCAGATTAGTTTATTATTCTGTTTCCAGCTACTTTGCATACAAATGATTCAGGATGCAAAAACTTTGAGGCATGTTCAACAAAAGAACTTACACCATTTCATCTCCTGTCAAAGTTTGTGTGCTGACAATAAATAAATAAAGAAATATTCATTTTGTTCATCCGTTTCCTTTCATCCCACTCGATGTGTCAGAGCAGGCAGACAGTAGACCTGAGCCAGATAAAAAAAGGAGAAGCGCTGCCACGAGAAAGCGAGGAAGCTTAGCAAAAAAAAAAAAAAAAAAAAAAAAACACAACAAAAAACTACAACCTTTGATGGGGAATGCACTATTTAATCTCTCTAAAACAAGAGGAAAAGGGGAAGGGCAGCACAGCCATTGCCCTCCCAGAGGTACAGTCAGAAGGCAGGAGAGGATAATAGTGAATGTGTCTCTGTGTTAGTAGCAGTAAGATGCCAAAGTTAGATGAAGCTTTTGTCAGCTTAATTCCATTTCACCAAAAATATGAATGCAAAATAAAGATTCCTCAGTCTCCAATGTGACCATGTTCCATCTCACCAATGTAATCACATGGTTCACCAAACTGTGAACAAAGACACACAGACAGCATGCAGGGTTCATGTGATCTGACTCTGACCTCACAAGCTCAGCAGTCACTCTGACTCTTCAACCATTGGAGCTCAGCCATTTCATAACAAGTAGTCTGTTCGTGCAAGTTGGGTTTTACGACCCATCTTTACGTTTTGTTGTCAAGTGACATATTGCGGTCGTGCGAGTCCCTTCAGTTTGATTAGATTAAAAGATGGATATTACATTAAGTCGTGTTGGATCTAACAGACTGATACAAAATTGAAAGAAAATAGAGTTTATCAGTGTTGTGGAGAATAAAAATGTAATTAGTTGAATTGGTTAGTCATATTATGTTTTCTTTCTTTTTTTATTTTTAATATCTTTGATTTATGAAATATTGGTTATAGATCAAGTTGATAGTAGTAAGTAGATTAAAATACTCTAGAAATGCCATGTCCAGACTGATAAAGGCTAACGTATCGAGACTCTGTATCAAATTAAAATACAGATGATGACCTTGATAGTGACAGCCCTACTGGCTCTACTCCAGTATTCATACAAAACATCAAGGCAGCAAGCTGTTATTCCCCTTCTCAGCGTGACATGAAAAAAAAGGTTTGAATAACACAGTATAGCATTGTTTGGCTGTGAATGAGCGCAGCAAAAGTCTGCTTTCATAAATGATGGATGTTTGTTCATCTCCTGTATGTGAGACAAGCAAACTCAAATTTATATTTACTCATGTTTATATAACTTTTTCCATTTTTTACAGTTTGTGCACATATCTTGTATTCATTTATTCATGAAAGTACTTGTTTATTCTCTAGCACTTGCCACGGAGTCTAAAGATGACATTATAATTAATGTTCTAAAGTGAATTTAAGTGCTGATTACTTTTCAGTTTTAAATAGTCTAAATATGAAATTATTTACAGTCAGTGTGTAAACAGACTTGATCAGATTGTTGTAAATTAGTTGGGACCAATCTGGGTGACTTTATTATTACAGTGAGGTGCTGCAGAGGCAGCCATCAATCTGTCATTATGAATGTGGTGCAGAGATGACAAGGTAGAGGAAATGAGATGGGATACAGAGTGGAAAGAGAAGGCAGAGAGAGGAGAGAGGGCAAGCACACTTTGCTATGAAGAGATTTGAAGAAAATGACATTGGAAAAATATAAAAGAAACAAAAATATACTGAAAGGGACAGGGATCAATACTAAAACATGCTGAGATACCTTTTATACTCAGAGAGGAGAGAAGAATAAAGGAAATCTTGGAGAATCAATGTATGATGAAAAAGCATGCACTTTCCCTCACCTCTCCGAGTCACAACAAATAGGCTTTTTGTTTGGAGAAGGGTCACAGTAATGTGCCATCGCTGTCAAAACTCATATAATCAAAACCCTAAAGAACCATAAATATTTCAGGGCCATTCGGCTCTTTCCATGTTCCCTGTCCACCTCCGCTGTGGCAGCTGACCTGTTGTCAGGGCTCTAGGGTGAAATAAGCTCTCCAAACTAAACAGGGGAGACCCTGAGAAATAGAAAGGCAGCTGCTGGGATTCAAAAAGCAACGGAAAGTAATGAAACACAGTGTGAGGAAATTGTGCATTCTTTCTAGAAGCAAAGTTGAGGCTACTTGTTGGTCCATGCCAAGACACGACTCTGTTATTAGTTGCTTTTTATTTTGTATGTGGCATACAGTGACCTAGCCTTTCCTATGCTCTCTGACTGTTGCTACAAATCTTTTAGATTATGTGTTTTTAAAGTCTGCTAGAGGTTCCCCACAAATCACTTTTCTAATATCCTTTAAGCCGAAGGCACAACAGTCATAAAACGTCTGTAGCCAGTTAAGTTTTCCTCGCAGGGCAATTTTACTGAAAAGATTAAAGGCCCTTACGCTCACAAAAAGTTTCATGCATAAAGTTAATGACCTTTATGAGCTTTCATTTTGTACCTCCACTTTATATATAGACAGACTTTCTAAGAATGTTAAACTCTGATGCAATATGACGATGTATGGACAGTTAAACCTCAGGATTTAAAACTAAAGGTATCAGACTCAAAGAAACAAAGAGATATTTGTTGATTGGAAATAACAGCCACACCATATGCTGTTATGCAATCTGTCCACATAATTGACCAGGAACTCTAAAGGCAATAGTTTGCCATGTCTGGGAGATCTGAAGACATTTCTAATGGAGACCTAGATGAAAAGAAATCCAACTAGCAGCACCTCTAAAGCTCACTAATTAACAAGTTATATCTTGTCTATTTCACCTGCACAGAAAGTGCTGTTTTACAGGGAATTAGGTGCCTGTGTTCCTCAACAGGGAGCAGCGACTTCCGAGAAACCATGAAATGTTTCCACATCAAACAAATAAGATGTGATGTGTCCATGAATGAGCTTTTGAGGTGCTGGTAGGTGAATTTTGTTATCATTTGACCCCTGTTTTGAGTCTTTATCCTATGTAACTCTTTCTCTGAATGTCAGACCATTGATTTAAACAAGCCTCATTTCAGTTCCAGATCATGATATTCAGATCAATATGTTGCTGTAAGAAGGAGTAATAATACTGTCCTAACCAACATGTGACAAATATCAGCCTCCTGTCTCTTTATTAGTTCAACATGACAAAGTGGTTCTTGCACACAACGTATGCATCACCCTGGCCTCAGTTATGCCTTATTAATATGTTATTGGGCAGAATATAGTAAGGGCAAAGGTTCATATCCTGTTTCAACCTGGAGATGATTTGTCGGTGCGTTGTATGTTACTGATACCTTGTGTTGGAAGCCTCCGGAAATTTGTTGCAGGATGTTGGAAATAAGATTCCTGTCAATGGTGCGGTGCAGATGAAACCAAGCAGATCTGGTCAGCTATTAAAGGATGATGGGTAATTTCTATAGTTTCGAGGCTGCTGATAATGCAGAGCAAAAGGTGAAATAGGAGGGAACAAGAAAAAAACTTTTGTGATGCAATTTGTTTGCAGTACACCTGAGACCCCTGCTCTAATAGTAAAGATGAATCAGAGCAAATGTTTTTCATTACAGCGTGATTGTACTGCTTCTTTCATTGCTTAGGAAAGACCTTGTCCTTGTAAAAATGCTCTTTGATGGTGATGGATATCTTATTGAAACAATTAATCTTCCACAGAAAATGCTTCAAAAAGCCAAAACACACCTGGGCTTTGAATATCTCTTATCTTTTATGGTGATCCCTTCTGCATCTTTTTCTCAGTTGCTTGTGGTTTTTGATGATTTGTTTGTTTGTTTGTTTTTTTTTTTTGTCGATTGGGGGTATGAACAATTTTGGTCGCTGCTGAATGCATGCAAATCTGTCTGGTTCTGCATCTGGTATTCTGCTCTTTTCCCATTTATTATGATGCCGTTATTGTAATGTATTAAAGCAGTGTGTATCTTCCATTTATATCATGACCAAATGGTTTGAACATAGGCTTTTGATTTGTTATGGAAAAGTATCAAATGTCTTAAGATAATTTTATATAAATACGATTTATGCGTTCTGCTCTCATATCCATGGAAATATGGTCAAATTACCAATTTATTGCTGTTATCATGAGAGGAATGTCTTAAGGCAACAAAAAGAAAGAAAGAGGGGGCGTGTGGGAGAGTGGCGTGATTGTTTTACTCTGAAGGTGGAGTGATTTTTCTGTTATCTACTAATCTTCAATTACTCAATATCCAGAATAATTTAGGCCCAATAACTGATCCATTGAAGTAGAGTTAGGAGTTAATCAGGAACAGATGAGAGCCTTCAGGGTGCAGGTTGCCAACTCTTTTTGCAAGAGAGTGGTGGCACTGATGTGCCTGGATGTAAAGGTTGAAACTGCTCAGTCATTCATAAACATATCAAACAATAGGTGGGAAAGGAGCCATACAACTGTGGTCAAGTCAACACACCCATGTCGACCACCTCATGCTATTTTTCTAACCTATTTTCTCTTTTGCGAGTGCAGTCTGGATTTTAAACTTGACCAAAACAAAGCTACCGCAGGTTCTATGCAATGAATTTGTGATTGCAACATTAGAGGTAATCTGTTTCCTTTCTCCGGAGCCTGGTGCAGGCATTTGGGAAAATACAAAGGGACACATAATGAAAACTGTAATGGCTTGAATAATGAAAATCCTCCCCAAATGAAAAGGGAGAGTTAATAGAGTTCTGGTGATGATGATACACAGCATCTAGCAGGGGAAGACACTGTGTTGGTTTTACAAGTACGCAGCATCATGCAAATTCTACATCAAGAAGAACAGTTATGTGGAAGTCACATCGCAGATTCTGTGATAAGAACATCAGGTGAATGCAACTATTGTTACTGTCAGTTCTCCTTTACCATCCATGCCGCATTTTTCATGGAGATATTAAAATATTAAAATATCAAATATTAATATTTAATTCAAAACGACTGCTCTGAACTTGTAGTGCATCTGCAGTAAAAGATCTTAAAGATGTAAATGTGAATGAGCTCTGCGTGGGTGAGGCCATAGAAAAAAAGTTGACTTAATGGGTAAAGACTGCCCTCTCAGGGTTTACAATGTCAATTGCAGTTAATATGGTTGTCTGACTTTCCACCCAACTCATGAAGCTGGTTGTATAAACAGTGTAGGGTAGGGAAATGGCCACAGTAGCATTCATGAAATTCACCGCAAGTAATTAGCCGTTTTCTATGCACACTTAATGATCGGTTTTTAACCCCCTGTAATGTAGTTTCAAGCAAGTATGAGGAGATTTTAAGTGCTTCTTAATATTTCTCTCAACAGCTATAACTTCTCCAATGTGGCATCCATTACCAAATGATCAACAACACAGTATAATATAGCTGAACAAATCCTTACAGTGTGCTGTAAGGCACGTTAAGTATATTTATTATCATAATTCATAAGTGGGTGTAAAACTGTTCAAGAATAGAAATGAATTAAAACTAATGATGGAACTAGATCCAGACTCACACATTAAGAGTCTGACAAAACATTTTTTACTCAACATATTCTCAGACTACTACATTTTTTCCACAGCTTTCTTTTGGGCTTCATAAGTAGAAAGGGTTTGCCCATTGTCACAGGGACTGAAGAAGACATGTGATATTTATGAGTCAATAACACTCCAAAATTGTACCTAAAACGCAGTAGTCGAGTACATTTCCTCACTTCTGCAAAGATCACAAATTAAATTCATCTAACCTTATATACAATCTATAAATTTATGACAATATGAACTAGAAGAGTGCAAACCTCCACCAAGGTCAATGTCAAAACAGGCTTCAGAGAGAAAAAAAAAATCTAATTCAAAGTACATCATCCATATTTGTCCCAAAATGTAACAAGTTCTTCTCAGACTTGTGCCCCATCACTCCACCAAGTTCGGTGCAAATTGGTTCAGTAAAATGAACAGTAAAACATTAGAGCCTGTCTTGTAAAATAAGGACAAAGCAAGTTCATACAAACAGTCGAGTGAAGTAGACCTATGATATTTATGAGTAAATAGATACTAAAAGTGGCATAAAATGGACAGAGCACACCAAATTTGGACTTAAATCCAGTAGCTGAGTAAATGCCCTTTGTTACTTATGCACAGATCACAAATTAAATTCATCTAACCTTATATAAGATCTATGAATTTCTGACAATATGAACTAGAAGAGGGCAAACGTAGGCCAAGGCCAGTGTCAAACAATATTAACCAGACAAAAATTCAAAATTGCATTATCCAGATTTGCTCCAAAATGTAATGGGTTCTTCCCAGACCTATGCCCCATCGCTCCACTTAATTCAGTGCAAATTGGTTCAGTAAAATGACTGTTATCCTGCTGGCAAATACATGTCCAGGTGAAAAAATTAGAGCCTGTCCTGTAAAATAAGGACAAAGCAAGTTCATACAAACAGTTGAGTTAAGTAGACCTATGATATTTATGAGTAAATAGATGCAAAAAAAAAAAGACAAATTTATACTTAAATCCAGTAGTTGAGTAAATGCCCTTTGTTATTTTTTGCACAGATCACAAATGTAATTCATTAATGCATATTATGAATTTATGACATTGTGAACTAGAAGAGTGCAAACCTCCACCAAGGTCAATGTCAAACACTATAGACCAGACTTCAGAGGGAAAAAAATCTAAATCAGAGTACATTGCCCAGATTTGTCCCAAAATGTAACAGGCTCTTCCCAGACCCATGCGACATCGCTCCACCAAGTTCGGTGCAAATCGGCTCAGTAAAATGGGCCTAATCCCGCTGGCAGCTGAAGCCCGTCGCCCCTGTGCTGTGATTTAATTGGTTTAAAGTTGTGAAGACAGCCCCACACACTCCGCCTTTCTGCCCTGCCTGTGTTGCAGCTCTGCCCTGTGCTGGAAAGAGAAAGGGGTTTTGTTGGAGGCTGGACGGGATCACTGACCGGCTTCACACTGCAGGTCACGGCAGGACACAGGAGCAACAGGCTGCCAGTGAGGTCAGTGGCCGGTTTGACAGCACGGTTTTGTTTTTTAAACCAATTCACCATTTGTGGAAGTTAGTTCAGCTCGCAGAGTGACCCGCTCCTAAAGATACTTTACTTCCCTCTGAGGGCTGAGGAAACTTACTTTTCTTGTCACTTGTTGCGTCTGGTCTGAGCAGAAATTGTGATAAATTAGGAGGAAACGACGAAAGGAGTTTCTTATTTGCCGAGGTAACGTTGTTCCTCCTCTGGGGCAAAGTTCATTAACCATAAAGTAGAAGAAGTGACAGCTGCTGGGTAGTGATGTTATATAGTGCGCCCTCTACAGCCAAAAAGCACCTAAAATGGGATTTCTCTGCTCTCTTTGAGAGCAGGGTTATCTCATTTGAACCCAGCCATGTACTTTGAAGACTTTTGCAGTTGTGTCCTATTTTTTGCTCCACGTTGGATTGATTCCTCAAAAACTGGACAATATCTCAGTGACTGCCAACGCAGAGCATTTTGTATCAGATGTCACATTGTGTCAAGGCAGCGGCTCCCAACCCTTTCAGCTTTTAAAAATGAAGCAATCTCCTGTGTCGACATTAGCTGTGAGCACCTCAACCAGTGCGTGACTTCTGTCCTCTCAGATTGTTTCATTTGAGGCCTGAAGAAATAAGAAAAAAAAAAACAAAACTTGGAGCCATAAGTTTTTTGTGAGAGGTTTTATTATCCCTCCCATCCATTTATCTCAAAACCCCTTGGAGGATCTGGACCTGATCTCACTGGTCTGGCTGTAAATTATATTAGATAAAACTGAATTATAAAAGACGTCGTCTCTGGTTAATGCACTCTTTCCAGGTTATGTCCACATTAGCATTCCTGCTGTAGTTCCTTTAACCCACTCACTAGTCATGATCTCGCTTTTTGTTTCAGCTCCAACCCTGTCCCCTATGACAAATGTCTCAATAGTTTCCTGGAGATGTACCAGCTTGTCCATTTATATCAAAGGTCACATAGTGTTTCAGCTCCAAAGGGGAGTGTTTTCCTATTCTGAAAGAGGATGATGTGGCTCAAAAATGTGAGAATGTGACAAATAAAATTTGAGTGAAACTTGAAGAGGCCAGATAGTCCTTTTATGAATGCTTGCTGGGATCACTTGTCAGCGAGATGATGACTTCTGAAAGTCTAAAACATCTTGCATGTTGTGTTGCATAACAGCCTTCCTCATAATATGTTCTGTGCCTCTGAAAATTATCTCTGGTTCATGTCACACTTGATATCAGGAAGAATAGAATCAGACTTTGCTTTGTGATAAAGGCAGTGAAGATCCCATCAACTGCCTCTCAGAAAAAAAAACAAAAAAAAAAAACATGTTGCTCAACAAAGCTGTTGCAATAAAATGCAATGAGTAATCACGCAGAGCCCTTAGAAATTGTCTGGGCCTGGAGAGGTCATGAAAACAGCAGAGGGAGTTTTTAATTTGTTAAGATGTCTAAAACATTACTGTGAAGATCATCCATTGTTTGTTGGATGTAAGGCTTGCGTCTCCATAAACAGGTCTTCCTGTCAGGTGGACACGTAGCTTAATTTATCCTAAGCATTTACTGCAGGATGGCAGCAGGTTGCAGGTGGATCCGGTCCCCATGATGCTGTGTGTGTTTCTCCTCCAGTACCATCCCCTGGGTCATTTCCTTCTCTGACTCACCTGCCCTATACATCAGATCCAGCCATGTCAAATGCTTGTTAACAGTTGTTGCAGTAAAGGCAGGTGGACTGGAGACCTCCCCTGTCTCTCTGTGCCATCTGGTGGAACACAGACGGATGCTGTCCACATGTTGTGAGCGCCAGAAGGAAAAGGGAAAGATCTTACCACAAGGGAAGAGACATTAGCCTTTCTGCTAATGTGCCTTTTCATGTCTCACACTTAAACCTCTGTGTTCTCTATCATTATCGATTCATTGATTATTGATTGTCATTGATTCAACTGAAAATTATCTTCCAGGTTGATGATAATAGTGGAGTATGTATGATTTTTTTGAAGATTTTTTTTTAAATTTACTACTCAATTCCAACATTTCCAGGTTGTTTTCTCCACAAATAGAGTCTAACTGGATTCGAGCATATACTGATACACTCTGTTACATTAAAATTGAACTTTTAGTTACATTAAAATTTTAACTAAAGTTTAACTAAAGCACTTTAGTAATTCACTTCTACATATTTTGATAATTGATTAACCATTAAAGATGTCTAAGCCAAAGTGCCAAAACCTCACCGATACAGACTTCTCTAATATGAGTATTTCATTATCCTCTGTGAGACTAAATTGAATATTTTTGGGCTGTTCTGAAGACGTCCTCATTGAGTCTGGGAAACCAGGATTGTCTGTTCTTCACTAATTCTGACATATTATAATTTAAATGTTTAGTTGATCAGGCAAGATTAACTGATGATAAAAGCAATACGTGTTCTTACATTAAACACACTGCACCGCGATAGAAGATTTTATCCTCCTAGACAAAAGACATCAGATGAGGAAACAGAGTCATGTCATTCCTCGTTCAATTCGATACATCTCCTCAAGAAGAATAGAAACTGGATATATAATTGGAACATTGATAGAATAAATTGTGGATATATTTTACCATTTTCTGTGTCCCAGTTAAGTACGACATTGAGCTTTAATTGAAGGCAATACTTCAATGTATTACGATAGAAGGGTCATTTTTATGTGAAGCGATATTTCATTTGAATAATTCTTTTGGCCTAGTTTTCATTTAAAGGAATATTTTACATTTGTACATGTGTAGTATTACGAAATATTTCACTTAACAGTTTTCACTTGCTAAATAAATGATAAATGATATCCAGAGGTCCATTCTGCCTTCATTCATGTGAGCCTGTGGACAATCAATCTCCACTGGGTTCACAGTTCTTTCCATTACTCAAAGCTTTTCCCTGACTCTGAACCATTATTTCCAACTAGACTTTTTTGTGTATCCCCAAAAATAATTTATCATTTCAGTATTCATTACATGTTCTATTCATACAGACATTTTAACACAAAAGCAAGGATCACTTTGAGGTGCCACTGCTGTTTCGGGGTCCTATACTTACCGAATGGAAGAAATAGGCCCGTTTTTATTTCTGCTTCACTTCCATATAAAGTATTGAATTACAGCTTGACCCACCAAACTTTGGACATTTATCCCTCTTTCCATAAACAAATTCTACATTTTTACTTTGTTATTTATGATGCTTTATAACATGCAGCTTTGGAAAGTAACAAGAAAAATCTAAATTCCAAATATATCATTATCCAATATATTACTTTAAACTTTGACACAGAGGGTTGAATTGTTTGCTTCACCATTTTATTTTTATAAGTGGAGTTTCTTACTCATTGCATCATAGTGTTGACAAATTAATTTAACATGGCTGAGTCGCCTTTCTGCCCATATTACACTGTCTTACAAGACAGCGGTTCATGAGACACTACTTCTCAGCAAGATAAAGTATATCAGCCACTTAAGCAAAGAATATCAGAGAGATATATTTCATCATGCATACCAAGCAATGTGAGGTGAATCTCTGTTTCTGGCACTTTATATTCCATGTCAGAGATTGAATCCAGCAGTCACAATGGCAGACAGTGTGAAGACTAATGAGAGTGGAGCTGCAGCAGCAGAACCAGCTAATGGAGACCAGCAGGTGAGAAGCACTTTGACCCAAAATGACACCTATTATAAAACTGAGGCATATTACGAACTCATTTGACGCTTTGAATCTTCCCATTTTGACAAGATGCAGTGGGTAATCCAGGCAGAACATTTAAACTCTGTATTTAATTGAGCTTTATTTTATAGAGAGAGTATTGTACATCAAAATTTTGTATGACTTTTCAATGACTGTGATATTGTTTTTCTGTTTTTTCCTAGAATGTTGTTTCCCGGGTGAGCAACTTGCCCCTGGTCAGTTCAGCTTGTGGGGTGGTTTCCAGTGCCTACAGTAGCACCAAAGACAATGTGCCCTTGTTGAAGGGAGTGATGGATGTAGCAGAAAGTGGGGCCCGAACCCTGGGAGCAGCTGCCACCGCTGGGTCCAAGCCTCTATTGGACATAATAGAACCACAGCGTAGGTCCTTCTCCCTATGAAGAATATGATGTAACATATGTGCAATGACAGCATTGAAATGCACCATAAAAGTATATCAGGTCCACTTACTACCTCTGAGCTAGAATACAACAGAAGAATGAAAATAAGTCTCCTGAGTTTCACAGAAATCATTAAAACCCTTTAACTTTCTGCTGTACAGTGAACATGAAACTGTTTTTGTTATTTTGTGTGTCACTCCTCTCATGCATTCAGCATCTTTAAAATTTTGAGACTATTTGTGTGTACTTGTTTCAGTTGCCACAGTAAATCAGTATGCATTGAAAGGCCTGGAAAAGATGGAAGAGAAGCTGCCCATTCTTCATCAACCAGCAGACAAGGTCAGAAGGACAGAAAGCCATGTTACCATAATGTAGGCGAAGTATACATGTGAGAGCGTCTTTTACACACTCTTTTTCTCCTCTCCTTTTCGCTCTGTATCTGGAGTGATTACACTGTTAATCACCATCACACTGGGCCTTTTCCATTGTTATAGCTTGTGACAGCTTACACATGTCGATATCAAAAAGCACTGCTCTGGTCGTTAACCAGCTTTTTAAATCAGGGCAGCAATTGTATTACACTCCAGGTAACCATAGCAACCATGTTTACACTTTACAATATGTGAATAGTTATTGCTACCCTTGAATAAAAATAACTTAGCCATGGGTTAAACTGCCCACAAACAACCACTGAAAAGACAGATGTCTCTCTTTTTCCTTTGGTGCAGTATATGGCCAGATTATAAGTGAATAATACACTGCTGCAAAAAAGAAAACGGAGTCAACGTGTTTACTGCATTTTCACTTAATGTGATAGCTGCTCCTTGTAGACCAATGGTTCCACATGTCGTATCTGTAGAGATCGATCATAACTGTAGATGGGATAAGAGCTATGTAGCTAAAATACATAAAAGCACCACTATTACTCTCCAAGCATGTTATATAATCTGCTCTTTTGTTTCTCAGGTGGTTTCGGACGCAGTCGGTATGGTGTACCAGTCGGTGGCAGGCACCAAAGATGCTGTGGTGGGGGCTGTGATGGGTGGCGTCGAGATGACCCGGGCAGCAGTCAGCGAAGGTATCAGCACCGTCATGGGCACCAGGATGGGCCAGATGGTCAGCAGTGGGATGGGCCTGGCCCTCAGCCGATCCGAGGACTGGGTTGACCAGAACCTACCAGTCACTGAGCGGGAGCTGGGTCAGTAGCTGTCCTAAATGTGGAAACCACAATCAGTCCATAAAAACCAGGGGAGGTGATAAAGCCATGTCTCCTGCTGAGGCATAGACAGGTGTTGTTTTGACAGTTGGATCAAATGAAGCTGAAACAAGGCTTGAAATTTATTAATTATGGTTAACAAGTGGCCAGTTTTTTCAAGATTTTATCACAGATGATTATAAACACAAGTGGTCCTGTGCTAATAATTAAAACATAGAGCTGTCTCACTTCTATTATAAAAAAAGTCTTAATGTAACAAAGTGCTTTCAAGTAAAATTTAGTTGTTGTAAAATGTTATTCCTTGAATTTTCAGATCTATCCATCAAAGTGGAGGTGATCCCTGCTCTGTTTAAAATTTTATTGGTGGGGCTATGTTTTTTTATTACACAAACTAAAGTGTCACTTTGTGTTATCTTGTTCCTTCATTTGGATGCTGATACACCACCTCAATCAGACTTTTTACAGTACTCTTTTACATTTGCCCATAAAAATAGCATTTAGTCCCACATTGTCATATGAAAAGTACATGACAGTGGTGTCCCACCCCTTTAACTATGCCTTAGTAAGGCTACAGATTTGTTCTGAAGGAGCATTTATAACTTATATCACTTACATTCCTCCAAGTTTATTTTGATATCTTATAGAGTGTAAGCTAAACTATAGTTTATCTATAGTATGTATGTAGTATGTCATTGCACTTATCTGGTACCACATCATTTAATGATTCACCTAATAGTATCAAACCCAGATAAAACCGTGGATTTCCCAGAAATCAATTCTTTATCACTGTGTACATAGGAATTAGCGCTGCATAGCCACCGGCAACTACTGTTTCGAAGTGACAAATCAAAGTGACTTTCTGTAAATAGTATAGCATTAACCGTTAGTTTACACTGGAAAGTCCCATCAGTAAAAAGGTAACATGTACAGTATGCAAGGCTTTAATTTCAGGGGGTGACGCCAGTGTTTAGTGTAAGTGAGTCAGTTTAGATAATGAAAGAGAGATTCTATGGCATTTATTTATGTATTCATATCACACACATATAGGGTCAGTAGAACACAGCTGTTAAAATGTTTAATCCAATGGCTCACTACTCGGTATTGACCGATATATAAGTTAAGGTGTTGGAATTGGCATCGGGAAGGAATATCGGTATATTTCTATTTATCATTCACTTTGCGAGTCAGTAGGCAACACTCTGTCTTTGTGTCATTGATCTATAGATGAAACAGCAAATGTTATGAGACTATCCAGGAAAATTATCACTATAAAGGCAAGACAAGGTGATGGTGGTGGTCATGATAAAAGTGTTCTATTGTACCACAGTGGCTGGATCTGAACACATCAATGGTTGGTGCTATTCATAGAGGGGGAGACAGGACATTCCAATGAACTTCCCTTCTGTTAACTTGGCCCATGAAGCACCTACAGTTTCCAACGCTCACAGCTTTGACACCTGCTCCTGTGATGTCATGTTATGATGACAGCCGGCCATACTCCAGTATACCAGTAACCATCCTGCTTTCTGATTTATGGATATGAAAGGGATTGAACTGCACCACTAATCAGTGACAGCAGCAAAGCACCATAATGGTAGTACTCAGGGGAATTTGGATTTGCTCAGATGTTACTGTGGCAAAGGCTAACAGACCCACCAGAGTAGCTTTTAACACAGACATAGGGAGACAGCGTTACTCTGCAAACCTCTTAGCTTCCGCAGACTGATGACTGGAGGGAGTGAAGTGACTCTCAACTCTTCTTGTCTCTCCCGACCAGATGTGCTTTAACCGTCTCAGAGTCAAGTAGCCTGACTTGGAACAGATGCACCAGCTGGCACGGAAGGAGGGAACCAATTGAGCCTCCATCCATCAGTCAAAACATGCCCGCTTGTGCATGCCACACAGAATGTACAGTGCATATAGTGAATCCCTTCCCAGTGTATCTCTTCACATAAGAGTTCAAACTAAAAAACAACAGGAGACCTCACAAATGGCTGGTATAGAGTTTACCTTGTAAGAGTTGGCAAACATAACATACCGTGTTAAACTCAGACTGGTGTCTCTCAGCTTAAGCCATATTTAAGATTCTATAGAGGCCACTACATAAAATCAGATTTTTTTTAATCTTTTTTGATTATATGAGATTAACAATTTTCTCTTTCAGCTGCTGTAGCTGAACCTAACACCGATGACCTGACTACCCCATCAGACAGCCACAGTTACTTTGTGCGTTTGGGGAAACTTTCTGCAAAGGTACAGGAGCGGGCTCTACACCAGTCCTTGGTCCGTGCACGACATGCCAGGGATGCCAGCTATGCTGCAGTGACTCAGATTACCAGTACTCTGGACCTGCTAGAGAGTGCCCGCACCAGCCTGGGTACCACCAGTAACCAGATAGGAGGAGCCTCAGAGCAGCTGCTGCAGCACTGGAAAGAGTGGAAGCAGAAGCAGGCTGGAGATGGACAGACTGAGTCAGAGCCAGATGGGACCAAAGATGAATCTGAGGTCAGGGCTGAAGCAATTGGGAATTGAACAAATGTTTTCTAAACAGATTATTTGTGTATTTCGATGCATTTACAGTGCATGTACAGTACATTTGCAGCATGTGTACTCTAAAGTGACTTATAATACTACTTGAATAAAGTAGTTTTTTTTTTTATTTCCCAGAAACAAAACAAGGGTTCTTATCTCTGTAATGAGACAGACTTTCATTTTAGAGGCTGACATTTTATTGTAATTCCCCTGCTGAATAATGCAGGATTGGAGTGATTAATTATCGTTCAATAGCTAATTAATACACTGCTATTCATCAAATTATATTTTCTATTTCCATCTTCCACCCACAGCAGCTGGAATGGTGGGCCCTCTCCATGGTGCGTGGTCTGAGTGACCAGCTGCGGTCAGCATGCTCCAATGTGGTTTCAAGTGCTCAGGGTCTGCCAGGTGCTGTCCAGGACCAGCTGACCAGCGCAAGGCAATCAGCTGAAGAACTGCACTCCTCTCTGGGAAGCACCAGCACTCTCACACCCCTCCTTCTGGAGCGGAGCCGTCACCACCTGACCCAGGTACTAATTGTGCTTTACAAGTGTTTTATTTTGCTGCATCAGCTCAGTTAAATATAGTTTAGTGCTCAAAGTTTACACTTACTGAGCAGGTATTAAACAGGACATTTCATAAACAAACACTCACAGCTGTGTATATTACTAAATACAACATAAGATTGACTGTCCTAGTTTCATAAATATATATTAATAATTAATTCATTAGTAATTATATTATCAATATAATTAATTATATTATTCCCCACCCACAATAAAGCTTAGCATAGTTTTGTTTTGTTAAATATTTGTTTTTATTACGTATTTGGTTAGGGAAGTAATACTTGTATGTGTTTGCTCCCAGGTTCAGCAGTCTCTGGATGGGGTCATGGAGTATCTGCTGAACAACACACCACTCAACTGGCTGGTTGGACCCTTTGCCCCTCAGATTACTGAAAAGGCTGAGAAAGTTGAGGCAATGAAGCAGGATGGTCCAAACAACTAAACTTCAAGACTTTGTTGTGTTTCTCCGTGTATTTATAATCAATGTGATGATGCTAAGCTTAGGTTCACTGTAGATGGACCAATTTAAAAATGAATTTACATCTGCTTGCCTTAATGAAAAATGCCTTCGATGCATGTAATCAGTGTCGGCTTCCCGACTCACTAAATTTGAACTTACTGGTTAGTGGCACTACATTTGTGATGACAATGTTAGCAGAATTGAACTACAACTGAAAGCTCTGACCTGAGAATTTATACATTTCTGCACTTTATTATTTAAGCTGGAAAAGATACTGAAGACAAATCTCTACCTGTGCCCATACTGTTGTTTTAAAGACTTAAAAAAATTAAGAGAATAAGCCCATTTTTTTATTGCTGTGGGGTTCCTCGTAATATAGGGCACATGCAGGCATCCTTGCTCACTGTGCATTTCATTTGTTTTTAGATCTGCAGTTTTAATTTCAGTATTTTGTGTATGGAAGCAGGAGATTAAATATCAATGGACTGATATGTCAATAAATTCTGGACATGATACAGTGTCGGTGTGAACACATTTTGAGGGTCGTGTGAGTCTGATGTGGTGTTTTTGATGTGTGTGTGTGTGTGTGTTTGGGGTGTACTTATTACAGTCTGAATAGATGCTGGGGATGACGTCATGGTCGTTGTTTCGAATGTCGCGAGCTAGCGCTGGGTAGGAGGCCGCGCGATCTGCTGGGGACGCAACTTGTTCAAATCTGAAGCCAAGGGTCGACGACAGCCCCCGGTACCTTGAATTTCAGGTACTGTCTTCACCCCGGACCGCCAAAAGAGGCCGCCGCTTTGTGTAACCGATTTTAAATTCAGCTAGGAGCCTGTCGGGAAGCGCTCCGTTTTTCTGGGCTGGCTGGTTATGCTAGCAGCTCAGCTAACGTTAGCCTGCTAACACCAGCGTTTATTCGATTTAAAACACCAGATATGTTTACACTTTGTTGCTAAGGGCGCTGTAGTTTTTTTATTTTCTTGGTTTTCATCTTGATGGGAGGCTACCGAGCGAGTTTAGTCTTTCTTTTTGCATTGGTATGCAGTCTCAGACAAACAAAAACGGTCCAGCGAGGCTGTTTGCTAGTGTTACAGTATTTGCTTTGAGCTATACAAGCATAGGACGCCGATTGTTTTCTGCTGCGGACAAACTCAGACAGGGGACAGTCAGCTTTAAGTTAAGATAGATTGTGAGCAATATAGCGTTAACTTGCGCCATGTCGTCGGATAATTTGGGAGTATCATTGAAGTTTTGAGGTGGTTTTGTGAGGACATGTCTTAGCTTTTGTTCCTGTTTTGTTAACTTTGTCCTGACCAAAGCATCTTGCTGTGCGGCGGAAGAAAGCAGAAAGCAGCTGCTCTAGCTGTTTTACCGAAACTGTAACTTGTTTTGTTTTGTTTTACAGTGGTGTCGTGCACGACACTCTGCATCTATAGTTTTCATAGCTGTACACAGCTCTACACCTAATTTTTTGTTTTGTTTTGTTTTTACTAATCCATAGCTCGATACTTTGAAACCTCCTGGTGCATTTACCCAATGCTACAGGACGAACATTACATTATTGTTTTGCTTTGTATTTATTTGGTGTCATGTTTTGCCATTGATGTCAGATATTGTTTTTTGTCTTAAATATATGTTGGACTGTATTTCAGTTGAGGGTGACAAAGTCTAGTTCTGTTTTTGTGGCAGAGCTGGACTTTGTTGTCCAGTTTCTCATTTGGATTTAATTTCTGTTAATGTGAAAAACCTGTGATCCTGCTTGACAACCTTTCATTGCAGCTACAGTTAGTTGGCCATAACCCGTAGCTCACAAAGAAACTCACATTTTTGCTCCAACTCTACTCTCATGCTCCAATGCCAGTCTCCAAGCTCTTTTAGCTAATAATGAATAAAAATGTAATCAAATAGGGACTGCTAATTATTTTGACTAACTTCTGCAACCCCATTTTCAGGAATATCCTCTCCCATTCCCCTTACCCCCTCTGTCAAAGCATGGCTCAGGAGACCAATCAGACGCAGGTGCCAATGCTTTGCACTATGGGATGCGGTTTCTATGGTAACCCCCGCACCAACGGCATGTGCTCGGTCTGCTACAAGGAACACCTGCAGAGACAACAGGGAGGGGGGCGATCCAGCCCCCCGGGAGAGAAAGGTAGGAAGATAGGAGAGACATGACCTACAAAAAGCTGGGGAAGCTGGCTATGGGTCTGAAAAGTGGAAAATACAAGAACTTGGATCAGGGTATCACTCAAAAACTGTACAGGCATGGGGGGAGGGGATTGTATTTGCTAAAAGGGGTTGGAGAACAGAGGTAGCAGTAGCTGCCTGCACTGTGGCATCAGAAAGCAAGAGAGTGACATCTCCATCTGTTGTTTCACATTAACTCAAAACACCTCTTATCATGGTAGACAAACAGACAATGTGTTGAATATAATGAGATACTTGGAAAAACATGGGAAGTCATCATGTTCAGGGCCAAAACAACAGGTTCTATGTTCCTTGTGTTATCAGAATGTTTTTTTCCCCCCACACAGCTGCTACGTCACCAGCAGGATCGCCAGGATCAGCTGGTGTGACTGTGGAGAGCACAACCTCAGAGCCCAGTACAGAGGTGGCAGGAACCCCACCTGAGGAACAAACTACCAGGTATGTTGACTGATAGACGGGGTAATTGCTGTGCTCTGTATTGTTTTACTGATTGCTGGAACACTACATTGTGAGTCAGTTTTCATTTTGATGTCTCCCATTGGGTAAGCTGGTAAACACATTTTCATTGTTTTTTGTGAAATGTTGTAATGTGAAGAAGAATGACTAAATAATGATATGAAATCACAGCCTCTAATTTTGTACATGATGTTTGTCACTATAACAGACATTTGATTAAATTGTTAAATAAATGCCAGTCTAATTGACTAAATAATGAATACTGAGTGGATCAGTTAATCACAAGCTCCAGCACATTTTGTTCTAATGTGTTCTCATTAGTCCCCTTCAATTAAAACTAGTACGACAGCTTGCCTGTCCAGAAATCAGAGTTAGTAAGGGACTGTGTGTGTATATTTACATCTCAACTCTCAACATACAACCTTACAGGATACATTACTATTCATTTCCCTACTTAAATATTAACCTGAGACTCTGGTAAGAAGCCAGTTTTAAGGAGTTCATACACAACAGTGAGCTATCCACAACTCCATTTTACAGAGAAGCAGCAGGAGTGCTATAATCTGAGATATTTACATACATTAGAGTATCTGTCAGCCGAGCACAATACAAGGCCAGAAGTAACAATGGTTTAAAGGTAACTAAATGTTACCTTTAAACTGAAATTTCAAACAATGTTTTGTCATTTTCTTGTTTTTTCTTTCTGGATGTTAACAAATTTAGCAATACATAATCTTTGCTTTAAGTTTACACTGAAAGAAAGGGCTGATGAGTAATGCACTGTGGTTTTGAAAACTGCTTAAGGGCCTGTTCTGAAACCTACTGCATAATATTGAATAATTGTTGCAGGCCCAATTCATTTTTTGTAATTAAGCATTTTGTTAGTCCCATTGTATGATTTGCTTTAGCTATGCCAATAAATTATTCTTTTTTTATTATGAAATAGGTTTCTTTTAATTAAGTGTGATGGATGAGACAAGTATGTGAAGCTGATGTCTCGGAGGTCTTTGGGTCTCTTTCGATTGTTTAAAAAGATATTTTTGTGTAATAACATGCTGTTTATGGTGGATTTTATTATACATTTGTTATTTCAATAAAACATTCACCACAAAACAATAAACCAGGTTAGATTAGGCTAGAAGAAAGAAACTCAGATAAAAGACTTGATAATTTAACGGTTGATAAGTAAATAGTGTAATATTAGACCCATGTCCACATTTTTGAGTTTCTTGGAACACACAGGTGGCACACATTATAATGCAACCATTTGTAATGTGTTAATTCTTCCCAGAATGCCTACAAAGAAATCCAACCAATCTTTTGTTCCCAGTGTGATATAATTTCAGTGGGGATTTGTACCCAATCTGTCTGCGTAGTGTTGTCATGGATAATTGTGAGCACTGTACAGTTTCTGTTGGCAATGTGTGTTTGTGGTTGCCTCTGCTTTGCCAAGTTGATTGTGATAGCTCATCAAAGGCATCTTTCAGAGAAGTTTATTGCAAGGGCACTGAAGAAGATCCAACAAATTAGTAGTCAGTCACCAAACAAAATGATTGGATAATCTATGCCACAGAATAGAACGAGAAAAAAGACTCAATAGCAGAATGTTATTTGCGATAAGTCATTTAACATTTGCAAGCAAAGAAAAATTCCTATACAGTCTATAATGTATGTTTGTTTGTTTTTTGTGATGTTAGTCCTAGTTCTCCCAGCCCAGTAACTCAACAGATGACCGCTATGAGCATTTCCCAGGATTCAGGAGCTGTAGACTCTGATCGAGCAGAAGCTGAGGAGGGAGAAGAGGAGGGTACTTCCAACAGCACAGGTAAACATTACAGAAAATGGAGGTCCTTTCCCAAACTTCACTATGAAGTATCACATGAACTGAGTCTTACACTGCAATGGAAGGCACTCTTTATTTTAGAGAAGTTGTATTAGGTCAATAGTTGGAAGAACATGCTACGTTCGACCATAAGTAAGAAACTCTTTTCATGCGCAGTATTAGTATATATGTTTTCTTTGCGTTACTGTTAGTTCGTGTTTAAACATAAAGTTATTCTTATATTGAGGTATTCCTTTAAATAAATGACGGATTTGTTTTTTTGTGACCATTGTGCTACTTCGTTCTCTTTTTCCCCAACCAGAGCCAGTGGGGGAAGCAGCACAGGCTTCTGATGGTGACCAAACCCCTGATAAAAACAAGAAAAAGAACCGCTGCTTTTCTTGCCGGAAGAAAGTGGGCCTTACTGGTAAGGAAGAGGAATTTCATGGAGTGGGTACACACTGAACAGATAGCTCTTAGCTACTGGTATGGTTCAAAGTTCTATGCATCATGAACCTCTCTTGCTAGGAATTTCCTCCTCTTAGCTGACAGTCATAACCTGTGCAGTGTTATGTGGAACCGTGTGTCACATAAACATAAAAATTAACAATTAGTAAATCAAGATTTACCATACAAAGATAAAAATGTTGTCAATAAACCAGTTAAGGAGCAAGGTATCAATAAGTGAATAGTTTGAACTGTTTCAATATGATTTGCTACTTAGAAAGAACTTTCTGTTTAGCGGCTTAAAAGCCCAGCCTTACTGAAAATGCTCTTATTTCAAAAAATGTATAAATCTTAGTGCATATCACAGTTGTACTTACATCAATCAACTAAAGACACTAACAACAATTGTACAAAAATTATTGTATAACTATTGTGCCAAGTAAATCATTTTCTTTTTTCATCTTTGACTTGGCCCTAGGTTTTTTCTTCCACAGACCTCTACCTAGAAAGTATCTAAAATATGTGCCTTGAGGGATTTTATACAAATTTGGTACAAATGTTCACCTGGACTCAAGAACGAGTGGATTAGATTTCAGTGGTTAAAGGACACAGGCATCATTTATAGCCTTATTCTGACTGGTTGATTTATAGCTGTGGTCTGATTGGTTGTTTAGTGGCCTTATTCTAAATCTTTGGTTTGGAGCTGTTCTGTGATTTGTTGATTTGTGGCTTTTTTCATTGTTTGTTTGCAGCTCTATTCCAATCCATTAGTGGTTGGTTGGTTTGTTGCTGTATTCTGATTGGTTGGTTTGTTGCCATGTTCTGATTGGCTGATGCAAATTGCTGCAAATCAGAATAATCCTACAAATCAACCAATCAGAATAAGGCTACAAACTGACTGACAAACAGTTAATAGTACTCTTAATAAAAAGGGATGTAACCTGAAACCAGCCCGAGGCTGTAATTCTAGTTTCAATATTCATATATTTCTTTCAATGCTTTCATTTTACTTTAGTCACCTGTCAGCAAACTAAATCATCTAAAACTACGAGACTGCACCATGTTACTGCCCTTCAAGCCATAACTTAAGATCTACTTTGCTTAACATCAGATGCCTGTAAACTACATATTCAAAATCTACCAGCCCATGGTTTGTGTAATGCTTTTTCCACACCCAACTACTCTGGTGCAGAGAGCAACATACTGCAGGTTAGTGGTGCATTTCACAGTCCAGGGCATTTCACAGTGTACTGCTTGGCCTCCACTTCTTTGCCAATGAGAATTGCCTCACAAGAGGCTCTATGAGCCTTTTTTATTGTCAAATAGTATTATTTATATATGGACCTGAAATGGACAGTACCTTCAGGCATAATAAAACTCAAGTGGAGTTGCACACTGTTATGCATACCCAGTTTCACACTCTTTAAGGAGGATTTTGTTGTTTCAAAAGCAGCTATAGAGAAAATATACCCAGGCTGTGATGCTTGGTGTTATCAGCTATGGACTTTTAAACTTGTAGAGATCCTCTATACAATAGGTAATGGGCAAACTATAAATATGTCATGATGTTTATAATGAATCTTCTGTGTTGGACTGAACCTGTTTACCTCTCTTTACTGAAGGTTTTGACTGTCGCTGCGGCAACCTGTTCTGTGCCATTCACCGTTACTCTGACAAACACGACTGCCCCTACGATTACCGGAGTGCAGCTGCTGCCCGCATACGCAAGGAGAACCCTATCGTGGTGGCTGAGAAAATTCAGAAGTTATGAGGACTGAGTGCAAAAGAAGTCTCTCTGACTTTGTGAATTTGAACAATGGCGACTTGGATGAAAACACCTGATATCATGGCTTCATTTGTTCATGCTAGTGTAAGATGGGCAGGGTTGGGTGGTGAGGTCACAGCCACTGTCCAGACACTTCCCTTACTAGCATCTCCCTCTCTCTCTCCACTAGTGACTGCGGCTGAACCTGAGTGTTTCTGTGTGTGCGCGTGTTTGTTTGTTTGTATGAGTGTGTGTGCACATTTGCTTGAGAGTCGGGGAGAGAGCTGTAGGGGCTTGGCGGACATTAGTGTTGTTGTGGGGGGGGGGGAGTTATTTGATTTGACCCCTTTTTTGTTTCTCAACTTGGGGGATTGTGTGGGTTTATTTTTATACAATCTCTGTAAGGTAGTTGAAATGAGACAGGGGTAAGCTGTTAAGGAATGTGTTGCAGTCTGAATAACGACACAGGTCAATTTAGAGGGTCTATATAGCTGGGAAAAAAAACCCAACTGTGAGATTTGTGTATCAGCAAGACCTTTTAAGGGCTTTGGATTATAATTTTTCACCCAGACTGAAAATGATGTCAACTTCTTGTCAAATTGGCATTTTTTTTCCCCACCTCCTCCAACCTTTGTTCTATGGGTCATCCCACATTGAACTCCCAAGTCAGCATTTTCCAGAAATGTTTCTCTTTGATATAATGACTTATCATACTGATATTGGGTGCATGAGCAGTTATTGGAGGGGGAAGGTAGGGAAGGGCATGGGTAGGGGAAACTGAGAACCTTGACTTAACTGAGTGATTGAATTCTGTGTTTTGTTTTTATTTTTATTTTTTTCTTTCTGTTTTAATGAGCGTATGACATCAGAAGATCTATATTAATATATTGTAGTTAGCTTGAATTGTGTGATTGCATTCTATTTATTTTTTATTGTTTGGTTGGTCTGTGCTGGAGGATTGGCAGCATGTGTCAGCAAATCATTAAGATTTGCACTTAACCTTTTCAATTATATTTAAGTAATTCCATCTTGATGATATAACCATTGAGAAAAAAAAATACACAAGCTCTGACATGATGGTGTAGAGTCCAGTTAAGCCGTTACAATTAAGATTGTGCAGTAAAATGTCCAGAATTTTGGATTTAGAAACAAAGCACAACAAAGTGTGTCAACTGCAGAGTACAAGATAATGTGTCACACCTACTCAGTTTTGTTCAGCATGTGGGTCATTTGCAGTTTATATTTGATCTGTATAACAAGCTCACCGAGGAAATTGCCTTCTCGTTCGATTGAGGCAGCGAGGTCTCCTTGAATTCCCTTTTCTGTTTGTTGGAGTCAGAGTGGTAGCTCCATGTTTCTCAAACCACCAGCAGACCACTGACACATGCTGAATGAAAACTGACCTAGTTCGCAGTTAACTCTACACATTGACACACCTGCTCAGCTAACGTAATGATTGTCGCAATGCTACAGAATTGCGTGCCGTGCTTCTACAATGTGCTCAGATCCAGACGAGTCCTTACTATGAAGACCGCTTCTAGCTAGCTTCTTCTAGGAAGATCAATCCTATGTGCATGTGTGCAGACAAACATAAAAGTTACTGTTTTGTAATTGACTGCACAGTCTGAAATGAAGCTGGGATGTTTAAAAAGTCACACAGCAGTAGCACAATGCATGGCTAGAACCTTGAGGTTCAAGCTAACAGGACTCTACAGTGTTTTTTTTTTTTTTTTTTGTTCGTTTGTTTTTTTTTTTCCAAATGTAAATACCATATGGTTCCTATTCATATAGTATAATCTTATTGTAGATTTTTGCCAGGTAATAAAGGTGGGGGACTAAGGTGAAGAATAGTACTATGTGTATAAAAGTGCTTCTCATAATTATCCAAAAAATTAATCTGCCACAAATGACACAGATTGTTTTTCCCCATCTTGTTTCCCATTTTACTTGCATTTGGCCATGTAATGTCCAAAGTATGGTCAGTAACTGGCTCTGCCATAAGTATCTCCTACAGGGCACATGGCTTTTTTTCTAACAATACTTTTCAGATTGTTAACAAGCCCCTCTAAGCTTTATTAACCTTGCTGAATTACACAGTATTTCTGCCCATGCTTTTATCCTGTTACTGAAGTCAATTCATAGCATAGGAATATTACTGAAAATTATAAAGGCTTCTTGTGAGATGTAGAGGGGCAATTGAGGTTTCATCTTTTCATTATCAAAAGCTTTCCTTGTAAATGTTGCTTGATCTTGATCATGAAATATTTATGAAAGCAGTAGAAAAGTTGCAAGGAATTTTCAGAGTATGCTTTTTTTCTCTCTCTCTAAAGAAGCCAGTGCAGAATGGGTTGGGCTTGAATAACTCTTACCCTGGAATACACTGAATATCATGTTGGAACTAAGCTGTGTTTGGCTCTGGTGCCTGTGATAGGGAAAATTGGCCATTGCCAGAATTCACATTAAAGTCTTAGTGATGATGATGGACACGTTTAAATGACTTTGTGATTTAGCATGCCAACACAGGAGCCGTTTTCTTGGGATAAGTTGGTCATCTAAAACCCCCGACTGTGATTTAATTTCCTCCTACATCTCGCCACTAGTGGAAAATTTAAATTCAGACGCCGTTTTTGGGGATTCTTGTGTAATAATTATGTTCAAGGAGAATAACTGGCCACATTTGGGGGAACTTGTCAGCAGCTCTGCAGCCTTGTGTTCCCTACAGTGTATCTTATATAGTCAGACTTGGCCTGCTGGGTTGACAACCACAACACAATAATGTCGCCTAGTTTTCCTTTTCAGAATGACAGTCCATTCAGAGAAAAAGCCCTTTACCTGGGATGATTGTTCGGCTATGTAAATCATGTGCATTTCGTGGTTTACTTTGGTGTTTTCTAGTGACTGCTCATTTCACGGCCCCTTTTTTCTAAGCAGACATGAGCAGTTTGAATGTAAACCACCATAATTCACATAATAAGTTGTAATGTCATTTATCGAACTACTCTGCCCTAATATTGATTATGACAGAGAATGGAGGCCCAATTTTTTTTATACGTGATTTGGGACAGTTGGATAACTGAAATAGTTTTGACCGCTTGTGATGAAGGACTTGGCACCAGCATTTAGGGCAACTATACCTAAGTAATCTAGATATAATCAGTACATATGTGTTTATCTTCCTTCTATTCTGTTTGCTTTGATATAATTTTCATGTCTTCAATCCCATCTCTAGCACAACCTTTCATAATCAGTGTCTTCATCATGCAAGGGTTTTGATTGATAATAATGATAAACCTGCTAGTTATGATGAGACAGCTCACTGCGGAAGTAAAGACAAAATATTAATTTTGTCCTTAGAGATGAGCTTGAGGGGCATGAAAGGAAATCTACAATGTTCACAGAGCTATAGTTCTTGTCCCTTGGCACTCCAGTCCCCCAGAAACACCACCAGATATCTTTTTATTTTGTTTTTCTTTAAAGATTTAGGATTGTATGATGTGTAAGAGTAAGTATAAAACAATAAAATCACAAAGTTTATTTTAAATTACACTTGTCTTTTGTATTCATTTTTGCATATTTTGTATAAATATTGCAAGCGTGAAAGCCTCACTCTTGTAGTAAATAAATGTTTGTAAATATTTTATAAGTTCAGTTCGAACAATTTGTGTATTCACTGGTGTGCTATGACATGCACTCATGTTTTCTTTACGCCTGCAGACCAGTACATCTGTATACTGTGGCCCCCGTGCTTTGTACATGTACATTGTTCTCAGACTTAGCAAAACAGTGTCCACACAAATGGTACTGAACAACAGAACATAATGTGCTTCAGTGTACGTTGTAATAGAAATTGCATGGTGGCCACTTAACTGCATTGAATTAAAAAAACTTTATTCTTTGCCATTCATGTCACATCATACATCATTTTTCATCATAAGAATTAAATCTATATGAAAAATCTGATCAATTGTATGTCTTATCCCAGAACATGGCAGTTTTGTGATGATTCACACATAATCAGACAATTAAAAAGTCTTTGAATGAGATGTCAGGAACCTTCAGCCAGAAAAAAAACACACCCACTCATGGTGAATATAGAGGTGTTTTATAGTTTCCTGCCAGTCAGACACTGTTATAGTCATTAGTGCACGCACTTAAATTAGGTGTGAAGCACATTTGTCTTATGAAAGTAATGAGGTAAATAATTTTTTATTTTTTTTTACATGTTTGTAAAGACCCCATAATGTGCCCCCTACGCCCCGCGTGATTCATTTCTTCATACAAGAACATACAACGTTGGAGCCCAAGGTTTACCTGCACAAGCTTATGTTTTCACCTAACGGACCTGATCACGACCTCTCAGCTCCCTGTTGGCTTGTACAGATCGTGCTTGGTTTTCATACCAGATGTTTTGACCTCTTGTTGCAGGATAAGCCCAGGTGGAGGTAATAACATTAACTATGGCTCTGTTCCATTAAGTGTCTCAGTAAGCTATAGGCTAATAGCCGTAACAATACCAGGACCTCCCCAGGTGCAATGCAGCCATCATTAATGTTATTACTTACACCTGTGCTCTTCCTGCTTTGACATAATGTCTCCCCATGGTGTTGTTACGCCCGTAAAATCTTTCGTCTAGCTTTCTTTCCCATAATAGCTCCACCCAACTGTAATGGGTCAGTCACACCAATTAAAAAAAAAACAAACAAAACTTTTGGTTCATTTCACAACTACAATTCTACAAATTAAATACTATTAACGTTCATTTTCTGAAGGTGAAAGGTGGACACATGTCAGCAAGCTGAATAACCTAAATAAGCAGTCAGTGTGTGTTCTTGTGTGTGTCTGTCCTAGTTCTGATGGCCTTGGGTGGGCTACATAACAAGTTGAAAGGCTGACATTTGCAGTTCTCTGTAATAGGTAGTGAAGGTGGTTCCTGAGCCAGCAAAACTTCTTCCTCAGTAACGCACAGGAAATCTCTCTCTTTCTCTCTCTCTCTCTCTCTCGGATGGGAGGGGTCGGGCATAACAGGGGTTATGAGAAAATCGGCCCCTTGTGTACAGATAAGTAAAAGGCGTCCCACCCCTTCTGGGGTGGGACATGGGCGACTGAAAGACAAAACTATAAATATGTCACTTGTGGTCATTTTGTGTGTCTTTGTGGTCATGTTGCACCTCTTTCTAGGTGTTTTCATCTCTTTGTATTTGTTCTGTGTCTCTTTATTGTCATCTTACATGTCAAATCTTTTAGTTTCTTCAGTTTCTTTTGATTCCATCTTAAAACTTAGTGATAGCATTTGGAAATGTTTTACATGGATTATTTATACTGATTATTTATTTTTATTATAATTGCCCTTATGTGTCACCTTATGGTTGTTTTGTGGTTAGTGTTTAAGTTTTGTGGCTGTCTCGTGTCTTTTAACTGAGCTCTTTCAAAAACAAGAGAGATTAACAGTTACCTTACACAGAGACCCAGGGACCTGAGAGGTCACTGCTAAGTAAATGAGGACATGTATTCCAGGCAAGTATTATGTTATCAGCTTTATGATGATGCATCTTATTCTTTGTTAATAACAAATAAATGAATAAGATGTGACAGGTTTATACTTTAAACTTGAATTAATCGTTGTACTATCAGGTGATCGTGACAATTCATAATGGCGCCATTCACAATGGTCATTGTGTCGTTAAAGTGTTTTTAATTAAACAATTAAGTTCAACTGTGTCATCTTTTACTACACTGGCCCTCAGACCGATAACAAGTTTCCCTTAATTGTCCAATGGAAACTCCTTACGTCACATCCTGTCAGCTGTCGCTTCCTGATGCGGCGAAACAGCAGAGAAGTAGGAAAACACCGCACATACATGGATTAATTTAAGTGACACCGAGTCGAGGGGAGACGCCAGCACCGTCCTCGGGGAGGGAGCCACGGAGGCCAACGCAGACACGGTGTTTTGACGGTGTTTTACCGCCGGGTGCCCGTGAATGAGCGTCGTTTCGGCCGAGCGGTCGTGCCTTGTGTCTTCTCGCTAGCTTGAAGCCACCGTAGCGTTTAGCTGCTGCGCGCAGACAAACAGACGGTGAATATAAAAAAAAATATGACTCCCGGTCCTCGCTGTTCTTCAGACACCGCTCCTTCGCGTTGAAGGGGAAACAGCTTTGTGTGTGTTTTTTATTTTTATTTTATTTTATTTTAATTTCTTTTTTGTTTTGTTTTTTTTATTAACTGGGAAGCTCTCGGTTTGTTTTGGTCACTTTAGAGGTCAGGGCTGCATCGGAAACGCCTGATCCTCACTGTCAACATACGCACCAAACCGAAGACACGGTCATCGGTTTCTTTTTCGGGACATCGTACGAACAAGTGGACAAAATGGCTGTGATCTGGACTTCAGTCACCTTACAGAAAACACAGCAGATACTTTGTAAATAGTAACAGTTGGTCGGCTAAACTAGTTTTTTTTTTTCTTCTTCTTCTTCTTTTTTTCTTTCCTTGCTTCTGCTGACAGGGCACTTAAAACAAACAGTATCCTGTGTTTGATTTTTGGCTGAGGTGGAGGAAGGCTTCCTTGTTTTCTTTGTTTTTTTTAATAATATATTTTTGCTGCTGCACAGCTCCTTTTTTTTTTTTTTTTTTTACTTAGACTAAGCTCCTCAATTCAACAGGTAGGCCTGCTACTGTTGTCATCTACATATTGTATAGGTGGACTGATGTCATCTGGGGCATCCAATAATTATATGGCTTCTTTGTTCATTATTATAACTCTAAAGTATGTTTAAGTCAGGAGTTACTGTAATTATTGTTATCTAGAGCAGTAGGTGAAGACCTTATTTACTTCATCCATTATCCACAGTTGTATTCAGTGTTGAGCTTAAACACTAATTTTGATAAGTGTAACGTGTATGTCTTTTTTTTTTTTTTTTCAGTCTAAAATGCCAATTATTGCTCAGCCCCTCAGTTGACAGTGGATAACATATGTGATTAAGAATGGCTTAATAATTATAACCAGCAGAAATGTTACAATTGAAGTCATAAAGAGGTCATTACAATAAAGTCAGTATTTATCTGCTTACAGTCTTCACATGTTACAAAACAGCTGTTGTGGAAATATTTTCATCACCATTGTTTCCATACTTGTACTGAGTGTCTTGTACATTACATTGTAATAAGTATCTCATTGTCTTAACACTGGGATGATGTGGCTGCGTCAGCACAGTGACCCTCTTGTCCTCCTCCTGCACAGTAAAGGATGAATGGCCTCTCTCTCAGTGAGCTCTGCTGCCTCTTCTGCTGCCCACCCTGCCCCAGCCGCATCGCAGCCAAGCTTGCCTTCCTGCCCCCTGAGCCCACGTACACCTTTCTTCCCGACCCAGAAGCAGGCCCCGCTGCGACGGGGACAGCAGGGAGTCTGCGGGCGCGGAGTGGAGCGTCGGTCACTGGAAGCGGAGGAGCTGGGGCTGTGGAGGGAAGATGGAAGCTTCACCTGACGGAGCGAGCAGAGTTTCAGTACTCGCAGCGAGAGCTGGACATGACAGAGGTGTTCCTCACTCGATCCAGCCGGGGGAACCGAGTTGGCTGCATGTACATTCGCTGTGTTCCTAATGCCAGGTACGTAGTTTAAAGGGTTCACCTACCCTTTCAGTCAGTGGTTTAATTGAGTCATTGTTTGTGTGTTACCCATTTTGGCTTGCGTGTTCGTTATAACTGTTTCACATGTTTTTCTATCCCCTTTTTTTGTCAGCCCTTTCCTTTTTGTTTGAGTAAAAGTAATTTTTCCAGTTGTTTTTATGTTGTAGTTTTGCAGGAAGTTGAAAGTTGAGTTTCCCTGCACTTGCGGATTTCAGGTCTGTGATAGAGATATCAGTTTTCAGTGAGTCAGAGACAAAACACGTCCAGCTGTCTGACTTCCTCTCCTCTAGGTTTGTCACTGATATTATTGGCAGTGATTGGCAGGTTTGTTTTTTTTTTTGTGAGAGGCGATCATATCAAGAAGTTAAACAGTATTTTATGAGATATTCAAGTATTTAAGGTCAGTTTAGCACTCATCCTGCTGCACCGTGCTGCTGCTGATTAATTTACCAAATCAATTAAAAAGACATGGACATGCTTGTGTTACAGACCATGTATCTTGTATTAATGTCTATCTAATATTACACAGAAATTAATCCAAACTCAACATGATATGGCAGAGTCATTGTTTTGCTACATTCTGACTGGAAAGGCCAAGAGCAAAGCCCCAGGCCATATGGGTTCAAAAACAAAACTGTTGAAGGGGAATATCAACTGTCAGTGTGTCGAAAAACGGATCAGATTTCTCTGGGAGAACAACATGCATTCATGAATAAAAGGCAAGGATTAAAATACCTAGCGTTTATAGTAGATACCCTGCTTCTCAGGTTGTACAAAATGTCTAGAAAGAAGAGTCATTTGATGTGAGTCCATCACTTTTAGACAAAGTTTGGTGTGGAGTGAAAGTGACCTTTCTGTGTGTATCAGCTTGCCTGTGGTTTAATCAAGCATAGTTACCAGGTCAGATTCATGGTTGGAGAAATGTGATGAACTGAATTATCTTCAATAATAGTCTGCTTGTTTGTGTTAGTTTTTGATGTTGGTGTTTATCCTTCATGTGACTCTGTTTCACGAGTCCAGTAGAACTATGAAGCATTTTCATTCACTTCATTTACTAGTGGTGTTTTGTAGTCATTTTAGATCCCATTAAGATAACAGCTGTTTAAAAATAGAAAGGACACAGCTTGCATGTAGCTGCAATATAAAATGTAGACATTGGCAATGAATAAGGACATTTTTCATGTATCAGTGGGAATCGCATTATAATTTATAAATGTCTAAAGGATTTATATATGCTCTGTTTCGACATACAACTTGCAGGAGATAGAAATCTTTAAATCTGTGTCTGAATCTATATTTGTTTGACCACTTCTGACCTGCTCTCTGTATGCATGTCCCCTCAGATTTACAGTGCTTTTCTCCCATGGTAACGCAGTCGACTTGGGCCAGATGAGCAGCTTCTACATCGGCCTTGGCACTCGCATTAACTGCAACATCTTTTCCTACGACTACTCAGGCTATGGTGTCAGCACTGGCAAGCCCTCTGAGAAGAACCTCTATGCTGACATAGATGCTGCCTGGCATGCCCTACGCACACGGTACGTTATGATATAATTGTCCCATATGTGTCCTTCAAGGGACTGTTCAAGCCATGTTAAAAATCTGGATGAATTCCTATGTGGGTTGATTGCATGTCCTAGAAAGAAGGTTGAAAATTAAGAGATGCAGGTGAGGGTCCAGTCAGGATGATGATGTGCAGACAGGGTGAATGAAGGAAGAAGTGGTTGTGATGTGATCTGTGGGAGTAATAAGAGTGAGATGGACGGATTAGGATCGGGAAGGCTAGGGGGGGCATGTCTGTTAAGGATGTGTGCTGTGATTAAGTGTCTCATTAGTGAAAACGAACCTGTTTTAATGTGGGTGTACCCTGGGAAAAGATAACACTAGCAAGCACTGACTAAGGGTGTTTAAGTGAATTTAAGTTTGCGTGTAGCTCAGGCCTGGGTGATATTTGATGATGATAAATATCACAATATTTGCTACCATAAGCAACAGCTTTCATATTATCCAAAAAAAAAAAAAAAAAAAAAAAGATTTTTGAAAGAGGTTAGTGGTTCACCTCTGAGGGCTGTTCCATCAGAGCATGAGTGTGGGTATGTATAGTGGGTATTTATGGCAGAAGTGCTTTATGTTGCTGGGTGAATGTAGCCTCCTTTGCAAAGCACTTTCAGTGGTTACTATGACAAGAAAAGCACTATGTAAGTGCAGTCTATTTACCATTATGTATTATTACAAAATAACAACTTAAACATAAAACTCAAACCCTCTTTTCTCTGTCTCTTTGCTTTTAACCAGGTATGGGATAAGCCCAGAGAATATAATCTTGTATGGGCAGAGCATTGGTACAGTTCCCACTGTAGACCTGGCATCTCGGTATGAGTGTGCTGCCATTGTTCTACACTCACCTCTAACTTCTGGCATGAGAGTGGCCTTTCCTGACACAAAGAAGACCTACTGCTTTGATGCTTTCCCCAAGTAAGTATATGTATTACATTCCTATGTTTTAATTGTTGTTGTTTTTAAATTAAGATTCTCTTAATTTGAGTTTGTATTTGGCTGCTAGTGTTTTAGTGCAGGGTGTTATTATGTTATTACCTGTTCCCACTTTTAGCACAGGTGTGATTGTTAAACGCAGCAAATAATTAATGCATATACAGAATATTGGAGGCTGGTTGTAAATACGTTCTTTGCCCTGTACCTGTCAGATCTTCTTTTAATGCTTCATTTATAGTTACCATCTCCTTCTCTGAGATTTGGTGCCACACATTTGTGTGCAGTTGTACAGTGGGTGTTCGCTGTTGTATGTCGTAACTGTTCTAACTTTTTATTTTTAAACCTTGGCCACAGAACACTTCCCTTGGCTGGACAATAACAACACAGAGTAAATCTATCCTTAGTGAGCCTCTATCCCTGCTGTTCTTGTTGTCAGTTTAGTTTTAGTGGCTGAGTGTGACGAAGGTCAGTAGCAGCCAACGCCAGCCTTAGCACAGAGTCTAGCTCCAGATGGTACATGTGGGTGAGGAACAGAGGTGGTAGGAAACTAGGGAATGCCCCAGTGTGTGTGTAGTGAGCTGAGAAAGCCTCCTGTTCACCTGTTGTTCAAATTCAGAGTGGGCTGCTGGCTTATCAGTCCCCATCTTCTCCTATTTCTCCATAAAATATGTCTGCTTACTGGGGTGACTTGATTGTAATTTTTTGATTTGATGATTTTGTTTCACTAGTGTGGCTCTAATTATTCTGCAAAAGACAACCTCTGTTAGATTTGTTTTTAAAATATCTGTTCATTTCTATCGATAAAATAGAACATACCAGGTGTCAAGTCTTATGTTTGTACTCATGTGTACTGTCCGATCTGGGATCATATCTGTGCTGCAGAGGTGGTCATGTCAGCTCTTACCAAACAGAAATCTGCATATATGATCCATTATTGGCACTCAGGAGATAAACCACTGGACTGCTACATATGGTGCTGCTTTTACTGACTGAAACACTACTGTAACACTAAAATATTTATCTATTTTTAAAGTAGTAAATATGTTTCATTGCCCCAAACACATTACTGTTGCAGTCCAGGCAAAAATAAAGCTTCACCGATCCATTGAGATATTTTTGTTTAATCTATAACATATTTTATTGAGTTTTTGTCAGACTGGCACAGTGACCCATTAGTGTCACATTTTATGATATGATCCACAGAGCCAGAGCTTTGTGAGACCAGTTGTGCATCACTAGTGAGCTGGCTTATGCAAATTGACCTTTCCTTCTTTCCTTATTTCTCATTTAGCATTGAGAAAGTGTCCAAAATCACATCTCCAGTGCTTATCATCCATGGGACAGAGGATGAGGTGATCGACTTCTCCCACGGCCTTGCTCTGTTCGAGCGCTGCCCCAAGGCCGTGGAGCCTCTCTGGGTGGAGGGAGCAGGACACAACGACATTGAATTGTACAGCCAGTATCTGGAGCGCCTACGCCGTTTCATAGGACAGGAGCTGGCAGTACAACATGCCTGACCTTCATCACCACCACAATCGTCATCATTACCTTTTTTCCTGGTCCACTCAAAGCCTCACCTCTCTGTGTCCAAGATGGAAACATTTTCATCATCTAAACCATCCCTCAGTTCACCACAGTACCCAGGAGTGTACTGTTTCACATCCTGTAGTGCTCTGTTTTCAGGGCATAGTATGCCTTCAGTTGACCATGGATTGATGTGACGCAGAGGAAAGTGTGTTCACAGACATCAAAAGTGAGTGTGTGTGATAGTTAAATTGCATTTAGACTGTTGTTTTTTAGCGGAAACTGTACAGGCAGTACACACAACTGTATAGCTGCCATATGTTAGGAGCTGATACACATATTCCTATAATGTGGACAGTGTCACAGGAAAAGGACTTTTGTTGAAATTAAATGGGGGCAAAAAAAGAGTTAACAGAACAACAAACTGATTAAAAAAAAAAAAAAATCACGTAGGTCAATTATATTGTGGTCCACATGGAAAGTTTCTATCAGTTTTCCAGCCTACTCTTTTAGTCAGTGTGTAACTTTAATTTCTTCTGTTAACCCAAATGGATAATGATGAGCCATGTCAGACTCCCTAAGCTCTTGACATGTGTTGGAGAATAATTAGGTTTTCTAATCACATATTAAAACCGCAAATGGGTTTGCTACCAACTTGTCTACATGGAGCCACCAGTTTTTATCAGTCACACCTGTATATTTTTAATGCTGTCCATCCAGTGAATTCAGTTCCAACGGGGATGATTTAACTGTATTTTCTAGTTATTAGTGGTATAGTATTGGACCACATCACACTGAAAGGTTTCTTTATTATCCTGTCCCTGTCATGTGTGTCGGTGTGGACATGGCTGATGACTTGTTGATATTCCTGGGAAAAGTGAAAATGTTGCATAGAGATGAGTTTGTTTATCACCGTACTGAACATTTTTGCTCAGGTAATCCTCTTTTAGACATTAGGGTTTGTCTTTTTTTTTTTTTATAATATATATGGTTAGTTAAATCTCCTCAGATCCTTGGAGCAAAGATTTCTGAAATCATATTCATCCATTTTTCTTTTAACTGTTTTGAATTTTACCCAAGTAATAAACCAAACTATGATCCCATAACTGAGGTACAGACCAACTCTTGAGTTTGGTGAGCCGCTGCAAACTTCTTTCTTTCAAATGTCTTTCTTGCTCCAGTTAATTCACCAAGCTGTCTTCAGTCTTGTCTGGAGCACATTTGCATCACAGAGTTGGAGCGAGATTGGCAGCATCAAAGGACGACTGACGTTCAAGAGCCTCTAAAAGAAAATACCTCCAGCTCCTTCGTTTGGTGGAAAGTCTTGAGTGTCTGTTCGCTTTGTCGTTTTTGTTTCGTTCTTGTTAATGTCTCACACCAGTAGGTCACAGCTGTCAGCTAAGTTCCTGTTTCCTCCAGTGTCTGGAACAGAGAAGCAACACTAAAACAAAACGGGCCATGGTTTTCTACCTCCAGCCTGTTTTCATTGCTTTGTTCCAAAAAACTCTATGACAGCTATCCTGCTCACTTGCACTCCATCTTGACAGGGAATTTTGTTAATTTAAAAAGTACATGATAGCTTCACTCTAGATTGAAGTACTTTATGACTTAAGCACTGATGAACTTCTCAATGCGAGTAATAATCACTCTCACCCTTCTGCAGATAAGCACAGAAACATGTTTTATCACAGTATAGTTTATTTGTTTTCCAGCTTTAACAGCATTAGCAAAGAGTTTCGTGAGAAGCTCTTCTGAGAACATTACACTGAAGTGTCAACAGGTGGACAGTCCTCTCACATGACAGCGTTGCTTTTCCTACACTATTCTTCCTTATATTGTCAGGTAAAACTTGGCAGCACATAGATTGTGTGACAGGTTTACAGTCAAACTCTTGGTAAAACTAGTGATTTTGCCTCACAGAATTGAGTACAAGAGTGGTACAGTAGCTGCTGGTGTTTGTTTTTTTTTTAGGAAACTGTCCCAAACATGTTTTCTTGCCCCTGTGTTTTGTTCTTCCTGCGCTGATTATTTGGGTGAAATATCACTAATTAAATGTCCTATATTGCTGCAAATGCCATCTTTTTTCACACTGTGTTTGTATACAAAGAGAGATGGTACACAATTGTGTCAACTGGCTCCCCTGTTGAAGTTATTTATGGTCGACTAATAAGATAAATCATAATCTTTCAGACTGGCTGAACTCCATCACCGCCTCACTAACAGTCTCCTTGTGCAGTCGAAGTATTCATCTTAAAGGTGCAACTGTAAAGCTAGTCCCAAGTTTAGTGTACCCATGGGTAAAAGTTGTTTTATTTACCTGAATAGACACACAAGAAGCTCTTGTTAAAGATTATGATTGATTTTATTAGTCGACCTTAAATAAGAATTAAACTCATTTTTGTTGCATCGCTACACTAAGCAGTTCAAAGCTAAAATTACAACTCCTTGGTCTTTTTCAAAGACAAGTCAGGATCATTGGGCTTTCTCGTCCATGTATGAACCAAAGTCTAACTTTATGTGCTTTACCCAATTTATCTGTTGTTTCAGTTTTTATCTTTGTAACAAAAGACAATTATTCAAATTTAAGCTTTTTTTTTTTTTTTTTTTTTTAATCCATCTGTATGCTAGGTCTTTTTTTTTTTTTTCCATTGCGCATTTGGATACAAATGAAATGCAAGTTTCTCATATCGCAAATCATTATGTTTTATCATATCATGTCTGGTTTCAAATATGCAAGAAACTGTTTAAATAGCATAAATTAACCAAGTTGTGGGTGTTTGTGTGAATGTTTTGGGTTGTTTTTTGTTTTGTTTTTTCAAGCTGTTTATAATTTATCATTTGTGGAGGAGTACAACCTAAGCAATACAGGGGGTCATGTTAAACAAAAAAATAAAACAATGTGGGATGAAGAAAGAACAATGACAGAGGCGCTTCAGGCAGATACATGAGAAGCTCTTGTTTAAAAAAAAAAAAAGAAAACTGTCTTTTATTCAAATGTTTTCTTCTCTGGTATAACAGCTGTGTATCAGTTTGGTGACCACACTTTATTATCCATTGTTTATTATACTGACTTATTTTTAGTTTTTAAAGATACTGCCTTTTTCCAGGAATTAAAGAGAATAAGAAGCTAATAAAGAATAATCAGAAACTGATAATTAATATGGATCTTTGCAGTTTTTCTTCCTCCTGGATTAAAAAAAAAAGTGCCCTAATGTGCGAGAGAATGGCCTTTTCTCCATAAATCAGTGTTATATGTGTCTAACTCTGTGCCTAATTTTCCACCCATTGCAGTCCTGGCGCTCAGTGAATAAAGACCTGCCCATAGTCAAAGGCCTCACTAGGCTGCACGAGACAGAGCCAAGAAAGAGCCCGGGTGAATAAGTGGCTGATGAGAAAATGAGACTTTAATTGCCTGGGTTTTTTTTTTTTTTTGTATTCTCGCCTTTAGAGTTGTGTGGGCCTGTTGTCGCCTGTGTCAAAAAAAGATGTGTTTTAATTAAATCAGTACAAGGACTCAGGTTTGTCCCAGCCTCCCCTCACTGTCTGCCACCATGCTGAATTGTGGAGAAATGGGGACAGATGGATTGGAAGCTGCACTCACCCTTCTCCCCCTTAACACACACATTTGTGCCAGCTCTTTTTCAATGGACTACATAAACAATCTGGTGTCCCACTCAAATGCTTTTACAGATTAAAAGCAGCTGCAGCAGCACATCATCCCTCAGTGTAAGGCAAAGTTAGTGCAGCCTGACCTACTGCATCAAACACAACCACTGCCCCTCCACACTCAAATGCTCTGACTTTCACACAGCCCCGAGCACATGAACCCTTTTATGTTGACATGCATCAAAGGGTGTTGGACGTGCTGGTTCTCAACAACAGAAGACTTCAGACTTGTGAGTTAGAGAGCTGCTTTTGAATGTTCTCAGCTTGCGGTGTGGTGAACCTTTAGACAATGCTGCATGCCAGTTTGAGAGCCAGAGAAACACAGACAGGCTGCATAGGCTGCTGAAATGACCTTGTGCCTGCCAAAGTGCCTGGATGAGGAAAGAAACAAGGGTTTAGGAAAGGAGACAAAGTGCTGCTGGGTTGCATTATCACTGGGTGGATGCTGTCACCTTGTGTATGTTGTGATTTGGCGCTATAAAAATAAAACCGACGAGTTCTAAAATTCAAACAACATTGAAATATACTAATACACAATGTTGTCATGGGATGTAAAGGCCTCCACTGCATGTCTCAGTCGATTATTCAGCTGACATTTGTTTAGGTTCACCATCCACTTAATACATGTGAAATAGTGTTCGTCTGCCTTGTGCCACAGAACATCTGATTCATTTCTGTAAACAGCTAATAATTATCCACTAATCCACTAGTAAACTGAGACAAGCCCATATTTTATGTGCTGTAAATCTGTGCTACAGGTGGGTGGGTCTTGCTCTAAGCCAAAAGAGTTACAATACTTGTATCACAAAGCCTGATATGGAAACAAATCAGCATGGCTTTAAGCAAAACACGAAAAAGGGATTGTTTCTCTCTTTAGTGTTGCTGTATATTTATTTGTTCCTGCTGAGTTTATATCTTACTTTCGTTTCTCATTACCATTCCTGCAATGGAATATTTTTGATAAGATGTAAATTGTGTGTGTATCACTGATGTTTATCTGCTGGGTTCTGTGCAGTCCTCAATAGGAGATTTTAATGCGCCCTTAACATTATGTTGAAAGTTCTTTTCCTTTTCGCTTGAATTACATCAGGGAACAATAGATGCTGAGCTTTTTCTATCGAATTCAATCATGTAGCCTCTTCTAGCAATACCTAGTATATGTGGTGTTAAATAATGAGAATCCAACCAGCATTAGTCTCCTCATATGCAGCTGAGTGTGGCACGGTTGTGCAGTGGATGGGGTCTGTTGCCTCACATCAAGAAGGCTCTGCGTTCGAACCCTGGGACTTTCAGTGTGGAGTTTGTATGTTCTTCCCATGAATGTGAGTGTGAATGGTTGTTGTGTCTCTATCTCTGTCAGTCCTGTGATAGACTAGTGACCCATCCAAAGTGCACCCCGGCCTTGCCCAATGTCACCCGGCTCCAGCTACCCTGCAGTATAAATGATGGATGGACATGTAGCTGATATTAGGGTTGTTTTTTTTTTTTTTTTGTTGGTCTCTGTGTGTGTCCCTGAGATGTGAGAGCATTCATCTGTAACTGGCCTGTGAGAAGAGGCTTGCTTATCCCGAGCAAGCTTGTTACATTTTCACTCATGGGAATAAAACCATTTTGTTGCCCTTTAAGTGAACACTTCATGCAGAACAACCACCTGTTGAAGTGTGCTCACCGTCACTCTGTCTCACCGCCTCTCATCGTAAACCACAAAGTAGACGCAGCTCATTTACTGCCCATTTCCACTTTAATGCAGAGTCAGTGCATCAGCGAAATGTGAGTGCAGTGGAATCAAATTCAATCAAAAGGCTGTTAAAGTGCAATAAAAAGTCTCACCCCCACATCCATGAAGCAGATAGGACAAGAGAAGTGTAAAAAATATATTAAAGGCCCCTGTGATGCCTACAGCCTGAGGGGAGCAGCTGAACCTCAGCCTACAGGGTATGACACTGGTAAATGAAAATACTGCAGTTCTTTGCCAGAGTTAGAGAATATGTGTATCCCACTGTGCAGAGAGGCTCTACTGTTGTCATTACGACTCATAGTAATACTGCTGAGCGGCTTAAAAAGGTAAACGTTTATCATAAAAACTAGAAAAAAACTAAAAACTAAAGATACAAAAACTAACACATTTGTTTCATTTTTCTCTTTTTTTAAATTGAACTTGAAAATTATCTCATGTGGTTATTGGTTGAAACATGAAAACAAAAATTTTTTTGTTTTAGTTCATTAATATTTCAGTATTAAATGTACAGGGTCCTTGAATCCTTCAACCTGTATTTAGAAGTTATTTTGGATTAAGAGGACTGACAGTTATGTGTGTTGAATCAATAGCTTGTAAAATAAATTTTTAAAGTTTTTAAATCAATTCCTGCAAATGTAAAAAAAAAAAAAAAAAAAAATTGTTGTTTGTTTTTAAATTCCTGGAAAAGACTTTGACTAGCACAGCAAACTCATTTTAAGGAAAGGAAGGTCGTGACTGCTGTGCTCAAGTCAGCAGAAATGTCTTCCACTCAGCAAAATAACTTGGGCCCTGTCCAGAACAGCCTCTGGTCCTTTTTATTGACAATGTCAATCCTAACAAGACTGAGCATGTTGTCCATCATGATGTCATGAGAGCTGCTTTTATCTAACCAGTGCTACACAGAGGTCACGATGAAGAGCATTGTTCTGTCAAATAGCTGTGATTTAAAATCTCAGTTAAACTAAAAAAAAATCATATTCCAAAGACGATAAGAAATAAACACATGGGACGGCCATCATAATAATGATAATAATTTATTTATTCAGGTAGAAGAAGAGTCTTTGGCAGTGAAGAGCACAGGAACTGTGGGTGATTTAATGAGAACATTTTGAAATGAAGTGCTGTGAGGAGACAAACCATTAAGCCAACATTGAACTAGTTTTCAAAAACATTAACTAAGGTATATGAACCGGTTGCAATAACATGTCATCATGGCACAAGAGAATGAAATTGTAGGAAAAAAAATTGCTCTCCAAGCATTGATTTGCAAATGTGTTACTAAGATGTGGACAGGTGATGAAGTGTTGGTGATGTTGCTGTGAAACTATGATGATGTTGGAAATGAGGAGTATTGCCCATGAGACAAACAGATGGATGTGTGAAGAGGTGTCTGGCTTCTGTGAGTATAATGAGGTACTCAGTCCCTCAGTAAAGATTTCCAAATGTATCACAGTCTAAATTGCCACCGGCTAAAATATGACACTTTCTGAATCATTTTTCACTTTTGAAATCCACCATCATTCTCCTATCTGGATAACTTTTTCTGGCCAGAACTGTGATACAAAAACATATATAAAAAACACTTACAAATAAAAAACAATAGTAATTCATTTAGTGAAGAGTGAGTAAGCCACTAACAGAGTGGTTTGCTCATTCTTCTGTATTCACATCCCATTGGCATCTCCTACCAACTGACAAGTGCAACTCTACAGTTCATATAAAGAAGGGCACAGAGGTACAGGTATGTATCAGTTTGAGACAATGTGCATGGTGCTTTCCATTTTATTAAAACATTTCCCTCCCGTCTTACTCTGTTGTTGTACACCTTTTTTTTTTTTTCCAAACAAGCACAAGCAGCACAAATTGCATCTCTACACCCTAAAGACAGGGCAGGTAAGGCCATTTCAACATTTGCCAAGGACTTGTTAAAACCAAGTACTGGAACCAATCAGAATGCACAAAACTCTGCATTCGTCACACAGCTCACAATATGAGAGGGGCTGAACACACACTGTGCAAACTGTGCACAAGGCGGACATGTCAGGTAAACATGTCCAACTGGGGAAAATAACGACATCACAGTTCCTGTCAATCAGTTCGTCAATATCATTCAGATTACTGTCAGAGGTCCATTCACTCATCAATAAAGGACTGGAAACTCAGTCCACTTCTCCTTCTGCTCCACCAACCATCTTCTATTTCTGCATTTATCACTCTTCTATTACCAGAAAAGTTGTTATTCAGTGACACAGTTATCACATTTAGTTATTACATTTCAATATCAGAATACTGTTGGAGGTCAGGAGTTTGGCTGCTCCCACAACATGTGCAAAACACCTGTCATTGTAAAGAGCGGAGGCCACTTGGGGTTGCTGCATCGCTCTATCACAGGCATCACTCGTCAAAAGTGAAGTCTCACTGGCACAGCAGTCATGCTACATATCCATGATCCATGTTAAGGCTGGGCAAAGGGAAGGCACCAATCAGGAGGAGACTCAAATGGCTAAATAAGAGTCAAAGTAGAGCTTTTCAAAAGTCTCATTTGGGTCCATCTGTTCCTCCAGCGACCCTCCCATCTATCCATCCAGCCTCCTCAAACCCAACACTCCATCATGAACTAGAGTTCATGCCCTGTATTGTCCTGGGTTAGTGGTGAAAGGGCAAACTGCTGTGTCACAGTGTAACTTTGCTGAGTCTGAGCGAGAGGCTCGAGCGCTGCTGGGTTCGAGGGAGTGTAGAGATACAGCGGCTTCGCAGCTGGACTGGTCGACCCGCTGAGCCCCGCACGCGCAGCAGGAAGTCAAAGTTAGCTGAGGTGTTCATGGCGTAAAAGACGTTGGCATTGTCTGGGATCACCAGTTCTAAGAGACAAAGAAGAGGACAAAGACCACGTATTAGTGCATGTTGTTAGTGTTACTATGCTTCTAGTCAGCAATACATGGTTAATTAAGTTTGGAAAATAGCTGATTAGTGGAATAAATTACAATAATTACAATGATGAACTGCAAATGTGTCTGTTTCATCATAGCTTTATATAGTAACTGCAGCAGTAAGTTCACTGTTGACTATCTACCTTGGAATAATACTGTCTTTGAAAGATATAATTTGAGGCAAATTAGCACAGACGCCAACATTTAGCAAGGAACCTCTGGTTGAGAAAGTGAAGGTCTGATAATTAGAAAGCTACACATGCATATGAAATGATCACCCAAGACCTTCAGGGTTCCCAGAGGGTCCAGTGTGAAAAAAATTAATGAGCCTTAGTTTGAAAGTAGAACCATGTTTTACCTCTCTCCTCAGAGATGACTTGAACCAGCTCATATCCCTCCTCCGGCTCCAACTCCAGGTTGTGCTTCGCCATGGCTCTAGAGATAACAGCTGGAGTCTTGTCTTGATTGGTCAGCTATTCAGGTAACAGAAAGAAAATTAAGTAAAGGTATTAAAAAAGTGTCTGAATGTGTGAATCTGTACCTCAACACAAACATTCATATTTACTCACAAGTATGCTTTTGTAGAGATTCCCGTTGCCGTGCTCAAGACTGACTCGTATGATGCATGCGTCCTGGGCCTGGGTGTTATAAGCTGGGGTTTGACTGGGGGAACTTGGAGACATGGGCGTGAGGGAGACAGAGCGTCTGTGGGTGCACATGGGCCCAGGGAGGGGGGGGGATGCAGGAGTCATGGAGACGCTGGCTGTCGACGAGCCGGTGTCCATGGAGTGGAGTGAATTACAGGAGGAGGATTCTGATAGCTGAAGAAACATGAGAGAAGTCACATACAGATAGATGGAACCACAAAACACTGAACCTCTGATAATCTGATACGTGTTTTGCAGCTATTTGAGGCATGGCTAAACACAATATTAAGATACTAGAAGATAAATAAAATATATTATCTATTTATAGTAAATCTTTGCCCAAAATATCAGTATTGGCACTAAGGGACTGTCAAAAAATTATTTCATAAATTCTTCCCAAGTGACATTTATCTAAATAGATGAATAAATAATCCCAAATATCTCAGATCTTTTGTTTTTAGAAGATTTTCTCCAGAGAGAGTGGCTGGAAATTATTCAGTTACCAGTACACAGTGTTTTTATGTTTGTACCTCCACTTGTGTTATATGATTTTGGTGGCAATGTAAAAATTATTTTTCATATGAACATTTTTACTGAATTATGCCATTGTTTGCAAAGTGAGATGTGTCAATTCAAAAATCTCATATTATTTTGAAATATTTGGAGAAAAAAAAGAAAGAAAGTATGTTCAACACATGGGAGAGGCCTCGCTGTTTCAGCTCTCACCACCCAAATCATTTTTGTGCAGTCCCTCAATATAACTTAAATAAATACACTTTCTTAATGTCCTACCTTGTTCTGCTGGGAGTCAGAGGTGTGAGTGATGGGGGTGAGTCCTTCACTGTCTGACGGGCTGCTGGAGTCACTGGAGGACACACTGACAGAGTCCATGCTTTCCCCCGAGCTGCCAGTAGGAGGCGATCGCGGCGTCTCTCTGACTGGAGAACTGGCTGCATTATTGTCTGTTCCAAGAAACAGGCTGGAAAGTGGAGGAAGTGAATTATTAGATAATAAAATAAATAGGTCACAGCAATGTAGAGCTTAAACAGAATATGACAGTGTGACATGTCCAATTTGAAATATCTGAGCCAAGCAGCAGTAATTTAGACTAAATTTCAGCCATTCAAACTGGAGCCTCCTCCATTAGGTTCTATTAACATCTATTTTCTTGATGTACTCACAGGCTCAGTCTCTTCACCATGCTTTTTCGCGGTTTGGGCGAAGTTGGGCTGCTGTCACCAAGACCTTCAATCTCACAGGACAAGGCATAGCTGCAAGAAAGAACATTAATAATAAACCATGAACATTAGGAACCATAAATTCTCAGTATGCAAGAAATAGAAAGTGAGAGTGACAGAAAGAGGGAGAAAATGAGAACCTCCAGACCAAAACAAGTACAATAGATCAGTAGGGAGTGAAGACCTGAAATAAGAACAGCAGGGAGAAGCGAAGAGAGAAGCTTCTAGTGTGTGATTGGTAACAATAGATCCAACAGACCATGATCACATGCACTAATTTGCTTGTTATCTAATGGATAATGGTGAAATCAAGAGAGAAGGTATTCTGTACCTTTCCTCCTCACTGAGCTGAGGTTGGTTCTTAAACCAGCGGAGGAAAGCCGGCTCTGGAGTCAGACAGTAGCTGTTGCAAGCTGACTGAAGCAGCTTGATCTGAGCTATTACCTCAAACTCCTGCAGAGACAGAGAGAAAGTCACCAGTGTTAGACATGTGGCGCGTGCCAGCCGAGCTCATTGCGTTAATAATTGTTGTGGTATAATCATAATATTGGAGGAGGCTATACTCACCCTGCGTCTCTTCTCAAAGTTGATCAGACCACCCTGCGGAAGACACAAAGAGCACGCTGTCAGACCCTGAACATCACATACCAGTGGCTGCTTAGACAAACAGCATTAGGTGCACCACTCCAAAAATGGACTGACAAAATTCCTCACACGCTCATGGAAACTTACGCCCCAGTTTCTGACAGCGGTTACACAGACACACTCTCAGATCTGCAGGGTTGTGTAAACTCGCAGACACATGCTCTCAAATATCGAAATGCACACAAGCGCAAACAGACACACACACACAATCAGCAGGTGTTTTTTTACCTCTACTAGATCAGGCAGGGCTGTATCCAGCATAGTTAGATCAGTAAGAAAAGTCCCCAAGTATGGAATAGTGCCTTGCATTGCTCCCTGTAAAGAAAGAGTTATTTGATTACTTTAACAACCAAGTAAATTCAGGGAGGTGCCACAATAAAGTCAGAGACTTATTTACACTGTGGTGCTCACAGATGGCAAGATCGGTTAGTAAAATACAACACAGGCTTAATGCAAGGCTAGTACATAGTGCATTGAGTAAACAAAAATTATAAAGCTCAGTTTTAGTTGTCTTTGAAGAAAGATTTGTCTGACACTGGTTGTCAAAGCTCTTAGTTAGCCAGTTGTTGTCTCACCATTTCCCTCTGCAGCTGTAGTCTCTTGTGGGTGCGTTTCTGGTGCTCCTTGGCACAACTCTCCAGACTGGCAAACTTTGAAGTGCCTTCCTGTAGAGCAAACAGAAAAATAGCTTCAGTCCTTGAGATCCTAGCAAGTGCATGAAAGAATCTTTCCAGATCAAGTCTCAGGGCTATGGAAAACATCTACGCACTTTAAAACTGGGGTTTTAACAGTCAGAACTCACCCTCATGAGTAGCTCTCTGCTGGTCAGGTAGTTGTTGTGATCTGAGAAAATGTCCGACAGTTCCTCAAAGGTCTGCATGCTGTCTCTGCGTCAAGCACAGATTCTTGTTAGGTTATGATATTGGCAATAGCAGCGAAAATAAAAACTGAAGACATCCTGTTGAGTTCTACCAAAAAACTGATTCTTCTATTGAAACCTGCTGAGAGTAACAGCATAGTTGAGGAATTGGAGGCTTACTTGTGCACACAGGCCCATGCTCTCTTCAGCCTGTACAGAGGATTGGACTGCAGTGCAGACACAATGGCTCGCAGAGATGAGAAGTTTTTGCGTATTCGACACTCCTGTTAAAACAAAATTAACACAGGTCAGCCACAACTTCACATTCATATATGATATATTAATTTGTGAGCATGTCTGTGTGTGTTTCTGCCCACCTGAGCAATGTCTATCCAACGTTGGATGACCCGTGCTCTGACGTGCGGCCTGATCTGTTTGTGTTTCAGCACCGTGCTGACCACACAGGCTGCCACGGCGTTGAATTGAGTAATGGTGGCACGGATGGTGGGGGCACTGTGTTTGTTGTGCTTCTTATCCCTCTGAGACCAGATGGAGCCCAGGCAGTGGTGGGGTACAACCTTTTTAAATAGTAGCTGGTGCAAGAGAACAGGCTGATGTTAGCATGGTGACAGGGGAAGAAGCATCACTGCGATGTAACCTGCCACCTACACAACGCACACTGCCAAACCTTCCCTGTGTCCATCTCATTTCCCTCCACTTACCGCGTCCATGTAGGTCAGCTGCTCGGCCACCAGGTCCGCGTCAAATGACAGGAAGTCCTCCTGGACCTCAATCTCCACTTCGTCCTCTTCCCCTAGGCAAAATGAACTGTTGCCATGGAAACCAACTGAAAGCAGGGAAATTGGATTGGTTTAAAATTTGATCATTTAGATGAAACTCACTGTATAAGAAAGTTTAAAAAGACAGTTTGTTGGCTACCATCAGTGTCGTCCATGCTGGCCTGACTCTGCAGCTGCTCCAGCAGACCCTCTGCCCGTCTAAGAGCCTCTGAACCGGGCAGGGCCTTGCGCAGGTAGTCCATCAGCCTGTGGAGACAGGGGTAGTCAGGAGGCTCCTGAAAGTCTTCGGGACACTGGTCCAGCCAGGCACGCAGGATGGAGGCCAATGCACTTTGGAGAAAGCAAGGAAACATTTGAATGTTCAGAGCAGTAAAACAGTAAAACGTTATCTTTAGAAGGTTGTTCACGAGGAACTGATAGAGACAGGACATATAAAAAAACGAATCTCACTTTCTGATGGCTCCTTTTGTTTCAGAGCCTTGGCATCTGTCTGTGCCTTGTTCATTTTCCCCCAAGCAGCCATACCTGCAGCAGAGAATAAGCATATTTAAAACCACTAGAATGGAAACAGTACATTAGTTTGGCTTTATGAAACACCTCACTCCTGCCTACCTGTCTAGCAGCAGCTGCAGTACAGTCTGTGTGCTGGTGAAGGCTCTGTAGGTGGACAGGAAGATGGAGGTGTAGGTGAGGTCGTTGTCTCCGAAGGCCGTCAGTAACGTCTCCACCAGACGCTCAAGTGTTCCAGCACGGATACTGCGGATTTTGCAGGTCTCCAGCTGGCTCACAGTGTGGCCAGGAGGCAGACGATCCCCCTCCGCCTAAACACACACACACACACACACATATTTTTACATGGTTAAACTGAGTTTTACAAAGACTGGTGCTTCCAAGGCCTGTCTCTCTCTCTTTTTTTTTTTAGCTTTGGATACATGTAGTTACATATTCATTCTTATGATGTTGTTCGACATCTGGATGCATTTGGGCACTGAGAATGGGTCTGCTCCAAACTGTTAAATAACAGTGGTGAGACAATTCAATAGAAGACGAAAAAAGATGGAGGAAGGGAGGAAATGGTGAGGACAATCATGACCTATATTTAATTCCGATTTCTCCAGATGTGTCCGACAATTGTGTCTACAGGGAAATACGGTGTGGTGGTTAAAAAAGAGAGAGAGAGAGAGAGAGAGAGAGAGAGAGAGAGAGAGAGAGAGAAGAAGAGGTGGCACAGACAGGCTGAGAGAGAGAGAGAGAGAGAGAGAGACCTCTGTGAAGTTAGCACGCTACAACAGGAAACACTCGAATCTGCTTTTAATCAGAGTGGGCCCCTCCTCCACCGTCCCTCCAGACAGAGAGGACGACAGCAGCAGGGCCAAGTTCTCCCAGCACTCTGCTCTGATAGAAGCTCAGCACACACAAGAAAGAAGAGCATTTATCTCTGCAAGGTGACTCACTGTACAGTCACGCACACGTAAAATTTAACAAAACATTCAAATTTACAAGGAGCAGGCCCACGATGCCACTGGTTGAATTTGTAGTTACACTTTATAATGTACTGATATCTTACTATGGATTGCCCTCTCTGGTACTCAACAGACAGTGCTGCTGTATATAGTACACACACTGTTTTAATTAGCTCTAATACAGTTGGCAGCTCGCGTTGTCGTCAATACATTGATACAGTCTTAAAGCCTTTGAGCTGTTATCTAGTTCTTCTTTCGTGTGCTGACCTCCATCTGCCTTGTCAAGCACAAAGAGGAAGACAAGCTAACGACACAAGATCCTTATTTATAAATTTTTTCTTCAACACTGTTTTCTCAAACTGAGCCTAAGGACCCTAATTGGGCCTTGGTTCTGCTGTATAATAATATACAGTATAACAGGTTATTATGCTGATATAAACAGCACAGTGGAGGAAACAGTAATGCTTTATATGCACTGAAAAAAAAACGCTCAACTCAAAGAAAAGCCTTTAATACCCCCCCCCCCTTTTTTTTTTTGTCATACCAGCGTTTCATAAAACACTGCTGTACAAAGGAACGAGCAGTTTTGTTGGCAGCCGGGAAAGTCAGGAAATCACATGCTCTGGCTAAACAGTCCAGCCCTGGTGAAACTGTTGATTTTCAGCAGGCAACTAAAAGGTGTTGTCTAAACTAGGAGATTTATAGCTCAAACGTTAAAACAATAACATCCCCGGTGGAGCACAATGCTGTGAGAGATGGTCCACGATTGGAAGATACGGTTGGTTTCACACAATAGAGATCAGGTTTTTTTCCGTTTTTTAAGCTCTGCAGGATGGACACAACTTACTGGGTTGCTTTTATTAACCATCCTCACGTGATGAGTCTGTTCCACTTTGGAAAAAAGTCTGGAGTTTGCATTTTTCACTGCAACAGGTTGGGAAAGTGGAAAAGGGTTTTGATGTGTATAATCTGCCTCGCTGAGGGTTTGGAGCTCGACTTGTGTGCCCCTGAAAACCAGTTCCATCAGCTGTGTTTCTGTCAGGCGGGCCTACTCACCCCCAGCCATCTTGCTCCCTTGTTGGCTGCCTGCTGAATCTGAACCCTCTTTAGTGTCACATTGTAGATGGCTCCTTCCTCGACTTCCTCCCCCCAGTCCTGCACCGAGCTCTGCAAAGTGAGAGGGAGAGTGTTAGGAGTTTCCACAAGAGAGGAGAATTGTTTTTAGGATTAAAAAAGAAAAGAGGCAACTATTTCCTGTAAATAACTGCAAGCTGCAGAGCTAACTTCCACAACAACAAGTGTCATTTTTATAGTTTAACAAAGTTGGAATTTCCCCTTTTGGAAAGCAGATGGCAGAACGAGAAAAACAAAGAAACACAACCACAGCACTCAAACAAACTAGGAAGAGAAGGGCTGAGGTGCAGTAAAACATCAAGCGAGACCAGCTCCCCAACCCCCACCGGCACTGCAGCCTGCCAGGCCTCCCTCCCTCCCTCCCTGCCTCCCCGCCTTTACTCCCTCTTTTACTCCCTATCCATCTCTTTCACCGCGTCTCTCAAGCTGAAGTCAGAACTGGGCTGCCTTCCTGGAGCTCAGAAAAGCTTGAGATAAGAGCCAGAATGGATGCTGCCTCTCAAACAAACCCCTACTTAGTAAAATTTGCATCACTTTTTCTCTCTGTTGATTTGCCTTTGTGTGTTTGTCTGCATAATTATACAAGCCAAGAGAGCTTGATTACAAATCTGTGTCTCGAGAGCTCAACCACACTTAAATCAACTTGTAAGACTGAGTGGATTTGTGCTCATCTTGCAGGCATGGGCCCATATGTACTATGTCTGTCTCTGGTTGTAAATCACTGACAAACAGTAGAGTGCGTAAACAAAACACAGGGAGCACAGTGGAATTAAAATACAAAACTCGAGCTCAGAGAGAGGGAGAGCAAACAGGGGCCGAGTTCTGCTGAGACATCAGCATACGGAGACAAAAACAGAGGCAGGGAGACAGCGAAGGAGAAGACCTGGCCAAATATAAACACCACGCATGCAGTATTATGGCCAAGTCCTCACACACACACACACACACACACACACACACACACATGCAGGCGGCAGCAGCCAAGACAACTCTCACTTGTCCCCACTTTCATTTACACAACTCAATGGCAAAGTCCAAACTATTCCCCAAACAGAAGGGATGCCAGAAAAGAGGTCAAGGGTCAAAGTCGCCGTTAACAGGCTCAATGGCTGATCCAGGAGGCCAATGGCACTCAGCCATGACTGAACCGTGTTTGGGTTTGAACAGAAACATGTGATGCAGCAATGAAAAGAAAGCCCTCAAACTGAAACTGCAAAGAAAGAAAGGGAGAGGAGGAGTAAAAAAAAAAAGGAAAAAAAAGGCTTTGACAGACCAGCAACCACGTCAAACCCTGCATTTGTCTGAAACACCTCTACCTGCCCGTCCCATACACCCTGTTCAGCATCCTGTCTTACGGTCAGCAACATGTCTCTTGGTCTCTCGCTTTTTAGCTGCTGCTGGCCGCTGGCGCAGAGACAGATAAATACATCAGTGCATGAGTCATGCAGTCCACACACTCCCAAAACAATAGCAGGAGGTCTCTGTGCTGGCCGGCCCAGGCTGCTGAGTTCACAGTCTGCACACACAGCCTGCTTTTTGTCAGCCGGAGAGCTGTAGATGTTTTTCAGAGCAAGGTTTAAAAAAAAAAAAAAAAAAAAGAAAAAGAAAAGCTTCGCTCACGTTGTTCACCATGTCCAAGGCTCATTGTGAGACAAAGTTCCATGAGCTTGCATGAAAGTGGAAACCAGTTACAGTGATATTTCCATTCACTACAGATGGGACAAGACAATGTGTCTAACATGGGCCTGTCAGGAACCTGGCTGAGAGGTTAGGGATGAGTCTACACAGAAGACCAGCATAACAAATGAGGCTGTGTGAGGTGTAAACAGATGAGGAGTTGTTTACTCTCCACTCTCTTCCCATGAAGATGCTTCACCAAGTGCACAGGGAGGACGCACAGAGGCAAACAGCCCCCCCACCCCCCACCCCCAAAACACACAGCTCAAATAGTGCTAATCTGCCTATCATCCCATCAGATGCGTGTGGAACAATACTCCCAAAATAACAACAACAGTGGTGTTGAGTCTTTGGCGCTGGCCTGGACCTGGCTGGGTCCCGTGGAGAGACACTGATGGCCCCGGGGGCCTCGCCAATTGTTCCCTCTCTGTTTAACTACGAGCCCCGAGACATAAGTTTACATATCCATCATCAGGGAGGGAAACCGAGTTCATATAGTGGTGGATTGGGAAGAACAACCCCCCACCCCCCGTTTCAAATGTTGACAAACTTTGCGCGACACCATTACGCACCAGCAATGTGGGTTAACCTGGATTTAAATCCTGGTGAAAACAATTAAAACTCAATGTTCCCCCGCTTTCCTCCTCCTCCATCTCTCCCCATTTATCCGCTACTTTCCCAAGCCTACACCCCCCCTCCCTTTCTCTCCCCCCAATTCCCTCTTTAACCTCTCCCCCTCTCTGCAAAACCACAAACTCAACAACAGCGCACACAGGATGGAAACGGTTTTGTTGTTGTTTCTGTTTTTGTTTTGTTTTGTTTTTACCATTTTAGTTTTCCAGGCGAACTTCATGGTGAGCTTTTCTTTCATGATCCGGGGACAGCATCAGAGCTCGGAAATAATCCGACAATGAAAGAAGAAGATGTGGAAAAATCCCAGCTCCTCGCTGTAAAATGAAATTTGTTCCCCTTCACCACACACACACACACAACCACACACACGCTCACACTTCAGTCCGCTGCTCTTCAAACTCCAAATCCTCCTCTCTGTCTGTCAATAGGCTCTCAGCTCTTCTACTGAATAACCAGACTCCTCCTACTCGCCCTCACAACAGTCCCGGTCAGGCTCCTCCTCCTCCTCCTCCTCTTCCTCCTCCTCTCTTTTTGTCCGGTTTCCATTAGACTTACAACAACGTACGTGCACTGACGCAGAGTTGTGATTTCTCTTAGCGCAATTCACCGGAGTCATAAATCCTCCTTCCTGTGAAATTCATAGAGCCGATGTCTGTTTTTACTTATCTGTTTAAGGAGATTAGATCATACAATTAAATCATTCTAAAGTTTAAAAAAAAATGTGTAATTAATAAAACAAAAGTTTTTTTAAATGCAAATAAAACCATGTGAGAACTCAAAACCTGAAAACCTAAAAATAGACTAAATATCTTCCTCAGCATTTCCTCATACACTGCACTACTAACAACACAACCAAATACACAAATGCACTGATGACTCAGAAAACATAATAATACTAACCTTAACCTTATCACAACACAATACACAAGAATACAAGCGCCCTGCAAATACTCAGCACAGAGGAAGTGTTTCCAGGGGACATAAAAAAGTGACGAACCTGGCTTGTTCAATGCTTTGTAACTTTTGAAGTTAAAAACCCAGCTAACAATTTTCAGATTCAGGAACGTTTGCTGAAGGACACGTTCACTGGATCCAGTAGCAAACATTCATTCATTTTAGGGAAAATATGTTCTCCACCGGCGTTCTCTCAATGTTTCACATATATGTGACCAAAAATGAACATTCCCAGAACATAGATGGACACACAAGGCCACGTTCATGAGACAGGGATCTGCACCACTGAGTGGAGGAGAACTGGTGTGGGTGCAGTTGTCCAAGTCACCGAACAGCCACGTTCAGTTTCCCGACTGGGACGATCTTCAATTCTCAGGGAAGTGTGTCACATATTATATATTAAAACACGATAATTTCCTTTTCTCAGTTCTATCATAGAATTGCTTAAGGAAATCGTAACCCTCTGAGAACCACAGTCCCAGAGAGGTTCTGTAAAGGTAACTCTCACTAGAAGAGTTATTGGTCGCTGTAACTGTCCATATTGACTGTGAAGAAACTCAAGACTCATATTTGACAGATATCAGACAAAGTCTACTGTCCCCAATCTGGCATGATATAATCTATGGGTCATAAATCAGAGGCTTTAACCATCTGACTTAAATCAAATCAGAACCTTAGAGTGTTTTTCATGCACAGACCTCTCAGTCCCTGTGTGGGACAATACAAGGAAGGCTGTAGATGCCGTCACCAGCACTGTCCATTGTCTGTGACAAGAGAGGAGAATAGCCCTGTGTGTGTCAGAACGGGCAACAATGTTCCACTGTGAATGTGCCTGCACACGTACTCAAACGTCCCACTTGTGTGAATAAAGGGGAAGATATGAATCAAGCGGCCACTTTGTGTGGGGTCTTTTTCTGTAGAGTTGTATCGTAAATATATATCAACTGTGAGCATGCAGTGGTTCATTCATTTACAAGTCCAGTTATTGTGGTGAGCAAAGGCCAAACTACTCATCCAGAATCATGAGGAAGGGACAGTAAGAACCATATGATACTTATTGTGGGGTGGATCAGTGGGAGAGATGCTAGACCTGCTGTGGGGCCTTTCTGTGCATGCATGAGTGTACGTGATTTCTCTACCCACTCTTCTTGCTCCCATAACACCAACACGTAGCCCCCAACGTCACACACAGCGTCAATGATACGGGCAGCAGGGTGCATCCCTCCCCCCTCACACAAACACTCACACACACACAAGTCAAGGTGCCCACTTCAGGGCACACTATTGTGGAGTGCACGAAGAGGCCAGGGAAGACTTTCCTCCATCAGTGTGTGTTAATTCTCAGTTTTTCCTTTTGCTGACCGTTCATCATGCTGTGTGTATCTGGCCAGGCTCCAGTTCCCAGGCCGAGCTGCCCCGGTGTCCACCAGTGGCCCCCGGAGCTCTGAGAAGCCCAGAGGGGCAGTGGGAAGGTTGTGGCCCCACGCGACCTCCAGCTCTGCCCCGGGGGAATTGGAGTGTTGGTCTCACAGTGGGACCGATGTCATATCTCAGGGCAAACAAGACGTCTGACGAATGTGACAGCTGCTGCTCTGTGAGACGGACGAGCAATACGCACAACTTTCAACTTGACATCAAAACGTGAAATTTATTCTGTCTGGTCCTGGTCCATAACAGTAATATCAGTAACATATCATAAGGGGCTCTGCAACTTAAGGTTCAACACAAGAATAGGAGGCCAGATTTCAGCAAATGTCACAGCTGTTTTTAGGTATTTTGTTCCAAGGCTTGACTCAGTTTTAAGTCCTTCAGGCCAAAACCAAGTTAAAAGAATAGCTTGACATTTTAAAAAATTAACCTGTGTGTGTGAGTTTGGAAGATTGATACAACTCTCGTGACTACTACAGAAAATATGAAGCTACAGCCAGAGGCCAGTTTAGGAGACACTGGAAACATGTAGCGTGCCTCTGCCATACATAAAGGGAAGTAAAGTGTGACATGATGTTGTTGTCATTGTTGGCAAACCAATGATGACAAGATTTGAATTTATTTGGTTACTGCTCCTGCTAAAGAACTATACCACATTAAACCACCAATAAACCAAATTTATACCCTTCTAATGGCAATAAGCTTATTTAAAATGATCTTTTAAAGTAAAAGGCTTATAATGAATTATTCAGCGTGTCCGTGTAAGTCTTGACTGGCACTATCTTGTTTAGTGTTTACTGCTCTTGGATTTTACAAGATCAAAACTTGAGACTTGATCATTTTCTTCTTTCAAGTCTCTGTAAAAGTAAAAGTTGTAATACCAAAATGTAAAAATACTCCATTACAAGCCTTACAAGTACAGTGTTATTAGAAAAAGGTGCTTTATGTGTAAAAAACAAATATCCATTATCCAAAATGAATCCAGCCTGATTGATATGTTATTATACATCATAATAACTGCTGACGTATTTGAATATAAGAAGCATTTTAATGCTGAAGGTGGTCCAAGTGGAACTAATTGTAGCTACTTTATATACTGTTTGATGATTTAGCGCAATTAGGCATCACTTTTCATAAAGCTTATATATTTCCTGCCATATGGCTCTCTGGAGTAATCAACATGTAGAAGTGTAAAGCAAATGTAACTTAACATCCATCCATCCATCCATCCATCCATCCATCCATCCATCCATCCATTATCTATCCTTAGCTTATCTATAAGTGTTACGGGGGGGAGGGCTGGAGCCAATCCCAGCTGACATTGGGCAAGGGCGGGGTAACACCCTAGACAGGTCGCCAGTCTATCACAGGGCTGATATATAGAGACGTACAGAGACATACAACCACTCACACTCACATTCATGTCTACGGGCAATTTAGAGTCACAGATTAACCTAAACATGTCTTTGGACTGTGGGAGGAAGCTGAAGAACCAGGAGGGAACCCACTCAAGCACAGGGAGAACATGCAAACTCCTCACACAAGGGCCCCAGAGCCGGGGTTTGAACCTTCTTGCTGTGAGGCAACAGTGCTCTTAATTAAACAAAAAGACAATATTTTCTTCTGATATGTTGCAGAGTAGGAAATAGTATAAAATGGAAAGACTGACATTATGACAAAAGTGTTTAGATGAGGCATCCTCGTGTCTCTCTGTTTGAACGATATCAAATAATAAATAACGCATGATATTCCTGCACTTTAATACCAGCTGATCCTCATTCCAAGTTTTCCTTCCTCTTGGAAGACCAATGACGCAATCACACTTGGGAAAGCCCTCGATGAGGACAAGGCAGTTTTTTTTATTATTTTTTTTTTTTTGGTTTTTAACAGGTTCTTGCCATTAATGGATTTCCTAGGCAGGCTCTTTTCTCTGTTCCACAGAATCCGAACAGGGAGCTGTAGAGCACAGACAGAAACAGGACAAAAACAGGAGGAGCACTGCTCACTCTGTTATTGCACCAGTGTGGGGAAAAACGCACATTCCAGGAAATCTCCCACTTCCTGCCAGCCTCCTGACTCCAGCAAGGCTGCTGTCCCTGTACCTGACTGGTCGGGGAGAGGAGAAGAGAAGAAAGGAGGGGAGAGGAGAGGTGAGGAGAACCAGACACTGTGGATCACAAAAGTAAAACCACATACACACAGGCAACAAATGACAGGTCGTGGGTCATATGTTTAATGTCTCAGTGTTTATACCCGAGATAAGAAGGTCATGTAGCCAAGAGAGTGTGGGACAGCGTGATGAGACAGAGGGAGTTGGGTGAGAGTTCACAGCACAGTCAGATTGTGAGAGGATCCATACTGGCTGAAAGACAAGCCTGATGCAACAGGGCCATCTTGTACTGGCTTCCAGAGAAAGAGTGATTTCATATTTGAGACCAGGCAGAGACTTTTTGCTTTTCCTCCCTGCTGGACACACTTAAACAGATGAGAGGAGACTCATCATCATCATCAGGGGAGGAGGAGGAGTATCAGCTATGACTTCAGCCAAATTCTCCAGTCATTGAGTAAAAGAGGGCAGAAGATGGTCTTTCCTGCTGCCATATCTGGAGCAAATGTGCCAGGAAATCCATACTCTGTTCCTGTTTAGACATTTCTCTTTTGTTTTTTAGATGTTTTGAAGTCATATCTCTGTGTGTACATGTGGTTAAATACACTTGTGTTTCACTGGATGTTTGTCTGTGGTTGCTGGGTTTATGTTTCCAAAGCATACTGCCCAGTAGAGGGCAGAGTACATAAACCACTGGGTTTAACCAGAGTCAGCAGAGGCTTTAGCCAGACCAGGCCAGAGCAACAAAGCCCAAGAGGGTTGGATTTATGGTGCAGGGTCAGGGGAGATCTGCTATCACTCAATAAACCAAAGCATGAGATGATCAAAGCAGCTTAAATAGGTCATTTAAGAGCAGTGAAGCAGCAGCCATGCACTCAGGAAAGGAGTTGATCTAGTGGTAACAGCAATGAAAATAGAGATGTGCAGGGATATGTTAGGTCATCTCTCATAACACACACACACACACACACACACACACACACACACACACACACACAGCTGCATTTCTCTTGGTCTCTGTGTTTTCTTCGGTCAGCTGAGCCCTTTGTTTAAACAGCCACATTAAAGGCCCGTCTGCCTTTCTCCCTCTGCTCTTATGTCATGTCTCTCCTCCTCCTCAGATCTATTGTCCTGGTTGTTGTTGAGCTCTCTCTCTCCTTCTCTTTCTCTCTCTGTGTGGATGGGTGACATCATTAGTTTCCAGTAAAGTGCTGCAGAGAGACACCCCCCCCCCCCCATCTTCCTACACACTTCACATCAAGACAAAACCCAATACATATCTTAAAGAAGAGTGTTGTTCAGTTCAGGTGTTTTAGGTGTTGTTAACATCAAATTTATCAAATGACGTTTACGAAACAGTGAAAAAAACAATTCATGTCGGTTTGTTCAAAAACAGCCTCCCTCCTCCTCTTGCACTATAATCCACTCGAAGGTGTTTTCAGGTTTCTGAATTCAGAGGAGTTACGATAAATGAGACAAGTCCCAGCATACACACACGCACTCACACAACCTTTCATGGGGCCCCAGCTCTAACCCCCTCTAGATCTAAGCCCCACTAAGCCTTGAATGAATCAGTCTGGACTGGCTCGGTTGTCTGTCTGACCCCCCCTGCTAATGAGAGCTGGACCATCTGTTGCCTAACAGATACATGCTACTCTATGGTGTCACATACACAACAAAAACAACACACACCACCAACCAAAGCTGGTTACACACTGGTGACGATGCTGCCTCAACAAAATCTGAAGTCTCACCTGGAAAAGCAGGCAGTCGATTTATCACATGAGTGTGTGTACAAAGTAACTAATTCCACTGTTTCCTGAGAAGTTACTTCTCATGAAATGGTTTGACTGCACTGTAAAGCACCATCATCCCTTCATGCTTATTTTCATTCTGGGTGATATGTTGAGCCCGTCTGCACTTCTGTCAGGGTTAAAGTGATGTGTGGAGCATGAGCATTGTAGGAAATGAAAGTGTGTGAGTGATGCACACAGTGACACACGTCAGAGCCACTACAAAAAAAAAAGAGGCAGTAGCTCAAAAACAAGCATTAATAGCACGGTTGTTACCATGACACCAACCAAAACATAAACGCTTATTTACTAAAATATGGACACATGTACTGTTTACACACACACACATACACATATGCTGTGTCAAGTTCTTATATGTGTAAAATATCCTGCTGTTTAATTTGAGCAAATCCAGAATATTTTTCCTGTTTCTTATCAGCAGAGTTTTTACATTTCTACAGACAGTGATTTGGGGACTTGAAGACCATGTGAGTGCTGACATATATTAATAACTGGACACCAGCAGCGCCCAGGTTTACACACTTATACTAACAAACAAACACACACACACACACACACACACACACACACACACACACACACACACACACACANACACACACACACACACACACACACACACACACACACACACACACACAGTCACAGTCACGGCCACAAAGCTGCCAAACATCTAAATCAAAACCAATCTAAATCAAAGATCTACTGCTGCACATATTGCCTTCTGCCTCCTCTGATTCTACACACGCACACACACACACAAACCACCACAAAGTACACACCCATCTCCATATGGTGTGATGTGTTTCTGCCCCAGCGAGCTGCTCCCGAGGTCTTGTTGCTCTGGGACTGACGCTCTGGTGACAGGGACAATGTGCACATTATTGACTTTTCACACCAGTCCCATTACATGACCTAATTAGGCCCAAGATCACAATATGAACTTCTGCAGAGCTGCAGGCTACTAGACAATGTGACCCGCTGGGGATCACCCAAGTGTGTAAACAGCATCTCGAGTGGTTGACTTCAATAGGAAAAGACCTGGATTTTGAAGAAAGGAGAAGTCTGGTAGTTTGTAAATTGTGCAATTTGAGACAAAAGTATGGATAAAAATGACAGGAACTGAATATATTACTGTCTATCCTTATCTTTCCTGTATTGTCAGGGCTTACTGGGTTATTCAACCCATTCCTGTCAATTTCTTCTTAATTGTACTTTCCAGATGCGGTTGTAAAATGTCTCACTTGTCAGCAATGTATATTAACCCTCAGTTTCGTTTAAAGCCAAACAAAACAAGTCAAAAGCTACAGAACTCGTCTTGGCCGGATAAATGACTCACAAACTGTTGAAATCGTTGTCAAGTCATCAAAACACATGACAAGCAAGAAGTTAAAAAAAAAAACTTTAGGAATGGAAACACTCAAACGTCACAGATCATCAGCCTGAAACGTGCACTTCTCTGTTCAAAAAGACAAGAAAGAGGAAGGAAGAGTGCAAACTCAGCTATCTCACTTTTTTCAATGGAAAACACGCCATCATCGAAAATCTGAGTCCCTGTTTTCGCTACAGACAGTCGCTTCTGCATTTCCAGAAAATTAGGTTATTGAACTGCCCTTCTGGTTATTGTAACCCAGCGGGGAGCGGGGGAGCGGTTAATATTACACCCCCACTGGAGTTTTAATTGATCGGCCTGCAGCTTAATTATGTTGCTCTATCACTGACAGGGAGAGTTAAGGGTATCAAAGCACACTGCTGACTTGATAATGCAGTTACAGCTGTAAAATGCACTGTGATAACCTGCTGATATATGTGTGTCAAGTCTCACTTCTGTGCAACTGGGTTCAAGTCCAGTCGTGTCCTTTGTCATTATTTTTTCTGACACATCCTCCAAAGCCCAAATAACGTGTTTATTTTGAATACTTAAGTTCATTCTTTGTGGAGCGTGAAGAATTCAGTGTCTGTTCGCGTCATCTTCATGTCAGTCACCCTGTTCATGAGGGAGGCTCATTGTCCTCAGTGGACTGTTGATAATGGCAGACACCTCAGCACTCCTCCCTCCTCTCTGACATGAACTGTGGACTTGACAGCTGTCTATAACTGCACAGCAGGGTCATTACACAGAGGTAATGAGTCCAAGAAATGCCTTTATGGCTGGCAAGGTTTCATAAGGTCATGCTGACAGACAAAAAGTTAGTGGAATAGGAACACATGAAAGCTGTAAAGGCAAAGTCTCCGTCCTCTGAGCCACCCAGGGCAGCTGATGGACTTTGAAAATAAGACATGGAGCATTTGTGCAATCGTTGCCCTTTATCAGAAGAATGGCACAGTTTGTGTGAGTACTTTATGAAAAAGGGGATGGTTTGTGAAGTGGCTGCATATAGCAGAGCTCAGGTAGTTTGTGTATGATAAATAAAGAAAGTTTAATGGCTGCCACTGATGGTGTTCTTGTATAACTTTATGGAAGGTATTTACCCGTTTTTACAATCACCCTTACTGCCCTCAGCACCCCATCTGTAAGGGCAATCGCCACTCAATATTGTAAACAGTCACATGGACTGAACTTCTGGCACGCAGAGTTGATGCCTGCATGATAAACCTTGCAGCATGCAGAGAGCACGAGAGTCTGTGAGCTAACCTCCAGTCTTCTTACCCACTCAAAACAATTGGCGGAAACAGCTCTGTGAGACGGGAGATGGGGCCCGTCAGCCAGGATGTCAGATAGGCAACGAGGAGGATGATCTCCCAACACCCATCATACACAGAGTCACCACTGTGTGTGCGACAGTCACGTGACAGAAACTTAAGTTAACCACTCAGCAAGAGGATTAGATCATTATTGTATTAAATATAACGGGATCTTGAGTTAACCACGATTAGAAATGTTCCTTTCGCTGATTCAGTTGTTTTCAGGCCTCAGTTATCGCCCTGCGTCATTTCTAAACACCAAAAATATTTTCACTTTGCCCCCAATACCACAAGTGAGCACATGAAAACAATTAGCCACAACTAATCTGAAATAAGATGTTGCTGCAGGTTGTTTCTTGGTAATCACTCTGTGACGGGAAATCTGCAACCTACCGGACGGATTAAAAGGAGGCAAATAAAGAAAAACATGTGGGCACTTGACCTGCAGTGTAATGTAAAGAAACATTTCTGTCATGCTTTGAAATAAAGTGAGTAATGTCTTCACTGTGAACTCTGACCAGTCAGTAACACACACACACATAATAGCGGTAGTTACAGTGAATGAATTACTGCCTTTCACAAGAGGTCAGCTGTCCTCTTGTCTGTGCCACCAAAGGTTACTGTCTCATTTGCAATATTGCATTATGAGCTGTCGACTTATTGCATAAAATTTCACTGAGTAGGGGTCAAACAGAGGAACTGAAAAAATGAGACAATCACTTGTCAAGTGGCAAACCTCTCAGAGATCAGTGATTGCATGAGTTTTTGGATGGATTTCACTGGTTGTGTGTTTTCATTTGGTTTCAAATTGACCCTCATTTTCTGTAAATTGTAAGGTTGATATACGGGAAACATCCAAACCTGCTAGATGACGTTGCTCAGACATAAGTATCCATCAACATCCCTTTTCCACATGTTTCTTCTTCTGTCACTCTCCTCTACTTTCTCACAGTCACCACAGTCATCCAACAAACAGACCTTGGAGGAGTCACAAACACTGACCTTATCTGTAATTGTCTTTTTCTTTTGTTTGTTTTACTATCCCAATTTTCCAAACACATCCCATTTCGCTTCCTATTCCCATCCTTGAATCAAATATCGCTGCGGCACCTCACTTACTCTCCAAACAACAGGAAGGCCGATCATGCAAAGGCCAACCTCAGCCAGATTGTTTAACAAGGGACTGGGACTACCTGTGCTTCCCAGGAATAAAAACAGCCTCTGACACAAAACAGACATTATTATTCTGCTGTGCTGTGTGTAGTGTACTGACCCAGTGGTGTGGGCTGCTCTCCGGGTAGCGAGGCTGGTACCTCTGCAGGGCAACCCCTCCTTCCCCCTCCAGAAGCAAGGTGCAGTCCAGGTCGGCACAGTGGTGGTGGGGACTCGCAGGCCAAGGCATGAGAGTGGCCAGAGGGTAGTGGGAGACCATGTTGACCACCTGGATCAGCGGCAGGGATGACAGGAATAGCAGGCCATACTCCAGTTTGGACAGCAGGGTGGAAATTTGTAGAAATCTGGAGGAAGGTGGTTTTCAGCTTTAGGTCTCTCCTCAGGATGAACTGGGCTCCCTCAAGTCAGATGTTTAGGTCACCTCCTCCTCTCTTCTCAGTCTGCTTCTTAACCGTCTTCTCTTCAACTCAGAGGTGAGACTGATGATGAATCTCCTCTCAGTTTGTCCACCTTCCTGTTTCTCTCCTTACACTGAACCTCCCCTCTTCACACACACACACACACACACACACGAACACACACACACACACACACACACACCACATACAGTTTCAATCTTTCCCTCTTCTGTTTTTTTTTCCTCCCTCTCAGCACGCGTGGTCCTCAGCCTGCCAACAGCTCTCAGCCACATGAGTGATTAAAGTCTATTGTCTCTCTCTTTCTCTTTACCCCCTCCTTCTCTCCCTCACTCCCTACATTCATCACAGCCAGAGGGGGAGGGGTTATACCTTGGTGGACCCACCCCCTTTTAAGAAGGAAAGGAGAGTTTGACTGTGGAAGAATGTGAAGAAAAAGGAAAGAAAGACAGGAAAGCTGAGATGGAAGAGGGGATGTTATAGATGTATTTATAAGGATTATTAACAATGTGTGTGTGTGAGATCTGCTGAATCCCTGACTGCACCCATAAGGTTTCAGACAGAGACAAAGGTTACAGACACAATTCTCATTGTTTTGAGACATTTGTGACAATTTGTCCATTTTATTTCAATCCTTTGTGGTTTTGTTCCCCTGAAGTGTGTTGAGGGAGGCATGTGTTTGTACATCTTAATACATCAGATAAACTGATCTGGTTCAGGTGTCAGGTGCAAAGATCAAACCATTATAAATGTGTAACAATTATGTAGAGCATGTATGTGTGTGTGTGTGTGTGAGTGTGTGTGTGATAGAGAGAGAAAAAGAAAGAGAGAGATCAAGTTATCAAGTCAAGGTTAGGAATAAGAGTTAGTCATGTGTAAAACACTGCCACTGCTGTGAAGAGGATTATCTGGGACCAGGCAGTGCTCTGACACACTCTCTCTCTCTCACACACACAAACACATACACACACACACACACACACACACACCTCACAGAAACACACACACACAAACGCACATACACACGCTATTGAAATGGATTCAGCAGTTAATATTGTACAAAGTGTGAGGAAAGTTGTTTCCTACAGTTAGAAGCTGAAGTATAAAGTCGGACTTCGCATCCTGTTTTCTCAGGTGAATAAACAGCCATTAGAAAAGCAATGATGCCAGACAAGCATCCGGTGAAGTTGCTCTGTAGCAGAGGGATGTGGATCAACACACACACACATGCAAACACACAAGAGGAGTTTTCTCTCAGTCCCTGACAGCTCAGTACTAGAGAGAAAACACTGCTGTGGTATCAAATGGAAAACCTTAACTAAAAACAAGTATTCCCAGCACAATGAACTTTGCCCCTGTGACTGCTAAATTACCATGTTATATAATTATATTGTTACTTTAGATGCATCAGTATAAAAGCATAGGTGGATCTGGGTTTTAACTGCTTTATATACAGTTATTTATGGTGGTTTAGTGGACAAGGAGCCCCAAGTAGACACTGCTTTCTGAAGGCTTTTGTATTGTATTTTATGACTTTATCAAACTCTTTAATATAGAATCTGAATTTGAGATTGTATCTAGTAACTACAGCTGTCAGATAAATGGAAAACCAACACTTGTGGTATGTTGTGACTCAGACCTTCACTGTGACTCAGTGTGACAAAATTCCTTCAAATGCTGGACACACAAAAACGTAATGAGGCTCCACCTAAATGATGTTTATATTTAGCACTGACTCATAGCTGGACATCACGGATAAAAAAACAAAAAAATACCAGACATTAAAATGCCTGTCTAATCAGACCAGATAAATCAAGCGCTTGTCTGAAGTGTCTGAAGAGGAAATCATTTGACCATAACGCTCAGTGACTTTGAGAGGCTGTGACTGTTCCGAATGAATGAGAGCGTGATAGTCGGGAAGAGTGAGTAAACACGCTTCCTTGTCTCTGTGTTCTGGATGGACTTCCAATGAACCAGCCTCTGCTCTCTGCCTTCCTCTCCCTCTTCCTCCTCCACTTCCTCCTGTTCCTGTTGCTTAGTACTGAAATCACTTCCAGCTCAGCTCTGATGTGTTGGCAAAGGAGTTTTCACAGTGATAAAGACGAGGGATCTGCACTGAGTTTTCAAAATTCTTTACTCCTTACATTTGTTTTTTTTTTTTTTTTAATCTCCCATCAGCTCCATATATTTTACCCCTCAGGAGAACCTGTTCTCCTTGTTCCTAACTTTTCTTGCTTTTCTCCTCTGCCTCCATCTGAGGCTGCTGACACAGTCGCACTGTGGCCAGCACAAGTTTACACAGCTGGGAAGGCAAAGCTCTCTAAAACTCTGACAACACACATACGCACACTATACACACTCATGATCCCCTCAGCCTGGGTCAGTACAAACAAAATCTTTCTCCCTCACACAATCCCAAACACTGGCGCACAAGAGGAGACATCTCTGTTGAACACAATAGAAAATCATGTACAACAGGAGCAGAAATCTGAAGTAAATCAAATCTGGTACATAAGAGAAAAACACTCTGGTAGAAAACAAATTCAGTCTCAAACTTGATTCAATTTTCAAAAGCATAACCAGTTAAAGCAGCATTTTAATGTCATAACTGGTTGATGAATTAATAATTGATATATTGTTGGTTTATGTAAAAAGAAACTGGCAACTACGGCATAATATATGGTGTATAATATGGTGAAGTAGAGGCATGGAGATGGAAATACTCGAGTGAAAGTAAGCGTATGTTAAAATCCTATTTAAGTACAATAAATGTACTCAATTGCTTTCTACCACTGGAAACATATAACAATAACTAGAACATGACTGGTTAAAGGCATTAAAATGTCAGATTAAACATTCACAACTCCACACTGCTCTCTGCTGGTTAACATAGGAGCCAAACACACCACAAACTCAAACTCAAAGTCAAATCAATCTTTCTTGAAACATCACTTTCTGTTTCCCCTGCCTCATGTTTTATCCTCGTCATGGATTATTACAGAGGATTACCACGGGTATAAACACAAATCATATCAGATTAGCAGACTGTTCAGATTAAGATTATTTTTCTCTCTTTCCATCAGATGAGGATTGTTGCTGCAGTGCTAGCCTTTTCTGTCTCACACACACACACACACACACACACACACACACACACACACACACACACACACACACACACAGACATACACACACACTCTTGCTTGCTGACACTGAACAGTTACTCATTATCAGAGTGAGGAAGAGAACGGAGGGAGACAACAGACACTTTCTCCGGATCATTGACGGAGAGAAGAAAGAAAAACAAAAGGAGACGGGGAGGTAGAGACACTGAGTGTTTCAAGAACAATAATATCTTTTTCCATTTTCCTCTGTTTTCTTTTTTTTTTTTTTGCTTCCCTAGTCTTTTCAAAAACATGCAGTCTATGCGTGCGTGTATATAAATGTGCTTATGTGTTACTGTTAGTCACCAGTTTCTTCCCTGCTCAACACAGCATCACTGACTCATTTCACCCACTTATGCAACAATATCCCTTTTTACATAAAGAAGCACCAAGTATTGCCATCTCTGCCAGTATTACTGACAAATCACGCTGCTCCCTCTGATGACTAAAAATGCTCTGTTTGGCATTTACATGTATTATCTTCGCACTAACAGGATTATCAGTTAAGATGTGAAAATTTAACTGATAAAACATCAGAAACGTTCTGATAAATAAGATCTAATCTTTTTTCCCTGCATGTGCTTTATACCAATTGCGAGATGCAAGTGAATTAAAATAAGCACTTGCTCCAGCACAGGGGCTTCCAACCCAAGCAGTGGTAATAATGAAAGTGAAAGATTTTATTTATACAGGATTTAACAAAGTTACAACAACAACAAAAAAACTTTCCATATCAACATTATGCAAAAGCACCTGAAAGTGAGTGAAGAAGGGGAATGAAATAAGTATAAACAATAATTAGGGATAAAACAATAATAAAGCATAGGTCAAACATTACCAAAGGCTAAGACAAACAAATGTGTTTTCAGAAGAGATTTAAAGGAAGTGGCTGAGTTAGTCAGGAGAGGGTTTCAGATTGTGGGGGCTCTAATAGCAAATGTCTGGTCACAAACCTTGACCTTGAGTTTGAACGCCTCCTTCAGCAGATCTCAGTTCTCAGTTGGGCACGTACATTAAGCACCCCAAACATCAAGTATCAGATAAGTATTTTGCCTCTCCAGGCCTTTGAAATGTATCCACATAGGTATTAATAGGTAATAATCACCCTCTTCTGTAGCTTGTAATAAACCCATAAATATACAGTATGCAGCAGTGACAATGGGTCTCAAGTAGACATTGCTTTGCTTAAGGGATCATGACACAGGCCATTGCTCTTCCTGAATAGTGGAATCTGAAGGCATGTGCCACTTTGTCTGATCTTTTAAGTCTGCGTGGCTTCAAGAGTTTCCAAGAGTCATACTGCAAAGCTTTAAAGGAATGTTTCATTCTGGATCTTCTGATCCATCAGATTATTATTTAGAATTAGGGTCCCCAGTTTTACAAACCTGTAGTGTCTGCATCTGTTTATAGAAGCAAGCTCTGACATAAACTATTTTTTGTATTGACTTTCTAATGTAAGAACATCTGACAGGACACGTGTGTGTAATCGTCTTCCAGAGAACCTTAAAGGAACATTTCCTTTAGGTTCTCCGAAGAGTCAACAAACCATCCAGAAACATTCAGGGATGTTCCCGAAGATCGAGAGCTGGGTCATTAAGTTCAAGAGTCAGAAAGTATTGGAGCAAATGCATCTCAGACAGATTCATCACTGTTTAGTTTCCCCTGGAAACATTTCTGTTTGATTGTGAGTATTTGCTGGGCATTGGTGTGTTTGCTTGTGATATCAGCTTGCTGTGAAATTGAAGAAAATGGTTTGCATGTGGTTTCTTAAGTTTCAGTGCGTTGAGCTCTCTGGGCCACCGCATTAATGTCACCAATTCAATCAAATGATTATTAGATGTTACTATTATAGTTGCATGGTATCAAATGTAAATGAAATTATGACATGACATCACTGCTGATTTAATTCATTTTACTGTAACTCATCAGTAATTTACATCAATATACATTCAAATCAACATTAATATCAATAAGCTTGAAATTTACTTGACATAGTGGAGATCATGTCAGTGTTTCATGATTTGAAGTCTGTGCTTCAATGACATTATTTGACTAAATACAGGAAGACATAAATCCTCTGCCAGGAGATTTTGACAGTATGAAAATGAGTTGCCTGGAAGGTAGGATGCAACCATCTGAAACAACCTGCCTGTTTCTGTTAGTGTGTATGTGCACACACACACGCTCCCAAGACCTACATGGTGGTGATATTGTGTGTCAATATTTAATCTTCAGTCCAGTATTGCACACAATTCGTTAACAGCACAGTTAAGTGTTGTGTGTTGACACATGTAGTGTATGTCTATTATAGTTCCGTATCTGATACTGTAACCTCTCTCTCCTACCTGACCGCGCAATCCCTCAGTAAAATACTGACACTGCTCTGTACTGCAGCTGAAAATAGGAGGAAGAAGGAATTTGTGATCGCCAAATCCACACCGTGCCTGTGAGCAGACTCGTCCGTTAAAAGATATTTTGTCTCAGTTCTGTCCAATCCAACCAAACACACAGAGGACATGCCACTGTGAAGAATCAGGCCATGAAGGATGTATTTTTGGTGAACTATGTGCAGTGTGGGAGCTGAGAAAGAGTGAAAATATGATTTTTTATTATATTGAAAATTAGTTTTCATCATTACAACCCCCCATGTATCAGTGTATGTGTGCGTGTGTGAGCGAAATTAAAGATGCCTGAAACTAATTTCCATTTCATAGCTGTTATATCTTTATTTGATCAAGGTTTGCTGTCAATCACAATATAATATATTATATATTTGATTGTATGAGCTGTGTTATTTGACAGGCCTCATAAAGCAGGAACAAGGACTTACAGTCCAGGTGCCATCCAGCCAGTGACCAACAGATGGCAGTGTAGCCTCTGTCTTAGCATTGCAGTGTTAAAAATGAACAAAACCTCACAAAACCTCAGAAACCAACCTGCAATCAAAGCATCTTGTAACTTTTGGGGATGAAAGAAAGAGTAAAAAAGGCTTGGTCAGTGATGAAGCAGGATTAGCGATAGCACTGCATTTTTATCTCATCAAATTAAAAACTGCCTGATAGCAAAGGATTGAGTGTGAAGGTTTTGTCTCACATCACGACCCAACTGCAGAATATTAAAATTTAAACAGATTTCCTTCCTGCCTCATAATCCTCTTCACTGCTCCACACTTTCTCACTTTCAGCTACTATCTCATCATATCACACATACTTTCTACCACCACCGTTTGCCCCCAACTCCACTCCCTGTGCACGCCCATCCCATAGCAGACAGGAACTATAAAACAGTAGCAGAATTTCACTCAGCCAGTGAACAGTGGGAGCCAACACTCCCATCGAGTCTCCTCTAGCGACATGATCACTGCTCAAACCTCCAGATTTATTGGAAGGTTGCAGCTCCTTTCATGTTTTACCACCATTTGATTTAACGCCACAAGGCTTGTTTTCGGGAGGTTTAAAGATGGAAAATTCTTTGTCTTCCATGCTAGGAAATATCAGAGGGTCATGGGAACAGTTGCAGCAAATTTATGTTTGCTATTCAATTGGTTAAACAATAATATACATCACTTAATGAAAGCCCCTTTTCAGTCCCACAGAGAGAGCAGAGCATTTCTTGTTCTTGGGGATTTGCTGTCACTGTGGGTTTGAATCTGGCCTGGGATCTTTTCATTTGCTTCTGTCTCTCTGCAATGCCAACAATCCAATAATAATCCAAATTACTGTAAGAAGATAGGAACGTCTGTGTCAGTTTAATGCTGCACAGTGAGTCAAAACACACAAATAGAGAAGTCGTTTTATTGGTCCAGTCCAGCACCATAACTAAGCAAACAACAGCCTGTGTTGAGGACTTGAACATTTCAATAATCCAGTTTTTCCAGAGTATTTAACAAATAAATTCAGAAAGCAGGGGTCTGAAGATGAAACTGCACATCATACACTCTGCAGGTTATGTGTAATGTATTACTGTATCTACTGCTGCTCTGAAATGCTTACTAGCAGGTCCAGCCTGCTGTGCAAGTGAGATATCTGCCACAACAGAAACACTGGGACCTGATAACATCCATTACTGCCCTGCTGCTTAGCAAGAGAGGGCTGTACTGTCAGTGTGTGTGAGTGTGTGTGTGTGTATGTGTGTGTGTGTGGGCATGCATGTCTGACATCATTCATAGCAGTGACATCCATGGGTACCATATATTGGCCACCGTCCTCCCACACATGTTAAGTTCTTCAAATGTAATGGCGTCCACATGCATGCTGGTAAACACACACAAACACACACACACACACACACACACACACACACACAGTTGTTTTCAGACAGCATTAATATTTTTTTATTCCTTGGCTGTCCATTAAAAAAAACACATCTGTTCTTTTTAAATAACAATAATCTTTTTAAACAATAGAAAAAAATGATTTGTGAGAATGTTTTTTTTTTTTGTCTGTTTCATGTCCTGCAAAGGATGTTAGCTGTCCTCCATGTGTTGCTTCAGTTTTCTCAGACCATAACCATCCCCACATGCCTAGAGGAGGCACATGGGGAATAAATAAAGCTTTTGTCAAAGGCCGGTTGGCCCCCGTCCTAGATTCTGCTCTTCTTCCTCTTCCTCCTCTCCTCAGTGCCCTCTCATCACGCAGCAGATTAGATTGACATTTCAGTTCTTCTTTTATCCATTTGGATACCAGTGTGAGTGTGTGTGTGTTTATGGTTGAGTGGGTGGGTGTGTAAATGCATGTAGAGTATGTCAGCTTGTAGTTCAAGTGTCTTTTCAAGTGTGTGTACACGTGACATTCACTGTGTGTACAGTACATGGTATATTTGTCAACGCAAGTCTTTCTCTGTGAGTCTCTGGTCTCTGTATCAGAGTTCGTCGCGTGATGCTCGAGCTGCAGGAGGCGGCGAGTCTCCAGTGACGCTGTTCTGGGCCACAGGCCGGATGCGACCCTGCTGGGCCGTCTTGCGGGCGTGTTGCCGGTCCCAGTCTGTGGCCACGTCCTCGTCGTCCCAGATGGTGGAGGTCTCTGTGTCGCTGATGTACCCCGGCTCTCCGGTGTAGTGGGTGGGATAGATGAGTAGCGGCTCCACAGAAAAGGCCTTCAGGTCCCGCGGCTCGAAGTGAGACATGTACTCAGTGCTGCGGGGGATGAGGGAGGAATGGGGAGAGGGACAGTGAAACAAAGAGGCATAAGAGATGTTGTGAATATTTGCCACAATTTGATGATGATTGCAATCACAAGTTACGTACATAAAGTGATGTCTTGTGCACTCCTGATCCTAAAGATTTTTAATGTATGTAATAAAACAGAGGAAGACAACAAATCCTCAGATACTGGAGCCAGTAAATAGTAGTTTTTCCTTATAAATTCCTTAAAATACAAGTAAATCACTGTAACAAGCTGCTGTCTGTCATGGCTCTATACCAATGTTCACCAAATGGAAGAGGAAGAAAGTTGCTGCAGTTTACATGACTATTTTTGTATTTTGCTATAACTTCTGAGTCATCATATCCTGTGTCCATACCCAATGTACCGGAAACAGCAAATTTACAGGGTGTCAAATAGGGGAACAGTACTTTCCACTGCAGCCACATTTAGTTTTAAGAGATGTTTTCATTGATGCATATGCTCTATCCAGTGGTGGAGGAAGTATTCAGTCTTTAGATCCACAAAAGTCCGTTTTACCAGACCAGTTTGAACCTGAGTACTTTTATTAATAACAACAGCTTATTAACTAAGATGATCATGTGTTTTATGTGTAAAATCTGAGTGAAGTCACATATTTCACATATGTCAGAATTAGAGCTGAAAGATTTTGTATTTCTTCATCAGTCAACTGAAAATCACCTTTTTTAATAACTGATTAATAGTTTCAATTACTTTCCAAGCAGAAAAGTCAAATCATCTCTGGTTCCATCTCTTCAAATGTGAGTATGTGACGATTTTCTCTATCATATAGACATTTTCTAGACAAAACCATTCATGTGTTAATCAAGAGAATATATGACAAATTGAGAATGAAAAAAAAGCTGCAGCTCTAAATGGAAAAAAACACTAGTGTCACATACTAAACGCACAAAAGTACATCAAAACCAGAGAAGATATAAAAACATTTCATCCCATTAGATCAAAACCACATCCTCCTGTATTTATGTAAACCACCATCATATGGACGCTGTAATCAGCACTGAATTCTACTCTCAATGTGCCAACATCAGCCTGAAGCAGGACCAGAGGGAGCAATGGAGGCCGTTTGGGTGTGACACGTCAGCCACAGTCACACAGTCACACTCGTGCAGACAGAGGTCACCACAGAGGTCAACTCCCTGCCTGTTTAGAGGCTGTCAGCACTCTGCAGGGACAGTGAAACCCTACACCTTTATTAGTGCTCAAAGTAGCTGACCTCCTCCAACACACCCACCCACAGACAGACACAGACTCACAGACACACACCCACACAAAACTAAAGTTGTAAAGAGTTATAAAGGATGGAAGGAGCATTTTCCTGAGTTTAGGAACACAGCTGAGTCTCCTTCCCCCAAAAAACAAATGTAACTGATATTTCCATATCCAAAATTGAAAAACCCTATACCTATTTTTCCTGCCACTTTTCCACATTTCTTTCCATAATTCCCATTTCTCTCACTTTTAGAAAAACTCAACTTCTCTTGCAGTTGAATACACACTGTGTGTTTACCTAGTAATCCATATACTGCACAGTGGACACACATCTCCATGTATTTATATAGTAACACACACACACACACGCACATACACTTGCACAGTGTCCATCTCTACCCCACCCCCATGCTCAGGCCTCTATCAATGGGAATCCTGTCCCCCTTCTCCAACCAGCAGGAAGAGCCATGCTGGCCCACATTCCTCAAAGAGAGAGACGGAAGGGGGAGGAGAAGTGGGTGACAGAGGGAGTAGGTGTGCAAAAAAGAAAAGTGGAGGTCTGTATTGAGAGAAAGAGAATGTAAAAATACGTTTAATAAAAAAGAAATGAAGAAAAAGACAAGAGCAAGGAAAAGGTGAAGGGCTGAGGTAAAGGATAAAAAAGGGAAGGGGGAGGAGTTAGAGGTGGAGGTGGAGGTGAAGGTGGAGGTGGAGGTGGAGGTGGAGGTGGGGGTGGAGGGGAGTAAGGCACGGCAGGAATCCCCAAGGAGAAACCAAACAGAAAAGCAGGCATTGTGTGTCCGGTGCAAAGCACCGTACCCACTGAACCCCCAAGAACAATCCATGCCCTGTGTGTGTGGGAGCACATAAGAAGAAGGAGGACACAGGGGGTGGTGCAAACGAAAGAAAAGAGGGGCATAATCAGGGGGAAGGACAGAGGGAGCAAGGACAAAAGTAGAGAGGCATATAGGGAGCATAACTAGGATTTGAACGAGATGAAGGTTGTGGTCTACCACCAGAGCACAAACTAGAAAACTACACACTGTGCCACAGTCTGAAAAGTCACAAAGGAGACACGAATGCATGTTTGAGTCTATGTATAGATAATTACTGTACAGTTGGTCTTTTAGTACTTCTGCACTGGTGTTCTGCCCCAGAGCCTCTTTTTGTGCATGTAAAGGATCCATGCATGCTTCAGTTTCTCTGTCTGTGTATTTTAAATTTTACTTTTATCCCCTTGCATCTTCATGTTCATCCTGAATGTGAATCACCTGATATCGTCTTATGTAAGAGTGTGATGCACCTGCAGTCATCTATTTGTGCTCCTTAGTAAATATTTGCCCGTCTGTTCCAAAAACCAAACAGTCTAAAGGGGGCTTTGTGACTGAGTGTGTGAATGTGACACAGTAATACTTATTTCTGTAGCTTTATGGTTTTCCACACTTTTGTGTCACATGTATGTGGCTTTAATGCAGCAATGTCATTTTAAATTAAACTAAACTGAGGTTTTGACTGACTTGGGGTGTTTGTTGAACATGACTGGCAGGAACTCATCAACAGGCAGCATCCTTGTGAACGGCTGTGCAGCCAACAGCTTCCTGGCCCCTTGCTGCGACAGCGCATAGCCAAGTGTCCAGTAGGAATAATCAGCCTCAACCAGGTTGTTTACACCTTCCACCGACTGCTCCGGCTGCTGCACCTGCATACGCTTACGGCCCACATAGCTGGAGAAGAGACAGAAAGAGTGAGCAAGTGATGAGGCTTCACACAAGTTGGCTACTTATGATACACCTGCTTATATGTGTGTGTGTGTGTGTGTGTGTGTGTGTGTGTGTGTGTGTGTGTGTGTGTGTGTGTAGATAGCTGGGTGGATGCTATTACATGAGGTCCCAGTCCAGCTGGGCTTTGTTGATATCATCCATTATGGCCTGTAGCCGTCGTTTAAACCTTGGCTCAAACCTCACATCGTCCTCTAAAATAAGAATCTTCTCGAGGCTGCGCTCGATCACCTGATAATCAGAAAACAAAGACAAACATTCACTTTAACCTCACAGGTTAACAGCTGTGTCAACAGCATCTCTTTTCCAGTATTGTACATTTCTGACACACACAGGGACTTGGATTTCTTATGTTTTATTGCACAATGATCTCATCTTACCTAATAGGCAGTATGATTTGTAACATTATCTATATAATATATCTCTTATATTATATGATCTTTTGCTCTCTTTATTTGAAATTATGTGACATAGTAACTACATTTATCTGCCTGGAACATCAAATTTAATCAGTGACTAATTGGAGAAATGCCGTCTCAACTATATGTACTAAAATAAGGTGGGTTGAATGTACTCAGTGTCGAGTTTTTCAAAGGACAGAGTCACCTCCAGAACAGCAGCCGTGAAGCTGGCGGGGATTCAGTATCCTATTTAGTGCATCACCCTTCATCCCTGTGTTGTGTAAGACAATAGAAACCACTTCCCTTACCTGTGTCCATATAGAGTGATGGCTGAGAAAACAACCAATCTCCCCTCTGGTCAGGACCCGACCAGAGTAAGGATCCTTGTAGCCCGGCATCATCTCAATTCCCAACGCCTGCAGTTGGGATGTATTAAGAGCCCTATGAAAGATTGAGAACTGGTGGTAAGGACATGAAGGGAGAATTTCATGTTTCTACTTGCTCCTGATGCAGCTGAGTCAGCAAAACACAGGAAAATCAGGCCTGGCAGGTTGCAGCAGTGTATATACTGTATATAGCTGGTTATAAAGCTCTACATCTAGCCAGACAAAGGTCGGAAGAAGGATTAGGACATTGTCATCGGTGGATTAAAGTGAACACTGAGGAGGAAAAGTCAAACATTTTGCTGCAAACACCAGATGTCTGTTCAGACAGGATGTTTGGATATAGATGTCAGAAAATCTGCAACAAAGAGGCCGAAGACTGAGCATCGTCAGATGATTGCCAGTGATATTTTTACAAGATTAGATCAACCCTCAGCTCACTGCTTTGAGCACAGAGTTGTGCGTTTGTGACCTACTTGCCATCCACTGCGACTGTTAGCGTCGGCTGTAGACCCAGCGAGGTCATTGTTTTCAACATCCTGGTTCTTCTGTCCAGCCGGCGCTTCAGGTTGATCAGGAAAATCTAAACATTCAAACACACAAAATGATTTTTTGTATTTTTTGGTGTGAGTCAATAACAAAATGCAGGATAGAAAAAACAAAAGGACAGATATGTGTGAGGAGAGGGCAGGAGCAAAGGATGGAGCAAATGAACTAGGAGGAAGCAAACAGGAAGTGGGAGTGGCTTATAAAGAGTTAACAGACAAAGACACTGAAGTTGATGAGCCTTTCTTGCTCCAAGCAAAGCCAGCAAACTCAAAACTTACTTCATCGAAGCCCATCATGTCCTGCAGTGATGGCGAAGTGTACAGGTGCTCAGAGGGCTCAATGTCGTGGTCAACTGTTGACAGACACAGGAAGGAGGTGAAAGGTTAAAACAGCAAAAACAGGATTAGCGAATTACTGGATTTGGATAGTGGTGGTTTACTTAATTTGCAATTATTATTTAAAATCTGAGCAGAGAAGAGCAGTGGGGGAAAAAGGGGAAGAGAAAATGAGAAGGAGGAGGGGGTTGGATAAACAAAGAGAAGGGGGAGGAGATGGGGAGACAGTAGAAGCAAAGCAGCTTCACAGGATGCAATCAAGGAGGGTCGTGGAGGTCAAGAAGGAGAAGAAACAAACATGAGAGGTGAAGTAATCAAGGGGTGACAGATAATAAAGTGACAACAGCTGGAAAAGGTGTGTGTGTGTGTGTGTGTGTGTGTGTGTGTGTGTGTGTGTGTGTGTATGTGTGTATGAGTGTGTGTGTGTGTGTGTGTGTGTGTGTGTGCGTGTGTGTGTGTATATGTGTGTATGAGTGTGCGTGTATATGTGTGTATGAGTGTGCGTGTGTGTATACTCACTCAAAGCCTCTGTGATGGTGTGTATAAAACTCTCACTTTCATCCTCCACATTTTGCTGTGCCTTGAGAGGGACGGGAAGGAAACCGTAGTGTTCTCTGTTACACACATACATCTGTACACCTGGGAACACACAAACACACGCGTATACATACACACACACACACACACACACACACATAGTTAAGTTAACACAATCCCAAATAAACATGGGTAAATTCTAATAAACTCTGGGTACAATGTGATACCCATTGGGTGATAGGAGTATGGAATAATTCAATAATTATTACAAATGAATAACATATAATCAAGTTAATACTATGTAAATATATAGAAATGGAAAAACTTTTTACCATTAAATGATGTTGTATTTCTCCAGATTTAGCTGTTGTTAGTTTTTACTTTGAGTTTAGCCACATGGCTCCTCTTCCAACAACAGAGCTACAACAGCATCAAAGTTTGCTGCTGTAGATTTACAGGCTGCATTTGTAAGAAATATTCATCATCATAAAATTTATCAGACTGTAACATTTTAATCAAGAGTTTAAACTCCTTGTGCTTTTCCGTTTAGCTCTACCAATAGTTTCCACAAGCCATACAGTGTGGTGTGTTGAACTAAACAAAATTGCACTTTATTGTTCATGAATTCAATATCTTCACAGTATAACTGCATGTGCTTTAATGCATTGTTGTAAGTGCTGCAACTACTTTGTGAGATGGAAGAAACTGCTGCCTCTTCTGCATTTGCATATCTGTTAGTGTTTGCACAATTGCTTTCATGTGTTAATTGTTAACCAAGTTAGAAGACACATGCTCAACACACTTGCTGTCTGTTAAATGGAAGGTTTTATGGTGCTGTTTGTTCCCAATGGATGATTATTCACACCACACACAAAATTCTTAGACCACTGACATGGATCCATTTATCTTTGTACTCACTCGTCTGCTGTAATCTGGCACATGTGCATGAAGCATATAAAAAGCTCTCTGAGTTATACTTCAGCACATACAAGCTATTTCAAAACCACTTCACAATCAACTACTAATGAATTCATGAAATCACAGACGATCCTCACTGCATCAAAGTGAAGCTGTCATGAGGCTTTTACATCCCTGCTATGAATCTTGTTGTTTGTTGTGAGGTGAAAATTTCAGACTGACCCGCTTGACGTGCCGAGAAAGCAAACACCATGATGTCATCAAACGCCCAGCTGTAATCTGGGTGAGGGGGGTAGAAAGCCAAGTCCCTGCTGGATTCACGACGCAGGTCTAAAAGGAAGGTGCTGTGCACCATGGGAACAGGAAAGCAGCCGAGTCGCTTCCACTCCCTGATGGGCTGGTAGTCTGGGGTTCGCTTATAGTAACCCTGACAGAGAGGCGGGAGGTGAGGAACACCAGGTTGAGGCCATAAATCAAGCTGATGCACAGACAGATGGATGAGGTTAAAGTTTAAACTGTACCTGTGGGGTGATGCCACACCAGAAGTTGGAGTACAGAGAGCGAGACTCCAACATGGGAGCCACCAGGGTCAAGTTCTCAGCCATCATCAGGTTCAGCACATGAGGGTTCGTCAACAGGTTGTCACTGTCTACAAACTGGAGAGGGGAGAGGCTCAGGTCACTCATCATTGTGTAGGTCATTACACTGTAACCTAACATTTCTTACAGGTGCTCTGCTGATACTCTTGTGCCAACTGCCATGGCTTTTTTTTTTTTTTTTTTTGGAGGGGATTGTCCTAACAGTGAAATCCTCATTGCTGCTCAAACAGCAGAGCCTTTTCTGCCAAAAACACATCATTGCACATTTATACTTAAATAAAAGTGCATCAATGCCTCACCAGTATGTAGTCAGCCCATCGTTCCCTGGCAGCCTTCAGCGCCGCCTGTCTCAGCTTCATCACATGGTTGAACCTTGAGGGGGGCCAATGCTTTGGACCCCATTCGTCTGTGTACGACCTGACAAACAAAGTAGCATTTGTTTAATTGATCTTCACCATCACTGATTACGAGAGGAAACCAGAACAAATCAAGAACAGAGCCCAAGTCTGACTCTCACCTCGGCTCCTCCATTGGCCTCCACTCGACGTAATGGTAGACACTCTGTGCTCTCTTCAGCCATTCTCTCAACATAGCAGTGGTGTTGTCCACATTATGGTCTGTTGCCGCCCTGAAACACCAACACAGACAACACAGGAAGTCATTCAAATGAAACACACTACTGACTAAGCATCCTGCAAGGGAACAGCCACGGCCACTCTCCTTAAAACTAACAAACTGCCTGTTGCAGTGCATCCACTACACACTGAAACAGCTGTCTTTTGGCAGACATAAGCCTCATAGCTTGTCAGGACTGTTTCCAGGTATGAGACCCTCTGGGAAAATAAAATGATGTGAAGCAGAATCAAACATTAATGCAGAAAGATGCAAACTGTCCTGAGCTTGAGTTAACAGGGAAGTGACGTTCAGACAGCATGTTATAGAAAAAGACGCCCAGGCTTCTTCCAGATTCATCTAAGTACTGTCTCATGTTACAACAAGCAGCCTCAGTACTGCAAAGCCTCCTGACTAATTACCAACACTGTCACATTGCAGACAGACATTACTCTGAGGCACTGGAGGTAGAATAAATAACTAGACAGGTACACTGACCTCACACTAATCCTCCTCTAGAAGCTTTCACTATTGTAACAGCTGTGGCAGCTGGATAAGGACATCAATCAAATGTTCAAGCTCATGAACAAATGCTTCAAAAAAGCAAAACTACCTCAATGCTGATGCACTGCGTGTAAACAACTGGACACCAAATTATTACAATTATTACTGACAACACCTCAGCTCACACACACTCATACGTATAAGCAAATGATGTCAGTGTAAAATTTAGCACAGTCGCGGCTGCTTGTTTGTCACTCCTGCGGTTTGCACTCTGCATCGCTGTTTCTGCACAGAGATTTCCACTTCGGCTCTCGGAGCTGAGTCAGAGAAGACACTGCGGCTACTGTATGTGTGGGTGTGTGTGTATGTGCTTACATATAAATTTGTGCAGGAGAAATTAAAACTGTAAACAAGCTGCTGTTCGCTATCAGTTACACATTTGGGAGCATCAGAAAAATAAATATCACCTGTCTCTGCCTTGCTCTGCGTTTAAATCATCATTTAAGGAGGAAAGGTCAATAGAGTGTGAGGCAGAGGGCTGTACTTCAATGTGCACATACAAATACACACAGACACGCACACTCATATACTTAATGAGATGGAGTTTTCCACTGCTTGCTGTAATATTCCTTGCTGTACTCTCTCCAAAATCGCACCCAATTTTAGACTGGCTGGACAGAGATAGAAACACACACACTCATAAACCCACATGCTTGTGCCCCGTGTCTTCGTGTTTTCAGTAAGTAAACTCTCAACATGGAAGATAACAATGTTGACATTCATTGATTTACCCACATCCAACCCAAAAATCAAGGCAGGATCACCTGTTCTCTCCCTATAGACAAACACATACGGGTACACAGATGCTTATAAGATCTGACGGATGCATGCACAGTCTTGTATTACACACAAAGATTAGTCAGAAAGAGGCAGAGCTGTCTGAGGTTTGGAATTTCAATCATCTTCAGCCAGACAGATAAACTCTTCATCCAACAAAAGCAGCAGCTGGAGAAGCCTGAAGGGAGACAGTGGTCAATAATTTTAATAATGTGTGTGTGTGTGTGTGTGTGTGTGTGTGTGTGTGTGTGTGTGTGTGTGTGTGTGTGTGCGTGTCTACACTTGAAGATGTGTTACAAAACATATACACATTCATTTTTGGGGCTGTTTGTTTAACAGCAGTGTGACCGGTGATTTATGTGCAACACAAGTGGTGGTTTTAAGAATATGAAATGTAGGTGTTTAAAAACGTGTGTACAAGCATGTGCACGTGTGTATTAGTGCATAACTGCCCATGGGAGCAATAACGGAAGAAGCCACCTTTGATGACTAGCTGTTGTTGTGTATTTTTATCATAGGCTAGGAACACTGAAACACCTGACTCGCTAGTAATGAGTAGATCTGCAGCCACTTTTACATGCTTCTTCAACCACTAAACTGCACAACGCTCAGGGATATAAATGTGTTCCTACACGCCGTCTCCCAATGACAGACTCAGCTCCAGGCAGGGATTTATAATCATGGCACTTCTGGAAAGTAAAGAACAATAAAAAAAAAAAAGCAGGGTACAAAGTGTAGGAACATACAACACATAGAAGTATATGAGACATTGAGAGTGTGTGGAACTGAGGAAAAAGTGAGTAAAAGAAAAGGGGATTTGTACTTACTTAATTTTATTTTACAGCTAAAAATAAACTCAAAATTCTCATCGATCAGGAATTAACATGATGGTCAATTCCTCACACAGCTCATTAAAACCTCTCCATAGCATCAAATCAAGCTGACAAGTTGTTTTTACACATGATGCACTAAAAACGCTAATGACTCAACTCACAAAGTTAAAAGAAATATAAATCTGTCTGTAAGTTTTTTTGTGTATTTTTACTCTTCTTGGCAGGATCTGCCTCCTGTGTCCAGGTATTCAGTCAGTAAAGGTTGAAGGTTGTCTACAAAATAGTGCGCTTGTGTCTGCACGTCTTAGGAATGGTAGAAGAAGAAATGTGGGAATGTGGGATTACTTCAATAAATCAGCAGATTTTACCAATAAAGGGAGAGGATTAGTTTTGTGGCTCTAGCTGGGTTACGAGGCTGTTATGGCTAAAACACAAATGAGTGTATTTTGTGCATACTTATCTAAGCCTCAAAAAGCATCTATTGATGACGATAGATACCTTCTTTACTACAGAAGGTGCTTACTAGCTCTTGTTTTTCACAAGCACATCCTTCAAATCCTCCCCTCCTACTGCTCAGCCTCTCCGAGTGCCCAGAACTCTGAGTACACTGTGATTTTCCATTACCAACATTACATCTCTGCATGCCTTATGATTTCTGGAAATGTGAAACGTAGATGTATACAACAGGGAAACAAAAGAAGGGCTTTTCTTACCCTCCTTCTCACTTAAACAGAAGAAGCACAGACAAGAAACAGCCTGGAGTAACGTCATCGTCACCTAAAATGCATAATTAGTTCTCTCCTTTGTTTCTCCTCTTGCCGTATTTTTTTTTACACATGTTCGTCCTTCTCCAGGAGGCAACTCTGTGCTCTGTGCTCCTTCTCCACAATTTCCTCTACCTTCAGGCCAGATCAGCCACTGCGGCTGAACTGTCCTGTACTGTGACCCCAGTGTCAAGTCAAAGAGCCTCTGCAGTTCCTGTCAAATACCTCAGCTGTGCCTTTGAAACTACAGGGTTATGAAGCTCTGGAAAAGGGGACGCACACACGTACATATACAGCGTGCAATATGTATATCCATGCTCTTGTGCTTATATCCCCCTTCTAATCCCTAAGCACCTCTGTATCTTTCTTTCTTGCGTATTTTGAAGTTTACAGTAAGCTGCAGACTCATTATTCTGCTGCCTGCAGCTCTAGGGTTAGGCTTCATCTCCCACTCTCTCTCTTTACGATTAGCATCTGGACAACACATGCATCCTGAGGCCTCACCTACACATCCCAGCACTCCCTCCCTCTCTCTCTCTCTCTCTCTCTCTCTCTCTCTCTCTCTCTCTCTATCGCCTCATAGATGACTCTTTGTGTGTTATTTAATCTAAGTGCAGTAGGAAATCTATCCTTTCACCCACTTATAGTATATGTATTAACCTCTCTTGATGCAGGCACATTGGTCTCCATCACCTCATCCCACTTCACCACTCTGCCTGTCTCCCTCCCTCCCACCTGGTAGGGTTACCCACTCCAGAAAAGTGTGCCAGATAATAGTGAGTGTGTCAGGATGGTGATCAACTGAAGGCTGACGTCTGGCCTTAAACACAGAGGCTTGTGTCTTAGACTGGCCCTTTTAGGTAAACACAGGTCTGAAAGGCCCCAGCAGGTCAGTGTCAGCTGACTGTTGATTCAATAAACTATCTAATATCACTAGAAATAATGACTGGGTCCTGCATGTAATCAAGAAGCAAGAATGCCTCTTTCAGACCTGAGCATAGATGGCTTTAAAACATAATAACTGTGCTTGTGTGTGTTTGTGTGTGTCTGTGTGTTGACTTTGTAGCATCGTCTGTAGGCTGACGTGGCTACAGGCCTCTTGTTGGCCCAGCAGGGCAAAGGAGAAAGAGGAGGGGGTAGATGGGTAGATCGATGGAGGGGAAAAGGGAACAAGAGGAGCAGGAGGGAGAGATGGTAGGAGAGAGAGAGAGGGTGGGAGGAGGAGCTGGTGAGACAGGACCCCATGACTGAAATTCCTCATGACTCTCAGGGTCAACAAAAGTGGCCAGCGTCAATGGGCTTGCATTGAAGTGTAATAAGCAAAGATATGCATCTTGGTTAAATATTAAAGCAAGCCTCAGTTGTCTGTTGGTCGGAGACAGGATAAGAACCCTCCTGTGTTGTATAACCATTCACCACCCCAACCTATACACAATTACCTTTTGTTAAACATTTTCAGTGGAAGTAATTTAATTTTGCATTTCAAAATTGTCCTGTATGAATATGCAGCCATTTGTCTGGATCCTGAGCTGAGTCATTTGGATGTATTATGAGAAATAGATACCGGGCTCCAAGATAAAAATTCACAACATAGAGGTTCATTTACCCTGTTTTCTACTTGCAGTTTCCAGTATCATGCAATCTGGCATTCACAGAAGTCTCAGCTAAACACAGTCAGCAAGATGGCGACAGCCAAGAAGCCCACTCTGACCTTCAAAACCATTCTTCAGAAAACCCATGGGTGACATCATGGAGGCTACATCCATCTTCATATACAGTCTATGTTTTCCATGCTGTATTTAATTGTCTTAATACATGCCTGCCCCTCCCTTGGTCTCTTTTAGCCATTTGACTTTTTTGACAAAAACATGTCTGAAGGTTTCTCACTGTATGCTGACGATTTAGTTTTTAATATCTCTAATCAAATATATTATTTTCCTGCAATTCGCTCCAAACTCTCTGAATTAAAGTCTTTATTGGGAGCGTGCTGCTCCCTACCTTCTTAAATTGTAGCTGGGTATATGATGGAAATATCACATCATTTTTTTGGCAACAAAACCTTACATTTTTGTTCTTTGAGGCTGTTGTTCTTTAGACATTTATTTATTAATGGCTACTCAACTGAATTAATAGTTTTTAGTACTGTACTAAAACAGCTATTTTCACAATGTGAAATAAAAAATAGGTTCAGTTCACAATCAGAATCAATCAATTCATGTGAAACATGTTCTGGTTGTGAAAAAGGACGAGAAAAAGTGAGCAAAGCAGATGGAATAAGTGATGGTGGAACAGAAGGATGTTGAGAAAAGGGCATGAAATGAGCAACAGGCAGGGAGGGAGAGGGAGCAAAGTGGTTAGTCAGTGAATGATGACACAAACACACACAGATGGACAGACAGATGGATGGTGCTAAAATTACATTTCCTCTATGAGAACATGAGCACCAGTCTTTCTAATGAATAAAACACTGTTAATGAAAATCTTTCTCAAAACACATTACCTGACTGATGAACAGTTCTTGCTGTTTCTTTCTCCTTTTCCTCACTCTCACTACGTCTGCCTGTACCTAATCTCACTCCATATCCAGACCTGCCCCCTCTCCAGATGAGAGATTGCTCATACCAAAATGTCATTACGTCTTAGTGTTTGCCAGTTCTATCAGTGATATCCTGCCAAGCTCTGACAATACTGCTGGAAGTGTGCTGGAACACATGGGGCATCTAAGCAAGTATTCACAGTGTGGGGCTAAATCCAGGAACAACTATGTCCACTCCAGGGGAAAGAGAGAGAGCTTAAAAACAGTTTGGGGATTGGAAAAATCAATTCTCCTTGTTTACTGCACTTAATTAAACAGAGATGTCAGGTCAACAGAGAAGAATTTCCCATGAATCCTTTCTTGCTGCAAGGCAAGTTCATGGTCATTCACCATAGGCCATGTGCCTGGCTTCATCATCACACAGTGAAAACACATCCAGCAGCCACTCTGATGTGCTGTCTAATATTCCCAGTGCTGTAAATACTCACTAGACCAAAAAATGTATAGTCATCCACTTCAAAAAATAGCCCCAACAAATTCATTATTTCAGTAATATGTAAAGAATATGATACTGAGCTCATTTTCAAAATGACTGAGCCTTTTTTGAGTTAAAGAGTCTTTACTGATTTCTTCAATAAAAGCAAATAGGGAGCGTGTCGGTAAAGTATGTATTGAGAGATGAGAAGGAAAGCATCCTAATATATCCTTTTACTTTATTTGTTCATCATTTCATTATTTCCTACATAAAAAAACAGATAAGACTTGGGCAGTTGCATTTTCAGTGCTACAGACTGGTGACAATTTATTGCCAAGCATGACGCAAGCAACGTGTCTTAAACATCAAGAACATTTGATATAGAGGTGACTTACTCCAGATGTTTTTGTATCACTTGGGAAAAGCAAAGGCTGCCCTTCTCACAGCAGAATGACAAGGCACTGCCAGATGTTTTCTAACTGTTTAATGTGAAGCCATTTGAGACTCAAATTCCCTGTAAATGAGTTAGTAAGAATATGGGTAGCTAAATTCCTTCGAAGCGTCTGCAACATCAGTTGAACATTATTGCATTTTTCAAAACAAATTGTGTTCTCCCGAATCAATATACAATCATCTCCCTACATTCCAGTGAGTTTTTGTCATTAAAAGCTGCTTATGTGGGAGAGGCCATCATGCACTTCTGGAGTTTATGTCAAATACCTAAGATGTTCAAAGATCTATACAGTTTCCAAGGTATTGAACGTGACTGCAGATTACAACTCCTCAGGTGATACTGATTGGGTGGTCAGAAATACATATGGAAGTACTGACTCGCCGTGGGCCTTATGGGGTAATTGGGAAAATGAATGGAAATCAGGGCCTGAGCCAGAAGAGCAGAGCAGAAACACACCACATTATTTGTGTAATAGCATTTAAACACACACATATCCATCTAACAAACACATGCATGTATGAGAAGAGACTCATGCCTGTACATTCACACATACATTTTAGCACACAACGCCAACACTGTGATCTAATACATATTGAAACACACCAAAAGCATATGCACACATAGCCTGTCCCATCCTGATAATTTATTCCATACATTTGGATCAACTGCTCTTCTGAGTGTGACAAAACCAAGAACTATTTCAACTTCACTGGTGTGTTTCCATGGAGGAATTGGCCCTGAGGTAACACACCTGGCAAATGGCAAGGATCCACAAAACACTGCAAAACTGATAACCTTTTCAGCCTGTTCAATTTTTCCCATCAACTTCTATTTGAATAACTTTTGGTCCAAAGAAAGAAAATAAGATCTTCACAAAACCTGATCGAACCATTGGTGACAGGGACAAAGTCTTTGCAGGTCTGGAAACAGAGAGGGGCAACTCTCCCCGGGACAGTGCTATAGGTCCTGATGCGAAGAGGATCATCAGGTTGAATAATGGATCAATGAGTTCAAAGATTTAATGCAAGTCACAGTCATTCTGGGGTGTGTTCGCTGTGTTACAGGGAGTTTGACTGATTGAAGGTTGGTATGAATTAGATCAATGAGTTCATTGGGCCGACTGCCACACATAAGCTTGGCACAGATGCAGAGGCAGATACCCCCCATCCAGCGGAGGTGAATGTAACTCCCTAGTTACACATTCACAAGCACTACGTTAGCCAATAACAGTAATTCAATATTCAGGAATCAGCTAATTTTGTACAGGGTTGGAGGATGTGTAAAGTGTTAAATATAGAAGATGTAATGTGTGGAGGTTTTGGAGTTCAGTGCCTTCGCTGGAACTGGGAATGGTACTGAAAGTAAACTAAATAAACAACATTTTTCACGCAACCTGATTACAAGTTAAGCCAGGTTTCACTTCTTTTTTTTCTTTTTTTTTTGCTAACACTGCATATCATCATCAGATCATCAACATCATTGCACAGCATATCTTTGCCAGGACTGGCAAGGATATGCTGTGCATATCAGCCTAAACATGGACCTATAAAGTTCATTTTTGATCCCAATGGAGATGTTAAACAGAGGGCCCTGTGAAGTAACATGAAACATTTAGTTGTCCCTTATGAGCACAGATATATCCTAGTAGGAAACACACCACACCACTGTAAAGCCCAACACTATAGTCAGCATAAATCATACAGTCAAAAAAGCTTTAACTCAGCATTCAAGTCCAATTTGCTATGGTCCATTTATTGCAGAGAAACTGAAATAACTTAACTCTGTTTATGTCGTGTTATATGACATGAGGCGAATCATTTCCATCAAATGCTTAAGTGGAGCTGGATATGGTCAGGGGTTTCTAATAATCTCCCTCCTCTTCGTGTAGTGGATACAGGCACAATTACAAAAAGCTTCTCTCTGTGTTTGAGAGGAGTTGTATTTATAGCACATCTGTCATGGAGGTATTCATCATGTATGTACACTGAGAAAAATTAGACCACAAAACCCACATGTTAATATCTATTGTTCTATAAAGTACAATGACAAGTCATAAATATGGGCTATGTGGTTATATGATAAATTAGTAAATAAACGTGACATTATGAGAGTGAGAAAGCAGCGAAGGCAATGATGTCAGCACTCTGACATCCTCTTCAGTCTGTCCCTGACAAGTCTACAAATCATCTCACCCCTCAGCCCAGCACCTGGGAAAGCACTTCACCACATGAGCACAGCCAGCAGGCAATATAGCAGCAGGCCGCCAGCAGCATGAGGAGCAAAATAATAATAGCAGGCTAAACTCTAAAGAGATTTGTCTTCAAATGTCCAGACAAACGCACATTTCACTGCTTATGAAAATCCTCTTTGATTTCCTTTGAAGCAACTTCCTGGCAATGTTAATAAGCAGACTCCTGAGGGCATGGTGCAAAACTCAACAGTTAACTATTGAATTTTGAACTTAACCTTTCAGTCATGGGGCCTCCTCCTCGCCTGGTGTAAAAAGGCTGATTAACTTTTGGTTCCTACCTCCTTTTCTCCACTGTTATGTAGCTGTTACACTTTTTTTAGTCATGTTTTTTTAGATAATGATATAGTTTGACATTTTTTGACATATAGGCTACTTACTCCAGAGTTACACCCTCTTCACAGCCCCACGCACAAAGACCAGTCTCTTGGTGACGACAAGTCTCCAGGTGCACTTAGCAAAGACGTAGTCAAGCACATAACCTGCCTGTAAAACCTCAATTTACCAGTTTTGTGTGGCTTAAACAAGTCAGTTAACATGTTAATCATGTTAAATGGTAGGCAGAGCCAGGACAGCTGTTTCCACTATTTACAGTCCTCATACGAAGATAAGTTGCTGATTCTAGCATCTTATACCATGGACAGACAACCACATTCAAACTCATGATCTCAGGTGATATGAGAGCTGAGTAGTTACCACCAAAAAAACCTAAATAATCTCATTCTCACAAATTGGCTACCTAAACTCACTAGTTTCTCATGTCTTTGGTCTGAGCAGAGAAATGGGAATAAAACTCAGAAATAGAAGACACCAAAACAACAAATTATGACCTCAGCTCACCAAGCCAAGTCCAAAACCAGACCAATCTATTATCTATACCACTTTTCTGTCAGGGTTGAAGGGGGGGCTGGAGCCAATCCCAGCTGACATTGGGCGAGGGCAGGGTAACACTCGGGACGTTGCCAGTCTATCACAGGGCCGATATATAGAGACAAATAGAGATATACATACAGAGACATACAACCATTTACAGTCACACTCAGACCTATGGGCAATTCAGAGTCACCAATTAACCAAACATGGATGTCTTTGGTCTGGGGGAGGAAGCTGGAGTACGCAGAGGGAACCCACAAAGGCACAGGGAGAACATGCAAACTCCACACAGAAAGGCCCCAGGCCCAGGGTTTGAACCCAGACCCCTCTTGCTTCACCTTTCCATATTGTCCCATCACACTCAGTGAGACTTTTACCTACACCCTGGTTCCTTTCACTAACCATTTTATCAGACCCTTCAAACAACAACCTGAAGTGTCCTATGGTCAGATGGATGGAGATGGAGAAGCAGCAACATGACAAAGGAAGGAGACAGGGTCAACCTATTGTGGGAATGCGGATTAACCAAACTGCTAAATGCCTTCTGGGTAATTTTCCCAGCATTGTTGACCACCCTCTCTTTGCCCAGCCATCCCCCCTCCATCCTTCACTAATTCCCTGCATTCTTTCATTTCTTAACAGCAGTGTGAAAAAGCCTTTACCGCTGCTGTGCCACTTCTGTGTCAGACCTGTGCTCACTTGCAGAGGGAAAACTTCTAAAGATTTTACTGACCATCCCAACTGTTAGTGTGAGTCATAACAGAAGAAACAGGGTGGAGGAGACATGACCTGCTTGATCAGTTCAGATTATCCCATGAACAGGCTCAGACTGGAAACATTGGTCCTCCCAGCATCTTCTGACTGGCCAAAGCCTGTCTACATTTGGAAAATGTGGAGGATTTTGTCATCTGGCTGATTTGTTAAGCGGTTTAAGACTCTTGAAGACTGTCATTGTATCAGTGTTGCTTCAACACCTGTTTCCATGTAGATTCTTCCCAGACGAATGCTACAATTTTCACGGCAAATAAATGGGTGATACCAGACTAGATCATCTCAGATGGCTATGCAATTACAAATTAAATGAAAGAAGCCTATGAAACTCAATTTTTACGATGGTGCCATGATGCAAATACAAGCTTGATGTGAGAAACAATGGGACACATTGTAATTTGTAAGGACATGTTTGGGGAATTGTCCTTGAAAAATGGGAAAATGCTCTTAATCTCTACGATTTGATATACTTTGCACTACGTTTGTTCAAGACCAGAGCAGGATCCAAGTTTAAATAACTGCAGAACATCATGTCATCACATCCCATAACTTCTCTTTATGTTTCGACTGAACATGTTAGCTCAGCCTCTTTCTGTTCCTCTTTAGCTGCCTGTCTCATATATATAGATACTAAACAAACACACATTAACAGAGCACAAAACAATTTAAAAACCTCAAGATGTCACCAGGTCCATCGGGAGGATAATTTAAGGGTGAAAGGGAAACACAATAAAGAAAAGAGCACCCATATTATTATGTTTAATCATCTACAGCCTTCTTCTCTGCTCCTCCTATCTATGTCTTCACTGGACGGCACATTTTAAATAAGTAGAGGTGGAGATGATGAAGAGGAAAAATAATCCTCTGTTGTGCTCAAGTCTGAAACCCCAGAAAGGAGTTAATGTGAGGAACATGGTGTCCCTACACACAGCTACACAGTCAAATACTGTCGGCATACTTTGCATTCGTCAGCTCATGGTCTGTGCAGATGGGGCATGGGTTGTAGTAAAGTGGAGCATCCTGGCTGCTTTAGATGAGTATCATTACGTAATTGCAAAGTCGTCTTTGGCTTGGCTCAGCTGGAGACACTCGCCTCACGTCATTCCCATCTGTTTCTCCAAACTTCATTGCACCCTCAACAGGCAAATAAAGACAAATACGCAATAAAATAACATTTCAGTAGCAGTAATGTTGTAGTCATTTAAAAGTACTAAGTCAAAGGTAACTGGAATTTCTGAGGAGGTTTCACGGCTCATCCAAGAAGCTTCATCAGTCTCACTTCCCTAGATATCTTATATGACCCGAACATCTTTAGACATAATGCATTTGTTTCACTATATGAGAAGGCTACTTAGTGCTCTATAATACAGTGTAAAAAATGCTCATAGCATAAGTTTTTAGTAAGAGCATAATTACAACTTGGCCTTTATTGGGTGGTTTGGCTCAGACATTGAGCAGTATTGACATCATAGAGAAACAAAGAGGCGCAGAGCTGCTGCAGTTATGTTGAGAAAAACAGGTCATTTTTCAACAAATCCACCACAAAAAGCCAATAAAGAAACATCATCACTCTAACAACAATAAAAATGTTATTTCCACTGTTTCCAGTTGGCACTTTTTGCCCCCTCAGATTTATAAAGGCCGCAAAAACAAAGCATTTTCACTGGTCCATATTTTCATAATGTCGTTTAATGGCCTCTTGGGCGACAGGACGATGACAGTGGGTGAGAACAAGGTCTGTCACAGGGCTGATATACTGTATATGGGTTCACTAATTATCTAACTGCATTTAAAAGATACTGTCCATTAACTACCACGTGAATATCACATCATTTAAGGGTATTTGATGAGAGTGTGATGGAAATTCTACGTTGGCTGGTGAAATAACATTAAGGGCATCTGAGTATTTCCTGTGTTACAGAGAGTTGGATGCAGGACTTAGTACGTGTCCATATTCTCTCATGATAAATGTCTATGTTGGCAACATTATCCTGTTACCGCAAGCATATTTTTGTGTGACACATGGGACTGATCTGACTCAAACATACACTGTGATTTTTTTTCTGGCTGCACTGGCTGCAGAGAGAGAGAGAGAGAGAGAGAGAGAGAGGGAGAGAGACTCCACTCATAACGGATGGGGCCTTTCCTCTGTTAGTTAAACCACTTACAAAGCCATGTCAGCTCAGCCACATTGGCACTTTTGCCCCCTGCCCCCCACTCTGTATTGAGTTTCTCCAGTGTGCGCATATGTGTGTGTTTTGGTGAGGGTCTCTGAATTAGAAGCAGACAGTCCCTCCACAAACACAATCGTGACTTTCAGCGAGGGAAGGGTGGGACACTAAAACAGAAAGAAGGCCGGGGAGGTGGGCACGAAGAAGAAAAGCATGGCAAACACGCAGCACTGTGTGACTGTTATGTCCTCCACATATCTAATCTGCAGCTTGATCATCAACCTGACTCGAGTCAGAAAGGTCTCAGATTCTGTGTAATTTTTTTTTAATCTGATCTACCATCCTGCATAACACACACACACACACACACACACACACACACACACACACACACACACACACACACACACACACACACACAGACAGACAGACAGACAGAGAGAGAGAGAGAGAGAGAGTCATATTTTACACATGATTTCCCAGAACTAACACACACCCCCCAGTCCTGCTGTCAGACCAACTCAGCATCTCATTTCATCCCGTCACCTGCAGGGATCCTTGTTTAATAGGCTAAATTTATATTGTCCCGGTCTGCTCCTATGAGACCAAACAAACCTTCAGGACCCTACCTAGGGTGAGGCCCCCCTCTCTCACAAGATACCTGCCTGTCCCGCTGTTTTAAAGCCCCGTTTCCGCAGGTTTGTGCTGAATCAGATGGAGGGAGCAGTGATTAAGGGTTAAGCCGAACTGCACAGCAGCTCTTTCATCTTTTCACGCAGTGTGCAATTTGGATGCCGGCAGACACGCGGGGTAAGTGCATCGTAAAACGCAACAGGTCTCCGAGCCCGACACTGGCTGTCTGTTATTATAATGAACGCGGACACACGCTGCTTTCCATCACAACACGCTTCACTGCAGACCTCCGTCCACCCGCTGCACCGGGCGCCCTGAAAGACGCGCGTTACTAACTATGGATGAGCTGCAGCCAAAGTCTAAAAACTGGCAGGTAAACAACCGTAAGTTTGTGATAAAAAAAATTGGGCTACTTGTACTGCCAGAAATCTCTGCATAACGCTGAGTAAAAACTGACATTATTGTAAGAATATTGTCACACACACACACACACACACACACGAGCTGCCACCGCTGCGTCCCTGTCCGTGCGTCTCTCACCAGATTGCTATGCGCTCCTTCGGGTACTCCAGCCTGTCGATGCAGCCCAGGTAGTATGGCAGGCTGTGCGCTGCGTTACGAGCCACAATGGCGATCATAACCTTCGGCTTCAGGAGGGAGGACTCGGGCTTGACCTGCTCCTGCACCAGCGTCACCAGCTCCGACGCGCCGCCGGGCACCAGAGCGGCCAGCAGCGCCCACAGCACACCGACTCCCACGGCCCCGACCGCCCGCATCTTCGCTTCCACGATTCCGCCGTCGGTCTCCCGACCTGGACCCGGAGTATAGAGACTGGCTGGGTAGGAGAGAGGAAGAGAGAGAGAGGGGGAGTGAGTGAGGGAGTGGAGAGAGGAAGGAAGGTAGAAGTGGGCTGAGGCTGGGTGGAGGGCTTCCTACCTCTTTTACCCCTCCTACACTCCTGCTGCTGGTGGTGGGGAGCTTGTGCAGCATTAACTGACTCCATCTTCTCCTTCTAATAGTAAATAGTATTATTATCAGAGTATCAACTCCCAAAGAATCAATTGTTTGATGTAAATGCAGTCAAGTCTTTCAGTTTATTAGTAGTGAAATGTGAGAAGTGAGACACACCATATTCCAGATCATATGAGACTGCCTGCAGCCTTTGGTTGGTCCATGTCTGCTTGTCCTCCTTTATGATCTCTCTTCCTGCAGACTTTCTGAATGTTTCTTTCCCCTTTCCACGCCTTGGCCCTTGACAGTCTCTTGTATGCCTCAGAGCCAGAGACCATGAAGTCACCAGCTGTGACATCAGCCTGGCAGACTGCTGCACCATCCAGTGTTTCTCTATTTATTAAACATATACTGACGAAGCTGTAATTTGTTACAGCAGCAAAATTATATCCTACTCACAAAAAGCGGTAAAACTTTGCATTGACTGCACCATCTATAAGCAGCAGCCTAGATAAAGAAACAAGACATTGTTTATAGCATATTACAATGTAGAGATAAACCGGTATGAGGGCATTTTGATCATTGTACAGCATTTTCATTTTAATGACAATTAGGAAAGAAGACATTAGTTGTCTGTAGCATTAGGATGCTGCACAGAATAAGTTGACAATAACCTCAAAATACACTTGATTGATGTGAAATGTCCTTATATGTGCCTTCAGCTGCATAAACACTTCATTAAATGTTTAAGCTGCTCTCACAGGGGTCTAAATAAAGTGAATTACGCAGAAAAAGAATGAATCTCATAGGCGTTAATACTAAAGGGAGATAACTTGTTTGGATTTGGTGCCATACAAATAAATATTGACTTTACTTAAAGGTTGTGCTGTATCAGAATTTACATAGATAACATGCACAAAAAGAAAAATGGTGATTCTGAATTTTTCTGAAAAACTGAAGGATCAATGATTCCTTAATGGGCTGAGGAAACGCTCCTACTTGTTTAGCTGACCATTTTAAACTAAATGGTCAGTGTCACAATATTGAATTCAAAGATGTGAAAAGTTGGAATTTTGAAGATATTTGGTCAATATCGTCAACAAAAAACACCTTCTAACATATGGAAAATACTACAAACAGTAACTGGGCAGCTCAAAAGAACAACATTGAAGCGTACAAATTAAATATAAGACTGTTTCCTCTGTGCGGACAGAAAATAAAAAGGGAAATGGTTCAATTACCAACATGAAAAGTACAAAGAAAAAAGTGAGTTTTAAGACTACAAACTGTCAGAGGCATAAAACATGGCACCAAAACAAAACATCTAACTAGTGCATGACAAAAGAAAATGTGCCAAACCAATATGACACCGTAACACAAACATTTAAGGAGTTGGTACCAAAACACAAACACTTCTGCGGCTTTTCAAAATTTCCATATAAAAATCAGAAACACAGTAAAAATGCTGTGTTAATAAGTAAAGTCTATAGGTTGCAGTCTACAAATATACACCTCCACTTCCTGAAGTTGGTATCCATGCTTACTACATGCTATTTTAATATTATATAGTACGCTCTTATATGATTACAGTCACCCTCTAGTAACCTTTTTTCTTAATTATAGCTCATACATAGACACAGACAGACGGGCAAAGCCAGCTTACTTGTGTCCCTGTCTCGACTCAGCTCTGTTTATTTAAGGATCTCTGCCACCTGGTAATGTTTTCCTTCATTGTTGAGGTAATTAGAGTACTCTTCCATGTTCTCAATGGATGCGCTCAGTCACAGTGGATGGGAGACAGACGGAGTGAAAAGAGAGAGCGATAATCCCTTAGCTCCCTCTAGTGATTTCCCAAAGTCGGTTAAAATGGATAAAAAAAAAAAAAAACATGAGAGAAGTCACCACAAAATCATAGTCTTCCCATATATACACAAACTTGCTTGAACTCATCCCCACAAAATTCTGAAGGTTCAGTAAAACATCAGCTTGGGGAAAGGTTTGCTGACCTGCAGTCTGGCCTTTAGTCATGCAAAGGTCAGAGGTCGAGACCATTCCACAGCTGAATTTATTAGGGTGCCTGTGCTCAAAAACCTTTCAAGGCTCAGACTTGTAGTCCACAGACTGATATTAAAGTGAAATGCATATAGATAGATGAGCAAACAACCAAAAAAACACTACCTCTTCTGTCTCTTTTGCACTTTTTGTTGAGATCTCAAAAAAAAGACAGCCTTGCCCTTTTGGCTCAGTGTCAGCCATCAGCACCCACTAAGTCTGCAAGACACCGTTCAAATGGCTCATGTGCTCTCTCTTCTAACATAGCAAAACATCTGCTTTGTAATTTTGGTCGCGTAGTTGACATGCAGCCATTTGTCTCTCTGTGACCGAACCATGGATGACAGATAGAGCAGAACCGTATCGTTTTTTTTTAGTTATGTTTGGGATCCACGTTTGTTTTAAGAGCTGCCAGCCTTTGGGTTTGTTAAACTGTGGCTGCACTGAAAGTGTATCTTAAATAGCTATGCTTTCTCTACTCTAGCTTCAAATAGCAGGGTAAATCCTTCATAAGCAGGGTCAATAAATAGAAAAGTATGTCATACAGAAAATTCCAGGATAAATATGCACCATATGCTGTTATTTCTTAATGGGCGAATATGGCACTTTCTTACAAGCTTGATTTTAAATGTAGTCAGACTGTAATCCTTTTTCCTATTACAAAATAAAGCTTTATGTGCACAAATGCACTGTTGAGATATTATGGCTACAGCACATATAATTGTAATTTCATACATGAGTCTGGTGAGGTTTTCTGTGCACAGGTCAGAGGAAGCGAGTGATTTCAGGAAAGGGAAGACCTGCACCATCGTGATTCAAACGAGCTGAGTTATGTGTGTGTTTGTGTTTGTGTTTGTGACAGGATGATGTGCAACTCTAACAGATAATGCTTGATCAAGCGATTAGCTATTGCATGTGTGTTACCATCATGGGGGAACATGAACCAGCAGATGGTGCTCTTGTTTTATCCTTGAAGATGTCTCTCTCTCTCTCTCTCTCTCTCTCTCTCTCTCTCTCTCTCTCTCTCTTTCTCTCTCTCTCTCTCTCTCTCTGTCTCTCACTCTCATGCACACAGTGTTTTGCCTACAGGATACTCAGTTCCAGACAAGTGTGAGGAGAAAATCATCCATCCTGCTCAGGTGATTGAAATGGCTGAAATGGCCTTGGACATGTCACTAAACAACCCCTGTTTGTGCTGAACAGTCTCCTCAGTAGCACTGGGCTCCAGTCACCACCAGCACCAAGACCGCTTGCTCAGCTAATGCGAATTTGGCAGACTGCAGTAAAATACAATACAAGTGCCAAACCATAAAGCAATCAGGCTCCCTGGCTATCCATTTCAATCCTCCCTGCTCTGCTGGTCACCTCAGTGACGCAGGAAATTCACAAGACAATTTCCAATACAGCCGAAGCCATCAAACTGTGCTGTTGACATGAAGTAGATGCGTCCAGAGGGTTGCATAATTGCTCATGGATAAAATATGATGTGTTTATACTGAACAATTAGCTTCCTGGGATTTAAGTAGGGCACTTCTTGTGGGTGTGTGGCATGAATGCAAATGCATCTAATTCTACCTTCTTCAAGCCTTGGCCTCCTCCTCATTTGAGCTGCTTCTTTGCCAAGGTAATCCAAAGTATGGATCTGGAAGGAGAGGCTTTACATACAAATGGATTAGTGGGGAGGAGAGAAAAGAGACACAAGTAGCCGAGTTGATTTACGAGACACAGGAATAAAGTTAATGCATGTTGTGGATGGATGTATACATATATTTATATATTTTCCACAGTGACACAGAGGAAGATGGTTAAGAGGCCAGTGCTGCCACATTTCTAAATGAATGATTCCTCCAAAGTGGGTATTAGGCAGCCAGGAACTGCTGGAGAGAGTAAAAACACAGAGCAAAGGCCTGCTGGGCGTCCAAGGCAGGGATCCATCCCTTTGCCTCTTAGAGTTGACTCATACTCTCTCCGTGGGCAATCCATGTACACACACACAAGCTCACACAGACACACACACACAAACATGCACCATGAGGAGTTTCCATTTTACTGCACATTCACACACAAGCAGATTTTTTTAAAGTAATTTTTGAATCTTTTTTAAATTTGTGATGTAGCTTTCCTATATCCAAGTCTCTCTCGCTCTCACTTTCACACACACACAATACTGTTTCACATAGCCAACTAAAAAATCTATTTTAATGTTCCATTAGCTTAATATTTGAGTTAGGTCTTATACCGTAAAAATAAGTCAATGGTGAAATCTAATCATAATGGAAGAAAAAAGTTTTATTTATTTGTTTCAAGGAACACAAAGTTCTGCTAAGATAAAATAGTGCACTATATTTTTTTTGTCAAGGTGGGTTGGGGGGAAATAACTTTCAAAAGCTTTTTCTCATCTTCACACAAAGGTGGTGAGATCTTAAAGACCACGATCCAGACATGAACAAAAGGGTCAACGTCGAGCCACCAAGACTATGAAAAACTGGTATTTTAATTTGTAGATTAATGCTGAACAACAATTGAATCCTAGTTATTAATGTTTCAGAGGCTGCAAGAGGTGTGTTTGAATCAGTAATGTTCTCTGATTTATGTATAACAAATTACAGATTTGTCATCACTGAGACAAAGTTGTAAGTGTGAATTTGGCTCAGATATATTTAAAAGTTTGGACAGAAATCACACTACAGCCAAGAACATGTTGTACCCAACAAGGACTCTCACACTTTGGGCTCTATTTCACACACACACACACACACACACACACACACACACAGACACACAAAGCAGGGAGGAGTGGGCTCTTTATTGGTACTTACGTCAGGGTGGAAAGAACATTTTCTTGCCCATATTCCTGTCTGAGGTTCACGGGCAACATCCGTCTCTTCCTCGCTCTCTCTCCCTCCCACTTTCTCACTGTTCCAACTCCCTCGTCTTAATTTCTCACTCTTACATCGCCCACCTCTCTCTCTTTCTCTCTCTCTCTGTCTGCCTCCAACACACGTTTACTTCTGTGTGGGAGAGCCTTGCTGCGAGCTCTGGTCCACAGGGACCCTTTCACGCTGCTGATGTGCACAGTGGCTGCTGATTGTAACCTCATGTGCCCCTGTGAGCGAGTCATGTGAGGTAAAGAGGCAGTTTGTGTATGTGTGTTGCTTTTTCAAGACAGCTGGGTACAGCTACTAAAGAAACAGCCAAGCTACTGAATTTTCCTTTCATAATGTGGTGATGAACTTTATCCAATGATGCTCAGTCAAAGCATCATGGCATCCAGTCCCACAGGGTGTAGACAATAGGCCGAGCACAGGAAGAGATATCAGTTCATATCTGTGGGGTTTTGTACACACTCGTATTATCAGTGATCATCAATCATCCTTATCACTCAACTTGTCAAATTAGGAAACCAATGTCCTCATTACAAGTATTAATGGCACAATAACTAATTTTATAGTCAGTCAGTTATCAGTTGTTGAGGAACAGAGCTATTTTTATTTCAGTTTACAGATCATAGACTTCCCTGTATGCAGACAATAAATTATTATTCACATTGACCCATACAACTTATATGCTACAGTTGATTTGTTTTCTTAATTTATACCTACAATAATTTTTTAGCCACCTGGAGGCAGTGGAAACACTGACCAATTATTTATTGTCATCACCTGCCTATTTATTTAACTAACAGATGCAGAGCATTATTATTCATTTTGCAGTTATGTGTCTATTCACCTAGCAAAATTTAAGCACACTTTAAGCTGTTTTACCTTTGTTTTTACTCTCCACCAACACCTGAGGGAAATGTCTGCTGAATGCTTCACTATGTTCACCAGCTGGTCACTGACGTCGACTTGTCTGCTGGTTGGCACGTAGTCTTCAGTGGGTCTTTTTTTTTCATTGAAATCTGCTTCCTGCTGTGGCCAAAAACAAGAGCAGGGAGAGGTGAGAGGTGAGAACCAAAAGAATGGGCTGAAAGATGCCAAAAGGGGGACGTTCGATAGTTAACTTTTTGACATTACAATTAGTAATCTGATCCAGTGCTAATGTGGACATATTGATTAGTGCAGCTAAACAAATTTTCCTGTAGTGAGTGTAACTTTTGCTTTTTTTTGCACTGTAGCTACATGTGAAGTGTGTGAAAAGACACATAAAACTGAAAGTCATGTCAATTGCAGTGATACCTATCAAGTTTGCAAACATTAGCCAAAAATTAGCCACCATCACACAATGTTACTGCACTCTTTCAAAGTTATATAATCTCACTTTAAATGTTCTCATGTGTCTCCTCTCCTTATGTAAAACACTTATGTAAAGCTCTCTGTTTCAAAGATGCTCAGCTGGCATCCACTTGACAGTTACTGGGCTGAATTTGTTGAAGGCATGTCATCTGGAAGACATTCATCTTCCCAAAATAATTTCATACAATTTAAAAATGATGTTACAAATCATGGTGAACTATATATACGTTTTGATTAAAGTTGATAGTTACTTTGGCATAAATAAACACATGAAAAACACACAGAATGAAATATTATGTGTTCATTATGTGTTATATGTTCAGTTGTGTATAAAATGCTGTTAGGTTCAGAAACCTGTGCTGCAGTGCTGATATTGTGCCAGCAGGTGGCAAAACACAGGCTCTCTGCTCTGAGTGGATCAGCTCTGACTGCATGGCTTCAGGCAGCTTGACCACAGGGAACTAGACTGACTCCAGGCTCCTCAGTCCACTGCCAGCATGACGGCACTCCATTACTCAGCTCACAGCAACATGTGCACACGGACGGACACACACACACACACACACAAACACACACACACACACACACACACACACACACACACACACACACACACACACACACACAGTAAGAGGACGTGCACGTTAAGAGCTTCTGCGTTTTTATTTTTAATAGAAAAAAAGTATTCAAAATAATACAACAGGAAGTATCCAGGAAAGATGACAACAACAAAAAAAAAGTGATCAGGTCTGTGTCTCCACGGCAACCACACATCCTAACCTTCAACTCAACCCATTTTGCTGCTTCAGTGCCTGAGAGAGAGAGTGTGTGTGTGTGTGTGTGTGTGTGAGAGCGAGAACACTGAAACAAAGCAGAAACACAGAGCTTCACAGAATACTTCTGACTGATGCACACGCCAGTCTCCTGATGAAATGAAAGGGAAACAACAGTGTGTGTGTGTGTGTGTGTGTGTGTGTGTGTGGTTTTTATGTACATGTACAGGTTTGTTGGAAAGAGACCGTGGTACCATATGTACAATAAAAGACCCCATATATTTGTTTGTCAGTTAGGATTTGCAGTGTTGTGGTATATAAAGGACGATGGATGGGGTCGAGACACAGTTGCTCAGAATTACACAGCTTTGCAGTAGTGAAGAGGAAGATGATAATGACATTGAAGATGATGATGATGATACACTAGAAGCCAAGAGTCAAACAGACTGAAGAAAAAAAACATCAGATAAGGGAAAAATAACTGAATGAGTGGCTGCGGAACAGAATAAAAAATAAAACAAAAAACAAAAAAAAAAAAGGTCCTTGACTTCAGAAGGCAGGAGGAGTTTAGAGTTTCTAAATCACCAGCTTACTCCCTACTCTCTTATTAAAATATCCCAAATTTTTCCCCTCTTTCTTCTCCACCTTCCTTCGCCCTCCCTCACCCATTCTCTCAGTCCCGTGTGGCCCAGGCCGGCCTGACTATAGGTAGGTAGGCCAAAAAGTTCAGTGTGGATCCTGGCGCCGTTACATAACTTCTCTGCTTTCAGCATCCTCTCCTCCCCGGGCTTCCTTTCTTCTCCACGTATATGTCTCTCAGTCCTCCACACACCCACCCAAGTCAATGTTTGTCCTCCATATTTGGGAGTTCCTTTTTCCAATTGCAAGGGTTAAATATTCAGGATCGGACCACAGAGAGTGAGACAGACAGACGTGAAGGGACAGATGAAGGGTCGAGGAGCTGCTGTTGTTCCACTTGAGGAAATAACTCTGTTTGACCCAACAGTGGCAAGTCCTTCTCTCTGTTCATGATGATGTGTGCCCATCCGTCACCATGTCCAACTCCATCTCTCCCTCATTTCATCTGTCCATCCCTTCATTGCTCTGCCACCTCCATCTGTCTGCTCAGGGGCCTGAAGGGGTGAGGAGCTAAGAGAGGAGGGCTGTAGCTTCTGAAGAAAGTTTTCGTCATTCCATATTCTCTTTCTCTTTCATTCATTTATCCCCCACTCTTTCACTTGATTAAAATACTATCTTTGCCATATCTTCATAAAACACACACATACTCATTCCAAAACATCCCATCACATGAACAATCCTACTAATAAAACACTGATTAAGCTCTCTCTCTCTCTCTCACTCTCTCAGGCACACATAAGCACAAACGTATGCATCTGGACACACACACACATACACGCACACTCCTGCACACACACACAGTGAGGCTCTCTGTGGGGGTGAATTCTGGGGGCCTCTGTGCTATGTCCCATCTTCCTCCTCCTCTTCCGAACAGTAGTCTCGCCCCTGCAAATAAAAAAAAAAAAAAGAAGGAATTAGAGAGAATATGAGGTTGTTTTTTTACACTCTAATTTGTTCCAATTAAGTAAACTCACTAATATCCTTCTGCAAATGATTCCCTCTAAACTATCTGCATGCAGCAAACTCCCCACGCACCTGTTACTCCAGTCACGTTTCAAAACTAACCCTTGTCTATTTGCAGGTACTGGCAAAGAAAATACTGATGAGGCAGTAAAGTAAACGGCAGGTGGGCAGTTATTATGTTTGTATGTTTTGTTTCTTCAATTATGATGAGGAGTTAACTCCACTGTTTTTTCCTCTCCAGAGCTTATCTAATATACTCTCATCTCTTAAAATAAAGGTTTGAATACTGCAACAGTAATAGGCTAAAAATCAGCAGTGGAAATAAATAAATAAAGGCACCTAAGTACAATTTAAGTTTTAAAGTTTAAATCGTTCTACATTCATTTGACAGGACACACAAAACATATGATTATCTTAGATTAAAGTACTAAACCTTTTCCAACTCACAGCCCACTCCTCAAAAATGTTGGCGGCCCACATCCAATCCCAAACAATACAGAGGCCAAATAATATCACTTGTGGTGACAGACATGCAATAACATTAGCACTGATTTAGTGGTGCGTTTGTAGACACTTAATTCTAATATTCATTCTCCTTTTTGCTCTGTTTTTGGTATCCACCAACTCCTGATGCTCTTCAGTTGCACTACAGTTTACAGTAGGTCCATCAGAGCTCTTTTGCTGATAAGAGCTGCCTTCTACAGCTGAAAATTATGCTACGAGACTGGTAACAGTGAAGCAAAACATCAAATTTGCAGGTCAGAGAATCAAAACAATGAGCTGAAAGACAATAAAACATTTTATAGCTGAGGGGAGCTGTAGAGCTGGGTTGTAATTCTCCATGGATTTGCCACTATGCATGAACCCTTTAATGTTATAAATAACAGGCAGACTCTGGCTTTAAATATATATTACACTGATAATATTTGTGTTAAGTATTGTTTTGAATGCAGGACTTTTACTTATAACAGTATTTCTGCTGAGATGTTGGTACATTCTCTCATAATGTGAATTCTTCTCCCAACACAGTCCTGAAAAAACTGACATGTTTGAAGGCAGAGTTGAAAAATTAAACAGATCATATGACGGCTGCTGAAGCTGAATCCAGTCATTACTCAGTGCAACCACATTTATAGTCGGAGACAACCAGAGTAATTCAAGTGGATGACAAAGCGTAGTAAGTGCTCATCACAGCAGTGATCACCTGTTCCTCCCCCTCATACATGTGGAGCCGAGTGCTGAGCTTGTAAGCAGAATGACTAGTGGATGCTGTTGTTGTAAAGCGTGTCTCTTTAAACATAAAGACCCAGCTGTTCCTTTAAATGCTCCGAGACCCCTGCTCTTCATGCAACACCCCCCCTCCCAATCCCTAAGTGCATGAAAATACACACATACACATCTATGTACAGCCCCCACCCCCCATCAATCACCCACCACCCCTTCTTTCACCTTCTCAATCTTCTCATCCAGCATCCTGAAAAATTCCTGCTGGCTCTCTGACGTGTGAATACTGAGAGGGAGGGAGAGAGAGGAAGTTGGAGGGTGCAGAAGAGGAGGAGAAGGGAGACAAGAAATACATCATGAGAATTTTCCATTACACCCCCCACACAGCACAAGCACAAACTCACATGCACACACGCATACACACGCACACGATCCTAACTGTAGTGTGAGAAATCCATGGTTGTGAGACTGTGGAGGAATTTAAACAATCATGTCATAAAGTATTAACCCAGTCTCTCATCCAAAGGTTAAATATTCTGCAGCCACCAGCAACCAATATGTACAACATATTCAAAGATTCATCAACACACAGACGCACACGCAGAGTCTGAGGTTGGCCAAGAGACACCATAACAAAACCAGACACAAGATATCAGTTACTTCACACATCATGACTTAACATCTAATGGACATTAGACACGCGACACATTTAAATTTACATAAGTCAGCGTCTGATATTAAAGCACAGATCAAATAAACAATAAGGGGATTTTAAAGAATTCATTCATTCTTCTTGTTGAATTAAACATAATCTGACTCACTCAGCAGTTAAACACACTCATTATATTCTTTCTAGAATGGAAATAAAACACAGCTCAGAGAGTTCCCCCCATGATCATGTTGCACTTGTAGTTTTCTCACCTCCAGTTCATCCCAAACCAGCTTCATGTGGTTTAAGTCCACTGGGAGACTGTGCTTTTCTTACAGTAAAGCCAAATAGGCCACTTCATCCTGCAGTACAGTCTAGTCCTGATTATGCATTAGAGTGTGCAGTAACACGGTGGGTTTATATTGCCACCTGTAGAATTTGCGTGCATTAACTTTCAAGGCTTCATTTACTTCATTTACTACTTTTCAGTAGTTTATTTATTTCCTTTGTACCATTCAAGCTTTTTCACTGGACCTGAACTGATGAAATATCAAGAAAAACTGGAATAATTAGGGTCTATTTTTTGTTAGGTATAGTAATATGCAATTGACATAAAGGTTTATTAGTTTCATAGTGCTAATTGGAACTACTTTCTGTGACAGAAATACTTCCTGTGATGCCGTATATGTTGCTGTTGGTTTATTTTAAATATACTTTTTTGGTGCTGTCAGGACAAAAATATGAAAAAGATGAAATTCTGTTTATTCATCTTTAAGTGTTTAAGTTATCAGAGTTGTCCACAATGTATAGATTATATATTTTGGCATATTTTCACCAGGCATTTACAGTGTACAGACTGCTGCCAGCCACTTACTTTGACTTGATGTTTGCTGTAGCCACCTCTTTCTGTTGTTTGCCTCTGTACTGTACATTACTCTTCTCCTGAAACACACAAACACACACACAATTACCAGCTGATAAAGTAGTTAAAAAACAAACAACTCATATCAGCAAACACCCATACCACAGGCCACACACGTCACTTTGGTGACTGCATTATCCAATGACCTCCTCACCCAGCTGCCACTGCCCCATAGCCAAAAGACATGGGCAATAGATATAATTAATGCAGGTCCAATAAAAAATAAGAGTTGGTCACTCTGTGCAGTTTCCCTTTCATGTTTCTGTAAGTTTTGTTTCTACCACAGTAAAATGTTGAAGCGACTTGGCAGTGATTGACGAATACTGTAACCTGCATCTTCCACCGCTCGCTGTGCATGTGTGAAAACGCCTACAGTATTGGGAAATGGAAAGAAACTGATACTGATCCGACCACATGTAGTGACTTTACCTCGCTGTGTCTGTGTAAAAATGTCAATTTGGGTCTTTCAGTGGCTCATTTAACTAAATGACTCATATCATTTAAACAAGACAACAGACTTGACTTTTGCAATAGCCTACATCAAGCTGTGTGTTTGATAGGAGGTCCTGTTTTTTGAGCTATAGTAATATAATTTGTGGCAGAGTGACACTGCTTCTGTTTTTTTTTTTTTTTTTTTTTTTTAAATCAGGATTTTAAAAGGTATGCTAGTATCTGCGCACCTACCTGCCAGGATGCCAGGCTGAACAACTTGATTTACTGAACAAACAACCCGGCTCTCACTTTACACGACCACACTTTCCATTCATTTCAGATTTTTTGAGGATGAACATGCCTGAATTTTATGAAGATTTTATGAATTTAATTTCCACAGGGGACAGAACTGCCAGGTTATTTGCGAAGTTATTGTGGAAAAAAAAAAAACAAAAAAAAAAACAACAGATCCCACCAGTGATGCTACAACATGTGCGTTTAAGACCTAAAGGTTTTGCGGGAGGAAATCAGCCTCCACATTCCACACACGCCTGCATGTTGTCTCTACCTGCGTGTGAGATGCCTCCTTGTGTGTGTGTGTTTCTGCAGTTGTGCAAGATACAATTAAGTGTGTATGTGTGCGCTGGTGAGGCTGACAGAGGCCGCCGTTGGACACAAACACAAGCCTGTTCACTTGAGTTGATGAACTGTCAGGAAAAGGTCTGAGTCTGCCTGTGGATGACAAGCTGTCAGTGGATGGGTGTGTGGTTTTGTGCGTCTCTCACCAGGTTCTCCTGGTTGCGTGCATTCACCCGGTTTTCCTCCCCCCTCATGTACTTCACCTCCTCTACTCCCTTCATCTTGTATTCATCTGAGGAGAAGGAAAGAGAGAGGTATGATTAAAAAAAGGGAGAGAGAGGCAGGAGGGAAATAAACAACATGGATTTATGAAGGCTGTCTCCCAGAAAAGAAACACTGACCAGACTCTCTTCATTCATCCTGACGTGAGAGGCTCAAATAACTGACCTATGTCATATCAGCTCTACTGTACATTACCTGGGACTATTCCATTAAATCTAGCTATAATTTGTCCCAGGTAATCTGATAAGTAAGACCTGACACGGTATTTCAGAAAGTGGACATGGCAGCTGAGGTAAAAGGAGGATACTAGTAGTCATCCTTTCCAACTCATCTGAGGAGAGAGAAAGCAACAACAGAGGGACAGCAAGAGCAAGCAGGAAAACACATGTAGCGTAAAGTGAAGTACGAGAAGAGACAAAAGAGACAAGAGGGGAAGGAGAAAAACAGAACAAGATAAGAAGGAGCAAGCTGGAGGGGATTAAAGATCAGTTGAACAGCTTCTGGGCTACACGGACAGCTTAGACAGTTAAGACAGTTAAGATGAGCACAGTGGCAGCAAGAGTGGTAACACTTCCTCAAGACTGCATGGCACCAGCACCACGCCCAGCACTGTGGATCCCAGATCACTGCTGGAGCTAAAAATGAGGGTAATAAACCTCACATTATGCATCTCTCACTGGTCCATGGTTACTCAGGTTGCAATAAGGTCTGACACCAATTCAGCTAAAGTAACCAGTGATATACCACACTAGGTACAAAATATGTAGCTGGTTATACTGTATTTACACCAGGACAGAGGAAATGTTTAAATCAGGGAAAATGTTTTTTGACATTTATCATAATCGAGTTTAGGTCATGTCTTCATCTAGAAATAAGTGTGGGTTGAAATGTGTGAGAATATATGTGGTACAATGATTATTTTATTATTTCATTATTACTCTCAACAATCCAATAAAATCATCAAATGCTGATCATACTTGTTTTGACCGACTAAGAGTCCAAAACACAAAAATATATTCAACCTGCAATTATAAAAAAGAAAGGAGAAAAGAAGCTGAATAATGTTAAATGAATAGAATAAACACGGTTGAAAACAAACACATAAACCTCTGTTGCATCACCATTGACAGATGTAGTGTTGCATGGCTATAATTTGTGGCATGTCAAATGTGATGTAACACTTTAGTTTTTCACTGTTGTGCAAACTTCAAAATGTGAATTCAGATGTACAAAATGAGGGAACAGCCTGATTACTAGGCCAAAATAAAGAAGAAAAAAAAAATCCTCAAAAAGGCCAAAAACAGCAAGAAGAATCCCCAATGGTGCCTTTTCCCAAGCATCAGTTTAAGTCACAATCTCTACATTAAGCACCTTTATGTACTGAATCCCACCTAACCTTGAGTGGAACAGTACAAACACGCTGGCATTTCTGCTGACTACGTAGTTATAGTACATTTAACTGATTAAGCAGTAGCCAATATGCTGAAACACACAGACACACACAAAAATACCCAACCTGGCCTTATCTGCTGCACACTTTGTATTTTGCCCTCACTCTATCAGCAATCTGTCTGTCTGTCTGTTTATCTGTGTGTATGTGTGTCTATGCCACTTTGTACCCAACTAAAGGGTTCGCCACTCCCTTTGCTCTGTTGCTGACAATCCACCCAGTGCCTGGATCACCTGTGTGTTATGTTTCGCTGCAAGCAAGCGTGTGATCATCTGCGCGTCTGCATCTCACAAGTGCGTCACTGTTAAACCTAATATGGGCTTCACTCGACAGATAAACACTGCTCATTTGAAATCATTTGACAGGAGAGAGACACAAGGGGGGATGCCGGCATTGATTAAGAGAAAGAGGAGGGAAACAAAGGCCAACTCATTTTCCTGCTGTTTGTCTCAGGAATGTAAACGGGTCGGAGCAAAGCAGCTCCTGTCTGAACATGCTGACACACACACACACACACACACACACACACACACACACACACACACACAAATGGTTTTATAACACTACACAGGCTCACCAAGCTTAGGCCAGCTCTGTAAACATGGAACACATAGGGTGCTAGAGCAGGAAACAGAGTTAAGAATTTTATTTCATCTGCACTTTACAGGGGCAATCCACATAAATTTCAAGCTCCATAATCTGTAACTTAAAGTGGATTCAGATTAAAATGAAGGAGTGAAATTCGCTGTTTTTTGGCCACTGTACAAAAATACTATATGCACATTTTCAGGCAGCAATTGAGAGAAATGTCATTTGGGTGAGCTGCAGGCCGACTGACTGTTCAGCTCCTGTTACAGGAGCATCAGTGAGCTTAATGTGACGGGTATAGATAGATCAAAGTGACCAAGCTTACACCAATCAAGACTCATCACATCACAGACCTTGCTTTAATTTAGTTAGGAGCAAAAACTGGTCATGCTGTATAAGTAGCTGTGTGTGTGTGTGTGTGTGTGTGTGTGTGTGCAGTAGTCATTGTCACACAAAATGACAAGGGTGTTTCGTCACGCTGATGCTGGGCTTGCTTTGGGAAAGAGGGAGGGGAACTGTCAGAGAGGGGAAGATGAAAGGGAAGGACTATTTTGAGAAGCTGCGATTTTGTGTGTGGACATCTTTCTCATCTCTGATTAGAGACCGGAGCTCTGCGCTGACCTTAAGGTACCGGCAGGCACTGCGTGTTCACGACCGTGTTTCTATTTCAGATAAAGCTGTGTCTTTGAATCAGCATGTTTGTCATTTTATGCAACTGCAGTGTTTATATGGGTGCGAGTCATTTACATAGCCTTCTTTGGATGTGTGCACGTGTGTGTGTGTGCGCACGTGTGTGTGTGTGTGTGCGTCTGCTCTCACATCTCTAGCTGGCCTGCCTGTCCTGTGGCTATGTCACTCTGTCCTTCCTGCCGTGTGTCCTCCCTCTCAGCCATTCTGGCTCCAGGCCATCACCAGCCTGGCCATGACATTTACACCTGAACAAGAAGTCTCATCACCAACACGCACACATACATACACACACGCGCGCGCACGCGTGCGCAATCATACCCATCGCGTTTACAAATAAGTTAATACTAAAAATTTTCTGAACAGAAATAAATGTCAAGCCTTTTGTTGGCAGGGATGAAATAAAAATAAATAAAAGGATTAAATCAGGCCCAAACTGTACAGAAAATACATTTTCTAACAGTGAGTCCGTTGCAAAATATTTCTGAGGTAAATATAGAAATACTAAAATTAAGCCATCTAAGGCAGGACTACTAATTCACCGCAAGTTCCTCACGGCCCTGCTGAAGGCACCAGACCACAACTACCTGACAGAGAAAAACGTTGCACAACAATAACCGAGCATGTTTTTCTGTTGCTACTGACATCCTTCAGTATCAGTTTTTTTTTTTCAAGGCAGCATTTGATTAAATGATACATAATGTATCATCATCCATCGACCATAGCGTAGCACTCATCCCATTGGCCTAATGATGCAGAAATCTGTGAATTTCTTTGCATGTGAAGTCGACGGATGGACTGGTTTCATGTACAGCTGCAACTAATAATCGTTTTTTTTTTTTTTTTTTTTTTATTATTTTCTCACTTAATCATTTGGTGACTAAAATGTCAGAAAGAAGTGAAAATGCCTCCAATTTCTGTAGCCCAAGGCGACATCTTCAAATGTGTTGTTTTATTCAACCAGCAATCCAACGTCCAAAAAGATTTTCTTTGCTATTGTCTACAAAGAAAAGCATCAAATCATCTGAGAAGTGGAAACCTACAAATATGTGTGATTCTTACTTGAAACAAGACTGAAATGCTTATTTCTTTGTCAAATAGTTGATAATGATATACTAATCCACTATTAATCAAACGCTCGAGCCCTGTACACCTTATTACCCTACTCTTATTCATGCAATAATTCAATCAGCCAATCATGTTGCAGCAGTGCAACACAAACAATCATGCAGCTACAGATCAGGGCCATCAGTTAATGTTCACATCAGTGACTTTTGATATGACTGCTGGAGTATTTCTGAAATTGCTGATCTTGGATTCCTCCGAGACAGTTACTAGAGTTTACTCACATAGAAATGCTCGTGGATGAAACGGGTCAGAGGAGAATGGTCAGACTGGGTCGAGCTGGGACACAAAGGCTACGATAACTCAGACTACCACTCTTTCAATCTGTGGTGAGCAGTAAAGTGTCTCCAAAATGCAGAACAGGCTGAGCTTTGAGACAAATGGGCAACAAAATGGGCAACGCCACATCGGGTTCCACTCAGCCAAGATCAGAAATCTGAGGCGGAATCGGAATCGAACCCCCTACGACCTCCTCTACCTCCCGAGCCACAACTGCCCTAATAAATGTACAAGACTGTCCAGTAGCAGTGGGTGCGTGCATGTGTTAGTACATACAGATGTGCATGTCTGTTTCTGTTCTGATTCAGGATTTCTTTGACTAGAAATGATGATTCTGAAACTTCTGCATATCTAATATCTTTAGTTGGGTTAATTCACTGAGCATGTGTAGCAGAAGGGCCCTGCCCCACGGTCACACTTGGAAGTTAACCACAATCCAACCACTGGGGCAGCTGCTAAAGGGCACTTCAGCAGAGGTAATGAAGGATGTGCTGTTCCATCACTTTCTGCTGCCATATTTACCCCTTGAGATCCCGGACTGAACCTTTTGGCCAGGAGCCCACTTCAGTACTTCTGTGTACTGCACTAAAGAAGAAGTGTTTTCCCTTTGTACACACTGTACACAGAAACTATTTGTTGTGACTTTACATTTTATGTTCTCTGAAGAGGAAGAAAAATTCTCTGAAATGTGGCGGCACAAGTTCATTCAAGGATGCACCTGCCCTCTTTAACTTCTTTTGTGATAATATTACCATTACTCTGTAACCTGATAAAGAAAGCTCAGCATGAGTCGAGTGGCAGCTTTTCTTCTGTGGCACTAAAAGAACAATCATTTTTGAGTAATCCAGTTTTATTCCCTGGAATAGAAACACACCAGCAATCATTTTACCCGTGTCTTGGCCAACATCCTTGAACACTATTTTCTCTGCATCTGACAACAGACATTTCAGAGGGACGCTTGCATTGTATTCAGTCAGAATGACAGACCCTCAAACCACTCAGCTGCTCCACCGCCTCAAAACAACACGGGTGCCAAAACAAACAATGAAATCTGTAACCAACCATGTTGTGTATACATGTTATGGTGCCACGTACGCAATCATATACACATACAGCGCTACATACTCTATCTCCACTCCAATCTCCTCCGACTGTGATTATTGCAGACATCAATAGCATGATGTTGTGGAAAGTGTAGCTATTTTCCCTCTTCGTCCTTCAGTGTTTGTGTAATGGAGCTCAGCCTTTTCCGGTTATTGTGTGAGAGAGCGACTGAGAGAGGGGTGGGTGGTGGGGTTAGGAGGGGGTAGGGTTGGTGGCCAGAGTCTGACAGAGCGGGCAGTCAGAATATCTGGGGCGCGCGCAAACACACACGCACACACACACACACACACACACGCACGCACACACACACACAGGACAGACTGACTGGCAGACAATCTGTCGGAGGCGGATCAGCATGAGCAAGAAGAGGGCTCACTGTCCAACTAATGTGCAACACACAAACACATACATAAACACTATTGCGTGGTCATACACTGACAAAGTCTACTGGGGATAAATATATGTGCGTAGGCGGCCTGACCGGCCGGGATCGACCACTCTTTTCCGCCCCAATCTTGAAAAGTACACCGGATGTTGTAAGCCAGTTCGGCTGAGGTCGGAAAGGGCAGCGAGCTAAGTGGGAAGGAATGACTACAGAGTATGTGGCAATGACTGAAAGAGAACAGAGAGGAGTTGGAGGAAGAAACAAAAGATAAGAGTGGATGAAGATTAGACAGACAAGACTGTGATGGAAGAAAGGAGGTTGGAGCCGGGGATAACTTTAATCCACATTATCAAGGTCATTCGTGTCTTGCACCTCCACAAAACAGCAATCTGGCTCAGCCACCGCCACTCTAGCTTTCCCTTTAAGGAAGAGGGAGGAAAGAGGAAGAGAGGTGAAAGGACACAAAGCTCTGACCTTATGTTGTCCCAGAGAAGAGAGGAAAAGAACTGGAGAGAAGAAACACTGGGAGATGAAGACAGGAAAAGGGGAGGGGGGGCAGACACCCAAAATAGAGAGACAGGGAGAAAGAGGAAGGATAGAACGAGGCCTTGAGCAGGGGTAGGGAAGCTGACGGGAGAGGTTGAGGAGAAAAAGAGAAAATACAGAGGAGCAACATCAATGCATGTCATTCTCCCTTCCTCTCTCAAGGAAAACTCCTATTCCTCCCATCTCTCGCTCCCTGTCTCTTTCTGTTGGTCCTTAAAAGACGGCGCGAGAAACGAGACGTAAGAGCAGGGAGGTCACGGGGAGGGACAGCGAGGGAGAGGAGGGGAGGGGATTAGGAGTTGGAGTGTCGGAGAGAGAAGAGAAGGGACGAGAAAGAGCAGTGAGTCGAGGAGAGGTCACAGAGAAAGGAGGGAGAGGCTGAAGAAGAGGGAGGGAGAGAGGGATGATGGAGAGAGAGAGAGAGAGAGAGAGCAAGCAGGCGAGCGAGCGAGAGAGAGGACCTCCTGTGGATCGTCATCTGCCACGTCCATCTGCCCACGAGCAGTTATACCAGAGTGTTGCTCCTAATTCTTAATCGCTGTTAATCTCCCAACCACTCATCATCTTTCTCTTTCTCTGGCTTTCACTTTCATTCCTGTCCCTCACTGCACAACAGCCTGCTAGCTTTAATTAAAGCCAGGGCCACAGCTAACCATTCTATTTATTACAGATTAATCTGTCGCTTTTTTTTTTTTTAATATTAAAATCGATTCTTTAAAATCACATCACATTCGGGGGGTTTAGTGTCTGGCTCAAACACACTTTGACATGTGGACAGAAATAAACAGGGGTGAGCAGGTCCACCACTCTGACAACAGCCACTTACAGGGTTTGATGAAGGAGGAAATTCTCATAGAATTTTATTTATGTAGTTTTTTTTTTTTGGCTTTTTTGCTTGAGAGATGAGCTAAACAATTATTCACCTTTTAAAATTGTCTGATTATCTGTCTCTTGAACTAATCCAGTAGCTAATACAGTCATTCATTCATTTTGTGAGTAGTCCAGGAGTGTTTCGTTTTTTCCCAGTTTCATTTGAATATTTCTTAGAGGCCTCAGGGGGTAAAACTATGCTGTATTTCGCAAAAAAAAAAGAAAAGAAAAAAAAAAGCAACAGTTTTATATCTTGCCCATGGGAAATCAATTAATAGTTCCGTTACCAATTGAAACTCCAAAACAGACACTTCTGTAATTTAATATTTCACTTCCATAATATTGCAGCATGTATTTTTTTTAAAAAGGGGGGAAAAAAAGGTCAAATTATAGTAACCACAAGCAGAACTTCACATGTAAAATCTGGAGTGCCCCTTTAATTATATTACAATGCAGTCTCAGCTATCATTGTGTTTCATTTCCTTTTCCTAGTTTCCTTTCCTAGTTTCTAGTTCAACATAATAAAAGATGAAAACACCAAGGACACATGACACCTGAGAGTTGCAACACTGCAGTCTCACTAACTGGCTACTTCCTCTCTCTCTCTCTTATGTGAGCTGTGAACATGCACGACACCAATAAAACTGACTGTAGTGTTGACAGTTATTGTCTGAAATGGAGAACGTAACACTCTGCCAGAGGACTACGAGCTATAATGAAGAGAATATATTGTGAGGGCAGATGGGGCAATGGGTCTACGCTGAGCAATTAACCCAGCGAAATGGAGCTTTATTGACATCCCTCTGTGTCTCTGTGTGTGTGTGTGTGTGTGTGTATGTGTGTAAACTGACCCGTGAAGAGGTCTCCGTTGCTGTAGGCCTTGCCGCGTCCCTCCTCATCGTTGGGCACGGCCGACACCTGCTTGGCCGAGGTGCAGCCCATGGCCTCACACTCTGAAACCTCTCCTCATCGCACTCTCACCTGACCGAGGATGGAGAGAAAACCTTTTAGATTCATAGCAAACACAATAAAATGAACAACACCGCTGTTCTGTTTTTACAATGTACTTCACAGATACGACACAGTACTGCTCTGTTTGTTCAGCTACAGTGACTCTCACTCACGCTAACTAACTACTTCTTCTTTATTTCAAACAAACTGGGTCAGTAAATGTAAAATGCTTTGTGTAGTGTTTTCTCACAGCAGTGAAACTGTTTTTCAGTGCAACATCTGCAAACACTACCGGCGCTTCAGAGCAGCACCTTCAATGCTACACCTTTACTTTGGTCATTGTGGCTCTGTTCATACCTGACATTTACCATCCATCTCTGATGTGATCTCTCTTGTGATCACAGGTAAGTGTAAATACACCCAAGACAAACTTGATCACTACGACCACATTCAGAGGTGGTCTGGACCACATGTGGACATGTTCTTGTAGCCTCCTCTGCCACAGTCAAATTAGTCCTAATGAACTGAAAACATTTCACTATTTCAAATGGATAAAACTTTATTTCACTGTAGAGCTGTGAGTTACTGAACTCCTCTGTGCCACTTGCTGTCTTGTTCGCTCTGTCTCTCACTCACACAATAGATCCGTTTGTCAGATTGGCTAAAAACAACACTGAACACCTGTTTATTTGCATATAAAGCAGGGAAGTGAGATCCGATCACAAGTGGTCACTCAGGCTGCATGTGGAGACACAGTTTAAAGCCAGGTGTGAACTGACAAACTGTCTTGTGATCAGGTCACCAGAGACAGATGTGAATGAGCCTGAGCCTGATCCTGAGCAGGGCCTGTGTATCAAGCTTTGGGGGAGGACACCTAAAATACATTATTTTCCTCCACTTCACACAAGCGTCTCTCTCACACCTGGTGTTGAGAGCCTCAAATGTAAGCTGACTCATAATGCATCAGCAGGAAGTGAAGTGAGCGTTTAGATGAAAATATTGCAGGTTATTACTTCAACCTTGTGTTTCTGTCAGGGCTAAACATAACCACTGTCATTACATGTGTAGAACAGGAGCAGCAGGGTGGCCCAGTGGGGAAATAAACCAGATTTCAAGTGGGACTGTCAATAGATCATATTCATATTCATCTTGATATTAGCCATATTCAATGTAAAGAGAAGAAGCTGCACATTTGAAAACGTGGAATCTAAAATATTGGACATTTTCTTTAGAGAAATGACATAAAGGAGTATTAGTTGATTTTTTGGCCAAGAGAAAACTGTAAAAACACACAGCTCTGACACCTAATCACCTTGTATAGTTGATACTCAGCAAACAGTTGTCTATTTAAGCATCCAGCTGATACAGAGGGGCATTATCATCCTTCCTGCTTCTGGACACCTGATGAATGCAAATGCGACATTCAGTCTCATCTTGCTCTCCTGCAACTCCTAACACAAATATCCTGATCTCCAGCGTCAGCTGTTTGGTGCTGGGCAGGTAGTCCAGTCGATTACTGAGTTACTAAGGAGGTTAATGAGAGTGAATTAAAACAGTAAACCCGCAGTAAAACGCTCTGTGTTGCTGAGAAGAGCTTTTAGAAATTTAGGTCATTTGATCCTTTAAACATAAAAATGGAGACAGTTGCAGCTTTAAAACAATACATTTACTAATATTGTTGTTTCTTAACACCATGACAGTTATAGAATAAAATAAATTTAACTCTTCATTATTATTCAGACTTCACTCAGCAGGACAGCTGACACGAGGCTGTCAGTCAATCACACGCACTGTCAGACACTTTACACTATAGATAGTCTCCATGTCACTCACACATGCCATATGCTGTCACTGACAGAGCCCATCTGACTGCTGCCAGTTTAAAAAACACGCACATACACACACAGGGACGCAGCCAATGATGGTATGATGATACCCATCACCAAAACAAAATCTGCAGCACCGGTGCAAGTGAGGGGATGAAAAAAGTGGAGGGGACTGAAGAGGCAGAAACACTAAAGAGACAGAAAAGACAAAAGAAAGGGAGGAAGTGGGTGAGGTAGGCGAAGGGGGATATGGGCGAAGAAAACGATGGAAAATAGGTAGGATGGAAAGAGGCCAGGGAGAAAGACGAGTGCAGTTTTTTAAAGAGTGCCGCCGCAGCCGCCTGCCTCTCCTCCCTCCTTCAGTGATCCTCAGAGCGTTTGAAGTTGACAGGAGGCCAGTGTTTACTCCTGTGTTTAGGCTACAGCCGACCAGTCTCCATTGCTCTGAACACAACACAAAGCGCCAGGTGCACAGGGTGCAGGGAGTGCTTTCTGTGCCACAATGTGTCTGTGTGTAAGGGCGCTGCATGGCTGAAGTGCAGGTGGTTTTGACTGTATTTCATGTTTCACAGATTCCACTTGAGGCTTATTTTTGCAGATTTTGGACGTCATCACTGATCGATAATAATTAGGTGGCTCTCACAAATTTATTGCTGAGATTTGGGAAAACAGACATTGCCAGGCCTGAGGAAGACTAGCAGTCAGGTGATGATCACATCACTGTAGGACCGTCACCACACTACCAAAGTTGAATTTAACTTTTCATAAGTGTTGATTATTTTTTGATTAATTAACAATTGTAAAATGACAATGTCTGAGGCCTGAGTGGAGCTTAGACATGAATTTCTCAAAGGGCATGTAGGTGAGAGAGAGTAAAAAAAAGTCAGTCACACTCCAGGTTTGGATACAGGTAGTTTGTGTGAGGTGGTGGAGGTGTCCCGAGCGTGAAGCCTGGTTGAGACAGCATCTCCTCAGTCCGCTCCAGGCAGCCTGGGGCACCTCTTATCTCGTACTTACAACACTCTGGAACAGCTCCATTATGTCTCACACCCACACAGACACGCACAACTGGAAGCTCTTAATGCAGTCTCAGCCACGTTGTTGCATGAGAGACACTAGCGGCAAAATTTCGAAAATAATGTCATCCGGCACGATCTGCCTCTTGACATGTCCCTTAAATGAGGAGTCTGCGCCAAGGAGGAATGAGGTGGGGACCCAACCACACTGCTGCAGGGGTGCATGTTACCTTATCAGGAGTATCACGCTACAGTGATAGAAGCAGTGACAGTTACACGCTACAGTGACAGAAAAAGCGCAGGCAGCCAGCGAGAGAGACGGACCAGTCAAAGCTCTTTTAACTCTGGGCTATTGGTGTAGAACTGAAGTGAATATTAGATTAGCAAAGCACAGAGACTCCTTTCTTAAGGCCACTGACAGAAGTGTATTGAGAAATGTGAGCAGCCTTGATAGATTTGAAGTTTCAAAGGGTCTCCAGTGTGTGGGTAGCATCTGTTTGAAGGGCTTTGATTTGTGTGTATTGAGACATCAAATCGTGAGTAGGAGCTGGCTAAAAATAGACCTAGCAGTCCCAGAGCTATTGTTGTGTGCAGGGATAATGCTAGGCTTTGCGAGTCTGTAAGCCACGCTGCTATTACTTGGGTTATACACACAGGCTACAGCTAGTGGGCAGAGTATCACAAAGCTCGACATACCTATAAATAAATAAATAAGAGTGAGGTCTGTAATAAGGCAGAGGGTAGAGGGACACATCAATGACACAAAATCTGTTACGTGTTGAAATTCAGGGCATCATAACTAACTGTTTCGCAAGACACTCGTCGTCAACATCTTTTTCTGGTGAAATCTTATAATTCCTCCTCTGAGTTTCTTTAGGTAAGTTTGTTTAACTGAGAGATACACTGTTTTTTAGCACTATATTTAATTGAGAAAGAAAGGATTTTTTAACGCCTTCCAATCATTTTGAAAGAGGTTTTGTTTCGATTTTGCCGTCTCAGCTGCACATGTTTTGCCCTAAATCAACTCAAAAGAATGAGTTCCCTTTCTCAAGGGAACCTGCGAAGATCATCAAAGTACATCATCTGAAAACAAACATCTGCCGATGAAAACTGTGCTTCCGTCAAATTTTGGCTTGTCTCTTGTCAAATTCAAAAAAGTTTTACCACCTCAGGCCCGAAAGATTTGTTCTAATGAGTGTGAGAGAGGAAAGCTACTCTTTGGTTGAACGCTTCAAAACCCATTGATATTCAGTGAACAGACACTGCTTCATATTAGAGGATTGAAAGCGTAAAAACGTTAGGAACCACTGCAATAAAGAACCATTAGAACTAAAGGATTAGTATTATTTTGCATCATCTTATTCCTTTGCATGTGTTTCACTGAACTATGAGATCAGTGCATACACATTTAGTGTTGGTGACTTCAGCTGGAGTCGGGCTGTGTTGGTATTGAGCGCTATCCAGTGAGCGCTGTGCCACATGTGAGACCACAGTGGGGCGTTGCTTGGTGTTTATTTAACCCACAGGACAGCTGGACTGCGTTGCTGTGAGCTCGCCCACTCCTGCAGACGCTGAAGTGTGTCAATGGGACAAGCTTAGTCTGGCAAGTCAGCTAAGACCCTCACACCAAGCAACTATCTCCAAACACACACGTGCAGACACAGGGGCAACACAATCTCATAAACATCTCATGTCTGAAGGGGATAGGAGTTGATAATACTAACAGGCACACAACTACCTCAGCATGCATGCAACCCACTCCAGATGCTTAACATTCATCTCAGGGCAAATTCACCAAAGCAAATGTAGCAGCCTAATTTAGAGATATAAATAATGCCATGATGTCAGCGAGCGGATCTTGCGTAATTTCTAGCTAGACTTACACCAGATTTGACAGAGAGCTTCCTGTCAATGTTTTACTACATAAACAAGCTGAGGTACAACAAAATAATTATAATAGCCTTACAGCACAGAGGCCTATAACTTGTGAAATGCAAGTTAACACATGGCAAATACCCAGGCCCTTAAAATGAATAGGATCTGGCAAACATAGAGGCTTGCCCATGCCTGCATATCTGGAGGTGGGACATAACCCACTCTTAGTTGTGTGAATAAGCCTCCTTTACAAGTCAGTTTGTCAAAGGAGGAACTCAAAAAAAAAAAAAAAAGTCTGTGGAGGGAGATGTGAGTGTACATGCTTGCATAAACACACAATACACACAGGCTGGGCAGTGTGCAGTGTGAATGTTTCTCAAAAACAGAGTTGTGCCAGAGGCAGAGTGAGAGACCGCTGAGCCTGAAAAACTGGCTCAGCAAAAGTGAAAGACTGAAAGCTACTAGGAGGAAGTTTTGGGAGGCGTTTAACAGGTTAATTTTTTCTGTTTTTTTTTTTTTTTTTTTCCCCTCCTCTGTGCGTAGCAGTTCTCATCACAAGGAGTGTCAGACTGTGATTCAGCTTCCTAGAAAGAAAAAAAAAAAAAAAAAAGAGAGATTTGAAAGCCTGGGAGGGGAAGTGATGACTTCAGCTGCAGTCAACGCTTCAGGGAGCCTCAGGGCTTCAGGGCAGGTCTCTCAGTGTGTCCACCTGTGACAGAGCAGAGATTCATCCTCTGCTTCATCATGCTGCACGACTGAGTGCTGAGCCATGCTCTTCTGGCCTGCACTGCTCTGTATTAAACTGAAGTGACTGAGCTGGTCAGCAAATTGCCATATGCTGCTGCTGCTGCTGCTTGGAAATATGTGGAGTGCAGGGTCTCCCCCAGAAAATGCTTAGCTGAGGTGGTAAGCCAGCCATATCCCGACGTATCTGATCTCAGGATCAATTTAGTTGGTGAATGACAGCCTGGCTGCTCACACTCATTAAATATATGGCATTTGCTGCATTAAATAGCACTTTGACTGAGGGAAAAAGGTTCACCTCCACTATAAACCTAAAGTTTAAACAACTTTAATAAAGGTTATATATATAAAACAAGGTGTATTAGGCCACTGCAGGTAATACTGCAAATCAATGGGCAGTGATTTAATAGTGACATTGGATTTGCAGGATTTTTTTCATAATACTACCCACTGCTTATGTGTAGAGTTTGTTAGCACTTCAGGGACATGTTGAAATGTCTCCTGTGAAAAAGGTCCATTAGTGACCCAGAGATATTACAGCCATAGCTATGAAAATGTGGTAAAATCTACTACTGATAAATTTATATTATCTCACTGTCAGCAACTGGAAATACTTCCTGCTGAATGCTAACAAATGTGTGATTTTGTTTGCTTTTACTGTAACAGCATAAATCTAAATGTGAAGTCAGGTCACTGTGGTGGAGAATCACTACTGTGTGCAGCAGTGTCTAAAGTGTGTCCTTCCTCGACACAGAGAGAGAGAGAGGCAGAGTTTCAGTACAACTCCCAGGCCAATGCGCCATAGTATTTACTCTAGCCAGGAAGCAAATGCTGCACCTCTCCTCTTGTCCCAGTTTTAGCACTCAATCAGTCTGACAAGCCTGGGAAGCCTCGCCAACACACACAGGCTGGTGGACAGTAAAGGTTTCTCCGGAGTGGTGTGCTGCTGCTTAAAGTGTGTGCCTAAATTCTCTCCCTCGCTGTTGTGAGAGCAGCGGCTCTTTCCACTTTCCCATTCTTGTAATGAGGCTGACAAGTGGTCATGCAGGGAGGGAGGGATGGACATGGAAACAAAAAGAGGGAGGGGGGTTAGATACAGGCACTCCTCTGTTCTGTTGGGAGAAACCGTAGCCCAGCCATGTGACTGACAATGAGAGACACGCTGCACATAGCTAAGACATGTGCTGGTAAAGAAACAAGAGCAGGGTTCAAACAAGTTGTTGCATCAATGGTGTAAAATGTTGTTACGTGTACTTTAGCTAGAGACCTATGTGTTTTTGCTCCAGGCCATAAAACTAGTTGAGCTGAAACTGATTGGTCTGCATGGCTCTTATCGCTTTCCTTTCATTTCCTACAGTGAGAGCAAGCAAGAAAAAATGAGAGAAGGTCAAAACAAAGGACCATAAGCAGAAAGTGGTGAGCGAGAATATTTCAGATTGCTATAAGTAGTCTGACTTCAGAGGCCAGCACAGCAGTCAAATTGAAATCTGAGCTGCATTGGGTCTCGTCTTGATGCAGGTAGAACTAGACCACAGAAAAATGGATTGTTCCAACTAATACAGGATAAATTGTGCCCTCTGAGGCCGGCAGCTAGCTGGCATTTATACCAACGAGTTCTCAAGAGCGAGACAGATTCCCTGAAAGAGCAAAAAGCAAGTTGTGGTGCCCGTTTCACCCCCCCCCCATAGTGCTTTGTTCTGCTGCTTCCAGTTGTGACTGAGGTAAAATCAGGCCAGAGCCCGGGGTGATTGGTGGGTGAAGAACAGGATCAAAAGGGTGGAAAAGCAAGTAAGAGAAGACATGCTTTGGTGATATTGTGACTTCCTGCTGCACTGACTTGAAACACACAACTTATTCAGAGGGGTCGGTCATTAAAACCACCCAGTTTGACTCTTCTAACACAAAGTTTAAAGTTCTTTGCCTAACCTTTGATGTGAGAGCTGAAGATGCAGTTAGAGTGATAGTTTGGGTTATTTGACTTAGGGATGTGTGAGGTACTTTTATATAGTCAGTGTATTTCCTGCAGTATATTCAGACCAGTTAAGAGAAGCAGCTGTGAGCACTAGCACCAAAGCTGAGCGATGTGATGTGCACGTTTTTTGCCACTTAAAATTATGCGCACAGAAAAAGAACAAATCAGTTTAAGCATAAGTGTATTCGTAAATATTTTGACAGCTTTATATTCCACCAAACAGCACTTTCCTTCGCTCATGAACCAGTGAACTACCATATTACTGTATTACTCCACAGATCAGCTGTGTTAATACGGTAACTAAACTAAGCTATGGAAAATATTCCAAATAGTGCACACTTAAACTGATACTGATACTCTCTGTTGGCATGTTTTTAAATGATTGAAATAAGTTTGTTTTGCTGTCCCTGTCCACAGCAGCACATCACCTGGCTTCTGAGCTGCTGCTCCTTGTTGCCTCTCCAAACCGCCAGCGAACTGATCTAAGTCTACTCCAGGAAATACACAGACTACGTCAAATAACCCAAACTATTACTTTAACAGGTGCATTAAGTTAGGAGAGATTCTGTAGTTGCAGAAATGTTGCTAATTGCTGCTGGTAGACCGATAAAAAGGCACAGTTTATGTGTTTACAGTCACTGCTTTTAAGTATTCAAGTTTAGTGTCTGTGAGTAAAAGCTTGTTCATCACATTTAATAACAGACAGCTGAACATGGCTGATAGAGCAGGCTTACTCCAACACAGCAGCCACACAAGGTCAAACATGTTTATGTTTTCTTATCCAAATCAATCTGAACCGCGAACAAACCAACCCACAAGCATCAAAAGTAAAAGAATCCCAGCATCAATATTCATTAAAAAAAATAAATGCAGGAAAAAAGCTGAAGGAAAATATCAATCTGTGTGTAACTGGCAAGCGTGCTGCAAGGTGATTGGCAAAGCCGTTTCAGTCCATGCGAGAGTGAAAAGCACTGAAATGTTTGCCTGTTCGAATCCTTCAGCTACTGGTGAGGCTGCGCTTCATGTCTCTGCATCCGTTTTTATGATACACCCAACAATGTTGCTCTTTCAGATGCAAAACCAGTGTTTTTTCATCATCTATTATCCTGCACAGGGACACACAGGCTACAGCGCGGAAACCTTTCACTCAATAGACCCTTCAACAGTTTTTAAATCAGCTGTCCAAGAGACTGATGACAGCGTGAGGGTACTATCATTCACAATCAGCTGACAGTAGTTGTGCTTGGTGATAGGATTCAAGTTTATTATCAGAATGTATCACGTTGTGGCGTATCACGCGGTGGCCACCCAGATCCTGACACTTTTGCCACTGTGGATGTAGCTATAGCATTTGTTAAGTGAAAAAGTGTCTCAGCTATTCATAAAACTTAATCCCTTTTATTTTTTTCTGCCATCAGAGAGGGTCTGAGCCATGTGCCCCCCCACTGTTAGTTCTTTGTACAGATTCATTTTACGTCTCTCAACTTGTAAATGAATCCACTCACTGTTTTAATCACATCTTCAGTCTTGTTCTGAGATACAACATAGGAACTGTTCATTTACAAATATTCCCCCCAAACCCCTTCTTTCTTTCTTTCTTTCTTTCTTTCTTTTTTTGTCTGACCATTTTTAATTCAGTTCACACTATCGGTCTGCACAGCATTTGGGAACAAATTCCATGACAGTAGGTGTCTGCCTGATGCTGCAACCAAATTTAAAGAGAGAATTCAAATCTTATTCAGCTCACTGCCGCGTGTCAATACGAGGGAGGACAGCTATCTCGGCTTTACATCCACACAAGTTGATGATCTTGTTGACAGTGCTGCAGTCACACTGCGTACATCACTCGACACTGTGGCTCCCCTGAAATTCACAAACTCCTCTTCTAAAGTGGACCAGCATACAAAAAAAAAAAAAAAAAAAGCCTCTTATAACGCCAACACCTCCTATTCTTCTTGTTACTGTAGCTCTATATAGCTGTATGTCCCTTTAATCGTAATTCATCAGCTCCTTCCCACAACCGATAAAAATGTATTGTCCAGTACAGTCGCCTTGGAATCAACTGTGACACCTGATGTACATTTTAAACAGCTTCTCTCCTGCAGATCTCGCTTCAACAATTACTTTATCTAAACCATCACTTTCTCTTCTAGACCCTATTCCAATGAGGCTGTTCAGAGGCGTTTTTTTCCTTGAATCAACACTTCTGATCAACTAACCATTATTAAGAGGTTACGCATCACAGGCTTTTAAGATTGCAGTAATTAAACATCTATTTAAAAAGCCTACTCTTGATCAAGAGGCTTTAGCCAAACTAAATCCAACCTCCTTTTTATTTCTAAGTTCCTTAAAATAGTTGTTGCAAATCAATCATGTGATTATTTGCGTTTGTTTGAAGATTTTCAATCAGGACTTAGATATGCTTCTTTTAGCCAATTTATCAGGCAACACCAAAGACGATCTCCAGCTTTATTCTTCTATGAAGCCAGATGAAACTAACCAGGTGGTCAAACTGCAGGCATGTCTTCAAAACACACAGGCTTAGATGACCTGCAGTTTTGCTTTGGATGGTATTACCTTGGCCTGCAGTGCTACAGTAATAAATCTTGAGTCATTTTTGACCAGGACATGCCCTTTACTTCACACACAAAACCTGCACAATGTTGCAAAATTAGAAACCGTCTGTCTCTAAGGGATTCGTTGTCCATTCATGGTCAGACAGTATTGTATCTTAAAGAGCTCTAAGTTCCCCATTATCCCAACTGTGCTCCGAAAATATAACCCTACTTGTGTTTCCTAGAGTAGAAACGTGAGGCAGAGACTTCAGCTATCAGGCTCCAATCCTGTGCAACCAGCTTCTAGTTTGGTTTCAGGGAGGCCAACACACACTTTCCACATTTATGACTAGTTTTAAAACTTTCCTCTTTGGGCTGGCTCAGGTGAGCCCTGAACCATCCTTCAGTTATGCTGCTATAGGCCCAGACTGAGGGAAACCCTCATTCTTTTTTACTCTCACGTGTCACTAACTTTGTATTTTAGCTCTACGGTAGTTGTGGTTTTCTTTTTGTCTCTCCTTATTCAGTTGACTCAACCTTCACTCAACACTTGGCCGTGGTGTTGTAAAGTTTGAAATCCACATTTATCACTAATATGACACATATTTCCGAGTAGAGTAAAAGACTGATTCCACCCAGAAAGCAACATGTGTAAATGATGCATCTAAACTTCAGATAAAGTAACAAGTTGCTGTGCTGTTCAAGTACAGTAGCAGTAAAATAAATAGGTAGAGAACCAGTGACATTAATAACTCAACGGAGGGTTATATTTTTTCATTCTCACTTGCCTTTGTATTAAGTATTGTATTATGGTTCTGATTAAAGGTTGAATCATCCATTTCTTTTCTCACATCAATCCAAGATCACGCAGGATTGGGCCTTCACAGATCCTATACCATTTTATCTACGGTGGAGATGGGAAACAGATGCATTCTGTCTGATGGGAAAACAATGTACAGTGAATCACACAGCACTTTAGAGTCAGTGATAAGAAAAGAAGAAAAAATCCCAACTGGACTCTGAACACAAACTGCACTGTAAACACAGTCAGGGACACAGAGAGACGCATGCATGTGGACTGCACAGCCAACCCCTGCTGACACACGTCCACAGATCTGCACGTCAACTTCAGTGCAGACAGGCGCAAAAAATAAACACGTGCACAAACTGCTGCACCATTTGCCGCCGTGGGTTGGATTATTCAGTCAGGTTGGATGAAGCGATCGGCCAGCAAGCCCCTCAGTCAAACTGACAGACACACAGAACCCAGAGGGATCGTGTTGTGCTGGCCTTGTGCTTTCTGCACTGCAATATAGTCTACCTCATCACACCTGACAGCACTGAGCGCTGCCACGGACAGAACACAATACATGCAAAGAAAACACACACTGGATGGAAAGGACAGTCATGGGAACTCCTTCTCACACACCCACACAGACAGACAGACAGACAGACAGGCAGACAGACAGACGGAGAAGACATCCTGGTAACCATGGAAACCCTCCACCTCCTCACGCAGTGACATCACAGGTGTTGCATCATGACCCGGACGGGGGGCCAAATGATCACCTGCACTGCCTGTTAATCTGCTCACGGCGGAGAGGCCACAGGTGGACGGACAGGCAGGATGGACGGGAAGATGACGGTGATGATGACTGAGGGGATGAGGAAGAGGGAGCAGGACTAAGAATAGATCCTCCTGCCTCAGAGTAGGAGACAGAGAGGGAAAAGGACGAGGAGGAGTGAGACTCTCGTTTCAGTCTCGTCTGCAAGCCACCGGAACCAAAAGCCATATGTGAGCAGCATCTCATAAGCACACATACACACTACAAGAGAGGGAGGGTGGGCGAGAGAGGCAGATGGAGGCAGATAGATGAAGACGGACAGATAAATTAAGCAGGGAGGGGGACTTGCAACATCCACTCACAGGATTGCTGGTGCTTGATTGTAACCTATATAAACGCTGATTGAAGCCGCTGATGACAGGATGCAATGCGCTTTCATACTGGCCACACCAACCCACGTTCACACCAGGGTGCTGCACAGCCACCAAATGGATGTTATGGTCTGGTGTTGTCCCAGGGGGAAAATCTACAGTAGCCGGTGACCATATGGCACATTGAAACACATCAACCAGGAAGGCATTTGGAAACCATGGCATCAAGACCCCCTTTGGTATTGAGTGTGTGTCTGAGGAAGTGGGGAAGGAGGCAATTGAAACAGACTCAGGCTAAGTTTTAGCTAATGAGCTGCAAATGAGCCCATATATCAAATCTAATTCTGGCTCCAGTGACTTTCCGATTATTATCCAGCAGCTTCTGTCTTTTCCTCTGAGGCAGACACATTGCAACAGCAGTAACAGGCGGCAAAGATAAGTCAGCAGTTTCTAGCCAGACGCCAAAAGCTTACTAGTTATGTGTGGTGGTCAACAGAAGGCAAGAGCTTCTACCACCATAGTGGAGAGGCTGTGGGCAACAGCAGCAGCAGCCCCGGCCACAGAGCCCCCCCCCCCCGGTGGGGGGGCTCAACAGCTGTGTCCAGCTGCGCTACAAGGAGACACAGGGTGCATTGTTGTGTGTGTAGTTTCATATCCACAAAAGGTTAATGGCCCCCAGCTTCTGTCAGCCCAGGTCCTCCGTCTCCTGAGTGTTTGTCCAAAACCAAACGGCCTCGGAGCAGCGGGCAGAGAGAGGGGGGGAGAGGGGGAGAGGGGGCAGCGGGACAGGGAGCCTCAACCAACCAGGATGTGTGGAAAATTTGAAATGCGCTGAGGCGACGGTGTCCAAGCCGAGCGAGCGACATCCACACACTCAAAACGAGAAACGTGGAGCCTCGTTTGTTTGACCGTGTGTGTGTGTGTGTGTGTTTTCTGTAAAATAACAATTAAAAAAAAAAAAAAAAAAAAGCTATAGCATTGCTTTCACCAGCAACAAAACACCGACAGCTGCGGAGAAAGCCCAGTGTGCAGGGAGGTAATCACTACTCAGGAAACAACAACAAAAGACAGGAGCGGAGGGAGAAAGAAAACCACAACCGGGAGCACGGTTTTCTCTCGGGGGGGGGGGAGGAGAGGGAGGGAGGGGGTGTTGATAAACGACACCTCGGGGAGACGATTAACAACTAATTCGCGCTGGTACTTACTCAGATGAACCGGGTCCGCTCGGTCCACTGGAGGGGTTTCGGCCGGTCGGGTCTTCCGGCTGTGCGTCGGGCGGGATCTGCGCTATGGAGACTCAGGAGCCGAGAGCCTCGAGGACTGAACGTAAACCGAGGCTTGCGTCATTTCACCAGGATGCCACTGTTGCGCGCAGCAATGCAGCCATCTTGCTGAGGAGTTGCCCCACCAACTCACCAACCACTGCTGGTGATTGGTGGTGGTGAACCCGAGCCGCTGCCTTTATTTTGGTCACAGCTATGAAAGTGAGCCCACCGTGAGACACTGTATTGTCAACCCCCCCTTCCCACACACACACACACACACACACACACACACACTTGAATCCGCCTGTGGAAAGTTACTCAGCTTTTAGTTTGTGTTTTCACTTCAATTTAAATTCTACTTCACACATTTCAGACCCAAACATTTAATAAATAGCATCTAAAAAGGGCACTGACTGAACTCAAATTAAAAATGTGATGTTGCTGGCAATAATATTATACCTTTTAATTATGTAAAAATCTTAATGCATGAATTTAATTGTAAGTGCATGTGGCTATTTTTAGTTGAACTTCTTCAATCACAGCTTTAATCAGCTTGACAGTAATGTTATGTTGCACACTGAGAAATTTCCAATCACATATCTAAATCACGTTGACTCAACTGATTTTATGTGGGCGTGTCCCACCCTCCGTTTACAGGAACATGTCTGTTGGAAAAGAACTGAGTTAAAATGAAATCTTAACCTGTCACTCATCAATTCCACTTCTGTGTGTATGTGAACATGTTTTTAATATTTCCACTGTGTGTCAAGTATTCTATACATATTTCACATCATTACAAAAGCTCAGTGTTTGCAGTCAAAAAGGAAACTTCTTGGATTCCTGATACAGTGAACCCAGAGAAAATTAATAAATCTCCTCTTAAATTGCAACATCATCATCATAATTGCAATAAGTGAAACCTTTAAATAAAGGTTTAAATAAATGTCACAACAAATCCCTGCCTACAAATCAGTATCCACAGATGTAAAGGTGCATGCTTGTTTTTTTTCAGTGAAATTGTAATGCAAAAATAATCGTGACTTATATCACAATCACAATATCTAGCCAAAATAATCTTTGTTTATCGTTCAGTCATAATGTAAACCAAATATCAGTGTTCAAAAATAGCATGAGCGCAAATAATCAAGCCAGCCTTTCCCATTTCCCTCTCAATTTTTATTTAAGTTCATCATGTTCATTTATTGGCATTTTTCTGCTCCTTCCAGTAAGTCAGCAGCTACAGAATGACAGACAGATCATGTAGCGCCCTCCTGTGGTGGTGTGTGGGTGTGTAATCCAGCCCACTACGCTCCTGAGGGTGTGTCTGCTACACCAGATGTGGTCCAGAGGTTGTTGGCTGTGAGGAGAACCAGAACCTGAGCGAACAGCGCTATATTGTTTCAGTCATTATATCTCGACAAATACATATTTACACTGACAAGATGACTTTACATAACTCCAGAGAAATTAATTTGGTGTTGAGTTTGTCTACCATAAAGCCATAAAAAGATCCTGCAGCTTATCTGATGTCACCGATCCCCATGTGAATTAAGCCTTTTACTCACATTAATGCGTACATATGATTAGGTCCAAGACCATAAAAACAGTAAATGTATCATCACAAATAATTATCACGTTTAAATAAAATTGGTCGATGAATCAATTAGTCAGAACATAGTTGTTTTGGACTGGCATTCATTTGAGCAAAAGGAGTCAGAAATGCATAGAGAACAACAATGTGAGAAAGTGATTTGTACCGGAAAATGAGAGACAGTCTGTTCCATGTCGTTCATTAGGATTTGTTATGACAGATTAACAGAAACTGCATGAGAAAGTGAGGTAAGAACCCTGGTCTCTCATCCATCCTCTATCAGGCTCAAACGGACTTCCTTATGGTCCAGGGATACATGTATTCGGGTGGCCTTGGCACATGGTACCATCTACAGAGGGCAAGAGAGGAAACAGTCACGAGAGACACCTCCCCAGCTTTCTTTCTGTTCATCAGATTGAGGCTGGTGCAAAGATGTGTTCCCTCTGGGGCTCTCCCCATTGTGGGATCAAACCACAGTCACAGGGTATGTCACGCCCAACGACTGTCAGAGCTCATCCTTTTCCATCTGCTGGAAAGCCTCCAAGTCTTCCCGCCAATCAGCCAGCAGTTCATCCACTGACTGGCTGCTTGAGTCCGTGTCGCCCTCAGGCTCCTCTCTCCTGTCAGAGTCCGTCTCCTCTTTAAGTTGAGCCAAATCAGCCTCTGCCTCTGTAGAGCCAGCTTCCTCTTCCGGAGGACTAGCTTCTTCTGCAGGGCTAGTTTCTTCATCTGCAGGACTGACTTCCTCCTGTAATGGGGTAACCTCCTCTGAAACAGATTCATCCAGCTCCAATGTGCTCATTTGTGATTGGCTGGTAGGTTCAAATGAGGTGGGAGTTGTTGCCTCAGTTAAGCAGTCCTCCCTCGCTTCTTGCACATCCACACCTGAAAAGGAAGCAAGGGCATAAGACTGAACGGCTCTATGCTAAAAGATTGCGCAGGACACAGACACACACACACACAGACACACAAACACACAGACACACGGAGACACACACGCTCTTTTCCTCCTCTTCAGTCAGTAATCCATACAACATGCCTCCTGGTAGCCATTCTTGGTCAAAAATAGAACAATTTTCATCGAGAGGCTGTCAACCATAACAGCATGATGCTGATGGTGAGTCATGTTTCCCCAGGATAAAGTCTTTCTCACATAGCTGCACGACCAAACTGAGAGTCAACTGAGGAAAGAAATCTGGCAAAAAAAGTTGCACTATGAATTTTTGCACAGCTTCTGGTTAGAAAAAAAAAATTAAAAAATCAATTTGAACTGTTACAATTTCTAAAAATGTAGCTGCCATGTTAAGGAACGAGTTTGCGCTTTTTATTATACAGTCAAAGGAATAAAGCCAGGACTGCTGCAGTGACAACAAGCAACTTGCTGGCTGATTAGTGGCTGTTTGGCTATAGAGAACACATATAAATCACAGGATTTGTCTTTTTCAGTAAGCACCTGTTCTGCTAAATGATGCTCAGCTCCAAGTGTGCAGCTATGCAAGTTTATTAACATTAGATAATAAATATTGACATTTTAAAGCAAACACATGTGAATATTTAAAGTAAATGTAGATAAAATAAAGACAACATGACCAAAAACAAAGAATGAGTTGGTTGAAATGGTGAAAATCAACATGTGGGGTTTAACCCTGCTACACTCTTCAGACTTGCCATGTGTAGCTGTTTTGACATAAACAGACATAAAGAGCTGCCATGTCCTATAATCTGAGGGGAGAAAAAAAATAACACTGTGACTGCACAAGCCTGCTCTATCAAATACAAACACGATCCTGTGGTTAAAAGGAAGGGAGACAGAGAGGGATAGAGTGATACAAGCATCAATGTAAGGAGGGAAAACAGCGATAAAGGGGAAGGAAATGTGCAGAATGTGGGTAACAGACAAAGAAAGAAGGACAAGAAGTGAATACTTACTGCCTTCAATCAGGCTGCCAGGAAGAGGTTTACCTTTAAATATGGCTGCTGCTCATCCAAAGGGGAGAGGGTTATGTAAAAAGAAGAAAAACCAAGAAAAAGAGGAGAGGAAAGGCACTGTTACAGTCCACCACAGGGAACCGAGGGATTTGGCAAATAGGGAAAAGAAGGAAAATAATGAGGATGCAATATTGATAAGGGTGTAAATCTGCGCCATGCACCATTATAACCACAGCTGGTGGGTGGCTTTGGAATGAGTCATGATCTCTGAGACTTCAAATAATGCCTGAATCCCGACACCTCATCTTTATTTTACGAAGGCAAGCACATAATGGGACTCTGTCAGCAGAGAGCTATAGGCACACCGATGCGATCAGTCTTATCAAGAGATATAAGTGAAATAAAGAAAAGAACTCCAGCCATTAAGGAGGCATACCTGGGAGTAATGTCATACCTCTATCTCTCGCTTTGTCGCTCAGTAGCACCTCCACCTCCCTGTACTCCTTCAGCGCCTCCAGCAGGATGTTGCCCTCCTTGTGGAAGAGGAAGAGGAGAGGCAAGGTGATGTCATCTGTGTTGCGGCCATCCCCTGCCATCTGAAACAGGGGAGCCGTGTCACTGCTGCTGCCCTCGTTGTCGTCTGGAGAAACAGGGAGCAAGCGTGAGCGAGATATCAGTCAGTTTATTGACAATGATATATATCAATTCAGCACTGAAGTCTTCTACTGCGCAAAACTGCCAAAAAAAATTGTTCTATTTTTTTAAATGAAAGGTTTTTTACTGTTGTGTGTTATTGTAAATTTAATATTGTGCTTTTCAGACAAAACAGACAATTTGAAGTAATAACCAAGGACTGTAAGAAAAGCTGACTTTCACTATTAAAAATCATTTAATTGATAATAAATTGTCTATTCTATAACCTATTGCAGAAGGATTTGAAACCTTAATGAAAAAGTCTTATAAAGAATAAATATAAAGATTATTATTATACTATTATCATTAATCTTATGGAAGGTCTTCCTTATTACTCAGTCATGTTTATTTGCAGAACCCTATTCGACAGTGTGTCTTCAAGATAATCCATTTATCGCACGCTAATCTAGTCACTGTGTAGTTCTCTTCCATCTTGTGTCATTAGCTGCTTCCACTCACCAATGACTATGCCTCCGATGGCGCCAGCCTTCTGGACGTGTCGGGCCTTTTCTGCAAACATGCACTGACCCCTCTGGAGGAGAGCGATGTGGCCCTGGACGTACTCAGCGTTGGTGATCTCAGTGCAGCCGCTGTAGGGCTCAGCCACAGTCACAAAGCCTCGTACCTGCATGCGGGAGGAAAGAAGAAGCAAAGTTGCATAGAGTGAGGGAACATCTTTAATATGTCATTTACAGAACTGCGGTTAAACCACACATGTTCTCTTTTTAAGCTGAAACCGAGAACTCATCTTTCCCTCCATTTGAATTAGGAAAGTATTCTCAACGAGGAAGTGCCCTCTTAAAAACACAAGGAAAAAGAGAGTGGCTCTCTCAGGAAAAACAAACAGGAGGACGGGTAGTTGCCCATTTGTAACCTGGCATTTTGGCGAAGCTGCAAAACCCACTCACCCCTGTGGAACTCTTGGACAGGTCTGTGCCAAACTGCGCTGGGCCGGCAGTCAGCACAACTCTGCCAAAGAATGGATGCGAGACGATTTGAATGGCCCTGGGAGGCAGCTGCTCTTTCTGCTGCTGGCTGGACAGCTCCATCATCTCCTGCATGAAACGTACGCCGTCCTCTGCTGCTACCGCGCTAATCGCCTTGGTGTGTGTGTGTGTTAGAGGGAAAGAGAAAGAGATTTTTTATCTTAATACAATGGTCACAGTATCACAGTATGTTTTCTAGCTTTTCCTCACAGTAAGTATGCTTCACATTTAAATGATATTACAGGTGCATACAGATGTGTTGTATTTATTTTAATGGCATCAAGGACTTCAATGCGCACTTCATAACACAGTAAATAAATATCTATTGGTCCCTGCTGATTGAAAAATAGCTGTATCTTAAGTTTTTAAAAATGTAATTGTTCCTCATCTGTTCTACAGATATCATATAAATGATTATCATGCAATATTCTGCGTATTTCAGGATTGCCAACAACAAAATATTGTAATTGTCTCATGAGTTAGTCCTTAACACACCTGAAAGTGAGAAGTAGGGTAAGCTGGAAATTAAATAAGTCTGCATGTTTTGTGTTTTTTTTTTTTTTTTTTTTTTTTAATGACAACTAGCCACTCACAGAAACATGTGAATATTTATCCTTGCTGTTAAATTGATATACCTGCGTGGCATGTTGGACCAGCTGCACCCTCCCATCTTTCAGGTGGATGAGACTGACTCCCATCCTCCTCAGCAGCTCCAGATGTTCAGGGTTGTTCGCCATGAAGTCCTGAGCCCTCAGGGGAGGACGACCCATGCCGGGTTCCCTGAAAGGCAAGTGAGGATTAAAAAGAGCATGAAAAAAATAAATAAATAAATAAAAAAACATGGAAGAGATACATATCCACAGATAAGTGGAGGCATATAACCTGGTAAAATCTGTATTCATATATACCGGTAAGGAGCAGGACGAGGGCAGCTCTTGTCCACAGCGCTACGGATTGGTTCTCTCAGGTTACGAGGGAAGGCGGGGTCCGGAAACAGGAGGCGGGTGTTAGGGCAGGTCCAATCAAAGTTAGAGTCGTCTAACTCCACCTCTGACTGAAGTAGTGGATGACAGGTTTTGTTATTGACTGGAAATAATGCTTTCATCTATTTGTCAGATTTGAATCATAATGGTATCCTTTGCATTACCGTTCTATTTGAGGAAACAGATGAGGAGTGAGGGGCTGCGGAGAGGGACAGGGGCAGCAGGTGAGCCTCAGTTGTGAAGACGTAGTCCTCCACGTCAAATGGTAGGTCCTCTGATTCAGCAAATAGCAGAAACAGGTATTTGAACATCTCAGCAAGGAAGAATGAGTCCATTCTGGGAAAAAGAGAAGAAGTACAAGACAAAGAGGACACGGTTAAAACATTTATCAACTTAACAATATGGGCATCATAAGTAGATTTCAGCAAGCCAGTATTTTTCCACAATATTTGCTTATTGTAGATATATTTGCGTGGATGTTGGGTAAGGTATGCTGCATTTTTGTGCATTTGACCCAAAATGTTCTTAATTCATTTTTAAAGTCACTAAATGTATATATATTTAACTGTGATTATAGCATTGATCCATTTTTTGAGGTGGTGTAAGCTTTTATTGTACTGTGTACTGTAGCCACCTCTAAAGTCATTTTTTTTAATTATTCTTGATAAAAATGGCTGGATAAATGTGGCTTTTTAAAAATTGCCATCATTAGAAATTGTTGAAATTAACTGTAAAATGTGCTACTTCAACAGTTAAGTCTTTAAATAACCAGATTAAAGTGCACCCTGACTTTATCTCAAGTTTAAAAATATATTTCATATTCTGAATTTATATTATTAAATATGGGCCTCAGAAATTCACTATTATTCGGGCTCAGTTACAATGCCACTCCAAAGATTGTCCTTATGTGTTGTTTTGTAACCAATAATTGCTTTTACTTCCTTTCTGCATTTAAAACAATTCATGGTAAGTTCAGCTGATGGTACAGTATGTAAAGCATGTTCAAATGGTTTCTACAGTTGTGGTTTAGTAGTATATCTTCCTACATATCACTGGAAAATTATCTCATCTTACCGGTCCTCGTGGCTCCCAGTTCGCACGTCCTTCATTGCAGCAAAGCCACAGGGAACACGGGCAAAGCGATTCAGGTTGTCCAGGATGGTGCGACCTGCCTCCAGGTAGTAAGGGTCTCCTGTGGCCTGGGGGAGAGGACAGCACTGCAGTTATAACAGAGGAGAGTGCATCAACCAAGCTCCAGTGAAATCTGGTCAGACACAAAGATGCAGCTTGCATTCTGAAAAGAAATGATCTCTGTGTTTTATCATATTATGTTCTTTTTTTTAAACTTTCATAAGACACCAAAAAGCCAAAGGCAGAGTATGATTGTATGATAATTATGAACACAAATTAGTCATCTGTGAGCTGGAGGCAGCTTACAGAGGAGATAGTGTCTGAAACTTTAAGCAAGTCCTGATTCACCTTGAGATTTTAGTCAAACTTGAAACTTGAGATGAAACAGCAAGATGACATTTAACATAAACTGGTGCACAATCAGAGATGTTTACCTCGGGACAGTGGCAGTAATAAGAGAACACTAGTATTACTGCATGTCAAGCTTCCTTGATAAATTACCTTGTAAAGGAAATAGGTGCTCTCTGCAAACTCAGGCCTCAGGGGGTGTTGGGCCCAATGTACCCTGAAATCAGTCGTGAAGGCCTGGGGACAGACGGAGAAGGACGAAGGGGTCAGAAGACCATTCAGAGTGTTGTAGTTAAAACAGACAGACCAAGCTCGAATACGGCTGTGTTGTGTGAAATGCTGGCTGTGTCACTTCAAACCAGTTTCATTCGTGAACATGCACCATATGGGGTTAAGGCTCTATTTTAATGAAACCAAGTTATTTATTGTGAAGCAGACACAACATGAGATTTCATTTCTCAGGTCAGATACAGAGAGTGAGAGAGACAGAATACCTCTGGGAGGAAGTTGTGTTTCTTGGTAACTTGGTACAACATCTCGTGAGTCTCGATTGCAGGACGGATATCTCCTTTCAACACCTGGGACGTGCATGATGTGTACAACATTACTGAAATGGCACAAGGCTCAATAGGGACAGTGAAATGTTCAATTCACATGATTCAATCTGACCTGCAGTCCAGGGAAAAAGGCCAGCAGAGAGTCCATCCAGGTGCGAGCGGGGAGCAGAGGTTTGTGGATGTGGACATCCAACAGCAGAGGAGGCTGGCTAATGTACTTCATTATGGATGCATAGTGCTAAATGGGACAGGTTGAGAAAATAGTGTTTATTGATTACATACATACAAAGCAGTATTTGAATGCAAACTTGTGCCCTGAAGGACTACACAGAAAAGTAGAAGGCTGCTTTATATTTCAGATGACCCTGTGACAAAATGCTATAATGCAGGCAGAGAGGCATCAAATTACTCTGGCAAGCGTGCGTGTGCGTGTGTGTGTCCCCTCACAATATTGAACCGCTGCAGAAACAGGTCATCTCCCAAGAGGATGTAGGCCTTTAGTAGGTATTCATAGTATGAGTCAATTCCCGCTCCCACTCCGCTGTCTGAGGACACACAATCATACATCACTTTATTAGACAAGAGAAACCAGGTGACAAACAAATGCTTTCACCCTCCCGGCACAGCCATTCCCCTCTCAGAGGGACAGAGAGGCTGTAGCTGCATTCTTAATCTTCACTTTCCCACTTTCCCACTTTCATCCCTGTCTCGCCCTGTTCTTCCCTCTCTCCCTCCTTCAACCTGTCACTCAGTCATGTTATTCTACTTCTCTTGGACCCTCTCAGTCCCCCTTCCTCTCACCTCTTCGGACCCACTCTCCAGAGTGGATGTTGATGGTGGTTCCCACCAGATTGCTGTTCCTCTGTCTCTTCTCCCACAGAAAGTCCAGGGCTCTCCGGGCGTGGGCCTGTGTGAATGAGGGTAAAGGTGCATCACCGATTAAAAAGAAGTAAGAATCGATCTGCAGTAGCTGTTTGACTGATTATAGTGATTGACTCTGTGCTTGTTCAGCCGTTTAGTGGTGCCAGGAAATGAACCAGGCCTAGACTTTAATATGGTAAAACAGTACAAAATACATTTTGTTAAATATATTTTTAACAAAAAACTATTCATAGACAAAAATGCACAAAAAAGACAAAATGCTTAATTTCTTACTCATTCACAAATGTCTAGGTCTCACTCATTTCATCTAAATGGTTTGCCATCATGAGACCTTTGTTGCATAACGTATGTCATGGTTTGAAAATGAAATGTTTCAATAAAAATGAATAAATTCCATTTGGCTGCTTCATGTAACTGCTGATCAAACTAACAAAGGTCTTATAAGAGGACGTGGTTGTGATGAAACAGTTCCAAGGCAACACATTTTCAGTGTTTCCGGGAGAACATTGGGGAGTCAAGATGATACAGCATCAGCACAAAGAAATAAAAGATAATGCCTCCGGCCACACCTGTCATTGCATGGAGGCGTGACAAAATGTCACATAAGTGCGTGCTGGATTAGAGATTAAGAAAGATGAGTCACTTGTAGGATGTGTGAGTTCAGAGCTGATACGTGTTCAAATAGCTGATGGCAACAGTGTAACAGCTCTTTGACAGTGGTGGCAAGTAAATATGTTTAAGTGTCAGCACCTGAAATAACCCAGGAGTTCTGCAAGGTTAAAACATATTTCAGTCCAAAAATTATATTAGTAGCAAAAACAATTTTACTTACTGACATGTTTACCAAAATACATAGTTTCTGTAGATAATACACTTTATTGGACATCAGCATAAATCAGTTCTTTACTGATTAATAAGGTGAACCAACACTAGGATTGTTGATATTTCCAATGGGTGTGTCCTGCCAGTATAGTCAAAGCTTTTTCAAAATACAAGACAGATATAAACAGATTTCTTTTTTTAAATCATAGACAACAACATGTTAATGTTAATGCGTGGGAGGATTTGATTATCTGATGAACAGGTAATACCTCAAACACAGGATCTCCAGTGAAGCGACTTAAGGCAGCAAACTCCAGGATGATGGTTCCTGCACACGCGGTACAAGTGTCCGTTTCTGTGCCTGTTCTCGTCTCAGGACCTCTGACACCATATTTCAAATTCACCTGTCAAGCAGGGGGGAAAAAAAACATTTGAAAAAATTCTGTTATAGAGACACATTTGGTTTGCAGGAGATTGTGAATGAAAACCAGTCAACCATGAAAATGTCCGCTTCTAAAAGCTGTGACAGCTGCGAGCAGAGCGCTGGAGCGGAAAATGTAGCCATGATCTGAATGAATGCTGCGAGCAGAAGATGACAATTTGTCATATTGCAACACGGGAAGTGTGAGAATAATAAAGCCTTGAGTCCAGACAACACATCACAAATTACTTTGGTCTTCGCTCACGCTTCTAACTAAACAACTGCTTTTCTCATTTCAGGTAGAGGAGCAGTTACTGTCCTCCAACCAGAACAATAGTTTAGAATCCAGTATTACCTCATAAACTACACTACACTGTATTGGCATAATGCATTAATAATTATTTTAAAAGAAAACCATGAAAACACTCTACCACAAATAAGACAAGGTGAAGAAGGTGAACTAACAAAGTGAATTGCAATCTGTGTGTCTGTCTTACCCGGGGGTAAGGCAGGCCACTGCTGGTGTTGAAGGCCGGCAGCAGTCGTAGACCCAGGTCTTTGGCCATATGTAGGAGCTCATCCTGGTACCACTGCATGTGCTGGCCTCCCTCCTTCAGCATCACAGCCATGGAGTGCCCTCCTAACAGACCTCTGAACACAAACAAACGACAATCAAATATGTATAACACAAACTACTGTTTTCTTCTCTCTTCAGTTGCTCTGGTTAGAGCTTATAATTGCTCTTTAAAATATGTGACAGCATATAAGTCGTGTATATCACTGTGTAACAGTCATTGTGTGGTAACAGTCTAGTCCAATCTCACCCAAGGACTCGAATGTTGGTTTCAAAGACCGACACTACAATGTCATTGTCCAGCCTGACATCAGACAAGACTCTCCTCACTGCAGCTTCAAACTCAGTCGTCTTATTCAAAAGCTGATGAAGAAAAATAGAACATGATTATGAAAATTATGCTCAATTATGCACCATTCCAGTCTAAAAAAGGAAAAAAATAAATTGGCTACTTTTCTCAAAAATGCTTCCAGATATGTTCAACTACAGCCCTTGTTAATTTTTAACTACTAACACTGACTGTTAAAGACACAGACACAGTAGTAAAAAATTAATTTACCTATAGATATTAATTTATTTGTGACCATTTTAGTACATGATGTGCACACTACTTTTCCAATATATATTCTTTTCATTGATTAAAATAATTGCCTATAATAAACTACTGTAAAGCAACCAAGTGTCAGAAACACACAGCTGATACTCACCACCAGAGTATCCAGAGTATCAATGAGGGTCAGAGAGAACCTAACACAGACAAACAATAATTGTTTACCAAGGGTGATGATGACCCTCCAGGACATGGTGTGAAAATTGTTCAACATAATCATGGCTGTTTAGCACAGATAAGTATAGCTTGCCTCCACCTTACACCTCTTACACGAGTGAGGAAAGACATGGACATTCTGTGGTGGTCAATTTCCATTGGGAAAACAATGATTTTGTGAGTGCAATAGGGTGAAAAACGAAGACTGTGTGTGTGTGTGTGTGTGTGTGTGTGTGTGTGTGTGTGTGTGTGTGTGTGTGTTTGGCTTTGATCTAAATCAAAGGGAGTATAAAACTTACTTCCCCAGAGCGTCATCTATGTCACCTCGACTGGGTTCAAGCCCACGTACTCTTCCTCTACACGTTAGAGGCATCAGCTCATCCGCTGGGTATGCATGGTCCTAGGAAACACAAACAAACTCACTTCAATTCTTATATTTTTTTGCCTTAGGTAGCAAATTCAGTCTGATTAGACCTCATCTTAAATATACTTGATGTGAATTATCCCAAGATGAAGTTTTAAAGCCAGGTGACATCTTTTGAGACTGATAATACAAGATAAAAAATACAATACAAAATAAAAAAAAACATGGACTAAATAATCAGTAACATGTATTTATTATCCCATAATATATATAATATATAGATATATAAACAGTCCCTGCTCTACACTAATAACATAGACAAAAAGGCCTTAAAATACTCTTAAATTGTCATGAACCAAATCAGATAGAAAAGTAGGACAACAAGCTCCAACTTGTTCAGTTCCTGTTTCTTTGAAGAACTCACCATGTAATTCTGATATGCATGATCAAACATCTCAACCACTTGGTTCCTTTGGTGAAGAGACAAAGACAGAAGTCAGAATGTGTAACTTTTTTTTTAAGAAAAGAAAAATGTTTCTCACATTATGAACTCCAATAGTGTGAACTCACCTCAACCTGAGCTTTTCCTCCCGTGACATGGCCTGTCCATGGCCACATAATGCTCCAGACAGCATCAGTAAGAAAAGTACAGGTGGCATTGTAGTAGATGGGCACGATCGTAGCAATAAGCATAAAATGATAGCTTGGCTCTCAGTCAGTTATTGGGCAGATATCTAGGCACGGGTCATTATCACTGCCCTAACCAAACAGTGCAAAACATCAACTCTAAAGCAACAGACCCCTACACCATCTCATTTGTGTTGTATCGCCTCATCAGTGGTGACAAATACTATCGAGCAACAATCCTAGTTTGTGACTCAAACTTGGCCCCTGACCATCCATCTGCCTCAGCAAATACCTAAACAAGGACCATATTTTGAGGGAATGTTATTTCAAGTAAATAAACTGGTGGAGGTGCATCTACCAGTAGCTGTAGTGCAAGGCTGCTCAAAGTGCTGCGAGCAGGTTGGTCTGTCACAGCTGTTTACTTTTCCAGCCTGTCGCCGGGACCTGCCGTAAACAGGGCGTGTGACACGTTGACAAACAAAGGGACAAACTTTACATATAACTCTGCCTTAAAGCAAACCGGGTAGGCCGATTACATCCAGCGATCTGAATATGAAAATCACAATACTCTATTTTAAAGATGTGGTCTTCACGGACCAGTAAACAGGAAAACTTCAAGCCTTTTCAGTTATCACAAACTGACCATCATCCCCACAGAGAAACTGTACACCGAAGAAAGCAAGGCCTTGTGAATAATCCCCGTTTTACTTATTAGTTTATGCATAATCTCGTTGCTAAAATGGTTTACCTACTCCAGTCCATTTAAGGACAACTAAACCTAAAAAGTCGAGCCGTGAACGCCTCAACGCTCCTGTTCATACCAGCTCCTTTTCTCAGTCTGCGGTGACGCTTTTTGGATCAAGTTAATTATTTCCTCGTCTTGACAGTTTTCTTCCGTCACCTACTCAGACAAGCACCCGAGCACTTGTCAGGGTCTAATCAGCCAACTGTTAGCCAACTGTTAGCCAACTGTGCTAACTAGCCGAGTCGGCGTCCGCGGACAGACCGAGAACACGAGACAAATCGACAAAAAACACGTCCATTGTTGAGCAGCGGGCCACCTCGTGTTACCTCTTCTGTCCCCCCGGGATATAAAGTGGATAATTTCGCCAGAAGCTGCTATTTCGCCGAGCTCGCTAGCACCAATAACCGGATGCTGTCTCCGATTGAAACGTCAACAACATCCGCTTCCTGGAAATACAGGATCCATGTGCCCTGAGTTGAGCCTCTCAGGCAGTAATTATCTCGCAGGCTGTCAATCAAATCGCCTCTTTTTACGCTGGGCTGTGTAGTCGTAACCCCAACCACAACTATAATCCTATAGGTTACAATGCATTCCCGGCGCTATTACAATAATATAAGGCGGAAGAGTAACCTGAAATGCGATAAGTGGAGGAAATAAAACCCGCAAACACACCCATCTCACAGGTGCTGCCTTTCGGGAAAACTCGGAATGTTTTCTTGTGCCCGAGCGAAGCCGAGTGCTGGCGTTAGCAAGAGATGACTAAATGTGTAGGTTATATTTGTTGAACACTAAGAGGACCTTTAAGTGTCTTTGGTTTCCTGAATGTTCCTCAAATATAACCTTCAAATTAAGTTTTAAAAGTTTGAATGCAGCGTTGGTGTTTTGTAAACAAAATAAAACTGCGACTGAGCTGGACACACTCCCATTTATAACTAGTGAAACTGTATGCAGCTTTTTAGCGATTTGCATGCATTGACTACATTTCCCATGAAGCTTCGCAGCATCACTTGACACGTGAGATGGTTTCACGTGACAGGCATGACAACAACTCCCCGACTAGTGTGTTAGGAAATAGGTTGCCAGTAACTTGCACAGAAATAAATTGAAGTCCTCGACGCAAGGGGAAAGTAGTGTTACATTTGTGCCAAAGGTGACATTTGGATTTCATTCTTCTACGGTACATTTTCATTTCATTTCTTCCCACGTGAGCCATATTTATGTCTTAATGTATTATATACCGTTGCTCCATGGTGCAGTATTTATATAAGTTTGACTTAGTAACAGGATAAAAAGGCTGTAGTTGTTACAAGTGCACTAACGGGTTTCGGGTCCTGTCTGTCTGGTTAACGTGTCTGTGTATCAGATTGTCATGTCAGCCATGGCTCCTGCTGATGTAAAGCTGAAAAGACTTGTTGCAGCTACATTTACTCCATTAACCGCACAAGGGTAAGATGTCTTTATGAACCACTCTCCTTTTGTGTGCTTTTCCATCAGTCCAGCACTGAATGATGTCTTTGGAGTGTATGCATTTAATTCTCATGTAAAAAGTAAAAAGTGAGGAATGAGAGTGAAGCTATCTGATGACTGTGGCCATTATACTGTTGTATGTGGGGTATTCTTTTTACCAAATGTGTGGGCATATATATATATATATATATATATATATATATATATATATATATATA
>CM076656.1:17411846-17442681 GCA_038496675.1 Rachycentron canadum | reverse complement strand
GTGTGTGTGTGTGTATACGTGTGTATATATATTTTACATTTTCCCAAAACAGTGACATCAACCTATTAGAGATTGGACCTTACATTGATTACTTGAAAGAGAAGCAAGGTGTTAAAAGCATATTTGGTAAGTTAACAAGTGGATTGTTCCTTTGATATTCGTTAATGTCTGTATTCCCCTCTGAATCACTGATGTCCTTTTTGGTTGGTGGACATACTTCCTCTGTTAACTGTGTCAACCCTTGTGTCTGTTTTTTGTTTTGTTTTTGTTTTTTAAAAAAGGTTGTTGGTCAGTTTTCAATCACATATACTCTACCAGCAATTCTGCGTTTGAATTTTAAATGATCAAGTCAAGTTGTCTCACAAAATAAGAAGAAAAAACAAAGAATCAGTTCCACTTTCTCAAAGTGGTGATTCTGCAGGGTGATGTATCTGATATAGGACTGTCGCAAGACTAATAATGATGATAACGCTGACATTAAATAAAGAAATATTGATATTGTGGTTGGTTAACTCTGGCAACTGTTAAATGCAGTGCTTTTACCATTAGTAGCTTGTTTGACGTAGCTTTTGTAAGACCTGTACAGTCAACATGATAACATCTTGATTAAGATGATAATATCTTGATGGCAGACGTTAGGCCTTGTGGGTCTTATGTTTATTAGTGTGTCAGACTCTCATAAAGTCAAATTGTTATAATTGTTGCCCACCCATATTTCAGCCTAATAAATTTGCCAAAGAAGAGACACAAAACACAATTAACAAAGTTGAATTTGACTTATTATTTTACTTTATTTCAAAGGTTCTATTGATTGCACATTAATATTGTTATTGTGAATTATTTTGGACAAAATAATTGTGTAGTGAAAATCTGATATTGTGACAGCCCTAGTCTGTCACAATATCAGATTATATAATATGGAATTACTTCATTCCATATTATATAATTCATGTTTTCATTGGAAGGCGTGAGACATTTTAACAGTTAATAATCAATCATCATCAGTTAATATTGCCCACAGCTGTTTTTATATTGCATCACACTACATCAATGTTTGCATCTAATTTTCCTGCTAAAGGAAAAAAATAACTTTGACACAACGTGTCGTTTGTGATTCATATTCATACTTAATGTGTTACTCTGTGGTTAACACAGTTTTATTTAACATTTTCTGGACAAACACGAATGTTTTTTGTCTCAATCGCTTTCTGTTCCATGTTAATAACTGTCCTTGACATAGAAACCACTGCGTGAAACTCCTGTGTGTCAAACATGACTCTGATTACTGTTCATTTCACTGTTTGCTGATACTAATTGACTCAACCCAGTTGGTGCCAAGCTTCTCATGTTTTTAACTTCATTTCCTCACTGGTTCCCGCAAGATTTATCTGTGCAAACTTACCCAACAGAGGATGTTTGTGCTAATCATATTTGCATCATCATGTGTGTCATTGTCATTGTCTCCATCACTGCACATTACCCTTGAAATTATTTTGTCATGGTAAGTATCACACACTCAGCTACCCATAACAGTCTGGTGGTGTAGATTAGGTCACCTTTTTATTTCATATACCAAACAATTAGTTGTGTTTTGCTTTGCTTTGTTTCGCTTGTTCTTTGTGGATTTTGTATGTAAGTGCTAACTCATTAGAACTATAGTCAGGTCAGCTTGTGTTCCTCACTTTTCTTTAAGATCTGCTGATGTCAAAAATTCTGTGGAAATAAGACAAGGCTTTATTTGTTTACAGTGAATGGCACCACTGGAGAGAGCATGTCTCTCAGTGTTGCAGAGAGGAAGACGCTGGCAAACGAATGGTGTCAGAAAGCCAAGGGAAAGTAAGTCATCACACAGCCCTGTTCGTCTGAAGGTTTGCCAATGTGTGCAGTTGGGAGGGGGGGGAAAGAAATTTTGCCCATTTGTGAAATTTCTTTTGCCTTCATACGTGCACATGTCTCCACAGAATGGATCAGGTGATTGTGCACGTCGGTTGCATGAGTCTGAAAGATTCCCAAGAACTGGTTAGTCATTGCCCTTTATATTGTCATTAATGATGTGTTTATGTAGTAAAACAGATGTCTGATGAGAGCTGGAGGCCTGACTGACTCACTCACTCACTTACTCACTGACTGACTCACTCACTGACTGACAGAATGACTGATACTAGGCAAACTGCGAATATGATGTGTATTATGTCAGTTGTTCAAAACTGTTTTCAAATACATCCTCAGTTTCACACATTGACCAATATGTGGTCCAGCTATAGATTTTGACCTAGTCTTGTTTTCATCACAGTTAATGTAATTTCATTAGGAAAACATGTACAAATGTATGAATGTGTTAACAAGTTTTACCTTAAACACTGTACATTTGTTTCTATGTAGTCCCTTGGTTCTTTGATTTCTTTTTTTTTTTTTTTTTTGCATGCAAGTACTGCCTGCCACCACCCCCCATTCCTTCTCCCATCCCTATAGCAGAGATATACAACAAGCAAATAAGCAAAATATATATGCAAAATAAGTAATGGGGAAGTTCAGAGTTCAAAAACAAAACAAACAAAACAGCTGCATGCAACAGTATGGTTGGTGGCCACAAAATACTGGGTCCTAGTTAAAGGCAGGAGCTAATGTCATTGAGCTACAAAGCCATATGTGAAAATTTTTGTCAGAATAAGGCAAATAAACCTATATCCTACAATCCCCCGGGCCACACTATTACTATAACAATGGGGTTCCTTCACTCAGTGCGTGGACCTCTAAAAATGGAAAAAACAAATAATAAATAAAGCACATGTTGTGTATATGGGTGTGTGCAGGTGAAAACCCACTGATGGTGCCTTCATACAAAATGATTTATCTGAAACTCAGTGGTTTAAATTATGTTTTTATCTTGCTTAGAAAGGTGTTCATGTTTTCTTAAAGTTCCTTGGTGAACCTCTCAGAAAACATCTAATCTTCTCTAGCTTAATCTGATACAACACATTCTTTACATTGACATCAAAAGAATAGTTAAATATTTGGGAAAACTTGATAAATAAATGGTGCTAATTTCTATACTTTTACACTATTTTTGAACAGATTCAACAAACAAGTTATTGATTATCTATATTGTCATTGCAGAATTGTCACTGTACTTGGGCAGGATTACGTTTTTAACTTCCAAATAATGCTGTAAGAACAATAAATAAAATGTACTGTAATTCATAAATTCAAAAGAGACAGTTATATAAACAGTTAGGAGAAGTTGCAAAGTAGTAATGTTGTAACGCCAGTATAGCAGTATGCACAGTATAAACAATATATAACAGTATAAGCAGTGTCTATCATAAAAAAACATCAGCTATGTCTTCATAAAAAAACAATGTAGATGAATCTGAGTGTATTGGCCCCTGTGAGGTTATCAATTACAGCAGCTGTCATTGTGTCATCGCTATGGATATGAACACAATATCCAAGCAGTAACACACTGAGAGTGAATCCCTGTGAACTATGTGGATTGTTTTGGTAGCACAGTACAATATGTGTGTATGTGAGGTCAGATGTTAGTGGGGGAGTACTTGTTGGACTGATTCAAAGCAGCTACAGCTCTGTGGGAAAAAAAGCCATTTCTCAGTCTGGATGTAGGCCTTGTAGCATCTGCCTGAGGGCAGGAGCCCAAACAGATGATGGAATGGGTGTGTAGGATAGTTACAGATATTGGTAGCTTTCCTCAGGCGGTGTGAGCTGTAGGAGCTGGAAGCTGCTTCCTGATCATCTCCTGTTATATACCACCAAGTATAAAATATCTGCTATGTTAATTTCATTGTTCTTCCACACTGTGTTCATCCTCCCTCCAGGCCTGCCATGCAGAAAAGATTGGGGCTGATGGGATAGCAGTCATTGCCCCCTCTTTCTTCAAGCCCAGCACTGCAGGTATATAATGTGGAAAATGTTCATGTTTTCAGATGAAAGGTAATGCACATTCAAAGGGTGTACTGCAAAACATCCATCTTATGATTCCATTCATATCTTCATTGTACTTAAAACATTCAAAATCCAAGAAATTGCCAGGACATGCTCTTTTTTTATGACCAAAGTTATTAGTTTTCCTTCTCACCCTGATTTAGATGCATTGAAGATGTACCTCTGTGAAGTGACTTCAGTTGCTCCATCCGTGCCCTTCTATTATTATCATATTCCAGCTGTCACCGGGGTTAATGGTTTGTGCTTTGGATGACTGATTGGCTTTTGGAAACCACAGTGAAAAGCTTGTCCTAGGCCTACTGAATGTTACATTGTCCTTTTTTTTTCTCTTAGTGCTGGCGAGGGATGTGTTGGAAGATATTAAGATTAAGATTCCCTCCTTCAGTGGGGTGAAGTTCTCAGGCAGTGACCTGATGGACTTTGGCCAGTGTGTCAGCTACAGTCAGTCTGACTGGTCAGTCCTCTACGGCGTGGATGAGGTCAGCTCTCTGTTATGCTTCATCTGCTTTGGTCCATCAGTTTCATGCTGTAGTTGATTATGCTTTGCGACTCTAACCAAGAGTCTAAAACTATTTATATTTCTTTTTTCCATAGCAACTGCTGGCAGCTTTGCCTTTGGGAGCCAATGGAGCAGTTGGCAGGTCAGTCCATAATCTTGCATATACAAAATCTTCTTTATTTTCATTGCTTAACAGTTATTTGCATGGAATATTGTTATTAATATCTCTGCCCACAGTACATATAACTATTTGGGATGTCATGTCAACAAGCTCTTAACAGCATTTGACAACAACAACTTACTTGAAGCCAGAAAAATACAGGTACTGTGCATCACCCTGTTGTTGTTTCCAACCCCCTCTTTTGCATTAATTTTGGTTCCTGACATCTTGCATCTTCTAATTTCTATGAACAGTTCAAGATACAAGAACTTCTCACTTATGCCAAGAAGTTAGGTAAGTGGTGGCATTTTTACCATGAGATTAATAGATGGTCTGTTTCTGTACCTTGAGCCTGCGTATTTTTATTGACAGGCTTTGATCTGGGAGTGAACAAGCAGCTAATGAATGAGGTGTCAGGCTTGTGTCTGGGACCCCCTCGACTTCCTGTGATGCCATGTCCTCCAGATCATGGTTCAAAACTTCTGAAGAAATTTCACAGCCTTTTTACAGAATGCTGATTTGTTCACACTTAATCCTTAAAATCCCATAATCATCATATCATTTAGAGCGCAAATTAATCCAGTCACAGTATCCAGTCGTGCTACAAAGCACCATTTCAGAATCAGACGTTCACACTTACACCAATACACCTTACAATTGAATAGGATTTTCAATTTTGTAACTTGACTGTAAATTTACATTTACGTGGCCTTGTGGAAATAGTTCAGGTCAGGTCCAGTCAGCAAACAGTTCAGGGTGAGGCACATTTGTAAAATCAGTCCAAAATTATCTTTGAATTATATAGCAATTTAATGTTTTAGCTTTTAAACATCTTGTAACTTACAGGGCACTCTACTGTTGCAAAAAAAAACGTCTCGTAGGGTTTTACAATTTTCTTTGATAAATATACAGTCATATATATTATGGGCATTCTCAATTGACATATTTTTCAAGAGTTTATCTTTCCCTTTAAAAGGAAAATACAAATACTTTAACAAACGCTTTAATGTAAACACTTCTTACTATTTGTAATATGAACAATAACTAACTTCCACTGCCCATGTAGCAATTTTGCTGCATTCAGGGAACTGGATCTGCCACAACCCAGTAGTATTATTGTTATTATCTTGTACTGTGTAAGACACTCCAAAAGAGGATAATTAAACATACAAGTAGTTACAAGAGAGCATTAAATCCTCAGAGTAGTGAGATGCAGTCTTTGATTGTTTTTTTTTTGTTGTTGTTTTTTTTTTTCTATTTTAATGTAAACTCGCTGAATGGCATAAAAAAGGGAAATGTGTTATGTAATGAAAAATCTTTCTTTATCTTTTTTTGTATTATAAATTTCTTACTAATAAATGCATTGATTCATTTGTGGATTTACCCTGATTTATTTCTTATTTTTATGCTTTGTTCCTTAAAAAAAAAAAAAAAAAAATGAAATGAGGCCCTTTTTTTGTAGAGATGGATATATTTTCTGTTTGCACACAAAACCACTCAGAGCCAGTAAAAACATGTTTGTATTTGTGGAACTAGAGACGATTGTATGTTCCCTTCAGATTGTAGCTGCTTAAAAAAAAATGATTTGATCATTTGTTTGTGCAAACTAATAAAGAACTTACAAATGTATTAAATTGTGGTTTGTTTAAAAAACTATAATGCACCCAAAAATACTTTCTACTTTTATAGTAAATTAATTTGTAATAATATCAAGTTAATCTCCAACATGTAAATATTAATATACTATATATATACATATATATACTGATATCTTCAGTTGAGTTTCAGTTGCTCTATATTGTGACTTGAGTATATTTAATTGTTACTTTAAATTTGTTCTCCATTACATTTTAGAGAGAACTATCCCACTTTTTATTCCAACACAGTCACTTGACAGATATAGTTGCATCAGTGATTAAGATCTTGATAAAACATGATGCGTCCTTAGAACATTTCCTGAAGGTGCGACCTTAAGAGAACGTGAGGGAACAATAATCTGCCGAGTAATTATTGTGCAATGTTATCAAATAATTAGCCTGATTTAAGTATTTAAAGTATTAAACGTGGAAGTTCATTCTTGGCCTTTAAAAAGGTGATGAGGCTAAATATTATTTACTCTATTTACAACAAATGGGCAGGCTGCAACAACATGCACACACAAACGCAGGATTTAAAAAATAAAAAAAATAGTGACGCGGAACTTTCTGTGTTGTCGCTTGTTTCCGTGACGGACGGAAGGAATTAACTGTGACGCTCAAAAGAAAAAAAAAAAGCTCTAGCGTTTCCGGCCAGCTCAGCGCCGTCAGTCCTGCGGTGTTGTCAGTTTACGGCGTTGGCAAACACTGGGGCCGAGTCACCTGTAACAGTCGCTGGGCGGTGGAGAAACACCCGAGGACGGCGGAGAGATGGTGCTGCTGACGATGATCGCCCGGCTGGCGGACGGGCTGCCGCTGGCCGCTTCAATGCAGGAGGACGAGCAGGTTCACATTTCAGCTATTTCGCCTCTGTGGTCGCTAGCTGCCTGTTGTAAACCTCTCTGGGATGTTCACATGCTACAGGGACACGTTAGCTACCCCTAACCTAGCTGGCCAGCTGTGACTCACCCGGACCCACAGCAGGGGTTTTCCTCCAGATGTGGGTCCTGGAGGACTCGAGGGCTGTTGTGAGAAACTTAATCCGGCCGCACAGTATCTGAGCGGGTGGTAAACGGAGGCCTGTGTATCTGTAAACTGTAAAGCCACTGACTCATTCATCAGAGACCAGACTCACCGTGTTTCAGCTCTGACCCCGTTCACGCTCATCTGCTTCAACTCATTTCAACATTGCACTTGAATCTGCTGCAGCTTCTTACCGAGGCTGAACTCGGCTCAGTTTAGCTGTTCATAAACCTGACGAACCTGCAGTCCACAATTAGACCCGTCTGTTTATTGTACCAGTCAGTGAGCAGGTTTGCTGGCTAAACAAAGCCAGGAGCATCTGATCAAATAGGTATCATATTACCATATATGTTGGCTGGTGAGTCACAAGAAATATCCCCAGAGAAATGGCAGATATTTGTTTAAGGTGATTGGGAAAGGCTGCTGGTTATTACATAGTTTGTCCACCAGAGAGCACTACTTACATATCCTGCTCAGTCCATGTCTTAGGCTCAGAAAATGTTTGATAAAGACATTTTTAAAAACTCATTATTGGTCTTCAAATCTTCAAATCCAGTATCAGTCAAACATATACTACTAATTGATTTTTTTATTTAAATGATGTGTCTTGCTGTTGTTGAACTGGATGCCATTCTTAACTTGTTATGTTGTTTTAATATGTTGCATTAATGAGCATGACTTAACAGGAGTCTAACATTTCTTCCCTCACTCTCTTGTTTGCTTTCAAAAAGGGAAGTGAAAAGGTTTGTTGTTATTTCTCTGCTCTGTGCTTCAGCATCATATGTGTTTCTGTGATGTTATGGTGTGGCAGTAAAGAGTGTTTTTTGGTGGAGGTGACAACACCAGAGAAATGAAAACCATCCATCAGGCAAATAAAGCTGACTGTAAACATTTTACCACACAGCCAGAGCGGCCATTTGTTGCCTTCAGGCTCAGATGTAGCATCACACTGCTGAGTCTGTCTGTAGTCTGTCACATTAGTTGTTTATTTTCAGCATGATGCAGGGCAAGAAATTCATTCCCCAGCAAGGAAAACAGTAAGATTTGTGTCTGTCTTGTCAAAAACCTAAACAAATTACCACACTTATATTGTTGTATTGTATCTCTTCTGCTGGTTAAACAGTCAAGTTGCTGATCAACTTCCTGCCATTGTGGTGCACAAAAGTCAGTTTCTTGCTCTGATAAAACACCTTTTGTCTGTTTGAGATGTGTGGTAACCGCTGTTGTTTCTCTTCTCTTCAGTTGGGTCGGGATCTTCAGCAGTATCAGAGTCAAGCTAAGCAGCTCTTCAGGAAACTCAATGATCAGAGTCCCACGCGCTGTACTTTAGAGGCTGGGTCCATGTCATTTCAGTGAGTATGAAATTGTGGCCAAAGTTACTGAGTAACTGCACCATCGTAAATCTAAACAACCTAACCACTTGTTTCCCAGTGATAGTTTTAGAGTAATTATGGCAGAATCGTGCGTGCTTTAGCTCTGATCAGTCTCTTGGTCCTTTCTGCAGCTATTTCATCGAGAAAGGTGTGTGCTACCTTGTGCTGTGTGAAGCCAGCTTTCCCAAGAAGTTGGCCTTTGCTTACCTCGAAGACCTGCAGGCAGAGTTTCATGAGCAACATGGAAAGAAGGTCCCCACAGTGTCCCGGCCTTACTCCTTCATTGAATTTGGTGAGAACAAAATGGAGCTAGAACTGAATTAAATCACTGCTGTCAACCCTAAATATGTTAAGCATGTAGGATTTTTTCTCATTACTAATGTTCAAATCAATGCCTGTCCCATTGATTATAGATTAAAATATCTGCTTCTCGTTTGTTTCAAATGTGTATTCAAATGTATTGGTGTCCATTAGGATGCTGTATAATAAGTATATTTGCATTGAGGTGTTAGGGTAAACTGAGGGTATCTGCCAACACCAGTTCCCAATCGGATGCCAGTGTTCTCTCGTTCTACAAATTTGGGATCTCAATACCACACTGTGTGCATCTCATTGAGATTCTTCTCATGTAAGGTAACATAAAAAAATGGCTTTATCTAAAAAAAAAAAAAAAAAACTTTTTATAATGTGGATTAATCATATCTGGCCGCAAACCTGACCTGCTTAAAAGAGTACATCACCAATTCAGCATCGATTTTTAGCCCTCTTCTAAGGTTGTCAGCCTCATAATGGTCAGTTATGTAAAATAAATGGATGCAGCCAAGCCATCATCCATTTTAGGAGTTGTTAGGGAAAGGCTCCTTGGGGGTGGGTGCCAGGGAATTTGAGGGTAGGTGCTATGTGAGAAGAAATAAACTGAAAAATAACTTTTTTTTGCCCCTGCAGTGGAGACAGTCTGGGACAAGCAGAAAACAGCTGTTTTTATGTTCTCTGAGGAGAGGCTTGCCTTCCCACACTTTGAAAACCCCTGATCTATTTTGTATCATGCATTATTCTTCCTTGTGAAAACCTGAGTCTGCATTCCCCACAATGCAACTCAACACTGCAACTGTTGACATGTTGCTGTGGGCAAAACCTTCTGTCCCACCAATGTATCCCTTCTTTGTCAGCCTCTTTGACAAATTCTCTAGAGCCTCAACTACATCAGATTTACAGTTGAAAGTCTCACCTGGTGCAACAATGCCTTGAAAAAACAACGTCACTTGAGTTCCATGGAAAATCAGTGGAATAAAATGGATGATCTTCACCTTTAGTTACTAATGTCACTTTATTTTACTAGTGAAGATGCAGTCATGCAGACACCATCTTCACAACTAATTTAGAAGTAAACAATTTTAAGAAAACATCCCTCAGGTACCTTCAACTGCTTTTACTTTGGATGTCTCGTCCTTATCAGACACCTACATCCAAAAAACCAAGAAGTCCTACATTGACAGTCGAGCGAGGCGGAATCTGGGCAGCATCAACACAGAGCTTCAGGACGTGCAGAGGATCATGGTGGCCAACATAGAGGAGGTGCTGCAGAGAGGCGAGGCCCTCTCTGGTAAGTCAGTGTAATGTCAGGCCTGTTCCAGTCTTCTTCCAGGCTGGATAGTAAAGGCCACTTACTTGTATGTTTCTTCATTTGAATTTGTCCTTATCTGTGCATGTGGCTCCTTTTTAACTTTCTTCTCTCCTGTTTTGAACCTCCATTTCCTTCTCTCTGGTTTCTCCTCCCCTGCAGCTCTCGACTCTAAGGCCAGCAACTTGTCCAGCCTGTCAAAGAAGTACAGGAGCGACGCCAAGTATCTGAATACCCGCTCTACCTATGCCAAGCTGGCAGCTGGTGGTGTCTTTTTCATCATGCTCATTGTCTATGTACGCTTCTGGTGGCTCTGAGACAGAAAGAAGAAAAGAAGAAGAAAAGGAAGGAGGTATTGAAACAGAAAATGAGCTGCACAATCTGCAGATGATAAGAAAGATGTCACCTTCCAATAAAAACAGGATTCCTGCTCTTAATAAGACTTTACAGACATATGATCACCCGTTTTGTTCTCGCCTGTCCATGGATGTGTGATCTGAATATAAATGATGTCATAATACATAGTTTTATTATTAACAATTTTGTTATATTGCTTTGTTTTTGAAGGCAATTTGTGTGCAAGTGGGGAGGAAAAATGATGTATGAAGTGAAAAAGAAAATTTTCTGTTTTGTGAGTATCCAAAGCTGTACTGTACCAGGAGTGACTGATTAAATCTTGTATACTGCCTAATAATACAGAAAGCAGCAAAACAAAACTTTTTTTTTTTTTTAATGCAGACCACATTGTATGGGTATCGCCATTTCTTAACATGATAATCATAGTAGTGATGAATTGACAGGCCTGGACAACATGCAGTGTAATGCATTTACTACACTTCCAAATATAAGGAAAAAATGGCATTAATCCAAGGGCAGTCGAATAGGCTCATCAACAACATAAACAAACTCAGCTAAGTAGACTGTTTTAAAACCACAGTATGAAAGCCTTGCAAATGTAAATTCACCTGTGTCTAATTTAACAGATCAGATTTTTTGCCATAAAGGGGATGTCAGTGACCCTATAAGGGACTGTTTAAAAATTATTAGGAGGGAAGGTGTCATTAAAGGGGCAGGGAGATGTAGTTTTGCCTTTTTTTTTTTTCTTTTTGTGTGTTTGTTTTGGTTTGTTTTGTTTTTTTTACTGAAAGACCAAGGGGGTTCATGTCATTTTTTTCCATCAGATATTTCTGTTTTCCCTTGCAAAATACTTGCAAATGATGAGTTTGGTGTGTCTCTTCCAACAATGGAAGGGGCCAAAGAAAGTATTTATAATTTTGGAAGGGCCTTGCTTTTTGAAAGATTGAAATATAAGATTGATCCCCTCCTTCCTACCCCAAAAATTTTCCTACAGTCCCTAACCTGATGAACAGTGCATCCATGCTCCCTTTATGCTCTCTTGCACTGTTACTGTGTGGACCAGCACCTTTCTGTAAACAGATAGATTAAAAAAAATATATATGATGTCTGGTCAGGTCCTTTTTGTTTTGTATAAAGTCTCCACAAGTCTAGATTTGCTTTAAAAGTTAGTAACAGGCTGAGAGTCAGGTGTTGCTCTCAGCTGGAAAGGACACCTCTTACTCTGTTTTGTCTGCTATCTATGAATAAAATCATTTGTTAGAGGATCTTGAGTTGAAGTGGTGTTTATCAGGTTGAATATAAACTGAGATGCTTATGTTATTAGAGTTGCTGATTTAACCATGTAGGCAGAATACACAATTATTGTTCTTAAACAACCCCACTTAAATGACCTACTTTTGCTCAGCAACCTAAGATGGGAACTTGCTATTTTGACGCAGAAATGAGTATCATTCTCATTGAAAAGGTTTCCCATCAGTGTGAGTAATATAAAATATGCAAAAGACTTCAAGGGAACAAAAACTCTAAACAAAAATGAGGGAAAATTAATTCAAGTGTTTTTCAGACATACAAATGGTTTCAGTGGAAACGACCACAGTCTGTTGGTGTCATTGCCAGAGCAATTGTTTTAAAACAATGATTTTCCACAAATATTTGACTTTATCCAAATGCAGTTTCACAGTGTTAGCTACCACAAAAATAGTCTGGTGATACCACCAGTGACCAGCAGGTAGAGTGCTCTGCTTACTGTTGCAGCAATGCAGTTCAGCTGTGAGGCTCAAAAATATCCCTGACTTGCAACATCTGCTGCTGATGGCGGCCTCCTGTTAGCTGAGCTGCAAATCATAGGTTTGTTTCACAAGAAGGAAAAATAATAGGCTGCAACTTCTGGGACTGAGGGAGAAAGGGAGAAAGGGTAAAAAAAACTGCCACTGATGCAGACTTCCAGCACATTCAGTGAATACAACAACTGCAAGTATTGTAAGCATAAAGAGCAGTAGTCTGATGCTTCTACTTGGGGTTGAACAGGAAATGTCAGAGAAAAAATGAGAACAAGCAGAGGGTAGCATGCCAACAAACCACAGGGCACAGACTAACCTTTTCACCTCTTAAGGGAAGTGGGTATATGTAAGTTTGGCCTCAGTTGTAATATAAGTTGTCTTTCTTTTTCCACAAAAACAGATTTCATTACCTGAACCTGATTTTTTTTTTCAAAGTTTTCTTTCACGAGCTGTCTCTTTTGCTGATGACGAGCCTACTTGTTTGTCACTTTGTGTTAGTACTTTTCTGCAGTAACACACTTTTCTGTCAGCTCTGCAGCAGCAGCAGCAGCAGTATCATACTAAATAATAAACTGAACAGCCATTCCCTTTGTATTTAAACCTGTAAAAGTTATTTCTTTTCCATTCTGCTAAAAGCTACAGGCCACAGGCTAGGATTTCTTTGTGAACACACACTGTCTCCATCACATTAATAGAAAATTAGATCAACTTTTTGACACTGAAACCATTTGGTCTTGAATGTAATGGTGGCTTTCCTTCCTCATTACATTAGAGCTCCTTCAAATGTCAGGTTCCGTGCTTTTGTGAAGTCAGAAACATACGTTCAGCTCATAAAATAAGGAAGAGAAAGTCTAGCATTGTGTAGGTAAAGTCCATGTGTGATTAAGTGTGTGTAAATGTCACAGTGATTAAGGAGGACAACGTCCCCCCCACTCGCTCCAGCAATTTCTCTCCTTCCTCTGCAGGTTACCATAGCAGCAGAAAGTGTGTGACAGTCATGTGAAAAAGAAGCTGATTGGATTAAAATACTTTGTGTGATCAGGGGTCAGGAATACAGCGCATGTACTAAACACACAGAGGCTGGTTTAAACACACACACTTACAAACCTGCAGTGCCTTCTACATGTTTTCAAGAACAAAATCTTTAATGTATGTTTGCCAACTCATATTACTGTCTTGATTAAATTTCCTGTCAAACACACAGACACAACCACAATGCCGTCCACCCACACTCAGCTTCTTTTGAGTCTTGTGCAATCTTAAAGAAACAGGACATTAACTCAACATGACCTTGACCTTGATCTTCAGCGACTTCATCTCCAAGCACATGCAAATTCAGACTCAGCGAGAGAGTTTCAGTCATATTTCTGGTGGACCAACTTCAGCACTTTATAGGTAACAAATTGCAAATCCATTCCTCCTTCCCCTCTGTTCCCCAGGTCCACTGAACTTCACAGACATGATCTTATTAACTGGAGGCCACACTGCATAGGTGTGTCCCACTGCATGCTGACAACTCGATGCATCTATTCTCCTTGAGGTGAATAAATGTGTGAGAGGATGTGTAAAAAAAAAAACAAAACACCTGAAAGTCATCTTAGTCATCTTATAACTGCCACTAATACACTGATGGTTTCAAATGGCATCACAACTGCAAAGGATGCACATATTATTAACTGTTATCTTTGACTGACAAATAGTGATACAGTGAATTATGTCTGTTTGCAACCTTAGTTTCATTTGGAACACTAAAATAATTTAGACTACAGCCATGCTAGCACTTCAATGAGGTTTTACTTAGCTAAATGCTAATGCCATCATGCTAACATTTTCGAAAAACAGTGCAACTGAAGCTGATTGAACACCATTAGATTTGCATTTACCTAAACCAGTAAAGTAAAGTTATTAGAATTTCTTGAGAGAAACGCAACACGCCAATGCTATCTTGCTAGCATGGTCAAAACAAGCCATTGGTACTGGGTAAAGCTAAGCCATTATTGCCTTGATGCTTTATTGACACAAGCTGGATTAAATTTTTACTTGATTGATATGTGATTTTAGTGTAAAGGCTATCATTTCCTTCCAATTTCCTGTACTGTTCTGATTCCCATGTCTCCCAAGTTGTTCAAACAGAGTTGAAAAACAAAGTTGCAGTTTTATTTTGTTTCCCACTGTACAGCACAGTTGGAATGTGGCGGGAAGATTCCGGGGAAACATGGACCAGAAGGGAAGGTGTGTCCATCGGTTAAGTCACCTGTAATGGCTACGATAAAAAAAAATAAAAAAAAACATGCTCCATCCCATATCATACCCGCTTCCCAGTCTCTTTCCCTTCATCCTCTTCCCTCAAACTCCCATCTAATCCAATCAGAGTAAAGAGAAGCTGTAAGACAGCAGCTGTATAACAGAGGAGAAAGCAATAAAAGGCAGAAGGGCAAAAGAGGAAGTAAAGGGACCTGGTGAGTTATTGCCCCCCAAACGTACACAGCGAGTCCTGGGAACAGGGAACTTCTCACAGGGGGGGTCAAGTTTGGAGTGTTTTCCACAGGCCTGGACCTGCTCTGCACTCTGTGTATTCTTTATCACTTCATCACAGGCCAATGATGACCCTTCACATCCTGCTATCATAATACTGCATAGGTATATATTTAAAAAAAAAAAAAAAAAGAGAGAGAGAGAGCAGACCTCTAACTCAGTCATAAAACCGATGCAATAAATTATAATTTATATTGTTTTTCCCAGCGCTACATATTTACCCAGATCTCATGCTGAGTGCCCTAATTACCCTTTAGGTGTGTAAGAATATATTATAAACAAAAACAGGATTTCAAGTGGGAGGAGAGGAATGTAAGAATAAGCAACAAAAAGGTGGATGACGGAGACATTAAAGTAGATAAATGTGTGTCACTCTGGAAGAAATGTTCAGGAATGTGTTCAGAGACATGAGTCAACATCTGGTTTTCCCAGCTTCTGTTTCATTTTGACATTTCTTCAGAGAGACAACACCATGGGTTTATTAATAGTGTCATTTTTGACATACATCCAAGTGCACAATGTTGAGCTGAGCCTGTGAGAAAGTGAGGGCCGAAGTGTGAATTCTTGCCATGCCTGTCTTTTAGCAGCTTGTGAATTTATGATACAAGTAACCCTGGAAGATATGCCAAGCGCACTCACTTTACACTCTCTAACTTTCAGCATGTAAGTAAAACACGCAAACATTCAGAAAAACAGGGTCTGCACCTTTTTTATGAACTGAGCATGAAGAAAATTGAAAAAAGGACTGAAGAGGACTCCAACAGGTAGAGACCTTTAGTGATCTTGTTTTGTTGTAATTCACTTTTATAAATGATATATTTTTTATATATATGTTTATTCTATATACTATTTTGAATCTGTCTGTGTTTTGTGCATTGTCTATATTTAGGCAAATGTGCATCAGTGTATGACAGAATAAAATCAAAGCATATATCAAAACATTAAATCCTACATTATAGTTTATTCCTGTTTCAATTTTATTCAATCTGCATGGTAAATATCATGGACTATGGCAGATTATTTTGACCTACTGGGCCTCAGAGACCAGGGCTTGATGGAAGAGGGTCTACATGTGCGTGTCAGTGTTTTTGTATATTTATGTTTTGGCGCTGGTGCGTGCACAAGTGTGTGCATATGTCTGTGCTTAAATGTGTGTGTTAATGTATGGGAGAAAGGTTGAGACGACCTTGGGTGGGAGCTGGCTAGGCTGAATTTGCCCTTTTCGAGACCTTTTCCCAAATATCATCAGCAACATAATGTTCAGATTTGTTATGGTAGATTTCATGCAGAGGTCACAGTCCCTCTACGATTACTCCCTTTACTAAACCCAGCCCCACCATTTGAACCAGTGTTGAACACCAGTGTTTCATCTTTCACTTTGGTGAAGGCTGTTTTTTTAACAGTGAAATAAAAGACATCGCTCAGGACTTAGGTAACAAGGTCATTTTAGGTCAATCTGACCCAGTGCCAAAATGTATAAATGATAAGTTGATCAACAATTTTTCCACATTAAATTCATTGTATTTTTGTGACGTCCTCATTGAATTGAATCAAGTCACCAAAACAAACGCAAACCTTTAGTGATAACTCTGATGATCTGCCTGTTTTTTAATGTCAAGTTTCATTGTGTGTTTCAAAATGTATGACTTTAATTTATTTTTATCTCCTGCAGCAAATGGTAATATTGTATTCATCACAGTGACACAGTTTTAGAGATTAAAGAATGTTTCCTCTTTACAAATGAGATCCTGTGTATCCCTGTTGTGGTTGTGTGTATGTTGATATGTTTGTGTAAAATCCTATCAATGTATCCAAAATGTGTTTTGCCAGGTAGTGTTACATTGGGGTTGTGTGTCTTAGCAACTTCCTCCTCCGCGCAAATCTAGTTCAAATCTACATTGTAAATTCTGATGTGAATACAGCTAAATCCTTCTTTAGACTCACCAGCAGAGATAATGTCAGTGCACACAATTTATATGCCAGTTAGGCTACATACTCTGGTTTGTCCTCAAGTTGTTTGTGACAAAAGGAGTTTGGAAGTGTGTTGGTGTTATGTGTGTGTGTGTGTGTGTGTGTGTGTGTGTGTGTGTAGGGAAGTATAAACCTTACAGAACCCAGATGACACTGCCTGGGCTGTTATTTTCCCACAGTGCAATATAAATAGCCTCCTAGTGTGGGGTGACGGTGGGCAGGCTGAGGCGCTCAAGGGAGGATCCTCCACACACAACAACACATTCCTGTCCACCTGGCCCTGCCAGAGACCTAGGTCACCTTACAGGATGTGTTCACATGCACACGTCCCTCCTCCACCCCCTCACACCTTTCCTTCATCACCTGTTTTCCCAGCTCTCTGCCAACTCCCCTCCTCTCCTCATCAGGGACCCCTTGGCTGAAGTCTCTGCCCACATCACACTTGGTCACACTAGGCCCTCGCGCTCGCTGACTCTCCACCTTTGACCACTGTGGAACGCCATGACGCACGCACACACGCACACACGCACACACACACACACACACACACACACACACACAGTCTTCGTTTTTCACCCTATTGCACTCACAAAATCATTGTTTTCCCAATGGAAATTGACCACCACAGAATACTACATTATTGTTATATAACATATAGTGTAGGCCCAAAGATACAGCAGACCGACAACAAAGTGAGATTTTCTGGAGATGACGTTACAAGTTGTACCTTTTTTTCCATGCTGTCTGCAACATGATACTGTTGGCTAAATAATGGGGTTGGGGGGGAGACTATAAAGTAATTAATCAAGTTGACAATTAATCAGATTATCACAACCTCAGATGACAACTTTAAGCAAAACCTTAATGGAATGCATAGTCACAGTAAATAAATTATGAGCAATTACATGCAATCATTAAACTTTGAAAATCTATCTATTTTTATCTATGGCTATTCTGCAGTTTTATCTTTATATTTTACAATAAAGAGGCCAGTAAAAAAAAACTTGTGCGTGGTTTACTTTCTCTGTAAATTATCCCATGTCTCACCAAGTAAATGATTATACATATTTAGTGCTGATCTGTGTGCTCTCTTAAATTATGTGTGCATTATCTACCCCAATGTTTACATTTGGCTCATATAACTTCAAGTTCACACAGGAAAATGATTTACTGTGATTAAATGCTTGCAAACCTTGTATCAGTTCTGCATCTTCTGCATGATAAATGAGATACCATGTGGCTTCTTATCTTGATGACCCCACTCTACTGGCCAAACTATCCCTGTTGATGCTTGTGTTTTTAAACTGAACTCATCTGATATACTCTTGGGTCTTAAAAAATGGTTTATCATTATTGTCATCATAGTTACAGCCACAGAGCAGAACACCAGTTTCCTCCCCAGCTCTTCTGATTAAATTTAAACCTTTACTCAAAACATCCATTTTAGCCTATTACAGAAGGAGGATACACCAATGAAAGCTGTGCACAGACAGCTTCTTTTACAGCAGCCAAAATGGGTCAGCAAGGAAGAGGTGATAATCAACCCTAAATATACCCCCCTTAGCTTCCTATCCCCTAGATCTGCTTACACTGTAAAGACAGCATTAGACAGACGATGCGTCAAGGCAATGCAACATGTACAAAAGTTGCAATGGGTACATAGACAGTGTCAAAACTTCATACCCAATGCTCCTTCATGAATACTCATCTCAGCAAAGCCAGCACAAGGTTTCTGGTAGTCAACACTTATGCTAACAAAACCTAATCTCAGTGAAGTGTACATAGCTGCAGTAAAGTTCAACAGTGCTGTTTGCAAAATGCTATGATGCAAAAAGTGTAATTGTAGGTATAAAGTGTCTCTGAAGCATCCAGAACCAGGGAAACAAGATCTGTCACAGTTATGTAAAGCTGTTTGTGCAAGCAAATAAGTTGCTACAGCCAGGCAATGAAGAGTGAATCAGTCCCTGCCACTACTAATTATAGAAAGGAATCATATATGCACACTTCATACTGACTCTCCTGCCTGCCATCTTTGAACGTAAAGGCCGGGTGACGTTCCCTTTGAGTGACAGGCACTAATTTGGTTTCCCATGGCCATCGTGCTGGAGAATGATGGCGTGTTTATGGTAAAGGGGAGTGCACAAGAACATACACACGTACACCTTCTAGCAGAATTAGTCATTACTGTCTTCTTCTTGAACACCATGTTCTGTAGTATAAATCTACAGGCTGACAGCTGGAGTCACTCTGACTGATGAGTTCTGAATCAGTGTGAAGAGGCCCAACATCGATGAAAGCAGCTCTCCCACCAGCATGGCAGAGGCCAGTGGCTGTAATCTAGGCCAAGTTTTATTACTAGTCTGTGGTATATCTAGAAAACTAAAAACTCATGCCCATGCAGTGGGTAAAAAATCTGTCATCACACACCCATTGTTCTGCATTTGCTTCTGACTATTTTGACTGATATCTGTAGTTTGAAAATGAAGTAAGCGCTAACATAACTGATTATCTAATCTACGTTTGTTTCCTGGTAAATTTGGTGATGCATGCATTCAATACAATGATGGTTCAAAGGGATTTAAAGCACCACTGATGTTGAGCTATTCCCAACATGCTTTATTTTTTCCTATTTGAAACTGTGTCAGACTTGTGTGGTAGAAGTCTTTCATCAGAGCAATGGCAAGGAGGAACTAATCAGCGTTTTCTGCTCACGAGGCAGATCCACACCCTTTCACATCCCATCTTTCCCAAACTATAGAAGCTCCCATCTGGAGTGACGTCATTAGAAAAACAGTGCTGCAGACGAAGCAATCCTCTGATGTGATTTACTGTCAGCTAACTTGACCAATCGCTTTAAGCATGAAATAAGAGAAGTTATAAAAATGTTGTGGTTCTGAATCAAACTGAATTTCCAACCTCGCAATCTTGTGACAAAACATTTCAAAATAAAAAGGCAGGATTTACTGAGGAAGCGACGCATCTGTGACAGTGGATTCTGGTGTTTTGGTGATAAATGATATAATAAAAAAAAAAAAAAAAAAAAAAGCAAATCCGAGAAAGGATTTATCAACAAAAACAGCATCTGACCAAATGTCTGGACAGCGTGTGTTGTTGTGCCAGCACCTGACACCCAACCACGCATGGAGAGCAAGAGCTTGACATTGGCCCCAGCAACAAAGGAATTGTCAGTACGGACCCCTGAGGAGATCAATTTGCTCCCCCCTTGTTCCAGGCCTTTCAGCAGGGTTGAATAGAGGACAGAGGGCCGGTCGCAGCAGCAGGAGGCTCGGCAATGTTTCTCTAACGGGGTGTAAAGACAAATAAATCACTGGGATGAGACATGGTCTTGTTTTTGTGATGAGCCTGTGATTTACACCTGGATCATTCAGGCTGATAAAGGCAAATTAGTCTGAGATTAGCGTGGTCAATAATGGTTTATAAGGCTAGTGTGAGTGTATGAGCAAAGGGTTTCTTTTGAGGTTTACACATTTGTACTGAAGTTGAACTTGCTCTCCAGAAAAATTGTTGTTTAAAAGAAAAACAACTTTTCATCTGATTAGCCACAAAATTATTTCATTTTGTAAATTACTGATACCCTAAGCCTTGAACCTAACCTGTATGATGACTGGGGATACATCTTAGATTAGACAAATTAAATGGTTATTTTCTCAGTTAATTGAGATAAATGTATGTATCTATGTATTTAATCTAAATGTAATATTTTAGCTGGTTATGTTTTGACATAGGTTTTTTTTTTTTACAATAACAGAATGGTTTTGCTAACCCTAACCTTAACCACCATGAAATGGTTTAATAATGAATATTGTATCTACACTGTTAAACATTCAACAAGGTTAATAATATGATACAAATACTAAACTCTCTGACTATACAGTGTCACCAATAACTCCTTAAAATCTGAATGTGACTATTCTAAAGATACAATAATATTTAACTTGTGAACTTGAGAAGTTGAAGTATCTGCACCTGAGAAAGTGTCGACTCACCTGAAACCTGCAGGTAAACAGGCTGCATCAGCCCTGACTGAAAAAAAGCTGGTGGGGCAGGAATTCACCTTGATCTACTACTCACCTGTCTGAGCGCAATCTTTACTTTTTGTTGCACTAGAAAAGCACACAAACAAAAATTGTATTTGTAATGGCTTGTACATCGGAAACTATTTGTTGATTTTGGAGATCAGTGGAAGTTGCTGTGTTCTTACCCCCCCCCCTTTTTTTTTTTTTTTTTTTACCCTTTCAAAGTCAAGATTAAAACCTGGCACGCAATCTGGTATTAATACTTAAAGTAATGATGACATGAGGTAACAAAGAGTGGGTGTTAAAAGACATATCGGGGAATAACGTGCAGTTCACTGGGTGGAGAACAGAAAAAGAAAAAAAAACTCATTGAACGGGTTAATTTTGAGTCATACCAGACTCCGAGAAGTAGAAAAATGAGAAAAAAAATTCCTCCGCCGCGGCGACATAGAAAAAAAAAAACTGTAGTTTCTTTCTTTTCTTTTCGTTTCTTTTTTAGCATGTTGCATCCCCGGTTGAAATGAACGCACACAACTGGTTATAATTCTTTTCTAGAGCCACATCAACCGCAATAATTTTGACAGCAGGTTTTAACAAAAGCTTTTTACCATCTTTTCAGCCTGACGATAGATCCCCGCTGACTTCTGCGGAAGGATATCTGTGTCTGTTTCTTCTCTCCCAGTGAGAGAGAGCGAACAGAGGTGGAAGACTTTTTTTTTCTAGCTCCGTATGACACTGAGTAGAAGTTAATTTAATGTGGTAATTTATACGGTTTTTCTTTTTCTTTAAAGGGGGCGTTTAGTAGCAGTCACGCGCGTTAAATGGCGTAATTTGGCTCAACAAGCAGCAGTTGGTTTTCTTTTTCTGTTAATTGCGCGTGAGCCGTTTCCAACGAGAGTTTTTGAGAAGTAACCGTCCGGGGAGGCAGCTCGACTTCGGGCTGGCGACCTTATGTGGATTTTACAGAAAATATGGAGCAGATACCCGGTTTCTCCGTGGGCAAGTCACTAGTGTTTGTGTTCTGCTTCATCCACCTCTCTTTCGGTGAGTTACTACTCTGGTAAAGCTGCATGGTTTTCTTTCCTCTCCTTGGGTCACGTTTTGTTGCCTCCGCATCTGCGGCACACGGGGCAGACATAGCATCACTGTTAACACTTGTGTCTGGTTAGCTAGGTGAGTTGTTTTTAAAGGTAATTTAGATAAATAGTCAGTTATTTCTTTCAAAAAATAAATAAATAAAAAGGTTCCCGTGAGTAATATTTGGTGTAAAAGCAACTGAGAGGCAGCATTATGGTACTTTGTGATGGTTCCTACTGTTTGGATAGGTATGGTCGATTGATATTACTATAGCACCCTTTATTTATATGCCTTTTTGTATATATATATTTTTTTCTGTTAGTGTTATCAGTACTATTGCATTATCAATAACGCAATACTCCTGGGAGATATTCACACAGCCCAATTAAAAGACCTGCATTGACTGGACACCTCCATAAGGCCACTGAAACTGAAGTTAACGCTGTGTCAAAGTGAGAGATTTAAGGTGTAATAAGTATGGATACTAAGGCCTACTAGCAAGGACTGTTGAGTCTGAGCTCAGTCACACCGCTGCCCAGATGTTAAACAGCAAGAGCAAGAGAAAGAATTCAAAATGGACACTTGAACTTGTTTAGCCTGCCATGCTGAATTAGGGCAGCAGACAGTGATGAAGAACTGAATAAAACGTGGGTAAAGGGGCAAATATCCACAAGTGCCATGATAGTTAAATAGAGTTTCAGTAAGTAGCTACCTCAGTTGTTCTTCCCTAATATATTTTGAACACCAGCCTCTCTGATTTTTTTTGAGTCTCTGTAAATACTCTAAATAATAATGAAGGAGGAGTGGGTGTAAAAATTCAGAAATTGTTAAATTTAGCCTCTTGTACTATACATTTTTCATGGAATTGCTAGCAGTTTCTGTGTATTAAACATAGCAAAAATAGTGGTGACTGGTACATATCCTGGTTCACTTGTCTTAATTAAACACAGATTAGTGTCCACTAATGAGAGTTCAATAGCAGGTCCAAAAATACATCGGTCAGCTCACAGTGGTAAAGGAAATACTCTGAAGAGTGAAAGCTTGCTGTATATAGATGTCTTTGGACATTGTGACTTACACTATCAAATGGCACCTAAACAGAATAATAGAATTGGTTGATGCAGTGCTGATGCTGATGCTATCATTAATTTGTAACACAAATGTGCAGCATGTTGCCTGATAGAGGCCTAATTAGATCTATTTCCAAAACACCAAATGTCAGAAACAGCATTGATTTAATTTAGGTGATTATCCATTTGTTTATATTTACTAATGTAGATTATGCTTGAGATTAAATAAAAAAATATACTAAAATATAGAAAAGCACATGTTCATGAACATATGTAACAATGTAAATGCCTAAGCTCAAGATTAAATAGATGTGTAAATTCCTGGAGATTAGTAGATGTCTGCATTTATTTAGTTTAGTTTTGATTACCTTGATTTTCAGTTAATATTGGTTTAATTACCTGGAACTGTATGTAGACCTTTTTGGCATGGTTAGTCAAATTAATAGTATGACTTTTGGCCAAGATGTCTATTTGAAAGGTCAGGCTTATATTCACTTATGAACACACAACTTAAAATCATATGGTGTGTACCTTACTTTGATCTGTTGCATAAATTAATTTTTCTCAGCATATAAACGTATGCATTTGATCCAGTGGCTGGGTCAATGAGAAATGCACAGCCTGTAGTCTTTTTGCCTTTATGTAAGGGTGTCAGTAAATCAATTTGATTTCACATGATTTTTTAACATGGTTTTTAGCCCTATAGTTCAGAGTTGACACACACACAGACACACACTGCTTTTCTTTCTCACGTTTTTTTAATGAACTATAGGTGACGTGAATAGAGACGCTACACAAAAGAAGAAGAGACAAAGTAAAAGTGCTGCAGGCTGTGCAAGGAGAAGCACTGGAATGTTGTTGGTGTTTGACATTCCTCCCTCTCTCACTCTCTCTGTTCAACTTCTCTCCCTCTCTCTCACTCTTTTTCTCTCTCACACACTCACACACTTTGTGCACCATGCTTTTCTTTTTCTTCCTCTTTCCATCCTCAACCATCCTTTTTCATAATGCTAAGGCTTGACCACAGCCTGTGGTGAGGGAAAGGCATAAGTGCTGAAGTGCTATATTTCCATATTGCAATATAGCTTGGTAGAAGGTGTTGCCTACCTTGATGACAAGAGGGGAGTTTGGGTTTTACCCATGCTGCAGTAAGTGCCTTATCTAACCAGATCGCTGTGGATGATTGTAGCCTTTCAAACTGGTTCCTCAGCAAAAAAATATCTGTCTTGATCGTGTAGACCATTTTTGATCAAATACTATAAAAAGTCTGTAGTCATTTGCTAAGTGCTGTGACAAATACAGCTGCACTTCCCCCAGCTTCTTCACAGTAAAAGCCTGCCAGATGTTTGCTGCTTTTAATGTGAAGCAGCAGGTTTGAATTAGCGGTATCTTAACTTTCCAATTACGACTCTAGTATGGCAAATCTGTGCTATCTGCTGAACATAAAAATCTGAAAAATAATGCTTACTGTCTTATCGCCTGTTTGACCACACATAATAAGCCACTCGGGTTAGTGCATCACACCGGGGTAAAGGCAAACGGTGATCTCCTGCTGTGATGGTACAGTGGAAATACTTATGATCAACTTTACATTACATTAAACAATACAGCTTAAGCATGTTATTCCTGAGGCTATGCCCACACTACCACAATTTAGAAAATGCACACTTTTGCCTATGTATTTACTGGACAGGCCAAAAACTGAGACCTTTGGACATAGACACCCACAGTGGCACCCTGATTGGCTCTTATGAGTCTTAATTTGCAGTTGTGAAAGCTACATGGATAACACAATACAAGCATTACTGACCATGTCTTTATTAGCAGCTGTTGTGCAGTTAAAAGTTTGCATTTTAATGCTACAACTACCTCTGTTGTACCAGGTTTGTAGTATTTAATGCAACTATTCAAACTCTGAGTAGACAATCTGCCTCCTGTTTACACCAGCTTGCACATGGCCAGTGTACATCAAAGTTTGTGTGAGTTTTAAGGTGTGAAGAACGTTTCGAATACAGTGCTGAAATGCTCATTTGGATATTGTTTTTGTAACGCTATTTTAAAAAGAAAACATTGTAGAGTTGTTTACAGTGTTCCAGTATTGTATCCGAATGAGAATCTTATTCTTGAGGAAGCGTGGGTACACGACTTAGTGTTACCCAAATGGTGTGGGCATGTGGATGGTTGCATATATTTTCCCAGTGCAAACAGCAGACAGCTGACATGCGTGTGTGTGTATCTATTTGTGTGTGTGTATGTATTGCATTGTGGCTACAAACCAACAAAGGCCACCAATTGTGCCGCCCATGGTTTACTTGCATCTGACTCAAGCTAGAGCCTGGTGTGAAATGTGATTTATCTGCGCCATGCTTTGCTCTGGCTCTGAAGACAAAGCTATTTATTGAGTTGCCCACAGCACTGCATTATTTACTGACCACCACCTCTACCCACTGCTTTGTGGCTGTTATTAATGTTGCTTAAGACGTCTTCTCTGCAACACCCTCCCTATGGTTTCTTTATTATCTTTTCTCGTCTGCTGCCTGCCATCTCAGTAGGATAAGTTTGCAGTTACTTCAATGTGTTCATCATGTTTCAGGTTAAATTCAGTTCAGCCTTCCCAGCGCTTTTGATTAATAGTAAAGCTAAAAAGCTAGACCTTCACATGTGTTTTAATCCCATGCTTGTTGGTTGTATTGGGAGAGAGTAGTAAATTGTGGAAGTATAGGACTTTGTGTCAGTGGGTGAAGGTCTGTGGGACTGTGCCCAAGATGTGTGTCTTAGTCTTTATTTTCATTGTATGTGTGTGCACGAAAATGCACTGTTACGATATTGGTTTAGAATAAAATAGATATGTATAAACGTACTGTGATTATGATTGTGAAGTTAAAATGCCTAGCAGACGAGTTGAAGGTCATTGTTATAGGCTTGTTACCATTTTGCTCCAGCATGCTAATACAACACCCATACCTGCCTGACCAGTTAGCTCTTAGTGCGTTTTAATCCTGACACATTAAATAAATACCAGTCAAAATGTGAATGAAGCTAGGTGGATGTCCTGCATGAATCACATGTACTGTTAATATAGAAGACGGTGATTGTGCATGTGAAGGTCGAGGGGATTACAGAGCGTTGTGTCTGCACTGTTGAACAGGTTAACAAATTAACAGGGAATTACTGTGGCCTGCATTCCTTGGCCGTCACAGCCCCGTAATCCTGGAGACAGGCAGGCAGGGCGCATGGAGTAATGAACCAAGCAAGGGACATCAGGCAGGAGAAGGAGGGAAACTACACAGAAAGGCTTAGGAAAGAAATGCTTTGTAATAATGGGCTGCAGTATTGATTTAGTCCAATGTTTAACAACCAAGTAGTATATTCAAATCAGTATCATTTCAGTGGATGTGAATGTGTTAACTCAGTGTTTACTTTAAAGTGTTTGATGATATTTTAAATTTGAGTTGAAAACGTTTCCGAGCAGTTTGAATATTGAATGATCTTAGGTGGGACCCAGTGACAAACCTGTTGCCCTTAAAATTCTTCCCTGATTAACTACAAAAACGTTGTAATAGCAACGGGCGACTCTCAATTGCTCACAGTGTAAATGTGAGCATGAATGGCTGTCTGTCTTTAAGTCCCAGCCCTGTGATAGACTGGCAACCTGTCTAGGGTCTACCCCACCAAAGTGGGGGTTTAAGCCCTGTGACCCTCAAGGATAAGTGGTATAGCTAATGGATGGATCAAGTTGGTGTATTTTGCTGCAGACTAGAGACAAGAACACCAGGGGAGAGGATATAAAAGGAGAAATCTTTATATTTTGCTAAATCAGGCTAGCAGAAATAATTTGCAATGTGCCAGTGTATCTCACATTGAAAAAACAAATCTCACACTACAATAGGAGTTTTGTTGTTATTAGTCATTGTCATGGTTATATACTAACAAACAAACTGAACTGAAATGTGTCATAGCAGATCTGAAATATCTATAAGCAACTAACCCTAATAGTGAAAAAAAACATTTGACTCAGCTGGATGAAAGTGACTTTGACATTTTTTATCATGTGCTTCTGAATCTATAATATCAAAACATGTATTGCGAAATGCATTGATAATTATCAATGTTGTCTACAATAATGCTTCTTGTTTAGTACATTTCAAAGACTGGAATATATTCCATCATGAATTGTTGTACAGACTACATCTAAAACAATTTCAAAAAGTGCTGATTTGTTTTATCACGAAAGTTTTGAGAAAGAAAAAAGGTCTGGATATGAATGGGCTGGGGAAAGTCCCTACATTTGCCTATTCTGGTCTGCACTCTTTGTCAGTCTCTCTCTTTCTCCTTCAACAGACACACACAGACACGCACACACCCAACACTCAGCCAGCAAGCCAGCAGTGCGGCCTGCTGTACCAAAACAACTCAGCCCTGCCCGATACACTCAGCTTTAGATGAGACTCTCCCAACTTTTCCAAGTAATTATGACAGCAAGGCGACCATTTCAGTTTGGAGGTCCTCAGAATAATCGCTGGGACTTTCGCAATCAAGATTTCTGCCCTCCATTTTAGTCTCATTTTCATCAATTGAAACTACTGCCTGCTTTATTTCTCTAGTGTTAATCTGTGGTTCAGTTGTGCATTTCTGAATTAATAGGTTGAATAGGTTCAGGAATCGGTTACAGTGTTTTAACCTTAGGCAATGGGGTGTTTTTGGCAACAGGTGTACCTGGGGTGCAATGGGTTACATTAAACAAAGGATAGGAAGTGGATCAAGTTTATACTCATACTGTTGCATTTAAAAAATGATTATACCTGTCCTGATAAAGATCCAAGAGATCAGCATGATACATCCCTAGTAATCTCATGCTCTTGTTGTTGCTGTTGGCACTGACCTGCTTCATACTATAAGTCACCACCACCCTCAAACTGAAGCTGACCAGAAATACGAAAGCCTTAAAACCTGAGCTTAGTTCGTCTGCTTGGTTCCTCGGCTGTTTGTGTGGGCCAGCTTCCCTCAGGGTAATAGTGTTTAGTTTGAGCCTCTTCTCCCTCCTTCCATGCTGAGCTAAGGGTATTTTATTGCAAGTTACCATGACAATTCTTTGGCCGGCTGGATATAGAGGCTTGTACAGCAATTCCAGGAAATGGGGTTACTTCCTCACTTGACGCGAACAACTTCCTGACCTCTGCTATATGGATGTGTGCCAGGGCTCAGGGACACCCATTCGTGTGCAGTCTTTGTCTATAGTTTCGGGATTACTTCCCCATCTCAATCCACAGCTATGAGCTCAAAGGCCATCTATCTCTGTCCCTCCCTCACCCCTCCTTTGTCTACCTCTTGAACAGTCTCTTTTTTTCTCATGACATGGTTGGATCCCTCTAGGGACCCACCGTAGTTTCGGTGACAATACAGTGGCGAGTGCCGAGGGAGGATCCAGCGTAATGCCAGCTGAGCACAAACAACCAGACTGCCCCTTTCCTTTTTGTTCTGTCCAGACAATCAAAGGCTGTGATGTGATCTATTCCTTTTCTTTACTTGGAATTTATTTACATCCAGGGTCAGGGGTTCTGACTTTTCTTTTTACATTTTTTCACAGGAATTGATGTCACTGTGCATCTGAGAGTAGTTGTGGTCATCCTGCAGTGTACAAAATTCAAGGTCCTCTTTTATTAAAGATAAATCAGTAAATGCTCCTATTAATAGAGAATAGTTAAATGGAGTGGGGAAAAAAGAACAAAAGAGTTCTTTTAAACTAGTAATAAAAACAAGACTACAAGTCTACATCCATGCTAGCAGCTCTGTGAGGCTATGCACAGTTCATCCTTTTTTGGAACAGGGACATCTGTACTAAATTCAATTGTAGTAGAATTACAATTATTTGTTGATTTACTGATAAGTCAATGGACAGAAAGATATATATATATAATTATTTTTAACATTTTTGAAACAAAGACATAGAATTTATTTTTTTGGGACCTTGAATATCTTTATTTAGTTATCAACATATTTTACTGTAAAAATAGTTATTAGAGTATTTGATGGTTTATAATTCTTGACAGTCCAGCAATAGTTTCCATTCAGTCTTAAAGCCGTAAAGCAATGCATGCATAAAACATGCCTTGTGTTTTTTTTTTTTTTTTTTTAATTGGTTTTAACACGTCATTTTCATCTATATTTTTTTACATTCCGAAGAAATAGAAATGAAACCTATGGGGGCATTCGGGTTTCAATACTAGGTGTGTTCACCACATTTAGATGGGATAGTCTACTTTAAAACTCATGACTCAATAACAAGTGTCAACCTCAGTTACACTGACAATTGAAGATACGAGCCACATGTGTCACAAACATTGACAGCTTTTCTCAATACTCTACACTAGAAATGAGAACATGAGTCTAGAGTGCTAACTCTAGATCAACAACAAATGTCTTTTAAGTTACACTCTTACTTTATATAATATAATGTATTTTATAATATTTTTTTTATCTCCTTCCCACTTGTGGGCATTCACGAGTCCTTTCTGATCTGATGTGTGGTGCTTTCCTCATGTCTTGATTCAGAGTGGGCTGCATCAATGGACCGACCTAACAGGGGACCTTGTGGTTAGGGACACACCAGACACCCATTTCTCAATCTTAATCCTCATTTTGGGGTTTTGTGGTAGATTGGAACACGTGACATTAATGCTTGAAGTCAAAGTAGGTACCATGACAACAAGGTTTCCTGCTGCCTTTTTGATTTGTCAACTTTTTTGCCCTGTTTTGCTTTTTCTTTTAGCTTTTTAGTGACACAGTGAAAGCTTTCCTTTGTTGCTTAGTATTACCTTACTGAAACTTACAGCAGATCAGAAGGTTCTTTTTTTTTGGTTACCATTTTAGTGCCAATTTTAGGACTGCCTCTTAATAGTTGACCAAACATTAGTTGATGAGAAAAGTCATAATATTATAGGAGTGCTCCCTGCAGGTGTTAGATAATTATGTAATTGAGCATCTTGAGTTCAACTGACTGGGCATATTTTCTGATAAAATAAAGTAGATGAAGATGTAGGCAGGGAATCCAAGGTGTGTGTAAGATCATTTTCAAGAATCTGGGGTTGCTGGCTTGTCACCCAAAAAGGTGACAAGCAATATCTGTAGGCAACCATTCACCGTCAGGTCATCCGACCTCAAACATGGCTTATCATTTGAAATATTAGTGTAAGTAACCTGGCCTTAGCCATAAGCATAGTCTCTTGCTTTAATATTGTCCTAGCTAGTTGTTTCAACACATTTAAAATCAACTTTTCCCAATGTTGTGTACAGGCGACTTGCTTCATGCATGAATTGCACACGATTAAATATGATAACAATGTTACTTAAAACGTTAGATAACATTCTATTGTGACAATGGAAAGATGAGCAAGCAAATCACAGTTCAAATCCCTTCTCTATAAGAACAAAAGATGAGAAAAGATCACTTAATTTGCAAATGTTATTTTTTTTTTGTTGGCTTTTCAATATCTTTATTCTTGTAAAGTCATAAAGTTTATTCAGTGTTGATTGGTTGTGCCAATGAGTCATTCAGATTTTATTGAGAAACATGTATTGTTCAGGTTAATTGATTAATCAGTAAAATAGGTCCACTTATCTGCTGACACTGTGAATCTCTGCTTTCGTTCTGCTTTTGTTTCCACTTAAACACACATGCAAGTGCTCTCTCTCTCTCTCTCTCTCTCTCTCTCTCTCTCTCTCTCTCTCTCTCTCTCT
>CM076656.1:17327848-17411465 GCA_038496675.1 Rachycentron canadum | reverse complement strand
CTCTCTCTCTCTCTCTCTCTCTCTCTCTCTCTCTCTCTCTCTCTCTCTCTCTCTCTGCCAACTCTCTCTCTCTCATCTGTAATCATCTGGTCAGGTAGCTTTTGTGTTTCCTCTCACTTCACACCATCTGGCTGTAGTTTCACTGTTGGCTTTGTCAATCGGTTCTTATCATGGCTCTCATTCCTGGGAATTTTTCCTGTCCATGGTTCATTGATAGTGAAGTGTGAGAACAGCAAGGTAGAGGGGATGCTGCTGGTGATATGAGCCTGGGTTACAATACAGTACTCAAACATTTTAGAATAGGGTTGTTCATAATTAACTACTTAAGTGTTAACAATTTCAAAGAGTTTTGACTGATTAATGAAATAGATTAAATAGTTCTGTACCTTCCTCGTGGATATTCTCTGCTTCAGGTCTAACAGTTAAGAGGCAGACCAAACCAACCCCTATGGCATGTTGACATGTCACTATGTCTGAACAAACTGTCTGCTATGCTGAGGCCTGAGGTACGTTTAGCCTGTTTATTTTATTTTGAGGATTAATGCAAGTTCAACTGTGTTGTGCAAGCGGTAGCCAGGCTGAAATGCATTTCTCCACACCGGACAAGAAGTGGTCTTTTTTGATCACATGTACAGCTGATTTTTATAATAACCTTATGAATTTTAACAGATTTGCAGCTAGATAGTCCAGTCTGACATTGCTTCTTCTGCAAGAATGAAATTGATATGCTGGGAGAGGCTTCTTTCCTGCCTGCGTTTCTCTGGATGTGTGCTTGTCTGCCGGCTCTCAGTTTAGACATTCCAGACAATTGCAGCCCATGTGTGTTGGTATTTTCTGAAGACAGACACTCATCAATTCGTAATAATATTTTAAAGTCCTGTCGGTTAATTAATGGTCATTTAATGAGTCTCGATCATCTGGCGAAAAAAAATTCTAATTGAACATCCAACATAGATGGACAACTAAAAAGCTTACGTGCATACACACATGAATTGTATACATACCTGTTGTACATGAGGAAGGGACCAGATGGAGGAGTTCAGATGGGAAAAAAGGTGTTTTATTCTTAATGGGTGGTGACCTATAGTGCCTTCTTGAGGGAAGGAGCTGGAAGAGATGGTGAGCTAATTATGAATAACTATGACTAATTATGACTAATTATGATTTTGTACACCTTATTCACAATCTGCATCCATCCATTATCTATGCCGAGGGGGAACCCATGCAGACACTGGGAGAACATGCAGACTCCACACAGAGAAACCCCAGACCATGGCTCCTAACTCAGAACAGTCTTGCTGACACCACTGTGCTGCCCTGCTTTAGTTTTTTTATTTGGTTAACTGTAATAGAAGATGTGACAACAGCCATGGTGATGGTTGAACAGAGCAGAGAAAGAAGTTAATGCTTGGCCTGGTATGTTTTATACTGCCTTAGTAAGAAAAGTTATTGTTGAGCTCTTTCATCAAAAGAGTAAAGAGTTCCTGGGTTTTGGCTTTATTAAGCAGGAGGCCATTGTTAGTGTATCAAGTGACACCCTTGTCCACCACAATTTATCATAGGGTTTCAACATTTTTGGAGATGAGGCCTACAACGAAGCTGCAAATCCATAAGCGTTTCAGTGGGTTGTCAGAGTTAAAGGCAGAGCAGAATCAGTGCAGAGGTGGAGAGTTTCAGGTATTACAGAATGATGCCCTCAAATGCTCCCATGGCTACAGATTTGAGGTAATTGAGGACTTTGACAGAGGAATAATGGTAGAGACTTTAAAGCATTGTGAGGCTGTACATTTACACAGAAGTGTAAAAGAAATGAGAAAATTCTGCAGCCACTTGAGCTCCACAGTGGTGGAAAGCTGCTGCTTTCCTGATGTTCAGCTTTTTAACATAGTTCTGACCTCATCCTCCTGGTTGCAGAAGGGTGGTGTGGGGGATGGCTGGTGGAATAGGTTTTTTAAACCTTGCATAAAACCCATTTAGTTTTAGCATTGGGTAATTGTGTGTGTGTGTGCGCGCATGCGTGCATAAGTGGCATAATAGGAAGCAGGCTGTCCCAGATCTGGTAAGATCATTGCGTCTGGCATTACAACAGCATGTATGGGAAGCTCGTCAAACCAGTCGGGGGACGTCAGCAGCTTTTTGCTTCCATTCTTTCACGCCCCCCTTCTGTCTTTTGCATTGGTCTTCTCAATGCCCTGCCCCCAGCTGTTGTTTTGGCTGATTTTGCAATTGTGTGTTCTCTGCTTGATCACAGGTATTTTGTCATACTCTGTGGTGCTGCCCTGATTTACTGTTCATTAGTGAACAGTGATGTCCTTTTTATGATTTATTCAACAACAGATTATTTTTGCATTGCAATTTGGACTTTTGATGACAATAAAATGTGAAAATTCCACTGTATCACAGGAATATGCATATATGTGTGCATGATTTTGTGTGCTAACTTGACTGAAAGTGTGCATACTGTATGTCCGCTCAGCACAGAAATAGTCCCAATATAGCACAGTATATTGTGTGGTCTCTTGTACTGCAGCATGAGTCTGATATCCCCTCACGCTTTATTACAGTAGATGTCTGTGCAAGTATGCACATAGAAGTGTGTGTGTGTGCGTGCTTGTTGGGATTAGGAATTTCACAGTGGTTTATGTATGATATCCCCATGTCTAATGGACTATGTCTGTCAGTCTGGCTCTAAGGCACTACTCTGCCCACTCTCTTCAGAAACTAGATCCTGTATGTTTAGGACTGAATGAACTACATGTGTAAAAATATTAACACCACAAAATGGTGGCAAGTAGGTTTAATAATGTCTAACATGTCTTCTTAAGGACTCCTAAACTACATTGACATTGTGATTAATCTAGGTGCAGGAAGTAACACCACTGCTGAGCACACTTCCTGTAATGCAATGAGTGTTTTGTGAAGACATTGTTGGCGTTTCTTTGAAATCAGCTGACCTACCCTAACTTCTGTAAAAAGAGCGCTGATCTGCAGAGTGGGGATACATCAGATAACCCACCCCCATTTGGGACTATAAATGAACCAACATGTTAATGTAGCAGAGTTTGTATAAACACTAATAGTGATTTATTGTAGTTTAAGCTTAATTAACCGTACACACTTAACAGTGGCTTCCTTCATTTGGTTACCATATCGCATTAATAAATAAAGACTGAGAACACCACACTCCTGTTCAGCATGCTGGGCTGGTATGGTGTGCGTGAAGACCACTTGAGCCATGTGTCTCTGGTGGTTTGAAAGCTGTACAATGGCTGATGTGTCTGGTTATGAGTGTCTCACATAGTTGGGCTTTGTTGTCTTCATCAAGGATCATTTCTCTCTTCCCGCCCATCCGGCTGCCCTGTGACCACTGGCTGATTTTAGGGCGGCTTTGCATAGTTGGCTAACTAGGTGGCGAACCCTTTGCATTATCTCTCTGTTATGAGGGGGAAAAGGAGAAACCTTTAGATAATGTAGAGGGTTTCCCTCAGAGTGATGGTAAGCAGGCATGAGGGGAATTCAGAAAACATCTTCCTCAATTTCACAACACGTGTTAATCACCAAATACACAAACACAATTTAAATAGACACAACACAACCAAATAGACAAATACTGTGCAAATACTCACAACACTGTAGGTTCTCCTATAGCGTGGCTAACTAACCAGTCATTTTTAACGTTATACAAATCTGTGCATTTAAATAAAGAAACTGAAATTCCTGAAAGTACTGCAACTTCTCATTGTTTGAAGGTGTTCAATTTGTCTTTAGAATGTGAAGAGTCAATGAATTTCATAATTAGCCTATTTAGCAATACCAGTGATATGTTTGATTAAATGGTCACACTTTGAATATTGACTTAACATCTAGCAGATGAAATGCCTCTCCGACTGTCCACTCTTTAACTCGTCTCTTGTCTCTTGCAGCTCTGCAATGTATGGATGATAAGGTGCCTTGTGTTAACAACGCCACATGCCTGACCTTTGATAATGGCACTGAATACTGCAGGTAAGATTGGCTGGCCACAACTGACATAAACATTAAACTCAAGCTGTTATAACACTGCAAATGAAATGTGAATAGACAAACCTCATAAGGGGATTGTTGGATGTGAAAGCCAGTACAGAAATAGGGTTTTTAGATCAACCCCAGCCTGTCCATGGGACCATGAGTTTTTGCTCAGGCATGAAAGGGGGAATGAAAGACTGCTCTGTCTGACAAAGTACACCAGTACTGGGAACAATACCAATACACACATTTCCACCTCCAAGATCTTATTTAGTACATTTTGTTACATACTCTCATGTTGCTATAGAACTGAAAGCTCTAGGCCTTGCCAACATATTTTATTGTCCATTGACATTTTTATTAACCTATTCATTTGAAATGATGGGAAAAAATCTTAAACTTGGCTTACAAAATGAAATTGACAAATAGGTCATTAATTTTCAGCACATATGTTAAAAGTTATGCCTTTTGTTCCCTGGCACATGCCACATTGTTGTGAAAATTTTAAATAACCTGTAAGTAAGCCTCCTGGAGAGCAGTGGTTTCTGTGATGTATGACTTCCACTTTCTGACAGCTTTGCCTAGTTTGTAATTAAGACTGCGCTGTCTTTATAATTGTTTTGCCACTTCCAAGCCAAATTCCCGAAGAAAATATACACATAGCTGGTTCATGAACCTAATCATATTTCATCAAATGTGATGTGAATCACACTATGCGTCTGTTCCCAGAGTTTTTGGAATTGCAATAGTCTGCTTCTGTAAAAGGGAAGGAGAAAACTTGACAATCAATGTTTTCCCTCTGTCTAACTGAAGGTCAAACATTGTGCTGCAGGTGGAAAGAGGATCATTGTGTGTAGAATCTGCATGTGTGTCTTGAGTGTCTACATTTTGAAAGGCCTGTAGAGTCTTAGTATTAAGAAGTCAAGTGTTGTATTGAAGTAGAAAGAGGATCTTGATGTCAACTTTTAAACCAGACAACCAGTTACGTGAGGGATGGATGGATGGATGGATGGATGGATGGATGGATGGATGGATGGATGGATGGATGGATGGATGGATGGATGGATGGATGGATGGATGTGTGTGTGTGTGATGAGATGTGGTGTGATGTGGTCTTGCTGCAACTATTTAGTTAAAACATGCATTTTGAACTGGTTTGATGCAGGTGATGTCTGTGTGGTTTAGGCCAGTACTTCAGTTGTGTTTAAACATAGGCTAGTAGGCTATTTCATGGTTATCTAAAGATGAGCAGTTTTCAATTTTGACAATGTTTCTCAGGTTGAGGAAATGCAGTTAGTTAGTCTTAGATGAGTTCATTACAGGCCCAGATCAAAAATTCAAACCAGTTTCAGAGCTGTGTTTTTAAAAGTATGCTGTACCAGTAGAACGGTGCTTTAAACCAAAACTTACTGACATTTGTCTCTGAAACAACACTCAACTCATTGGCAGCAGTTTAAAGCTTAACCACATCCTCTAAGGTTTTATTTTTATTATCTTCTTTTTATTACTTATACTGTAATTTAATTGCGATTGTAAATATTAATATTAAATGTAATAATTTTGTGTATTTTTTTTCACAAGGGAACAGGTAATTATTCAGTTTTAAAGGGTCTGAGACTATTACATTTCTCTTCTATTCACTCTTGGTATTTCTCAGCCAGGCTGTCTCCCTTGCTGACCCTTAAGTCAGTATTTTTCACCTCTTAACTAAATGATGATATTAATGATAAAAGAAAAGCAGTGGAGAGGCCTCTTGCCCTGGAGGCACACAAAGAGGAGTCTCCCAGTTTAGAAGAGTCAGCTGACAGAGCGCAGGCCTGCTGTTAGACTGATTAAGTAGTTGTTCAGTTTTTTCAGCCCTCCACAGACAAACACACGTGCATGTGCACACACACACACACAATCAGACACATATTTGTGCACACAAATGCACACACTTGCCTGTGTCTGGCCTGTCTGGTCCCATTTGCACTGTAGTGCTGGTCAAAAGGCTCATTGTGTAAAAGTCTAATTGTGTGTATTAATCTCCTCAGTATATTAAAGGAGGCCATTTGTATGTAAACAGTCACTGTGGCCTTTTGGCTCAGACAAGCATAATTATGTCACATGGATCACGCCTGGGTCAGACTGGGTGTAACTGTAATTAAACTGACAATTAATATGACAAGCTTCTATTAATAAGGGCCATCACCACGGTCAACTAGTGAACAGTTACAATGCCTTTCCAAGACATTTAAAGCCCTCCTAGTTTATAGTAAGCCAACTTGTTTCTAATGTCACTCAACATTAGAAGATGAACAAGAGTCACCATGTTACCTTTTCTCACTTTATGTAATAACAAAAAAGAACGATAATAGATAATTCAGATAAGGATGGAACTGTTTTTTGTTTGATATCAGTAAAGAAACAGCTCAACAGAGATGATGAGGCCTTGGTGTGATCAACAACAGAATGAGTGTCTGTAAATCTTGTTATCTACTTGCCCTGAGTGCGTCCTTTGGATAAGCTTTTTATGTCTCTGTGCCAGCAACATCCAGGGCAGGAGGTAGTATGTTTTCAGGTTGTCTTACATATGTATGTTGCATTCTTATGAAGGCGATATATCAGTAACACCTTAAGGATTATCTTCAAATTTGGCCCAAACATTGAGTTGGACTTAAGGATCAACTTTTAGATTTTGATGGACAAATTTACTGTGACCTCACATTTTTCAACTGAACTCACAAATTCATATACCACTAATGACATTTAACTCAGATGTCCATAAGGATAAAGTTTTATATGATTTTATTTATTTATTTTATATCAAAATGGTCAAAGATCAACGTCACTGTCACTTATATTTTGCAAAAACACCTTTGGTCATTATTTAGTGCTACTCAGGAAGTGGGAGATTGGGACTGTATTTCCCACAATGAGGGACTAATTATTTTTTTCATTTAAGAGACAGAAAATTAACAATTTTTAAAAAATAGAATCCAAAGTGCCCAAGCTAATTAATAATAAGATAGTTCCAGAACTTTTTTTTTTTTTTTTTGCTCAGGTGATTATGATTTAAGTGACGGAGAATGCCATGTGAGAGAAATAAAGCACATGGGAGAGGTCGACATGCAGCCTTGCAGGGCAGGTTGCACTTAAGCTGTCTAACCGGTGACACTGCAAGCATTTCAGCTCTAGGTGTGAGAAAAAGGTGTGTGCTGTGTCTGTACCTCTACCTGGACTTGTGCATGTCACAAGTTTACATGCTAGAAATTTGTAATTTACATCATTGCTGAAGTGACACAAGCAGTATAGGTATTGGCTATGAGCTAAGAAACATTGTTTGTGTGCCACAGACGATTCCTAACACTCATGGAGTCTGACTCAGTGAGTTAATACCTGTGCAGTCCAAACAAGAGTGAGACTACACACATTATATTGTCCAAACCCAATTTTCCCCCAGAACAAGATTTTTGTCTGCTGTTAGACCATGGTGCAAACTAATCAACTCTCCCTCCCCCTCTGTGCCTTCTTTTTTCTAAGTCTTTTTCTCTTGTAGTCACTGTCATGACTTTGTATATTTTGGAAAAAAAGCTTTTCTTAAGACTGTGAGGACTGAGAGTTACTGTGTTGTGTAGACCTGCTGCCTGTTTGATCTGACAGGTAGAATTTGCCTGCTGGGCTGACAGAGGAAGAGAAAGGGCCAAAAGAAAAAAGGATGTCTTTTTTTTCAAGTAATTTGAGGAGGAATACCTTGGAGCACAACTACTTACTAATGATGAGAGAGCAGTGCTGAGGGGGGAAGGGAGATGAGCGAGAAGTGGAGCGGAGAGATGAGTGTAATTTCCCTCTTGTTACGCCTCCTTCATCAAACTGTCACTCATCCATCCATGCCTCAGTCCCTCCCACTCCCTCAGGGATTTAGATGCCTCTGGACACAACTCACCTGGTCTCTAATCCCTCTCCCACAACCCCAGACTCTTTCACTGCAATCTTTACTAAAAACATCAGTCCATTTTCCTCAGCATTATCTTTCAGGTCTTCACCATTTACTTATATTTTTTATTTGCCCTATGTTACAGTCATATCTGTATGTTTGCTGAACTTTTTGCCCTCACTTAGTTGTCTGTCACTCTCAGCCACAATGTTGTCTGTTTTCGTGTCATCTCACAGAATATATCTACAAGAGAGAGATGTTTCACACCTCCACAACAGAAACAACACACACTGTATTGCACAAATACACACATTGGTGGCACAGCTCTGGCTTAGGACCTAGAGAGGGTCAGCAAGGCTGATGATTTGATGCCAGACTCTTCCTATCTGCATGTCAAAGTGTCCTTATGCACAATAGTGAAATCTAAATTGATCATATAGGTAGCTATTGGCAGTTTCAGGGGTTAATAATAAAACAATCTGATAAGATTGTACAACCTTATTTATCAAATATCAATGCATGTGTCCGTGGGTGAATGTGCCTTGAAATGTAAAGCGCTTAAATGTTCGATAAGACTAAAACAAAAGCTACTATAAAAGTGCAGTTCTTTTACAATTTACACACAGTCACACAGTGTGTTAGACATATGACCCAAACTAAAGTCAACAAACCCTTGAGTAGGAAATTGGAATTCGTACCCACGGCAGTGATTTCCTGGTCTCACCCTGCAAAAGACTTATCTCCTTCCCACAGCCTAGTTAACAGCACTGTAGATGTGGTTGAGACTGGAACCACAATGATAAGAGTTTCTTTGTGTATATGCTTGTGTACATACTTTGCCTGTGTGTGTGTCTCTTGATAGTCAGGGGCACCTTGAGCCTGGGGCCTGTTCACAAGTTGGCACAGAAAGGTCTGAAGTTCAGTTAGATTGAGTGGTTTGGATGGTGGAGATGCAATTTCATGTGTCACTTGAGTGTGTGTTTAAGGGCCCAAAAGATGAGACAAGTAACTGATCATCAGTGCCAACCAGGGCTGCAATGATAGATTATTTTGGTGACAGATTTATCAATAATTTCATCGTTGTATAACAAAATTGATTAATTTATTGTTGAAACATTGTCAAATCTACACCCACAAGCTGAAACCATCAAATGTCTTTGTCTTGATAAATAACGTAAAGGACTAATCAAATATTAAAATTGATTAAATGATTGATCTTGTGCCAATTGATAGAATCACTCAAATAGAATGAGTGATGAAGATGGCACATTGCCAGTGGTTGGAGGGATTGGAGTCTGAGGATTACACTAATACAAGAAAAGGACACATGTATGTGTATGTATACAAACAAAGAGTAAAACACACAAACAACAAGCTGCTTGGAGGCCAAGAGATTCAAACACCACTCTCAGAAAGAGGAAGCCTTACAAAACAGTGGGGAATGTAGCAACCAGACCATAAGGCCACATACAGTGAGGTGATAAGTGGCCCTCTGTCACAGGTTGATGATGACACTGTGGGGTCAAAAGTACCTCAGTTTTGTTGTAGGGTCACACATTATCTGTACATCTTCCTTCATTTAAACTGATCAGCATGAGTTTTACCCTTAGTTGATTATTTATTTTAATGATTAGTTATTAAATCATTAGCAGATGAACATGAATGAAATACATTAAGTACAACAAATCTATTTGGGTGGGCAATAAATTCAATATAATAAACATGTCTCTGCATAGGGTAGACCTATATAGGAACTGTTAAAGGCTGGCAGACCTATAGTTGGAGATTCCACTTGAAACAACTGCACAAACAGGATAATGAGAGAATAGCATAGAGAGATGGTTAGAAGCTTTCAGAGAGAAAATGGATCCTCAGAAGACTCTTTATAAACATGTTTCTAAACACAGCCTCAGATTTTACCACATGGTACGAGTTCAGACTCCACCCTGCTCTACACTACTTTGTTCTTTCTACACTGATGCTTTTCAGTCTGCCTGCCTGGTTTCCTTCTGTCTCAAAATGTATCGCTCACTCATTACTTTTCTGTCTTCCACTTGATTGTGCTCGCGTTACTGTACCCACCTTCCTCTTTTTTTCTTTCTTAAGTGTTTTTTTCTTATGTCTGTGTAACTTTGACATCACTCTCACACTTCCCTCTGCTTTCCTTCGTGACATTTTTTTTTTTTTTTTTTTTTTTTGCTGCTTCTGCTCTTCATTATGAAAATGAGAAACTTTTGAGAAGTGTTGGAGTGTGGCAAATATTCTCCAAATTACAAAAGCTACATTAGTACTAAGGCTTTTTTTTTTTTGAGAAATGGATTCATATTTTCCTCACGCCCCCCCAAAAACCCACAATTGAACCTTTTCTGAACTTCTAAGTTTAGGTGCATTTTTTTCCCAGTAGGGGACAGACTACTTCTTGTCTATGGTATCCTCTGGTTTGTGGGCCTAACTAGGTACACTAGTACTAGTTTCTCATTGTAAGACCTGCTTTTTACAGTGTATTAATGTAAAAGAAAGACTAGACAGAACTCTATCTGAGATAGTATCAATAGCCTTTTTGGGATTTTTGAATTTGAAGAGGGGTATCTCCTCACTGCCATCAGCTCACTTATTTTCCTCTTTAATGTAGTCCTGTTGGCTTGAGTTAATGGTGTTATTTTTGTTTGTTTGTATTTAGTTTATATTCTGTAATATTTGACTACATATCATAGTTATTGAAAATGGTAATGGAGACTGCAAATGAGATTGGAAGGAAATAGAAAAGCCCAGTCAGCTGCCCACTCATGATCTCTTTCTTCAGCTTTCACTTTACTTCAGTTCTTGTGTGTTAGTTCAGTTCTTTCACCAGCAGTTGACTATGACTCTTCAAGCATGGTCCACCATTAACCTTTGAAGTCTATGAAGTGCTACCCTGTTTGTGTCACTTCTGGCTCTGATTTGAGAAGCCACCATCAGTTTATCACCATGTGGTACTTTTTGGTTCACACATTGAAGAGTTTCGTCTCATGGGGTGGCTTAAATAAGCTTTAAACTACACTAAAAACTACAGTTTTGTGATTTGGATTCAACTTTCTCCAGACTTATGGGTCTGTTAAAGTTGCAGTTATAGTCTGAATGGTAGCAGGCCTTTTTAAAAGGAAATACTTCATCTACCTCTAGCATCCTGACACTCACATTTCTTAAAATGACCTACCGTTAGCGACATTTTGGTAAACTGAGGATCCTTTGTTCCTGTTTTTTCTACAGAAAAGAGAGTAACATGTTCTGCATTTGACTTGTGATGTCCATACATGCACACACTGGACTACATTACAGTGAATAGACCACCTATGCACCAGCCAAGACGAGGAATGATCCAGGGATTGAAATGTGAGCTGGTTCATGCTCTCCCTCTTTTTCTCTCTCTCACTGTTTCTCTGTGATGGCTGCAGGGGGAGAGCATGATGGAGTTATTAAGCGTAGCTGAGACTAGAATAGCGGGTGGAGGAGGAGGATAAGGAGGAGGAGGGTGGAGAGGTAGGAGGAGATGTAGGAGGAGAGAATTGGCACAAAAGAAATGGGGAATGAGGGATTGGTGATGGGAGGAGAATGAGGAGCGGGGAGCAGAGACATAGGAATTAGAACTGGAGGAGGTCTGGGATATTATATGAGTGAGTGAGAATCAATCCACCCCTCTTGGCTCAATGAAGCCCCCATGGCCAGCCAGGACAGGCAGAGGTCAGCATGAGGTAGAAGGGGGGGAGGAGGAGGAGGGGAAAGAGAATGAAGGACACAAGGGGGTGCAGAGAGAGAGAGGGAGGTGGGGGTGTGTGAGATGGGGGCGCTAATGTGAACCAGCTGTAGAAACCTGACACTTTGAGAGTGGGTTAGAAATGAGAGGTGGAGGAGTGAGAAACTGGGGGAAAGAAGGGCTGCAGGAAACTGCGCATAGTTAGAGAAGGATGGAGAAAAGAGGAGGGAAAAAAAGTCCACATGGAGCTAAACAAAGAATCCCATAGATGAGTTTGGCTGCTGTGTTGTTCATGAAAGTAGAGCTGACTGTGTGTATAGGTGTCAATGTGCATTCATCTGAGTGCAAAGTCAAGCCTGCGTTCTGTAGTGTGAATGAAAATTTGTCAGAGGGATCACACTGCTTCTTGTACTGTATTCAGTGACAAACTAGTGTGTAAATGTGTTGAGTTATCTCCACCACCACTCCCTGACAATAATGTGAATCATGCACAGCCTTGTCTGTTTGCTTCAGGCTCTAGTGATACAGCCAAAGGCTAATAATGAGCTCTCTATCTGGCAGTGAAACCTGAAGGACAGGGTGGTATCATTTCCTGACGCCATGGCATTTAGTTCTGTCAACACTGGTTAGATAGCAGCGATTGAAATTAATAGAGCCTACTATGCATCTCTGTTTTGAGCACTTTTTAATTTTTCCAAAATTCTTTAAGTAGCAAATATCTTTTGAAGGGTAATTTTTTTTTTTTTTGCTAGACTAATGGATAGACTAAAGTTCTATTTTATGCAACAAAAAGGGTTAAATTCTAAACAAGTTCAAGTTTTAATTTCAAACTCAATAGACTGACAATTACACATTTTAACAAGTGCACGCTCAAATGTCCTCCCTCTTTCTCTCTGAAGTGTCCGTACTCGTCTCATATTCCATATAGTTTTAACAGTGAAAATGTGTGAAATGTTCCCAGTGAAATGTAAACCTGGCATTAACCTGGACACGGTGTTCTTTGTGTGTCACCCTGCTAATGTGATGTATGTCACAGGGCAGAAGGCTGTGCCATTACTCTGGGAGAGGGGCGGAGAGGTCGTCCAGGAGAAAATTTAGCACTCCTAATTCCCAAGACAATCATCCTGTTGTGATATCATGACCAAGCTGTGTTTGTGTTTCAGAGTGGGGAGGGACATCTGTGTGTGTGTGTGTGTGTGTTTGTGTGTAGTTATTTTGTTTTGAGTTTGTGGGGGGGTAGCCACCCAGACATGCTGATATATGGATGCCGATAGGGAATTGGGAGGGGGGCATGTCTAATCTGATAGGGTTGAGGTGAAGAGGCTGAAGTCAGTAATTCTCTTTGATCTTACATAACTAACCTACCATGTTGTTTGTCTTTTTATCAGCCACATGAGCATGTTTTTAAGAGCATATTTTAGGGAGATAAACTGTATATTTAAGAGAAAAGTTTGGCATCTTTCTGTGTTTTGTAATTATCAACAAATCCCATGCAAAGACCTAAGAGTGTGTTAGTGTGCCATTGTATACATTTAACAAATATATATTTTCCCGTTTGAATAATTTTTAAGCAATTTTTACCAGACTAGGAAATAGCATTTGTTGGTGGATTTTTTTTTTTTGGAAATGGACTACACAGACAATAAATATTATAACTGGGATCAAGAAGAAGAGAAATATAAAATACTGCTAGACCTGCCCTTTACTTTAAGATAGCAAAGATGTTTGTCATTTTCAGTCTGTACAAATTAACTATTTAAAAATAAACAAAAAAACATCACATCACTAAATATGATTGTATTCATTAATTTAGATGATCACTGGTTTGTGTAAATATCTGTCTAACTGTCCATTTTTTAACCATATATGATATGTTGACTAGAGTGGGGATTTGTTTAGAGATACATATTTGAAGAGACAATCATACCACCAAGTATCACAGATGTGAACGATCTGTAAAACTTCTGTCTGGTATGAATCATGACTCAAAACCTAATATGTTCAAGCTGCTTTGGGGTGGAGTCACCAACAAGAAGTTTATAAGCATCAGACTGAGTTTTAAATAGTTCCTATCTCCACTGTTGCAACAGTAACATGCTACTGGGTTCCTTACTTACAAAACTTATTTTTCATGTGGAATTTCTATGAAAAGAGTTTTAGTTTGCCTGTGCAAGTGAATGTGTGTGTGAGTTACTCTGTTTTGTATTTCTCTTCTCATATTACGTTACCTGAGTCCCTCTAGGGAGGCAGGTTTAGAGGCCTGTGTAAGAGGCAGTAGGTCGCTCAGTTGCCCACTGTCCCCAGACAGTGTGTCTGCCATGTGCCATACACACACTCACAACGTGACAAAGGGCTGATCAATATAGTATACACAGGAAATGACATGTCATTTCAATTTTTGCTCAGTAACAAAATATAACCCCTGACCAAGTATTGTCATATATAGAGAGGTGGCGACAGTACGAGGCACTTGGGGAAGAGGGGAACATTTTCTCTCATGGGATCTGGTGTGGACACATTATGTACAGTTTCTGACTAACTACTTGGCATACAGCTGTAACTACTGAAGAAGAGAATACGAAAAAGGGGAGGGAAGAAGAGGGAAACATGGACAAATACATGAAATATTAGGTAGTAAAGTACTAGTAGATTAAGTCTTGCTTTGCTCTCAGTCATATACCATACAATTATTTGTGAACAACCTGCAGTTGCCAACAGAGGTTCCTCATCTATATAGATTGTCATGGATATAGACTATTACATTACACACTTGATCTTTCGGCAGGAATATTTCTTATCTAATTACTTTGCCATAATAATTGCTGATGCTTTCTACTTGTTTCTACCAGACTTTTGTCAACAACTTCCAGATGACTCCACCTTACATCCTTCTGCTTTTGAACTTCTTCTTTGCCATCACTGACCCTGGTTTAACCTTCCACCATGCTCAGCTTCCTCCTTTTCTCTTAGCAGGGCTTATGGGGCAACATCTCACGGTTCAGAGTGGTTCGTTCAGTAATCATAGGATTAATGTTTGAATTTCTCTCTAAACAGCATGCAAAATGTCTTTAAGCATGATGCCAAAACCCCAACTCATTCTGTCCAACAGCTTGTGATCATACAAATGTGTGTGAGACTGTGTAAACTGTTGAGCAAAAAGCCAGACACTGTAAATAGCTGTATGTCTCTTGGGATAAAGACACAAAACAAATGCTGTCCATTCACCATTTAACATATGGTTTAATGTTAGGAGTAACTGAACAACTTGTTTGTTTTTGTGCACAACCACACATTTTTCTAATACTCCTAGTTAGGGATGTGGTTCCCCACATACTATTGCTAAGATCACTACACAGTAGTGTAGTTTGACATAAGTGTTTACTTGTGAAGGTTCATTAGTTTCTTTGATGTGTACGTGTACTGCAGGACTCTTGTGTGGATGCTACTTGCAACTATCAAAGCACTCAGCAGCACTTGTCTGATGTGGTGCATTACATCCACCTGACTGAAACTCACTCTTTTGTTTTGTTTGTTTGTCTGTATGTCAAGCACACACATAGATATTTGTTTAACTCATCTTTCAACTTCAGTGTCTTCATTGATGGGTGATTAGCTTTAAATCCTGGTGTGTCTCTTTGCATGCCTGATCGCTTTTTTATGTGTGTCTGTGTGTTTGTCCAGGTGTGCACCCGGCTTCCTGGGTGAGTACTGCCACCACAAGGACCCTTGTCAACCTGGTTACTGCCTGAATGGAGGGAACTGCTCAGTGTCCATGTCAGCTGGTGTACCTGTACTAGGCAGTGCCACCTGCACCTGCCCTCTTGGCTTCACCGGACAGCACTGTCAAACTCCCCAGAACTCCACATGTTACCCAAACAATCCCTGTGCTAACCGTGGCGTCTGCACCCTGCTCTCCCTTGACAAGTACAAGTGCGAGTGTGCCAGAGGATGGACAGGTGAGGCAACGTTTTTCTCTCAGGAGTTTGTCACAAGGGCAGTGGTATCTGACTTCTGTCTATCACCCCACACTGATGTATTTTTAAACATTCTGAAAGCAAATATAGTTGCAAATACTTTTAATAGCCTGTAATCTGATTATTGGTACAATAATCTGCTATTATTTACCTATTACTTACACCAGGTATACTTAGTTTTTGGTCCTGCTTGTGTGTCTGTTTGCAGGATATTGCAAAACTTAAAAGATAATGAAATTTAATTCTCATTGATCAGAGAACAAGAGAAACCAGATTTATCTGCAAATCTAAAATTTTGGCTATTTTTTTATTGCCCAACTGTATTTTTAGCAGTGTTCTCAAATTACTGTGCTTTCCGATGAAATTAAACAACATGTTTGTGCAACCTTGGTTTTGCAATGTGTGATAACTGAAAACACATTTTTAGAGAAGGCTTAAAGTGTCCTCTAGATAAGCTATGTCTAATATGTAGTGGCTGTATCACTGTAAGCACTAATGCACAGCTCTTTGTCCTCCCCTTCCTTTATATTCTCAGGACCACGGTGTGAGTATGAAGACAGCTGTCTTTCGAGTCCCTGTGCCAATGGTGGAAAGTGCAGCTGTCCGGCTGCTGGTAGCTACAGATGCTCCTGTCCTCCAGGCTACACAGGTCCACGCTGCCTTAATGACACAAATGAGTGTGCCGCCACACCCTCTATATGCCAGAATGGAGGAGTGTGCATCAACACTCCTGGCTCCTACAAGTAAGAACCTAATTTGTGGTAACCCAAATGGGAAATTGTCTGAACAATTAAAACTAATAGAATTTGACAACTAGAAAGTAACAGGATATTTTTATGGCATAGTTTGAAAAACTCTCAAGGCAGAATGAAATGACACTGACTTTTGCGATTGTTCCAGGTGCATCTGTGACCCGGGGTTTACAGGCCGCCACTGTGAAAGCTCATACATCCCGTGCAATCCTTCACCATGCTTGAATGGAGGTACCTGTCACCAGAACTCTGAAACCAGCTACTCGTGCCACTGCCTTCCAGGTAGGAGGATTCATCTCTCAGAAGACTAAACTTCTGTTGATCCCTTTTAACCTTTGTATTGTCTTCTACTAGTCCATGCAACTTTTGAAAAGCAAAAAAAATGAATGTAGGATGAGAAAAGGAGTGACACTGCAACTGGTATTTATCCATGAATGAATGTAGCTTTGAGTTTCAGAATTGTTACATTATGTTGTTTGAGGTGCAAACAGTCCTGATCCTGCTGGTTGTGTTGTGTTAGATGCACTGTGCTGTCAGTTTGCTACATTTCCTAAGTAGAGACAACAAACACGCTGCTGCTGTTTATAGATTACCAGGACCTGAGTACTTAGACAAGAGGACATCATACTAAATCTATATATGTATTTGTTTTCATATCTTCACTATGGACATGTAATTAAAACAATGAATAATTAAATGAATGTTACTTCTTCATTTGCACAAGGTTTTAATGGGACTAACTGCGAGAACAACATTGATGACTGCCCCGGTCATCAGTGTGCCAATGGAGGAACCTGTATGGATGGAGTCAACACCTACAACTGCCAGTGCCCTCCAGAGTGGACTGGTAAGGCATTTGTGTGTATGATTGTCTGCTATGACCATAGTTTGACCACCATTGCTTTTATTTTCATTGTAGTTCAGTATTCTGGGTTACCATTCCACTGAATTAAATCCATGCAACATATCATGGGTTATCCTCAGGTGTATTGATGTTATATCTGGTTGAAGAAGAAGATAACAGTTTTTTTAAATGGCTGCTTTACAGAGTATTCTGTAATCTGTCGTATTTTTAAAATTACACATACAGCAGATTATATGCCTCAGTACCCTTTCATTTTCTAGAATTCACAGCCATAATAGCTTGTATCCTTTGATCTTGTCTGTTTTGACATCATATGTCCCACCATTCTTCTGATGTCTCTCTCTGTATGTATTTTTGAGGTTTTTACCTGACAAAAGGTGTGTCCCTGCTAACACACGTGGCATTTGTGGCAAACTTTCTGTTTATAAAACAAACATTAATATGCCAGCTTCTTTTGGCCTAACTGAGTTTATGTAGCACTAATCCAACCAGAGAAATCAAGAAATCAAAGCCAACGTGATGCTGGACTAGGCTATTTAAAAATTGACACTTTATTAATTAATTAATTGATACATTTTGTTTGTTAAACTGTACATTTTCTATATCTGCAACAGAGCATCAAGTTATCCATGAGTTATGTTGTAACATGCTATTAACTTAATTTTTTTTAACCATCCACACTACGTTCTCCCCCCTTACAGGTCAGCACTGTACAGAGGATGTAGATGAGTGTCGTCTGCAGCCAAACACTTGCCAGAATGGTGGTACCTGCAGCAACCTCATTGGTAGCTACACCTGTGTCTGCGTTAATGGCTGGAGTGGCCCCGACTGTTCTGAAAACATTGACGATTGTGCTACAGCTGCATGCAGCCCAGGCTCCAAATGCATTGACCGCGTTGCCTCTTTTGTTTGTGTCTGCCCTCATGGAAAGACAGGTGGGCCAGTAGTGGGAAACCACATGCAAGCTATTCAAGATATAATGTGATAATTTTTTGTCATTTTCAGAAGGGAAACAAAAAGTCAAATCAGTTGTTAAATACACAGAATAAAAAATAAGTATTGGTTTATACAATGAAACTGTAGATTTATTGATTACTTACTAAGAGTTTTGAACAGTAGGGGCATTCTGTGGAACTAGTCTAACCAGAACCAATGTTTTCTTAAGCAGATAATATCACAATATTCATCAACGCTTCTTCCTCAAGAAAAAGGCACAGAATGTGTTCCATTACAAACAGTCAAATTCACTAATAGACCACAAAACGGATTTGCACTTTCAGTCTGCTGATTTGAAGCCTTGCCTTAAAGATGAACATCCTCCTAATTTGACTGGGGCATTTGAATTAGTTTTTCTCTAACATGGTAATGGAAATTTACTGGGGACAGTTTTGTCACAGCTTAGACAAGTTCTTTGCAATAAGATCTTCAAATGGAACATGAACATGTTGTTACTCATTTCTTGTTATTCTTTTCAGGTTTGCTGTGCCATAGAGATGATGCCTGTATCAGTAACCCCTGTAGAGAGGGCTCTCATTGTGACACCAATCCCATCAGTGGCATGTTCAACTGTAACTGTCCACCTGGATACGTGGGCAGCACCTGCAACATTGACAGAGATGAATGCAGCATTGGTGAGAAAGAATGCTGCCCCTCCTAAACTTCTGTACATAAACTACATTCATTACTTTAGTTTAGTCTTAAAACCCTTTCCTCTTCATCCTCAGGTACAAACCCCTGTGAGCATGGTGGTCAGTGTGTGAACACTGATGGCTCCTTCACCTGTAATTGTGTCAGAGGCTATGCTGGGCCGCGGTGTGAACAAGATGTTAACGAGTGCGCTTCGAGCCCCTGCCAGAACGATGGCACATGTCTGGATCGCATTGGGGACTACACCTGCATCTGCATGCCTGGTACATTACTGGAGAAATGATACATTGCCTTACATTTTAACCAATTTCAGCTGGTATCCAGATATACTTTAAAAAAGTGCAGCATTCAGAAAAGCTTCATATAACAATATCATGTTAATTACTAGAAAGGCATAACCCCACCAATGCTACACAACACTAAATTTCTTTGAATAATCGTGTAAAAAAAAAAAAAAAAATCAATTTGCATTTAAATCTAGATGTTCTGGAACTAGATCAAAGTGCACGAGATGCACAATGATGCGATTCATGTGCTGCATTCTTTGCAGTCGGGGAAGTGCAAGGAAGTGCAGTAGTTCATGTGAGAATAGTAAACAATTGTTTAAAATATAGATATATACATAACATACATACTTGAAATGTGTTCCTTAGACCATAGCCTAACCCAAGTCTCACTTAAAAAGGTTGCAGATTTTCCAACTAACTAACAAAAAATTGCACAAAAAAATCCAATGTCCCTGATAGAAATAATAACTTAGGGGGCTGAAACTACATACATTTACATAACATGTTCAGAAACTGCAAAGAAATAGAAGCATGGAAGCATAACCTCCTTAGCTGATGTTACGTTTAATAACTGAAGAAATTCTAAAAAACAGTTTCTCTCCATTTGTGCAGGATTTGAGGGGACTCATTGTGAGATAGAGGTTGATGAGTGTCTCAGCTCTCCCTGTCTGAACCAGGGTAAATGTCTGGACCAGGTCAGCCGCTTTGTCTGCGAGTGCCCAGCAGGTTAGTACACATAAAGCTGTATTTATGTATTTTTCTGATTGATGACTTATCTGTTTGTGAAGTGAAAATGAATTTGCTTATTTTGTGCTGTTTTCAAATTATTCTTAATATATTTAATGTATATTTAATGTATTGTTTCTATGTTCATCATGTTCTGTGTTCTGTTTTCAGGCTTCAGTGGTGAAATGTGTCAGAAAGACATTGATGAGTGCTCCAGCACACCCTGTTTAAATGGGGCCAAGTGTATCGACCGACCCAACGGATATGATTGTGAATGTGCTGAAGGTAAATGAGAAATTAAATGTTAACTTGAAGGTAAAGGTGACTTACTCCTAATTTTGTTTTGTTGATCCAGCATTTTACCTCATGTGTTTGACCAGAAAATAATCTGAATCAGTCTCATGATTGATGATGCAATAGCTTTTGGTTATTGTTCTAAGAAGAAATGTTTTCTCACAGGCTTCATGGGTCTACTTTGTGACGAGAACATAAATGACTGTGTGCCAGAGCCATGCCACTACGGTGTGTGTAAAGATGGCATCGCCACCTTCTCCTGTGAGTGCTATCCTGGATACACAGGGTCCATTTGTAATAGCCAGGTCCAAGAGTGCCACAGCAACCCTTGTCAGAACCGAGGACACTGCATCGACTTGGTCAATGCTTACCAATGTAACTGCCCACCAGGAACCACAGGTAAGTTCTTAGTGTGCTCAAAATTATTGCCTCTATATTGAGACATTAACCTGACAAGAAGATGGTTTGTCACACAGAACTCTGTAGAAACAGTCTGGAAAAGGGCAGGCATCGGATGAACCATCTGTCTATCATGGGCTAATTTCAACCAATAAGATTCTTCCTATTTTTACCTCCAGTGGAACTAGTTGATAAATGAAACTCTTACAAGAACCAGTCATGTTATAGCGTGAAAACATAATTTCCATCAAAAAAAAAACCTCCAGTTCTGCTCAATAATCTTCTTTCAGTGAAGAAACACTCAATATTGTTATTACCAACAGGAGATTCTCACTGTCGTCACACCTAAGTCACACCTACACAATGGGGATGGACATTTCCAGCGAAACTACTATTTGAAATTTGTTTCAAACTATTAAATTATTCATCAAATTTTGTTTGCACGGAAATTAATCATTTGTCTTCCACAGAACAGGTTATTGAAAATCTGCCAACACAATCATATGCTATGGCAGGCTGCCTCATTCAGAAAAGAGTGAGCTGTGCTGCCACACTACAAATCAGGAGCCACACATTTCACCATCACCTGCTAATAGTGCAATACTATACACAGTATATTATACTATATAGTATTGCATTATTACCGAGTGTCAGTTAAAAAAAAAAAAAAAAAAAGAGGGAAATTACATAGACAAAATAGACGCAAAATAGTGCGAGCTGCCCTGACTTTTATATGGTTTTATCAAAACCATATAAACGCAAAACATTGTATGAATTCCACTTCCCCTCACACTTCATCAAATAACACACCACAGGAGCTCACAGAATCTTTTTTGAAAGAATCTAAATCTCAGTCATTGTGAAGTCAGATTATTTAGAGCTGATGTGCTCCTGAGAGTTTTATTGTGTTGAGGGACCTGAATGTAGAGCTTCCTTTACAGCTTTCAGTGTAGTATGTGTAGAGCACTCGTCATGCGAGTTAGCAGTCACAAGTCTGGGTTGATCGGCGCTATCCCACATTGCTCTGTGGATTAGTAAAACCAGCTCACTACGTTGTATCACTCTGAGGCCTGCCACTAGAGTCTATACTGTATTCACTTAACCATAACTGGCATCAGCCATTTCCAGGTCTTACTTTCAGGTTTCATTACCTTACTTCTCCTTCTTTGATGTGCCTTTTTCTCTCTCTGTCCAGTTTTCTGGTCCTCTTCATTTCCCCCCGCTTGCTTTCTCCTCTCTTATGTTCTCTCTCTTTAAACAATTTGTGCCTCTCATGTCAGTCACTTACGTTAGACTTGAATTCCTCTGTATTACAAGTCTGTCTCCATTTTTGTTGCCATTTCCCACTTGTTGCTTTACTTCATTTGAATGGAGTCTTACTCCCCCTGGTGGTAATGAAGGTTTTCGTTGCCCATAGCAGCTTCTTGATCATCTTCACCCTTGATGCAATTCCTTACTTAATTTGGTCAAAAGTTATCCAACAGGCTATTTCTTTTTATTTCAGTAAACATTATACCGTCAGATAAAATGAAAAAGCATATAACCTGACTATTTTTCCTTTACGTGAGAAACTACATGCATTTTTTTTTTTCCTCAGGGGTGAATTGTGAAATCAATGAAGATGACTGTGCCAGCAACCCCTGTGAGTTTGGAGAGTGCCGGGATGGCATTAACGAGTACAAATGTGTATGCGCCCCAGGATATACAGGTATGATTTGCTACCATTCAGTAAATTTAATGTGATGACAGATTTAAGTGTTTCAGAAATGAAGCAGGTTACAGTGACAATATTTAGATCAATACATCAATCAAATGTGTGCATCTGATACAACCAGTTTCCTTTGAATTGCCCCTCAACAGGAGTTAAATGTGACGAGCAGATCAATGAGTGTAACTCAAACCCATGTATGAGTGGGGGAACCTGCGTGGACAAGGTCAACGGGTTCCACTGCGTGTGCCCACCCAACACACATGGCCCCCTGTGCCTTTCTGGGACAGACCACTGTGCTCCTCAGCCTTGTGTTCACGGAGAGTGTATTGAACAGCAACACGGGTACGTTGATCATATACTGCTGCTCTAAAGTTTTATGTTTTATAATTCATGTTTAAGCTAAATTATATAGTATATGTGGCAATTAAAACTGATCCATAAGGTAAAACAACAGTTGGGCCAAGTTATTTCTCCCATGTTGTTTTATTATAATAGTGTTTTCCTTTACTCTGGATATTGAGGTTCTACTGCTGTCGGAAAATTCCTTTCAACCTGCCTTGCTTTCCAAATTTGCCTCTGCTCAACATCAAACTGCAGTATCAACACAACTACAATTACATAGTAATCCAAATATTAGCCTTTCTTGAACTGAACTGCTGGAACTGATGCTGGAGACATCCCAAAGTCAGCCTGCTGTTATTATGCTGTTATAGGTTAATTTCACTTGCAACTTGTGCTTCCCTTTCCTACATGTAAAGTTACCGCTGTGAGTGTAAAGCTGGCTGGGTCGGACAGCGCTGCGACCAGGAAAAGGATGAGTGCCAGCCCAGTCCGTGCCAAAATGGTGGCACCTGTTTGGATAGACATAATGACTACAGCTGCCTGTGCCAACCTGGATTCAGAGGTAATAACACAAATAGTAACTGTTGTGTTGCGTAGAGTATTTTGAATTGATGTATTTTTTTGAGCAATTAATAGAGAAGGGGCACTGAATTTTAACCTAGAAATCTTGCACCTCTGCTCTCTCATTAGGTGTGAACTGTGAGAAGAACATAGATGAATGTGCATCTGGGCCCTGTCTAAACCACGGCCTTTGTTTAGATGGAGTCAACAGTTACAGCTGCCAATGTAGTCCACCATTCACAGGTTAGTCATACCACTTTTCCACCTGCAATAAGCAGTTTTTTTTAATGCCTCCTTAAATATCATTGCAACAAAGATTTGAATTTGTTATTTGTCATTATTATTAAATATGTGTGTAATCCCTAAATAGGTAAACACTGTGAAGTGGAACAGGTTCCCTGTGCCTCTCATCCATGCGAGAGGGGAGGAGTGTGTCATCCATCAGCAGACTACACCTCTTACACTTGTCAATGTCCAAGTGGTTGGCAAGGTATGTATGTTTCTTTGTTTTGCTTGTGTGTCTACCTGAGAGAAACTGGAAACTATGAAACGGGTGCCTGGCAGTATTCATATTCACTGCTATGTATTATTGCTTAATCAATCCTGTACTAATGATTGTTCACACTTCTTTAGGTCAGCGTTGTACTGAGGATGTGAATGAATGCAAAAATAACCCATGCAAAAATGGTGGCCATTGCATGAATAGCCCAGGCAGCTACATGTGTAAATGCACATCTGGATACAGTGGACACAACTGTCAGACAGACATTGACGACTGCTCACCCCGTAAGTTCCTCTTTAGCTAATTCTGTCACCTTGTGAGTGGTGTACAAACTCGAGCGATCCTGCACCTCTTTATTTATAAAGTCCATGTTTTATAACATCTAAGCAATGTTCTTTGATTTATTATTGGAGTCTGATAACAGTCCCAGCAGAAAGCAGTACAGAAAGTCCCCTGAGATCTTGAGTTATACATTGATATAAGTCTGTACATGATGTAAAAATATATTCTCCCCATTTACTCTGTAGACCCATGCCTAAATGGAGGCTCCTGTGTGGATGGTGTCGGGAGTTTCTCTTGTAATTGCCGCCCAGGTTTTGAAGGAGTGCGCTGTGAGACTCAGGTAGATGAGTGCGCCAGCCAGCCTTGCAAGAACGGTGCCATCTGCTTGGACTACGTCAACAGCTTTGTTTGCAAGTGCCGACCAGGCTTTAATGGATTCCTCTGTGAACACAACATCCCTGAATGTACCGAGAGGTGAGCCATTCATTCAATGCATGCACACACACACATATGCCCGCGTGCGCGTGGACACACACACACATCTTGGTGCTCAAAGATCTCACAAAATTAATTTGCTAATATAATTTAACACAAATGTCTAGTAGGATATGATGATGCCAATTTATATCATGGTCAAAGATCAACTTCAGTGACATCATATTGTACTGCAAAAATGCTTCTGATAATATTTAACTAACTCCCTTCAGCTCCTGCCTTAATAATGGGACTTGCATTGATGACATCAACACCTTCTCTTGCAATTGCCGCTCTGGTTTTTACGGGACATTCTGTGAGCACGAGTATAATGAATGCAACTCTCAGCCCTGTAAGAATGGAGGAACCTGCATCAACGGCCTGGATGCCTATCGCTGCAACTGCCCCATAGGATACAGTGGGCACAACTGCCAGGTAATATGTCTATGTATTACAGAGCTGGCCTGCAGGTAACATGTGAGGATGTATATGTAATCTGAGGTCTATATACTGTATAAATATAGTTGACGAAAGTAGAAACAAACTGATTGCTCATAGTGAAGAAGGCTTGTTAACTTGATGATCTGGATAAGAAAATAGGATGAACTGAATGCTGACTCTAACCTGCAAAATTTTTTTTTTTTTTTTTTTTTTTTTTTTTTTTCAATGAAGAGTGGTTGAAGGGGTGACTTTAGTCAGTGTGCAGTTACTGTTTCCATTGATACTGCTAGCCCTGAAGCTATACGTGATGTGATTAGACTGTAGGTCATATGCATTCAACGGAAAATGTCTCATTTGAGAAGGTTGCTAATTCCGTCTCTGTAACATCTGCAGCCAACTTCCTTCATTTTCTTATTTCCATGCAGAACTTTGCAAACCTGTGTAGCCAGGTGCACTGTCAAAATGGAGGTTCCTGCTCTCAGACAACAACCTCCTGGACATGCCACTGTAATGAGGGATGGACTGGACTCTACTGTGATGTCCCTGGCTTGTCCTGCCAGGACTATGCTGCTACAAAAGGTTAAGAATGACTTCTTGTTTTGTTGAACAGAATAGATTATTCTTATTCTTATAGATTCTTGTATCTAGGTTAGCTAACCCAGCTAGCTAAACAAATTTACCATCTAAATGTTGTTCATTGTGGTTCACCTGGTAGATCTCATACCATTAAGTCTTAGTCATAACCACAGAGGCCCAGGTTCCAGTCTGACCCAAGGCCTTGTGCTGCATGTTATCTTCTCCCACTCTCTCCCTGTCTTTCATTCACTGTGTCTATCACAATAAAGACAAAAAATGGCCAGAAAATAATTTAAAAATGTATGAAAAATTTTGTTTCAAATGTTCTTTTTTGACCTTCAAATAGGCAGTGATTGTATACAGTAAGTTCACAAGTCTTCTTTTTCAAATTACTGTAGGTCTGGAAGTGGAAAATTTGTGTAAGAATGCTGGGAGGTGTGTAAATGTGGGTAATTCCCACAAATGTCACTGCCAGCCAGGATACATGGGCAGCTACTGTGAAGAGATGGTCGATGAGTGTCAGTCAAGCCCTTGTCGCAATGGAGCTACATGCAAGGACTATCAGGGTACATACGAGTGCATGGTAAGTCAGTTCTCAGCTGCTTTTGTATGTGTGTTTGTAGTGCAGATCTTATGTTAATACCAAACAAAACAAAATCCCTAAAGCACACTTTGAGCTTTTTGCTTTTGTTTGTTTCATTGCTACAGTGTAAACCGGGCTACCAGGGGGTGAACTGTGAGTATGATGTGGATGAATGCCACTCTAAGCCCTGCCTCCATGGAGGAACCTGTATCAACCTCATAAACCGCTTCACCTGTGTCTGTCCACCTGGAACGTATGGTAAGAAATATTGAATCTATGAAGTGTTTTGTGTATTTCATAGTTTAAAATGATTGATTGATGGCCTGATAGCTAAAAAAGATGACATCAAGTGCACATAAAATGCCATAAATTACCTGACTTGATACATAGAACTATATCTTTCTGTTCTCGGTTTTGTAGGGCTTCAGTGTGAAGTGAACGTAGATGACTGTGCGCCCAAGTCTGGCTCCTGGGAACCTCGCTGTCGAAATGGGGGACAGTGTGTGGACGGTGTTGGCCGTTATACCTGCTCCTGTCCTCCAGGATTTGTTGGAGAATACTGTGAGGGAGATCTCAATGAATGCCTGTCTGGGCCCTGCCACACTCCTGGCAGCCTCGACTGTGTACAGTTGGTCAACAATTACCAGTGTCGCTGCCGCCTTGGATACACAGGTACATACATTTTCGCTGCATCACCATATCTAGTCATTTTCAATGGTAGAAAATCAGCAAGGCATGAGTGTTTTTATGTGCAATGTTTCCATACTATACATGTCTTTTGTAAATAATTATTTTGGTTGTTTTTTTTTTTCCTCCCTATGTTTATTCAGGTCGTCATTGCGAGTCCATGGTGGATCTGTGTCTGTCTAGGCCGTGCCATAACGGTGGCGTCTGCTCTATGAACATGAGCTCAGTACATGGCTACATCTGCTCCTGTGCTCCTGTAAGATTCTTTCATTTCAGCCTTTTTTTAACATTATAGGTTAACATGGTTTCAATCACTTCTCCTCTTTTATTTTTGTGGCTGACACAAGCACAAGAAAACAGCACACTCTCTTTCTTTTAACTAACCTCTTGCTCCCTCTCTTACTCTAATGCCTGCTTCAGAGGGCCACACCATGGCTCAGGTATAGTAGACAAGCAGCAGATTTCTGCTAAACCTAGATGTGCATCTGTTATAGTAGTTTGTTTTTATTAAAGACCCTTTACAGATGTGTAGCCAACTTTTAAAATGAAACTGTTGATGTCACACTTAAAAAACCTGTTATGTTTTATAGGGCTTCGCTGGGTACAACTGTGAAATAGAAATTGGAGGCCACTGTGCAAAGCTACATTGTCAGAATGGTGGCCGCTGTCTGCAATCACAGGATGGTTTTCTGTACTGCCATTGCCAGCCAGACTTCACTGGGAAACATTGTGAAAACTATCAGAGGTGTCCAAGGGTCTGCCAAAATGGAGGAAAATGCATCGAAGACCCGTCCAACCCGAACCAGTACATCTGCCTCTGTCCCGTGCAGTTTTCTGGACGACACTGTGAAAACTTACTAACAACACAACCTCAAACCTGCCCCTATCCGCAGTGCTTACGGCAGTCAGGGGACAAAGTGTGTGATGATCAGTGTAACAACCATGAATGCCAGTGGGATGGAGGAGACTGCTCTCTAAACTGGCAGAATCCTTGGATTAACTGTACTGCCACTGTTCCCTGCTGGGACCGCTTTAAAAATGGACATTGTGATAAGGAGTGTGACAACCCTGGGTGCCTCTTCGACAGCTTTGAGTGCCAGCAGATCTCACAGAGTCTCTGCAAGTATGTGACGCTCCTCTTAAAAAATTTTTATTTTTTTTTATTTTTATTTTTTTTTAAATGCAAAAATCCAAAACATTTTGAGGCTAAACCAACACTCGCCCCCTTTGTACTTTGCATTTACAGGTATGACAAGTACTGTGCAGACCACTACCATAACGGCATCTGTGACCAGAGCTGCTACACAGAGGCTTGTGGCTGGGACGGTCTGGACTGCTCTTCTGACGTTCCAGCCAACGTGGCGGTTGGCACGCTGGTTATCGTGGTCCGGCTGCAACCTGAAGAGTTGCTTGGAGACTTAACAGGTTTCTTGCGATCCCTGGGAGCCCTGCTGCGCACCAACCTGCAGGTGATGCGGGATGAAAATAATGAGCTGATGGTATATCCTTACTGTGGTGAGGATGAGGAGCAGGGACGATGTGTACAAAGGAGCAGAGGCAAGAGGGAGCTGGAGAGGGAGGTTATTGGGTAAGGATAGTTAATGACTGGATGGTCATTAACAAATTTTTCTCTTTTCCAGCTCAGTAGAACTCAGTAGTTTCAAATTAATCTCAAATTAACTTGATTTAGCTGGTTGGGGGAAGGCATACAACCACAAGGTGATAAATCTTGTTGACATATTGTATTTCCACGTTTGTCTGTGCAGCTCTAGGGTGCACCTACAAATCGACAACCGTGAATGTTCCCAGAGCTCCACCAACTGTTTCTCCAACACCGAAGAGGCTGCGTCCTATATTGTAGCAGCGCACATTAAGGCTGAACTGCCCTACCCTCTAGTGTCTGTTCGCAGTAAGTACGCCTGTCATTCAAAATTTAATGTAACTCCCATTACATAGTGAAATTAAGTCAAATGAAAACAAAACATCTGGTATTATGGTTTGTCCTTGTATCCTCCAGGTGAGCCACCACCACCAGATAAGATAGATTATCTGATGTACCTGATTGGAGTGGCAGTGGTTATTATTCTGCTTATCCTGGTCCTGGGGATGCTAGCAGCCAAGAGGAAGCATAAACATGGTGTCCTGTGGCTTCCTGATGGCTTCTTGACCAATAAAAATGACAAGAGGAGAGAACCTGTTGGACAAGATGACTTTGACATGAAGTGAGTGGATATATAGAAGGGCGGCTTGTTTAAAACGGAGATATGATAACAACTACTGAGTGAGAATTCATACTAGAAGACTGGTTGTACTGGCCAGCTACCAGTGATCAATAGTGGTGTTAGATTGTCTGCGAAACAGAGAACTGTAACACGGTATGCATGATGTGTCTTTGGATAAATGGAAGTAGAATTTTTTGTCACTTACACTTTTGGTTATTTTTCTGTCATATCAGAAATTTCAAGACCCAGGATGTAGCCATGATTGATGGAGGTCAGAGTCAGAGATGGCTGGGAGAAGACGTCCCATCCAAGAAACCAAGAGTAAGTGAATTGACAAAGAAAAAAGAACGATGGACTGGAGCAGTGTAAATTAAATTAGTGTTAGTTCAATGTTTGAAATATCACAAATGTTTTTTGGTTCTTGTGAATCTTCTTTCAAGTTCTGTTGATTTTTATTTTTTATTTATTTTATTTATCCCCCCCCCCCAGACTGAAGACAAGCCCCTGCTGCCTATCACTATGGATGGAGGCATTGACCAAAGGGAGTGGACCCTACAGCACCGCAAAGCTGCTGACATCACGCTCACTCCCCCACAGGCTGACCTGGATGCTGACTGTCTGGATGTTAATGTCAAGGGACCTGGTGAGAAAACTTTACTTCTAGGCTTGTAGATCTGATTCCTTTTCAACAAGTTCTCTAATGATTAATTTATCTTCTCTCAGATGGCTTCACCCCACTGATGTTGGCATCGCTGCGTAACGGTGGAGGCCCAGACTGCAGCCTGCATGGAGAAGAGGAGGAGGAGAGTGGAGGAGATGAACCAGGACCAAGTATTATCTCAGACCTGATTGCTCAGGGCGCTTCACTGATAGCCCAGACTGACCGCACAGGAGAAACGGCACTCCACCTGGCGGCACGCTATGCCAGAGCTGACGCCGCTAAAAGACTGCTGGATGCGGGAGCTGATCCCAACGCCCATGACAACATGGGCAGAACTCCTCTGCATGCAGCAGTAGCAGCTGATGCCCAGGGTGTCTTCCAGGTAACAAGGAGAAGTAGTATTTTACAATAAATAGAAATAATATTGACAGTCAAAAGAAAGTCAACAGTCTGTGTTAAGCAATGACTGAGCTAAATTCTTATATATATCTATACTTCCCTACATTCTCATCAATTTAAAATTAAATGTTCACATCAGATGAGAAAATTGCCTTAAAAACTGATAATTACCTTTGAACTAAATTAAATCTGCTTCATTAAGGCCTTTCATCATTATTCATTATTTCTGGTGTGTCTCTCTTTGTCTTCTCCCAGATTCTGATCCGTAATCGCGCAACAGAACTCGATGCACGGATGAATGATGGCACTACTCCCCTAATCCTGGCAGCCAGGCTAGCTGTGGAGGGCATGGTGGAGGAGCTGATCCACTGCCACGCTGACATCAATGCTGTAGACGACCATGGTGAGGAAACCATATTTAATAGATCTGCTTGTTTGTTGAATATCTTCCTTTTACACTGGAGGTCATTACAGTCTGTCCTGTAGCCATTTGGATTACAACAAAAACACTGATTGTATCGAACCTTAACAAGTTGCATAATCTGACATGTTTATAATGGTAAACCTTAATGATTATGTCCTTTTAACGTTCAGTCTGACAGCAATTGTTGAAACATCAAATGAATACTACGTTGTAATAATTTCTTTCTCTTTAACATGGATGTGCTTCTTTGTCTTTTCTCGCTGACCTACCATTTTAGGCAAATCTGCTCTGCACTGGGCAGCTGCAGTTAATAATGTGGAGGCCACTCTTGTGCTTTTAAAGAATGGAGCCAACCGTGACATGCAAGATAATAAGGTTTGTACATTTTCATTGAAATGTGGCTAACAGCACATACGCAAGTCTGGCCAGTTGTACTAAAGCAGAAGAAGAAGTGAAAATAATGGATTACTAAAAAGATTACTTTCACTTAAAGTTGAAGTGAAAGTACAAATTTCTAAAATGTATACACTCCTGAAACACAGGATAAGAATGTTTTACTTCCCACCACTGAATAGACTGAAAATACTGAACAGAACAATATTCAATGCTTTCTCATACATTAATATGAAATTTTTACTTTAGGACATCATGTGTCAAGCAGTAGTATATTTATCATTGTCTGTTTCCCCTTCAGGAGGAGACGCCGCTCTTTCTTGCAGCCAGGGAAGGCAGCTTTGAGGCGGCTCAGGTTCTCCTTGACCACTACTCCAACCGTGACATCACTGATCACCTGGATCGGCTGCCCCGTGACACCGCTCAAGAACGTATGCATCACGACATAGTCCGCCTGCTGGACCAGTACAATTTGGTTCACAGTCCACACAACGGGCCTAACCACATGGGTGGAGGAGGCAACTCTGTCATGTGTGGGGCCAATGGAGCAGGCTTCATCGGCATGCGGCCCGGACCACAAGGGAAGAAAAGCAGGAGGGGCGGGGGTGGGGCGAAGGTGGGAAGTGTCGGTGGGGGAGCTAAGGAGCTGAAAGACATGAAGGCGAAGAGAAGAAAGAAGCCTGCTGGAGGTGAGGGGCCAGGTGTGGGCACTGCAGTGGGAGGAGGAAGTGGAGGAGGTACCGGAGGAGGGAATGCGAATGGCGTTAAGGCAGCGGGACTTCCAGAGAGCTCTGTCACCATGTCACCTGTTGACTCCCTGGAATCACCACACTCATACACAGGCGACGTGTCCGGCGCCGTCTCCACAACAGCAAACTCCCCTCCCCTCCTAAGCAGTCCCACCTCCAGACCAATGCTGCCCCCTGTCAGCCACATGCTGGGACAGCAGCAGGGCTGGGTGGGCATGACCAAGCGCGGCTACAGCAGCCACATGTTCGGCCTCGTACCACATCAGATGGGGGGATCTCATCCTGGCATGGGCCAACACCACGGCCAGGGTCCGATGTTGACATCTATGAATGTCACCATGACTAGAGAGCAGCTGCCTCCCATTGTCACGTTCCAGATGATGACCCCTGGAGGAGGCCAGCCCATGCTGAAGCAGCCACAGCCGGGACAGGTACAGGTCACTCAGTCCCAGGGGCAGAGCCAGAGTCAGGGTCACCCCCAACAGGCACCAGGCCACCTCCACTGCACCCAAGGTATGATATACCAGATGCCTGAGCAGATGAGCATGACGCATGGGCTCTCGCACACCCTGCAGCACCCCCACACTGTTGGCCACGGAGGGCATGGAGGGATTGATGGCCAGTCTCGACCACTGCCCTCCTATGCACCCATGCAGAGCCCTGTGGATAAATACCCCACACCCCCCTCCCAGCACAGTTACGCCACCGCTGGCTCAGAGGGCACCACTCCTGGCCACTCTGCCCACCCACCCAGCGAGCACCCGTATCTTACCCCTTCACCAGAATCCCCCGACCCTTGGTCATCCTCTTCGCCGCACTCCAACTCAGACTGGTCTGATGTCACCACCAGCCCCACCCCACTAGGGAACCCTCACCATGCACTTCCATCATCACACCACACACACATTCCAGAACAGGTGCAGCCGCAGTCGCAACAGATGCAGCAGGCCTCTCAGCAGCCCCAGCTTGGAAACATGCAGGTGTTTGCGTAGGCCAGCTGGAGGAAAACAGACTGACTTGGGGGTTTTGTTTAGTTAAATAACGACACATAATAAGTCATTCAGTGGTTTTCTCATCTCTTTTGTTAACTCTCTTTATATGTTTCTCATTATTATTATCAATCACCCCTTTTATGTTTTCATCTCCTCTTTGCACTTAAGAAAACAGTGTGTATATATTCTAAAATGTCATTGAGTATTATCAACTAGATATTAAAAGTTCTCGATACCAAAAATCAGCTCTCTGTTATAAACTAAAATCAGTTTTTCCATGTGGTTCCTTCGATCCCAGCCGAACACCCTCTGCTCTCTTCTGGCTGAGTCAGGATTTCTCTCTTTGGGCTTTGGCACCACAACACAAACTGTTTATTGAGGGATCATCAAGGACCTGCCAACCAGATGGCAGTCAGCTGGTACTGCATCAGAGAAACAGACTGTTGAGATGGACACTGAGACAGGACTGCAGATGTTCTGCATTGAAATTGTCTGTTTTGGAGGACATTATTTCTTTCTGCTATTTGCTATCCTGTGGTCTTGTTTAATGTGACAAACCTGCCAATACTAACTCCTTGTTGAAACTATTCACTCTACTTTTTTAAATACAATGGGTCACATCAGTTAATGCTTTTATTCTCAAAGCAAAGTACCTAATTGTTGCCTTATTTTATTTTATTTTTTATTCATGCATTGTTTTTTACTGTGCTAAAGTGGGAATTTTATGAAAGGCTGTTGCATGATTAGGACAAAATACCAAGAAAATTACAGTAAAAAAGGCATTTTGTTACTATACACAGTGGATTTAACATTGTGAAGGCAGTTACTGTTACAGAAATACAGGAGAGTTGATTTGAAAAACAAATCGGAGTTTGTATGGACACATTCATATCGTGTCCTGTGATATCTCATCACAGTTGGTGCCTCTATACTTCCTGTGTGGTTGAGGGATTAATTCAAAAGCTTGACAAACTTTATGCAAAAACAAACATTTTGTCACACTCATTTTTACTGTTGCCACCGGGTTTAGTTTGTTATATGATGAAATGTACATAGACGTACAGCACATTCTGCTTGTTGTTACTGAGCTTAATTTGGCAAAGACGTGTTGACTTTTTAAAATGTTTGTTTTTTTTATATGAATACTGTTGGCACTTCATGAATGATTCTGAATGTTACAGAGGTGCATGTTCTTAACTTTAAACTGCCTCCTTTTTAAATACTTTCTCTTCCAAAATCATTTAACCAGTTTTGCCTTTTGCTTAATTACAATCAGTGTATCTCTGCACCTTTTTAAATTGTCATCATTCATAAACCAAGTTTAGAGGCAAGTTGTTTTTTTTTTTTAATTTGTCTTCCTTAAAGTTGATGTTGAGCATAGCTTTGTGTGACTGCTCTGTAAACGGACAATCATTCACTGTTTTACTTTTAAAACTAAAAAAGGAACATCAGTTGTCGCATGGACAACTTTTTTCTTTATTCAGCCAAAAAATATACACATAGTCCAAATTTCTGTTGGTTGTTCTTGTTTGCATAATGTTGTGCAATCTCTTAACAGTGAGACACTCGGCACACAGATCCTGTAGCAAGAGGTGTTGCCTTTGTTTTGAATTACTACTGTATGTGTCACCAAATTATTCATGTTTGATCAATGCTCCCAGCGCCTGTCTTCTTCTTCTCTACTTAAGATGTACCTACAGTTTCACAAGATATCGTCAACTTTTTAACAAGAATTGAGCACGTCAGTTCCCGTACATATGCAAGGCTATATGTCTGTTTTGTATATAAAATGTTTTTTTTTTTATTGTACTGTCTCTGTTAACCAAATAGTCCATAATATACATGCCATATGAAGTAGTTGTCAAAATGTTTATATAAGGTAGACTAAAACTGAAAAAATAAGTTGGAAAAAACCCAAATGATCAACCAAATGTGCTTTCTGAAATAAAGCCCAGATCTTCATAGATGATGCACTTGTCTTTTTTTTTTCTTTTCTTTTTGAAAACGTGCTTATGATGACTGCTAGTGTTAATTTTGAATCGATTTTATAACGGTTTCATAATTAGACACTTAACAGATGCTATTTCAGGTGTTTAGTCCTTAAAAATATGACTAATTTAATTTGAAAGTATAATTAATGCAATAATATAGTAGCTTGATTCATTCAGTACATTTTATTTTTCCAGTGTGTATCTTCCTCCCTGGGGCCCAGTTTTTGCATTTCCAATACAACAGTGAAATATGAATTCATTATTATATTTATGGGGTGTGTTCTAATGAAAGATGAGATCCAACGTACCCGACATGTTCCTATGAATACATACATGGACCTTAAATGACCTTAGCAGCAGTATTAGTCATTAGCAGATTAGTAAAAAAAAATCACCAAAGCCAATAGTTGCTGTTGCATAAATCTTCATCATTCGGACATTTGAAATTAAAGCCATGTGTTTGGGTCATTGGTTCAGTCTTTCCCTGCAATCGGGGCCAAATGTGTACGGTCTAATGTTATTGTCTCAAGTTATTAATTATACCAATTCAAGAAGGCTCTGGGTTCGATACCCGGACCTGGGGCCTTCCTGTGTGGAGTTTGCATATTCTCCATGGGTTCTTCCCTCAGTCCAAAGACAAGCCTCAGGTTAATCGGTGACTCTAAATAGCCTGTAGGTCTGAGTGTGAGTGCTTGTTTGTCTCTGTTTGAACCTCTGTATCAGCCCTGTGATGGACTGGGTGTTACCCCGCCCTCGCCCTATGTCAGATGAGACTGGGGGTGGTGTAGATGATGGATGGAGGATGCAGATGAGCGGTGCAGTTTGTTCCTGGACCAGCAGGGGGCCTCCACTCTCACAGGAAGCCTCGACGAAGAGAAGAGGAAGAAATCTGTACACGGAAGTTACTCCGGACTGTACATGTATGAGCTCTTCCCTCTCTCTTTCTCTCTCTCTGTACCTTGTTTTCTTCAGTTTTTGTTAGTTTGTTTTCCTCTGGAGGTCCGTTACGCCGTGATGGCGGTGAAAGCTGCCGGGGTGTGTGTGCAGAGCCGGGGCAGATAATGTGCAGGTGTCGGCGCTGGATCAACCACAAGGGCCAATGGACGCCAGGAGCTGAAGTGCAGCTGTTTTGACAGCTGGGTCGAGCGTCCAGTACCTGGTCTGAGAGTCTGAGCCCTGGAGAGGGGTTTTATTTCGTTTAGACACTTTTATCTACGTCTGTCAAGTCGCATTTAAGGCGCCGTTGAAGTGAAGGGAATAAAGGTGAGAGCTCCTCCTTGAGTAAACTCCTCTTCCTCTCTCCCTCCAGTCCTCACTGCGCGTCTGTGTTTACCTCCAACCATTAATTCATTATCTAACGACTTCCACTGCCCCTTTGTCCCTCCTCCTCCCATCCAGCCTCCCGCCCCCCGCTTCTCTCACCGACCTGAGGCCATGGCTTCGTCCCGGCTGAAGTACCTCTCTCTGGGGGTGCTGGTTTTCCAGACCACCTCCCTGGTGCTCACCATGCGGTACTCCCGCACCCTGCAGGCCGACGGCCCGCGGTATCTGGCCTCCTCAGCTGTGGTGGTGGCCGAGGTCATGAAGATCCTCACCTGTGTGCTGCTCGTCTTCAAGGAGCACAGTGAGTGCACAGCCACTACCACTGTTTTCATTATTTATAATATCTCATATCTTATCCTTTTTTTTTTTACTTATAAATTTAATTGTCAGGTTTATTAAAATGTTAGAAAAAAAATAATTGCTAGTGTGTGTCTAAGCTACAGTCCAATACTATACATCATAATCATGATTTATATTACAGTAGAATATACAGTCAAGACTGAAATAATTCACACCCCTGGCAAATTTTGACTCAGTTATTTTTACTCAACCAGCAAGTTTTTTCTTGATTGGAAATGACACAGGCATCTTCCAGAAGATAAGATGATGTACAAGAGGCATCATTGTGTAAAAAATAATTTCTCAGCTTTTATTTACATTTGAACAAAAAGTGGCACGTCCAAAATTATTCATACCCTTTGCAAACTGTCACAGTCTGTGGGAAAATCTGGAAAGGTCTGTACCATTCAAATAGTCCAAGCTGTTCTAAACATCCTAATTACCCTGATTCATTGGGAAGAGCTGTTTTAATCAACTCAGCAGGTGAACAACAGCAGATCTCTGCAGGTGGTTTGTGGACGGCCATGGCTAAGACAAAGGAGGTCACTGAGGACCTGCGGCTGTGCATTGTGGCTGCTCACAAGTCAGGAAAGGGCTATAAGGCCATATCTAAATGTTTTCAAGTTCCAGTGGCTACAGTGCAAAGTATTATTGAAACATACAAGATGTTCTGCACTGTGGAAAATCTCAGAGGACGTGGTCAGAAGCCAAAAGTGACACTTGTGCTGCTCAGGAGGACAGTGAGAGAGGTGAAAAAGAATCCAAGGATCACCACCAAGGCCATCCTGGTGAATCTGGGCTCTGCTGGTGGCAACGTTTCAAGGCAGACAGTCCAACGGACACTGCACACTGCTAGGTTCCACGGACACAGACCAAGGAGGACGCCACTTCTCCAGATAAGGCACACAAAAGCCAGCTTGGCCTTTGCAAATGCTCATCTGGACAAAGAAGACGACTTCTGGTCTTCTTTTTTATGGTCAGATGAAACAAAAATTGTTTGGCCACAATGATGTATCCTTCATTTGGGGTAAAAAAGGAGAAGCCTCCAACCCTAAGAACACCATCCCCACTGTCAAACATGGTGGTGGGAACCTAGTGCTTTCTCCTAAGGAGACCCTCCAACCTGAAAGAGTTGGAGCTCATCGCTAAAGATGAATGGGCAAAAAGCAGGTCAGCAATTATAGGAAGCGTTTGATTGCTGTAATAGCCATTAAAGGTTTTTCTATTGATTATTGAGAAAGGTATGAATACTTTGATGTGCCACTTTTTGTTCAAATGTAAATAAAAGCTGAAATTTTTTACACAATGATGCCTCTTGTACATCATCTTATCTTCTGGGAGACGCCTGTGTCATTTCCAATCGAGAGAAAACTTGCTGGTTGAGTAAAAGTAACTAAGTCAAAATTTGCCAGGGTTATGAATAATTTCGGGCTTGACTGTATATATAAACTATGATTGATCGAAAGAGAAAATATGACACTGCCAGCTTGTCTTTTTGCTCGATAGGTGACTGAAATTATTAGCAAATAATCCTAATTATTGTTTCGTTTTCTGGCAATGGACTGACATAACTTACATGTATATATTATAGATATTAAAAAAACGCAAGTTAACATCAATAACGCACTGATAACAAGGGTAAAGGTGATGAAACTTTTTTTTTTTTTTGTAAATATACAGTTTCACTAAACAAATTTTTTACTTGGAGAAGGTTGTAGCCGTACAAGATGTATGTCTCAAATAAAATGCAGGATAAACCATTTTCAGTCTGGTTTCCTGAGGTTCAGCCTGACTGGAGAGGCTCCACACATTCACCTATTAAGGAATGTGGATCTGGTTTGGCAGGTTGATGCTGTTGTAGTGGGACAAAAAAGAAACTGGATAGATGAATTCACAAGGGTTACCTTCAGAAATACATCTGCTCTGCTGTGTATCTGATAAAGAAAGCAGATTTACTGAGCTAGTTATTAGATAATCAGATAAACCTGCTTCATGAAAGTTTGTCAACAAGGATATCAAAAAACTAAGTGAAGCTTAATGAACACCACACTGCTCTGTCACCTCTGCTCTCAGGCAGACTGTTAAAAAGTAAGCAAAAGTCAAATTTCTTACATCCTGCCTTAGACTTAATAATTAAACTTAACTTTCAAAGATGTCGAGTGGTCTGACTTGTTCTTTTTCACTCCTCAGGTTATAGCATGCGAGCTCTGAACAGCGTCCTGCGTCAGGAAATTGCCCACAAACCCATGGAAACGCTGAAGCTGGCGATCCCCTCAGGGATCTACACCCTGCAGAACAACCTGCTGTACGTCGCTCTGTCCAACCTGGATGCGGCCACATACCAGGTACAGCAGAGGGCGGCTTGGGTTCACAGGCCATGTGGCAGAAAATGTCTCATGGCGCACAGGAGTTTTCTGAGCCTTTCATCTCTTGGTTGTTATTCATGGATTATTTTCAGCTTTGTTTTGTCTCCATCAGGTGACGTACCAGCTGAAGATCCTGACCACAGCTCTGTTCTCGGTGTCCATGCTGGGCCGCAGGCTGGGCGTCTACCAGTGGCTCTCTTTATTGATTCTTATGGCTGGAGTGGCTCTTGTGCAGGTCAGCTTCAAGTCTCTTAACAGTTTGTAGGAATTAAAATGTTTGCACAATCTCAGAAACAAGCTGCAGAATATCTTCTATGCAGCTCCCCTTGAGGGAAAATGGTAGTCACATAGAAACATCTGAGGGATTTTATGAGCAGCTGCTTTATTCCACTAATAATCTGAGCAACAGTCCGTGTAAAGTAAATGGATAAATTTTGCCTGAGGGTGATACAATGCAGAATAATAACATGGCTCTAAGTTACTTGTCTTTACTGATGATAAAACTAGGATGATAGTCAAGTTAAAACCTGTTGGGCCTTGAAGTGACTTTGCAGACGTCCATGCACCATCTAAAAGAGAAAAAATAAGTCTACCTGCCACATATCCAAACTTTAACCACCAAAACATTTTCCCTTCAAGATTGGTTTGAATTGTCAAAAAAAAGTCAGATGTTATGCAAATCTTTAATCAGGCTGCTTTTCTTCACACAATAACATGTCTCAATCTGAATGTGGCTCAATCTGAAATATGAATTCATCATCATTACGAAATAAAGGCCTTTTATTTTATACTCCAAAGATGAGAATGAATCACAGATGACACATTACTTCATATTTGTGTAATATTGACTGTTTCTGTGGGAAGATGCTTCAGTGTTTATCATTTTCACGTACTTGCACTCCTGGGAGGTCGGCTTTTCCTTTAGTTTAGTAAATGTGGATCAGATAACCAAGACGTATTTGTTGGGAAACATCACTTGAATGAGTCACATTAAGGAGCAGCATGGACAGAAAAACTCTGGATAAAGAAGACTCTCATTCAAGTGAATTAACTTGCATAACTTTGGACTCATTGCTTTTTATTTTAGTATCAAATTAAGCCACAACTGTGAGTCCAGAATCAAACTGAACTTCATCTGTGTTGGTGCCTTCAAATCTAGGAAGAAAGAAACTTTTTGCTTTAATTAATTAGTCATCTCTAGTTGTGGACACATCTATGACTCAGTACAGAGTTCAGCCTGACTGGAGAGGCTCCACACATTCACCTCTTGAGGACTGTGGATCAGGTTTGGCAGGTTAATGCTGTTGTAATGGAACAAAAAAGAAAATGAGAAATTTAATTCATGCGTGTTGCCTTCTCTGAATTACGTCTGCCCTAGTGCCTGATGGAGAAAGGTTTACTGAAGTTGTTGAAGACAGGAAGAAGTAGAAGAAGAAGAAATCTAAAATTATTGGTACAGAAATCTCACACTTCTGCTTGTGGGCAGAAAAACTCACAGTGGGAGTTACCTTGTTAAATAAAAGAAAAAAAATGAGGCCAAGAACAAGGACACTGAATAAATATTGACTGTCAGTGGTTATGAGTGACGTGGTTGTGACAGTTGTGAAATCACCTCCTCCTCCTTGGCAAAACAAAAAGGTTCCAGTGGGTCGGTTTCATGCCGGAGGTGATTTTAATGCTTTGAGGAGGAGGAGAAGGAGAAGATGAAGCTCCACGCTCATAAAGTCACATGATCAACCAGGTAGAAATACTCACTCCCTTCCTACTGTCAGCGTGACCAGGCTGAGTGTGGAAATAGGACTATGTGTTAATGTGTGACACGTCCCGGAGGCTCCGTCAAGAGATCGTCACATGAAATAAGATATGACCACACAGCCATAGCAACAGTTTTCTGTTTGCAAACAGCAACATCTACAAACACACAGCTTAAGAGACAGCGAGGATCAGCTAAGAGATAATTGGCCAGTTTTGCAATAATACAGCATCTCATTTTCACTTTTCTTCAAGGTTTGTGGTGTTGGTTCTCACCCATCAGGGACTGTTGCACCTCCCTCTCGCCTCAATGTGGGGTGGAGGTGTGCGTCATCCTTAATATCGGGTCCTCTGCCAGAAGCACGGGAGCTTAAAGGGTTCTTAGCTGTTGTACCTGAACCTTGCTGGGGCCTCTCTCCCAGTTTGTGCTCCCATTAGCACTTTAGGAATCGTTCCCTTCTTTGTGCTGTTACTCTCAGCTATCTGCTCCCCGTGAACCACCATGATGTCTGGATGGTCGGGCAGCAGCTGCTGGTCAGTCTGGACCTTGATATCCCACAGGATTTTATCTCTGTTGTTCTCAACCACTTCAGTGTTTTGTCCCATAAATAAATATATATATATATAATCCAAATGAACAAAGTGCAATACTTACAATATACTTCTTACTCTGCACAACCAGAGATCAACATTTTTCTTTTATTAATACCCATTTTCTTGCTTACTGCAGCACTCCGTGCACTAACACTCTGCAGCATTTTTACAACTCGGCAAACTTGTGATGGCACCTTTGTATGAATTTCAGGTTCCCAGCATCACAAAGGGGGAGAGAGATTTAGAGATAAATCATAGTATGGTTAAGATCACATTTCATTGGCATCTTTTAGGAAAGAAATTGCTTCTTTTGACAGTTAATGCCCTCAAGTTGTGCATCTCCAAATGACACACCAGTCGTTTATAGTCTTGCCTCCATTTGCACCAAACATATAGTTATTCACTTGAATACTAAGAAATACTGTTCACTAAGAATATTTATATGCAACTGTTTGTCACTTGAGCTGTAGAAAGTTAGCTTAGCTTAGCTAATGGCAGTATGGGAAAGCAGCATGAGTTGTTCCTTTTCAGCAGGTTTGTTACACTGTGTCTTGGGAAGCCATCACTTTGATCAGTTATTGAAACACTATATGTTATAATGGTCCTTTATTTTTCTTTATTTCCAAACTCTATCTACAAACTTTCAAGACTGCACAATATGCAAAAAAGAAAAACCATATCAAAATTGTTTTGATAGAAATTGTGATATGTAATTTGAGTGCATTTCATTTTCACTGAAAAAAATTAAAAATTTAGAAATCATGATCATCTTAGTAGCACCGCAACAACAACAATGCACAGAAATCATTTGACACATTCTATATCTTTATCCAAAAAATAGCAGTTCCTTTGATTTTTTTTTTTTTTTTTTTTTTCATAATGCAATTTTGATTATATCTTGATTAATTGTGTAGCCGTATTTTAAGCTCAAGCTCGATAATAAACAAGGTCGCTTCTCCTGTGCCTGTAGTGGCCCTCTGAATCTGCAGCCCCAGAGAAGGAGGCCCTGTCTGCAGGATCCCAGTTTGTAGGTGTGACGGCGGTTCTGGTGGCGTGCTGTTCCAGCGGCTTCGCAGGTGTCTACTTCGAGAAGATCCTGAAGGAGAGCAAGCAGAGCGTCTGGGTCCGAAACATCCAGCTAGGTTAGTATTAAGCAGCCGGTCAACTGTCTGCACTGTTTAGTCTTGTACGGTAAACTGGGACTGAACAGTAAACAGAAGTTTAAAATTCTCCACAACCATTTCCTGATACCCGGTTAAAGCAGGTCTGTCATGTTTCTGAAGTGAGCTCTTGTGTACAGTTTCCTTTCCTCCCTTTGCAGAGAGCCAGCTGGGCTTTTTGCCTCCAATACATTCCTGTAAAGATGAATGTTCCCGTCCTGTTTATTTTTACCCTGGAACGTGTAAGGCGTGTGCGAGGTCTCTAGTGATTCCTGGTGTGAGCTTGGAGCTTTTTCACCTGCGTTAAATATTGTTGTTTTTGTTAGTAGTTGTAAAAGAGATGCAGCAAAATGGAAAAGAAGCAAGAATTTTGTAATTTTAGTAATAATTTAACTGTTGAAATCATCACATTTCTCCTGTTTTATAGGATTGCTGATTAAATTTAGCCTTGAGCTCACCCATTTACTTCCTTTATGTGTGTGTTTCCAGGGATGTTTGGCCTTGTGTTTGGCCTGTTCGGGATGCTGGCCTACGATGGGGAGCGGGTGAAGGAGTCGGGGATGTTCCAGGGTTACAACGCAATCACCTGGACTGTTGTAGCGCTGCAGGTACTTCTCACTCCACTGACAGCGATTCCCACCAGAAGTGTAAAACATATTATCAAGCCTCTGGGGTAATGGACTATTTCATTTGGTGGCTCAGAGTCCCCCTCGGCCCGTACAGGTCATGCCTTTGTCCATCTGTGTCCGTGTGTTTGTTGTTTTTCCAGGCGCTGGGTGGTCTGGTCATAGCAGCGGTCATCAAGTATGCAGACAACATCCTCAAGGGCTTTGCTACATCGCTCTCCATCATCCTGTCAACTCTTATATCCTACTTCTGGCTGCAGGACTTCGACCCCACTGGGTAAAGAAAATAGTCACTATCTTTCCCTCCGTCTCTCCTGTATCGATTTTTCTTCTGTGTTTTTCTTTCTCACAATTACAAATTTCTGGGACCGACAGTGTTATCCTCTCTTGTTTGCAGCGTGTTCTTCCTGGGGGCCATTTTGGTCATCGTGGCCACTTTTCTGTACGGCTATGAAGGCAAGCAGTCCCCCAACCCCAGCAGGGCGTAGGACACTCACGGCTTACACTACGGCAGCAGCAGGGGACGCACCAAGACGAGGAAGGGAAAAGAGGACAGGGATGAAAAGAGGGGAAAGGTCTTTATCATATATTTTCATCGTTAAAAGGAGGAGCAGAGGAGTAGAGGAAGTGAGGAGGTAAGCAGTTTGGGAACAGAGGAGAGAAAAAAAGTGAAAGCAAGCACAATGCTGTGATAGGTTTCAAACACCAAAAGTGCCTCAGCTGGGAAGAGTAACCGGTCAGAAAAGAAGACTGGCAAAACAGGATTGTGTGTTTTTCATTCTTCCTATAATTACCGCTGTACAGATAATCTGAAGCTGAGGAGATATTCTGAACGGGACCGATTGATTGTGTGCATTAAGAATTTGTTTGACTGCCAGTCGCTGTTACTGCCATGTCAATGACTCCTATACAATAAAGGATTTAAGAGGCAACTTTCTTCAATAACATATTTTTCAGATGTAGTGTGACTTCAGCCCAAACTGTTGGCTTGTTCACCACAGTTGCAGTATTCACAGCTTTGACAGTCTTAAATTGTCCCACTTTGGGCCTCTGAAAGCACATTCAGGGTTTTTTTTTTTTTGCCCTGAAAGGAGCCTTCCCTTTTTTTTTTTTATTTCAAAACTGCTTGTTTATTTCAAAACTGCAACAAGCCCTGGTAGTCACATGGTCTAGGTTTCAAATGGTCAAAGTTAGCATAGGGGCCATGTTTGGGGTTAGGGCTCTGCTACAGAGAACGGCTCCGTCTACCTGGGAGACACAACTTGGAGCAAAAACTCATCAATATTACAAGAGCCTTTAGTCTATGGTAGTTGAAGTCACCAGAACTAGTGTTGTTATCTCAATTATGGGTCTTGTGTTGCATTTTGTTCAGCTATTTTTGGAAACGTTTTTTGTTGCCAGGCAACATATAGTCACTGGGACATCTTTGATAATGTATACAGATCAATCTGGTCTGCCTTTAATCTGGGTGTATGAATAAAATGCTGCAGGAATAAATTAATCTGACACTTTGGAAATGCTGTTCTAGGCTGTAACATCTAAGATTCAGATTTTTGAAATGAAAAGGTAAGTTTGATTCTATGGTAATTTTGTACAACTAAAAATGATGTTAACCTAAGGTGTAAATAATAGCACCATTTGAATTGTAACCTACAAACAAAATTGTCTGTTAATTTATTAATTCATTAATCAGGCTTAGGTTTACATGACTTTTCAAAGCCACTGATTATCAACATCCACTTCCTAATGTCCTGTGCTTGTGCAACAACATTGTCTGTTGATTCAAAGTAAAATTTATCAAAATATTACTAAATGTGGTCCAGCTAAGTCTGAACTGACTGAATTATTGATACTGATTACATCACACTTTTGTGAGGCATTATTTGCATAGAGGGTAACTGTTGACTGTACTTTGGCTGGTGCTTTTCCTCTGGAACTTTTTTTTTTCTTGGGATAAAGCGGGTATAATTATTAACTTTATTATTTTAATTATCAACATGTGAATCTTTTATAAAAGAAAAATGTTTCCTTTAACTTCTTTGAATGTGTTATTATGTTATTGTGTCTTCTTCCTGGTCTTTTCTATTACACAACCCACGTATTTCTATTTTACACTGACTAGAATGCACTATAATGTTATAATCACCCCTGTAGCCTGTCATGTGCTTTGCATGTTGCCTAAGAACTAGAAGACAAGAATAAATTCATACTTTGATATATTTGGCATTTGTTTTAATGAGGTTAAAAACACTGCATGCAAAAGCCAGACAGTCTGAGAGAAAGGACTGTAACACAGCAGAGTTTCGTGTTCTTCATATTATAACACTGTAAACCACCATCACCCAGTTGCCTTTAAACAATCACTGCATTGAACGCCAGTCAATCAGCGGAACAAGTAGGAATTAATGAGCTGAGCTCCTCGTGAAGGGCCATACACTGCTCCACCGAGTCCTCAGGCACATCTGTTACTGTAAAAGACACTTGAGGCCCTGATGTACACAGACATCTGTGCGACCTCATGGTCAAGTATAAATGTATATTCTTTAACACTTTACTTTAATCAGGGGCAACTTGTGAAAAAAAAAAGAGTCTCTGTTTCACCCTATAAAAGCCTCAATTCCCCGAACAAATTCACAGATCGCCTTCTTAGTTTCTCCATGCAGTTAAAAGTGCTGCTCTAGATGTTTCCCTTGATTGTCAGTGTGGGCTCTCGCATGCTGTTTGTCTCACACACTGCTCCTGTGTCATGGCTACAATAGGCATGTTAAAATATCCACTGTCCATGATGAGTGTATGCAGGGCTCGCAAAACACAGGCAGAACAGTCCTCCCGGTGATCGTGGCTCTACAGTGGTTCTAGATGAGGTGTGTGTGTGTGTGTGTGTGTGTGTGTGTGTGTGTGTGTGTGTGTGAGTGAGTGAAGGCTTGTTCGGTTTGCACCAAGAATAATGAGCAGCACGGGTAAAATAACGTGGTTACATCCTCCATCTCTCTTCATCTCTGTCTCACCTGGACCAGCTTAGCAGTTCAGCCTGACCTGTTTTACTGGCCCACTGTTCGCTGAGTGAGTACGAACAGAAACACAGCACATAGACCTGCTTGAGAAAACAGGAAGCAACATTTTACTCGGATTCAGCTCAAGTGCGAGATGTTCTTATTCTGTAAGCTGCCCCCCGGTTTTCATTTTCAGTCAAAAGTCATCATATAAACACATTTTATAAAAGGTCATAATGGCACAAGAGACTAAATAGTGTCAACCAAATACTCCACCAAACGTTTAAAAAAAACAAACAAACAAAAAAAAAATTATCACTTGTACCTAGCAATGTATGTGGATAGTTCTGCTTTTATTTTGGCAGTTTTTGAAATATCTGTTTGAGATTTCTGCCTCCAGTCCAAAACATAGAACATGACTACAAAGACATCTGTGGTGCTCAGAGCACTGACAGATTACGTTTAAAAATCAATGTGTTTAATTTTATTTGCTATTCACAGAAATGACAAATAGAATTCAATACTTTCTACTGAAGAAACAGTCCTTATGAAAACTGTTAAAGTATCATGCAAGGTGTTTGTTAGTTTTTAGTCTTGTGCCATGTCTGGATGAACTAGTAATTTTTCGTGTAGCACCATTATCATGTCTAAAATTCAAATTTTTCCAGTACTTAACAACCAAATACCTGCAAAAATCATCTACCTCTGCTGTACTTTGTGTTTAGTGTCAATCGGCATGACATCACTCCTGCTATAACAATCATTGTCGCTGCAAAACATCACCATGTAAAAACTCAATGCTCAGTCATTTTTGAGCATGTTAGCATATCGGCATTAGCATTTAGCTCAAAGCAATACTGTGCTAAGGTGCAGCTGCTAGCATGGCAGTAGGGTCTTTCAAACTGCACATTCAATTGTAGTCTTTCAAAGGTGTAATAACTCCCAAGCAAAATCTTTGACCTCCTATTATAATATATAATTCTAACTCCTAATACCACCTATTGTTTAGGCAGAAACTCACAGACAGATATTTCAAAACAAGGACACATAACATCCCCAATGACTAAATACAGACAAGAGGTAAGTCAGAAACTACGGTGAATCAATCTTTCAATGCTCTTTCACTACAATCTCTGTTCTTCAGCATCAAAAACTGACTGAGTGAAGACGTATTATAGCTGTTGTTTGTCCTCTCGCAGCAACTGTGGGCAGACTCATTTTATGACTCGTAAAATAAAGTAACCTTGCTTCTTCACCTCACAAATCTGATTAGATGGGACGAGGGAAAGGCGAGATCATGTTTCTACTGTAGGAGGCTGTCATCAACACAGGCATCACTGGGTTTCAAAAGGCAGAGAGGGAGAAGCTCTGCAGCTTGGATGAACTGGCCATTTGTAATTGGAAAAAGAAAAAAATCCTGCTGCAGGGCTTCTTTTATGACTGCATCTGTGTGTGTGTGACTAAATCCAAACTGGATCTTCTACATTTTCCATGATATGTAAAAAGCAATGTAGCTCTGAGGATGGATGTATGTTGACAATCTTTGTTTTAAAATCATCTTTAAAAATGTACCTATAATATAACATGATCACCCCCTATTTGTGTGTGTGTGTGAGGCAGTCTGGTGTGACAAAGCAGCAAGCCTGGACCTGACCCTGGGGCTCCATTATAGAAAACACTACCACAAACACATACACACATGCCTGCACACCCACACTCAGATCATCTCTGAAAGCACATCATCCAGTAACATTTCAGTAGATATAGTTGTGTTTTGAATAAACCCCGCAGTGGTGCCGTCCTCCGTGGACCTGTGTGACACATGAACACTAATACCTTTCTTGGTTACACTCTTACACAGCACTTCATTGTGCAGTACAGTGCAGGCCAGGATTATGTCATCGTTAAGGCCAAAGAACCTTGTTTTCTTTTTCTTTTTTTTTTTTTGTTTTGTTTTGTTTTTTTAAACAGGGTCTGTGTTTAGGCTTGATCATTTCTTTCTGGGCCTGAGTAGCTACAGTACAGGTTTGCGTTACATCCCAGAACTGGTGGCGGATTTTCAAAGTTATACAATGCTTCACTCAGTTGTACTGGGCTGGAGTAAAAGCCTGAACACCCAACAGCTTAACAGCACCAGAAGTAGAGGCCGGCATACTTTCTGGATCGTCAAAGGCAGCAGTGGGGAATTAAGGCAGTTGTCCCCTCAAGATTATACACGCAAAACACTGCAACTCTCATTGTGCCATCGACAGTTCATACAAGTCTCAGCCTGCTTACAGATCCTCATTTGTCTGTTTTTGTCTTCATCTGATTATCTCATTAGCCGTTTCACTGTAGACGTGGCCCACTGTGATATGATAAAACAAAATGGCCACTCTGATTCTGTCACTTCTCTATTTGGGTGGTATGACGACCAGCGGAGGCCCTCTCCTTGGCCTCCACATCAAAACCTGGGCATCGTTGGCATTGGGCCTCCCCATGGCGTTAAGAGGAATGGGCTCCATGCGGGTCAGCACCCGAGGCTGGTCCTGATGTACCCGGCCCACCAGCCTGGCCCTAGAGCCCAAAGGCAGGGACGGATCCACAGCGATATCGACCCTCATCCTCCACTTGATGGTGTGGAGCAGGATCTTTTCCCTGGACGTGGTGTTGAGCGCCACCAGCCAGGTGGTGAAGCTCTGGTCCCTTTTGATATTAGTCAGTAGAGGCGTGTTAGATTCACTGACTGGCACAGCCCAGGTGACGCTTGGGTAGAAATTGTCATTCATGCTGACAATGAAGCGGGATGGTTTGGAGGTGGGGCCCACTATGGTGACGGTCTCCGTCGTATTTCCATACCACGGGTAGCTCACACCGTCTGAGTCGCTGATGGCCCTCACCAGACCCTCTCGCAGCTGAGGCAGCTCCCAGCTTGACCTGGGGAGACAGGGACACAGAAAGGATGAGACTGGAAACAAAGCCACCTCTGTGTGGCATTCATTTAAAGACCAAGTCGTTTTATAGTCTGATGTTGTCAACAAACCTCATGAAAAGACCAAACAAACAATAATCCAATAACGTATCGAAAGCCTCCTATATCTTATTCCTCTGTGCTATAGACACCATTAAAAACACATCAATGAACTTCACTGCACTTGGTGACTGCATTATGATGAACATGGGCACTGTAGTTTATTTTGAGTCCTGGTGACTTAAAGACTCACTAAAGCACCATCTCTGCAGCTGGAAATACATAGTCTTCAATCAATGTACTAATTGTACATTAGTACACTATAGATTTTAGCACACATTATTAAAATGTGTGCTAAAATCTATAGTGCCCAGCTGTTTCAGGAAAACATTTACGTCAGAAAGTCAGAAAGTAAAGAGACTGACATTTTTGATTTTGGTCTCTTAACAGGATTTGTTGACATCACCAGTTTTCCCTTTGCCATGAAATGAGAAAATTCATTCTCAAGAGTGATTTAATATCAGGCTGCCAAATAGTGTTTTACTGCCTTATTTCAATGGCAGATTTAAGTAAGTTGTAGAAGTGATCTATTGCACCTGTAACCGCACCCAACAGTGATGTTACAGTGTACTGGTACACCTGAGAGTACACTTCTACATGATGCAGCAGGGTGAGAATTGAAGTCAGCAGAAAGTTGCTCTTTAAATACTTTTGTATTACTCTACTGCACAGTAGAGTTTAATGTATATTGTGCATAATTCACAAGTTGGACATGAAATATATGTATTTTCACATGGTGCTTTAATCAATTGGCAGCTTTGCTGTGTGTCTTTTTCCATTTAACTATGATTCTTAGTACTTTTTTGGTTTTGGCTGCTGCTGTTAAATTGTAACAGTAATTTTTTCACATTTTCTGGTATTTTTAAACAAATGACTTAATAAAATGTCAGTCAGATTGAAAGTGATAGTGATGGGGGTGGGTCTGTTTTTTTGTATTTGGATATATGCTGATGTATTCATGTGCCTGAAATATAGAAAGTAGAATTTCATTTCTGAAATTAGATCATTTCAGAAATGAATTCTTATCCAAACACAGTCTCGCAATGAGACTAACAGCAGCTGCCTGTAAATGGTATCTAGTGGTTCAGTATGTCAGAGGATTATCATCATCTCTTTGTTGTACCCAAGAGTTTTTGTCATCTGGTGGTGGCCCCCCTTCCATCTATTTGTCAGGCTTTCGTGACAAATCTGATGACACCCCACCCTAAGCCCCCATCCTAACACCCCTACACCCACCACCCACTCCCTAAACCCAGCAGGATTAAACACCCCCTCATGTGTGCCTTCCAGATAATGTGTGATGTGGGGGTGTGTGGGGAAGGACATGTCTCCGTGGGCACAATTTGAGAGTGAGCGCAGCAAACTGTTGTTTAGCTCCTCTAATAGCAGCTTTTCTATTTAGGTGCCAAAGTCACAGGAACAGAATCTGTCGGTGGGCGTTTGAATGAAGGAGGCTGATCAGCACAGTTGACCTGCTGCGCGCACAAATGCTCCTCTGTGCAGCTCAGTGCGATGCACGGGCATGAACGCGTTATTATATGGGATGTGTAAGCATGCATTCAAACCCCTCTGCAGCCTATATCAACTCATGCATCTGAATGGGCCGGTCACTGAGGACGCAGGTGACAGAGGTGTGAACTCACATGCCGACGTCTCCGTAGGTGTTGTAAAATTCCATCTGGGTGCACGCCTGGATCCAGCCCACCACCCACGTCTCATTGCGCGGAATGGGGGGCATCACAATCCGCGCCGAGGCTTTGAAATAGGGCGTCTTGTACCGGAGCACTATTGGCGAGTTCTCCTCGATGACAGTCGGGCAGTGGTCTATGGTGGCGGACAGGTCGTACACCACGATGTTCTCTCGCTTGATGCGTGACTTGTTACAGGCTATGCTCTGGATGCAGCCCATGTCTGTGCAGGTGAAGGTGATGGTCAGGAGCAGCCAAGTGAGCCTGACGGGCCTGGGGAACAGCACAGCTGACTGGGACTCGACCAGTATCAACACTATGAGGCCGTGCATCAGATGAGACTGTGTAAGGCAAAGGTGGGTGCTACCACGCTGAAGGCCCGAATCAGAATCACAATAAGGCTTCAGTGGGATCACAGGAGGGGTAGGGGGCCAGATGGGTCCAGTGAGACTAGGATCCAGTTTCAATCCCCCTGTGTGTTCAGGCTGTTGTATGGGCACATCAAGCAGTTCCTGCTCCGGTGGCTGACCCCGTGCTCTGACCTCTCTGGAGGCGAAATACCCTGCAAAGATTACTGGATTATCACATCAATTTTTTTTTGGTAATCTCTCTATTCCCGTGTGCCCTCTCCTCAGGAATCCGACCCGTAAGCGCTCCTGCTTGAACCCCTGCCCCGTAACCTTTGATCCTCCTCTTCCTTCCCCGAGCTGTCATGTCACAAGAGGCGTCGGGGGACCGGCGGACACCGGGGCGCCGGCAGGGGGACCCGGTGGTCGGGCGGCGAGGCTTGTTGATGCGGCACTGTACATGGGATGCTGCTGCTGCTGCTGCTGCTGCTGCTGCTGCTGCTGCTTCTGCTTCTGCTGCCTATAGCCTGAGCGGCGGTGTCACAGTCCGTCATGCCTGTCGACCCGACGGGAGGGAAGCCCGGTGAAATAAACAAAACCTGCGAGTCCGAGCATCTGTGACGGTGAACACAGCCTCCTCCTGCAGAGCTAGAGACGACACAGCCGATCAAAACCGAGGGGGGCAATGAGCTACCGGATGCGCCGACCGCAAACACTTGACATACACCGATGAAACAATGGCATCAGGGCTGAAATGAATCAGATGAACAGTCTCATAGTAACCGTGAAGGCCACCGTCCGTGCGGCATCTTCGTGTGATGGGAGCTGCACGGCTGAGTGTCGCTGTTCAGTCTGCGTGGTGCTGAAGCTGCTGAATGGACCAATGAACAGCAGAGGGAGACTCAAGGCGTAGGAGTCTGCACAGTAGTGGCTTCGCGACCTCTTTCCTCCATATTGGTTGGAATAATGCTTTCTAATCCCATGAACACACACACCGGACCAGGACCCAGATAAGCCCTCAGTGAATCCTTTTCTTTTAGATAAGGCGCAACAGGTCGTCTTTGTCAAATCCCCCTGGTTGTTTGTTTTTTTTTAAGGTTTTATGTTGTTCTTATAAAACAGACTATCGCTGCCATCTTTTAATAATACACCATCTGTTATTAAATATCAAATAAAGGAGATGTAATTGTGCAGCAGAGTATTTGATTGGTTGGTGGCAGCAGCAGCGTGTTATCACATTTTTCAAAATAAAACTAGCACCAACTTCGTGTTAAGAAAAGTACATTGATTTACACTTCACTTCTAAAACACACATGTACTGTCTGGCATAGGGGCACTACCATAGTCCTACCAGCTGGGTAAAGCGCTTCTCTTGTCAATGTAGGCTTCAGTGCTCCTGATGTCATGTTGTTGTTATTTTCATGACAATTACTTTGAAATCCGTCCCAATGTGTCGTGCTCTTGCGTCATTTCCGGGTGGGCGGACTGCTGATTCACACACGGGAGCGAAGCAACGTCTTTTCACCTGTAAATGATAAACATGTCGCTGTTATAGACTCTTTAAACTCAGCCACAGTATTTTCCGACAGGTTAACATGGTAAGTGTTTGACCTTTTATTCAGCAGATAACTTTACATCTCAGACACAGAGAATTTGACACTTCACGGATGCTAAACTAAACTTCAAGCTAAACCGAGCTAAGCTAGGCTAAACTCATGGTAACTCGTGGTTGCTGTTGTGTATTTGTTTAATTGTCCTCTGTTTGCCTCTAACTTCAAGATTATTGTAAAGAAAAAGAGGCAATTAAAACCCAGTTTATTTCCCCTTGATAATTCAATCGGAAACTGTCATATTTAGTACAAGATCACATTCATTTGAAGTATCAGGTCGTTTCTAGATCAGTTTCACCTATGAGATGTCAAACATAACAATCACGAGAATTCAAAGGGAAATCTTGTAAATATACTTAGTTTTTACTGAAAGACAATAAATCCATAGCACACAGAATCCATAATATACAGAAAAATATCTGTAACCGTCAAATGTTTTATATTTCTACCTGACAAGAAGTTGGATGGATTAATATTCCTCACAGATGAAAAATAGATGATCCATCTCCAGATGTTTTGTAGTTATGTTCTGTCTATGTGATTTCCTCTGTTTAGGTCCCTACAGACTTTAAAGGACTAATCCAGAGGTTTTATCATCTGCAATCTGAGCGAGTGGAGACATATCGGCTCTTTGAAGAGTAAGTTAGGATCTGGTAATGATACATTAGAGGCTGTGTACAAGGATACACACATACTTTCACCATCGCATTTCCTCCTGTCACCAGGAATCACTTCACTTGATTCAGAAGCACATGAATAGAGGAATCTGAATTCATCATTCCTCATTGATTACTTCTCATGTTTTTATTGTTGTTTCTGCTGATGACTGCCTTCCAGGGGACATGAGGCCTACTTGAGGACGGGGCCTCATTATGACTTCGACCACTACAGGCAGCTGGTCCATGAGATAACGCAGGCCTTCTGCGGCATCTCCAAGGAAGTGCTGGAGATCAAGGGGAAGCTGCACCATGAGTTTGACAGGCCAGACCTCTCTGAGCACATAGAAAAGCTGCAGAGCAAAGAAAAACAGAAACTTGAACTGGTAGGAAACTCTCTTTATGTGGTTCGTTTTTATATCTGGTTCATTCGCCATTAGAGAGACCAGAGAACAAAAGACAGAAGGGTCCAAAATAAGGAGAATATATAACATACATGGCCTGTTTTGTGGCATGGTGGACATGTATGTATGTATGTATGTATGTATGTTACCTACTTGGTCACTGGTCATACAGGAGGTGAAGGTGTAAAGGTGATATAGTCAGCAGTCATATCCAATATATAAACCGATATAAACAATTGTCATCTCTGTACTGAATAATTAATTCATTTATTTGTATTTTCATTTGTAAATTTTATTCTAATTTCTTATATTACTTTACTGTATTATTAAGTGTTAATTTAACCATGTACAAGAATAACAAAGGCCTCAATTTACTAATTTGTTTCAAACATCCTCTTTACCTGCCGTAATTAATGATGTTTATTTTAAATTAATGTTTTGAAATTAAGTTCGAGTTTATAACGTGTTTAAGGTTTGATACAGTTCCTCTTTTTCACCACAAGGAGGCAGGACTCTTATGGTCAGCATATCATAGTTGCTCTCCATCCTAAAGCATTCAGATGTTTTTATGGTGGCACATGTGTCATAGATGTTTTAAGTGTACCGTCACCAATGGAGGAAAACAGCGCATGACCCTTCTGATGGGCTATATTTATGTCTTCGTGCTGACTTGTTAGTAAACAGTGCATTGTTTTTCCAGTGGTTCACTGGACACTCAACACTCATCATGGCTAAGAAACAGTTTGGTGTTAAAATGTGAAGCACTTCGGCGGTTCTCCATATTCTTGATCAGTCTGCATCTCATACATCTGGTGTCCAGTGTTGATGTGTAGCACTTTTGTATGAAGTTTTACACCCCTTTATAATATTAACCCAACTTCCTTTCTGCCAGTAATGTCATAAAGCTTCTATTATCTCAGAGTTCATCCTCTGTCTCTGCTCCATCCTTTGCTGATGAATGGTTTGCATAAATCTTATCTGATGTGCCTTCTCAACAGACAGCCAAGCTGCAGCTGGCCAGGCAGCGGGCCCAGGATCACCCGGAGGACGAAGGCTGTCAAGAAAAGATTCAGGAGATCAAGCAGGAGTAAGAGCAGTTCTTACCACCCCTGCGTTTACTGCGTTAGCTCCCCTCTGACCCATTCAGTCACTCATTTTCAACCTGCTGTCAGCTGTGGAACTGCTCAGGGCCTCACTTGCTTCCTGTGTCTAATTCAACGGCTTACCCTTTGTTTCCACTTTTATTATAGGGAAATAAATTGTCTTGAATGTACACAAATAACTAATTAAACAATTAAATGTCTTTGTTCTTCCCTTGTCCAGAATCATCAAGAACAAAGAAGCTCTGAGTGAGATCATGCAGGACTTTAAGTACGACTCAGAGGAGTGTGATTGACAGGCAACTCCAGAGGGGCCTGCAACCACCCCCTCACATCACCAGACAGCAGGGCTGACGGGTCAACTCGGCCCTGCTGCAACTTCCATCTTGGACTCCTCAGCTGCACTCATCGATTCCCCCTCTGGCTCCACCCTGCTCGCTGCTGCAGTTTTATTCCTCCCAAGGGAATTTTCACATTCTGGCTGTGTGTCTCTGTGTGTGTGTGCGTCATGTGCTTGTGTTAATGCATGTCTCAGCAAAAAAAAAAAATGCTTCTGGTGTAATGAAATTGACGAAATGTGTAAATACTGAAAAGGTTAAGTAATACTTAAAATTGCATCCATCTTTGTTTACTTGATACATTATATTTTTTAATTAAAAAAAGAAAAAACACTTTCCACGGTATTTTCTGTTCTTTACTGTACTTTTATACACAATTTTTCAGACTTAATGATCACACGTAAAGCACAACTTAAGTATATAACTTAGACAAAATCCACATATATATATATACAGTTATAAAAATAAATTGTATCACAACATCTGCTGAGATACACAACAGTATGTACACTTTACAGATCATGGGGCCTCAGTTTATTGGGGATTAATAAATGATCACTAATTCTGTGGTTTAGAAATATCCAAATATAACTACACTGACAACAAATCCATTTAGCTCGTGGAGATCTTGACACTTTTTTAATGGACATAAGGCCTTGTAATTAAAAAAGTATAAAACTGCTAACCACTGCTTTACAAACAATACTGAAATAATGCTATTTTTTCTTGTGTAATGCTTTATTACAATTTGACTTCAAAGTAGTATTTAGGACTTGCTTGTCTTACATTGTATTAAGTTAATAAAACATATGAGCTGGTACCATAATGTCTTTATATATTTATATAGATAGAATAAAAGTGCAGTTACTGCGGGCCTATGTTAGTGTTTGTGCAACGGCAGATTTGACGGGCGGATATGGCAGAAAAAGGCTGCATTGTCTCACGTCAGTTATCTTCCACTTGGGCCCTTTAAACTCAAGGCTGATGACCGAACACTGCGGTATCCCTCAGCCGGGCCGTTGGACCTCTCACACAGCTGGGACACTCAGGGCCAGTTATCCGTCTGTGTCTCTTGAATTAAATGCCACAGTGGTGCTGAACGGGGTGCTATGAATTATCGTCTTGTGGAATCTGAAAAAGACCAAAGCACATAGTTTGATCTGTGGTAAATCCAATAGGAAAACTGTAATTTGTAATCATTAGGATAACTTCTCTGTGTGCCGTCTGTCTATGCATCATTTCCTTTTTTATTCTGTGCATCATTCCCAGCCCCATGCTACCTTTCTCAAGGTAATCAATGGGAACCTGTCACACCTTGAGAACAAAGACATTACAGCCGACCACGTGCGCCTTATTAAGCACGAGAAAACCCTGAGACTGCTGAGCTTATTGAGTCAGGTAGAGTGAGGATTTCTGAAAGTTCAAGGACTGAGCAGCAGAGGATGTGGCTGAAGGATCTGAACTCTTCACAAAGTCACATAAACACATAGAGGATGCCGGGGCTCTGCGTGCAATTTGGCCTCAGTCATTTCGGTGAAAGGGTCTCCTTTTGCCAAGAGAAAACAAAACACAAACAGGAGACATTACAGTGGGCTGTTAATTGCATTTACATGTTCATTTCCCTTTGTTGTGGTCGTCAGCTGAAGATCAGACGTCCACATCGTTAGAATATGTAATAAAATCAGAGTGCATGACTGAGGGCATATCTACTTTTATGCTTCCATTTCTGGGCCAGTAAAGCCAAAACCGCACATTTTACCTGATCATAAAGTACGAACTGAAACTTCACAGAGCCAGTCCTGTTTATGTTTGTGAAAATGCTCACCACATGGCATAACACAGACTGGGTCAGAAATTCAGTTAAGGACATAAGTGCAGCAGTGGCCGATGTGTGTGTCTGTGTGTGTGAGAGCGTCTTAGCAGAGATAATAAAAAGAGAGATTCTTCTTACCTACCTGGTTGCGCGTTCTGTGCGATTTCTGCAGCCACACCCGCCATTGATCATATAGTTTGATTGACATGCCGCTGCAGCCGTACGCATGCTTGCGGACCCAGCCAAAGAACTGCTTGAGTTCCCGCCGCAGGGTGGAGTTCTGCTCACCGGGCTTAGGATCACACGAACCACTCTGCAGACGCTCTGGGAGAACAAAGGAGGGAGCCAGGTGGGGGAGGGGGTGAGGAAGAAGAGGGGAGAGAAAGGAAAGAGAGGGAGTGAAGGAAGAAGGAGAAATGAGGGAGGATGAGCGAACAGGACCAAGGTTATAGCAGAAGGTGGTGTATGGATTACATCTAACCATCTTACCAGGTAATACGACACCACAGATCTGATTGAAATCTCATCTTTTTGACACTTTTTTGAAAATATATGAAAACATGCAGTCGACAATTTTATACTATAAATTGAAAACCCATAAAAAAGATACAAATAAAATAAACCACACAACCTAATTCTTTTTATAAATGCATGTTTTTGAGCTGCAAGTAATCATTATTTTCCCTTTTAAAGAATATATCATTTGACTTGTTTTAAAATGTCATATCTTTGTATTGTTTTGAGTTTGATTTATGATCATATATCTGAAATCGAATGACATTCCCATCAGCCTCACCTGTACTTTGTGTTTAGCGCTAGTTAGCATGCTAACGTGCTAAACTACATAGGTTGATCATTTAAGCAGGTTTTGAGTATGCAGAGTGGTTAACACTAGAAAATCTGACAAAATTAAGTATAATGTACAGAATTTGTATATTATAAATCTGGGACACAGATATGAAAAACATACACCACACAAATATCAACATGTTAGCATTATCATTGTGAGTATGTTCGCTTGCTGAAATTAGCGCTTAACCTCAAAGCGCTGCACTGCACTAGATTCAATCTTCATTAGAGGGTTAGAAATTTTATTTTTCTTATATCAGAAACAGAGATGGTTGTCAAACGCTAAAACATTTCGCCATTGCGTTATGAGGAAGTAATTTGATAAAGACCAATTCTGCATGTCTCTGACCACCAAAGCTTTGAGGGAACACAGAGTTCCCAAGTGAACATTTACAATGAGTCATGTTGTTCAATTTCCCAAAACAAGACGTATGCTGGACTACAGTTTCATATGAGCAGAAATGTTTCTGAGTTTAATGTCCTAAAGTCTGCCACGATCAATTCTTTATAGCAAACAACAGAGCCCAATAACAACCTCCTCCCGCCCGGGAATAAATACCACATAACCTATGTAACTCATTATCTGCTCCTCTTGCTCCCAAAGCTGCTTCCACTCAAGCTTTATAGGCCCTGTGTGTGCCTCGAACAGACAAACCAGCTTTTAACTTGATCAATCTTTGAAGCCAACGACAAAATCTATCAAATGTCCCCCTGGCACTTTGTAGTTCCTTCTAATCCTCTGCTGGGAGATCTCTATCGTGGTATCTAGCCTATTGATGTTTGGTTTCTCCTGGGTCACATGCGGTTTAGATCTGCTTGTTCAGGATGTTGAATCAGGGATCAGGACATTGTTTTTCTGGATTTAATTGGCAATGAAAGGTTGATTATTAGGAAAAAAAAAAAGTCAAGATTTGTGGGCATCACAGATTTTTGGGAAACATGTAAAAGCCATTTAAGACAAAAACAGAAAAAACTAGGATTATACTTTCCAATATTTAGTGGATTGAGTCAGAGTTGTCCACAAAGCACAAGGACTGTTTCCTTTATATATGTAACATATATATGTGTGTGTGAGTGTGTATGTGTGTTAATATATTAACGTTTTCTGCAATTATTCACATTTTCCTTGCAACCAAAAAGAAAGAATAAATCCCAGAAAGATGAATTTTACTTGGAAAAAGTAAAGCTATGACAGAGAACGTATCATGTTGTGGGTACTTTTTCTTTAAATTTTGATGTTATGTACTCTATAAAGTACGTACCACTGTTGGGAGTGGAGGCGGCGGTTGGGTGGCTCCAGTCGCTCCAGATACCAGCCTTTCTGGAGCCATAGATGCCCACCGGGTTGCACCTCACCTGGACAAAATACACGGTCCCAGGCTGAAGGCCAGCCAGTCGACACGATGTCTGGTTACCAACGTCATCCACCACCTGAGAGAGGGCAGAAAATGCCAAAGAGGATGACAAAAAAAACTGTACTGTACTGTACTGGAGAGTCAAAATCAACACTATTGTTTTACATCAAATAATTACAGATCAAAAGGATATTTTATAATCAATGTTTATTTAATTGTGGCTTCACTAGCATCAGTCAGGGTTTTTACACTGCAGTGAGATTTGCCTTATGCTGCATCTTGAGCTTCTTGTTTGTGCTTTTATGCACAAACAAGAAGCTAAAGATGCAGCATGAGCATCTTTTATGTTCATTGTTTAATGGATCAAGTTCATCACCACCTTCCACTCAGTGCTGTCCTCCAGTCTGTAGCGGATCTGGTATTTGGCCTGAAACAGGATGTCCTTGAGCTCGGGGGGGCTGGCCCAGCGGACCGTCAGCTGGTCGTCGAGGTCGCCAACCCGACTCACTTGCACGTTGGCGGGAGCGTCTGTGGTTACTGGACAGACAAGGACAAACTTTGCAAAGTTTGATTAGAGCAGATGAACAGTATGTAGAGCGAGGCTACAGGAGGTCTGTGTGACCTCTAGAGAGAGACGAGACACTGAGGGCAAACAAGCCTTGTATCACATGGTGAAGATAATCAGTGCTGAGCTAACAGCCAACAGTCAGTCTGGAAAAAACAACAGTAAAGCTGCATTACAAAGTGGGACACAATAACCCTTTATCAGGCCAGGGTCTGATGAAATGACTGAATGAGTTGCATTGTGGAAAATGTAGCATCCAGAGTAGTCAGGATATCTTCACCACTGCTGCTTCCACTTTGACCAGTGGTAACAGTGCATGGGTCAGTAAAATAGTTTGTCTTGATCTGCTTTACATGATCAAAGCAATGCTACACATCCCACAAAATACATATTTCCTTTCATCAAAGCTTTCTCAAACCTTGAATAGTCGTAAACCAAATCATGCAGACACACATACACAGATTACCAGTAAACATCCACACTAGGGCTTCCACAATATCAGTTTCACTACATGTTTATTTTGGCCAAAAGAGTTCATGATGACAATATTGTTGCAACTTCTATTGAAAATTTGAAGAAAATGTGTGTTTTGTCTCCTTTTTGGCAAATAAATTAGACAATTAAACAACTTGGAGTTACACCTACTACACTACAATGGGTAGTGAAAAGACAACCTGATGGACTGATAAAAAAAAATATCCACTAACATTTACCATGATATTATCATATGGTTATTGACACAATAACCATGTTTAATTATTTAAATATCCACGTCTTCCCCACACGATGCCACAACATCATTAATCCATCCATTGAATAACAAATTGCCAGCTTTGAGAGAAAGACATGCTAATAAATACAATTAGAAAATAAAGATAATTCTGTTACACACACACACACACAAACGTACATAAATGATTTGATGGTTAAATTGAGAGTGAAAAAGACACTTCAAGATAAACATGCTACCATAGAAATGATGATCTCATCTTGATCAATACAGCCTCCTAAAATCTTATATTTACAATTGTAAATTGTAAATATAAGATTTTTATATTGTTTTTTGTGGGTCTCTCTCTCTCCCTTTGCAGACGGATCAGGGTTTGGTTCAGGTCAGTCTGTGCTTCCTGTAGAGAGCATGCCGTGCTCTCACAGTCTCTATTAAATAAAACATTTTACCTACTGCAATAAAGTGTGCAAACAAATCAAGTGCTTTGATGGAGAGAAAGATGAAAGATAAAAGGAAGGAGACAAAGGAAGGAACTTATTAAATGTCTTGTTAAAGTGTTTCCTGTTTCTAACCTTTTACCTCAGACATCCTCCATTGCTGGTGTGTGATGCTGTTTGTCAGCCGACGTACTTTATTTGTTCTACTGCATTCAGCTCGAGAGAACAAATATTCTCCAAGCTCATTGTTTCTGTTATTAAGGCAGCGCAATGCATCATGCACATGGCATCACTCCTCCTCCAACCCACTCTCAGCCTCAAAGTTATCTGCTCCTCAGTGTGCAGTGAGGATGAATGGGAAGAGAGGATGCTCAGTCACGGACAATAAACACTGCGGTGAAAATGTGGCATTCACTAGAGGCCATGAGACGACGCCGTTGCATTAAAGCTGCAGAAATAGTGAAGAATGTCTGCTATTTCTCATACATGCACTGAGAAATCTGTGAAGACATCACCTGCGAGGCGTCTGCTTTTTACTTTTTTTTTTTTTTTTTTTTTTTTTTTGCATGATGCCTTTTTAACAGTTTATCTTGGAGAGTTGCAGCCTGAACTCATAACACTGCTCCAGCAGCGGGCTGGAGGGAGCAAACCATAAAAATAAATCCCCTCTCCCCTAGAGAAGTGTGTTAGCCATATGCAGGAGATCTACAGACGAACAAATACAAAAGAGGAAAGGAAAGGAGAGCAAAGGAAAGGAAAGACCAGGGAATGAAAAACCAGGAATGGACACAAAAAAAAAACACAGGAAAAGAAAGGAAAGGAAATTGTTGTGTTAAAACAAGGATGTACTTCAGCAACTTCAGACTTGACTTACTCACCTACATCCAGGATATCCAAGGTGGTAATGTCAGAGGTGGCAGAGCCCAGCTGATTGGTTGCCTCCACCCAGATCTCATACGGGGTGAAGAGGGCGAGGTTGCGGGGGATGTAGCAGGAGTACCGCTGCTTCCCCGAGCTGTAATTTTCACACTCCTTTTCTCTCCCGTACCACCTGGACAGAAACGCAACAGACAGCGTGACCAAAATAAATTCTGACGTTTGTCTCCGAAAAGGCACACTGACTATTTTTAACATTTAGTGCACAAGCAAAACGATACACTGCAGCCTCCTGTGTAGTGTAGTATGTGTTACAGATGATAAACTGTATGTGTCACATACTCTGTATATATTTACTGCTAGTCTACCTGAGCGGTGTTGGACGAGGTGATCACCTGTGAGCTGCAGCAGGTCTGGGACGCTCACCTCAATTTGTACTTGAGGGTGTATTTGGTTCGGATGTGGGTTTCACCTGGCCCCCCAGGGCTCCACCTGCAGCTCAAGTCCTTTGTGTTGCGCGACCAACATGTTAAATTGACCGGTTTTTCTGGAGGCACTGTTGAAAAAGCCTCATTTTAAAAGTAGAACAAGAACAAACTAGCGTCCACATATTAAGATTCAATTTAATTAAAATGCAAAGAGAAATCAAAGAAAACAGAAAAAAAAAACTATTTCATTTTATCATTGCATGACCTTGAAATTAAAGGGCAAAGAGAGAGAAAACGCAAGGCCAATTCCTTTCATGTGAAGCTTTCACTCCATCAAGTCAATGCATTAAAAAATTTGACATGTTATACAACCGGTTTCAAAAATTTACAGGCATTATACTATGCTACGTGTGAATCTTGTAAGGTCATTGTCCCTTAAAAATTTTGGACAGAAAATATGACCATAGTTGGAACCTGCAAACACACATCTGATGCAGAAAAACCTCCAATCAGGAAACGTTTTCGTAAACTAAACTTTGCTAAACTAAGATTTGCTCTACAGAAAAATAAAAAAGGAACAAAATAAAATTCCCAAAAAGGCAGTATGTTTGTTTATTTACCACCAATTTTACATTTTTAGACAACAAATATCTACAACAAACTATGACAGTTGTCTTCATAACATCTTCATTTTGGATTTTATAAAATGTCCCAAAATTATTTTTCATCGTTACAGTTTTTAATTATTTCTGAACATTATTTAAGCTCGAGTGGATTTTTAAGTCATTTCAGTCTGGTTTTAATCAGATGTATCAATGTGGTTTTATCAACCTTAAAATCTGTCACCTTTCACTTTCCCAGACATATGTTTAACAGTTTTAAAATAAGAACATTTACTGTACATTGTTAATTTGGCAGCAGTAGTGACAAACATTAATCACCAAAAGGAGAAATCAAAAACACACCACAGTAAAAATCATTTTCAATCCGACTAGTTTGTCAACAGTACCGCAATTTTTTGCTGATTAGTATTTCAGAACAATCTTTACTGTAGATTTAAATTTATTACACTGTTTTTGCTCCATACATTTTTTTAAAACCTATTTAGTCTCATATTATATCATTTGATGTAAACACACCAGCTTCCTCTTCCCTACGTGGCTATGTACCATAAAGAGCCTCCACTTACTGCCCACATAGAGACAAGAGCCTCCAAGGACGTGTCCATCTGCTCCGTGACACACCAGGTTGTCTCCAGACTGCTGCTGGGAGCCGTTCAGGTTGTGGAGGGTCACGCTCAGGATGTCGGACGACACCACGTCGTAGGTGCTGCTGGGCAGACGCATCCCGTTCAGCGTCCAGTACAATGTGCTGGCGTGGAGGCCGAACTCAGGGTTCAGCGTGCATGTGGCTGTCAGGCTGGAGCCGATACACAAGACTGGATCCTGGGGGGAGACTGAGGCTATATCTGGACACACACACACACACACACACACAATATATTAACAACAAAAATTGATTGTTTTCATGATAAATTAGGGAGTTGAGTGTGTCTTCAAATAATCAATTACTGTCCATCGGTAGTTCCTATGCCTCTACATGATGCCTTCAAATTACTTTAGGTCATCACCAATATAACACTCAGAGATATTCAACTTCAAATTATATGACACTGAGAATAACATTTCAGAGGCAGGTTTAGCATTTTTGCTTTATAAATGACTCGAACCATAAAACAAATACAAAAATAATTTTACATTTACTTGCAGTTATTGACTTACTGATTAGTCACCTAATTATTTTAGCACTAATTTGACTAATTATTGAATGTTTGTTTTGCTTGTTTTTTAAGCTGTTGTATTGTGAGTTTTGAGTCTGATGAAAGTTAATGACCAAAACTTTCTTTTTCCTTTAAATTCAGTGTACAGAAGTCCACTTTTTCATAAAACTTGCTCTACCAGTTGTGCATTAAAATATACAATAAATAATTTCTATGCTACTATTAACAAAAATATTCAATTCACCTGAGCCAGAAAAAAAAAGCAATGGTAATGTTTTTTTTCTGCAATGCAAACATAGTGCAATTAAATTAACATTTGAGATGTTTCACTCTGTGTCACGCATTAATTAGACCCCAATAACTTCATGGTTTAGGTCCTGTGCGGCTCTCTGTTAGTGCAGTTTGATTCAACAGTTGAACACATTGCCAGTGAAGCTTGAGGTGAGATTGGAAAACCAAGAAATCATTAAGAGTCTGAATTTCCTGCCAACCTTAAGCAAACTGTGTGAGTGTAGCAGCGGCACTGCACCACAACAGAGCAGGAGCTCAGCACATATTTATGACCCTGTAATGAAGTGGATTTATGGAGCCTCAGAAAGGTCACCCTGGTTTGTCCGTAAAATCCTTGAATGCTTTTCCATACCGCAAACCCCCCCCCTCAGATTTGAAGTTTACCTTTAGGATTGATGCCCGTGAGAAACCCTGTGCCGTGTGTTTGAATGTTACCACCGGGCTCCTTCTTCACACAGATATGAGGGTTAATGTGTGGAGTTTTATTAACCGTGCTGCAGGTGGGCGACGGACAAGCTTTCTAACATATGTGCCACTACGCTGTTCCTAACCTCACTGGATTTAACAGGAGAAAAATGCACAGCGATGAAAACTGTAGATCTGTATGAGAAGAGCGAGGACTGACCTTTGGGCCCTGGTGAGCAGGAAGTATGGATTATATGTACGTGAGAATGATGAACATACATGCTTTTTACATGTTTTTTCCATCACACATTAAGAAGCTTCTTGCAGATGATTTGCTCAGCCTCATGATAATAAATCTCAACATTAAATATTATCTTTCTTGTTTTTCCTTCATGCAACACTGTTATATCCAATTTATCTCGTCAGCTCCTTCATCATCACGTCTAATAGGCCTTGTTCTCAGTCTAATTCTCCGTAAGACACACAATCACATCTAATGAGGATGTTTAATGTGTTGTCACTGTATCTGGATTTATTTTAGTGGAAAATGCTACGATTAGGCTGGATGTTGATGGTTTTTCATCATTTTTGTTGACACGAAGCCTTTAGTTGGTTACAGCCAAACTTTTTTCACAATGTTCAACAAAATATTATGGTTGAGCGATATGATTTCATACACAGTGGAATAAACGGACCATTTTAACATTTCTGAATATACATCTATTGTGTGTAATAAAAGATTTTTATATTCATATTTTTGCATCATCTTGGTGAAGTTCCTTGATTACTTCTTATTGTACTTTATCCATTAACATTTTCACTGTTGATTTTTAGATAATGATATATACCAGTGGTATATATATATAACAACAACAAAAAAAGGGTTGTCCATATCAACCTCTTTTTAAAAAATAATACTGGATTGAACATGTACTTGGCTTCTCCCAAGTACATGTTCTTGTCAGGGCGAGTCGACTTTTGTAGTCTCATTGTAGTGTAGCTTTATAATTATGATAATGGGGTGATAATAAGTCCTGAGGTGTTGAAACATTCTTGGTGCAGATTTGAATGAAGTTAAAGAACTGATTTCAAATAAACAGGAACTCGTTTTGTTGGTGTGGAGCCTCCATGAGACTCAGACTCAGTCTGAAGCGGCAGGAACGAGGCTGTTTCTGTCTGTTTGTCAGTTGAAGTTTGGTACTTACGTGTCGAGGAGAGCAACACATGTGGACCGAGCAGGAGCAGAAACGAGAAGGAAAGCATGATCATGTCTGTCTGCTGTTTTTCCTCCTTCTCTGTCCTCTTCGACTTTTCCAAAGACGTGAGCCAGAGACCGGAGGAGGAGGAGGAGGAGCAGCGCGGCTTCTCTCTCCAGCGGCTGTTTTCAGATCTACTGTGACTCTTGAGTGAAACTCGGTGGAAAACCAAACTGACTGCAGGCACTTAGGAGGTTAACTTTCCTTTATTTAAACTGGATCCTCTGCTGCTGCCGAAACAACACACTTTCGCTCCTCCCTCTCCTCCTCCTCATTATAATGCTCCTCAATCTGTCCCCTCCCAGACACACACACACACACACACACACACTCAAACACGGTCAACACACACTTGAATTACCACAGTTTTATCATTTAGGGCCCTTCAGGTGGCGACGCCTCCAATAAACCCACCCAGGTATGTGTGTGATACAAGAAGCATCATGTTATAGGACAAAGGTTTAGTGGAAGGTGATATAACATGAACATTAAATGGGGATGGGAAGAACAATGGGAATAACATACTGTTTTCTCAAGGGAACGGTCATTTTTAGTAAAATATGTGGTTTGGGAAGGTTGTTTGTTGAACCTTGAAAGAACCTTTAGGGAAAACTTCCACAAGAAATTTAGCAAACTTCCTGGAACATTTTTAAAGTTTGCTGAACTATAACCTTCACCGAGTTCCCTCAGTTCTCCAAAGGTTGAGCAAATTGATGCAATCTCTAAAGGTGTAACCTTAGAGGAACCTTTTGGGAATGTTCCCTCGATAGTCTCTGAAGGTTCCACAAAAAATCAGCGAACTTCTTAGAACGTTTGCTAAAGTTTGCTAAAATGTAAGTTAGTAAGTTCCTTCAGTTCTTAAAAACTTGACTAATTGGTGTAATCTCTAAAGGTGTAACCTTAGAGGAACCTTTAGGGAACCTTCCCGAAGGTTACCTGTTGGCAGGTATTTACTTACTCGAGTGCAAAGATATGTTTGTTTGTTTTTTTATTACACAATGAAACGTGTATGATTTAATCTTTTTTAAAATTACTTTATAATACTTTTTACTTTTATCACTTACAGAAACTACTGTTCCTGAAATTTTCAAAGTAGAGTCAGGCAGTACATCATAAATTAGAGACAGTCGTTTTCCACTGTTGGCTGCTAAGTTCACTCTGTGTAGACTTTGGCTCTTCAGGTCTTTACATTGCGACATTTATTGTGGATGCACGGCCCATCTGCTCTGTGGGACACCTGCCACCCACAGTTTGGCCCTTCGCCACTATCTGCTACATTTTTATGAATGTCATCATTGCTACATTATGCACTGCAGTGAAGGCAGCTCTGCAGGTTTGTATGCGTGTGTGTTGAAGGGGGGCAGCGTGTGCGTGATGATGATGATGATGATGATGCGCGTGACGCCACGAGCAGGAGCGGAGCAGCGGAGCAGACAGGACCGAGGCTGAGGAGGCAGCAGCAGCAGCAGCAGCAGCATCCACAGCAGCAGCAGCAGCAGCAGCAGCGGCGCCACAAACGGACCCTCCGCTCCTCCTCTCTCCAGGGTTTGAGATGCTCCGGCTCGGCGGCAGGATGTGTGGCTTCTCGGCCCTGCTCTCGGTGCTTCTCGCTGGGCTCGCGGCGGCGTCCTCGGATCTCTTTGACAACCAACTGGGCGACATCAATTACTGCAAAAAGCAATGCCAGCTCACCATCAAAAACAAAAGCCCTGCCAAAGTAAGTTCTTCCCGTGAAGCTGTAGCGTAGGTTGTCTCTGCAGAAAGCGCATTATCAGCAGCGAGCTGACAGCCACATCCTGCTGTCCGACATTTCAGCGCCTGCAATGAGACACGGACAAGTACAACACAGTCAACATCGAAAGGCCGCCTCTGTACTGCAAAAACAAATAACTATTAAAAACAAAAATAAACGTCAGTAGATCAGTGACTGGCTCTGATTTTTCGCTGCATCCTCCCGGATGCTACAGCGCATCATTAGGCCGGAAAAATGGTTGCAGCTCATTTTGCTCTGCACCTTAAAGACTCGTCCAAGAAGTAAATTGCACTCAAGCTTATCTCACTGTGCACTTGCAAGAAACTGCGCCACTAATTTAGCACGTTTTACTCGCAATTAAGATGCACCAGGCCAGGCGTCGGTAACGCAGACTGTCAGTGAGACTGTTGAGACCCGTGGAAACAACGGTCCTTTATCACAGTTTGCACACACAAGGCCACACTGGAGCCGGAGCAGGACGGGAGATGGAGGCTTTGAATTTCTGTTAATTTTTAGCTTTGGATACAGATTTTCCAGTGTCGGATATTTTTCCTCCCTAGCCTACTTCACCCCCCTCCCCCCTCCTCCTCCTCTGCTGCCTTCAGGTGTGGTTCAGACATCCCGCAGGGCAAACAGGAGCAGAGCTGCAAAGCGGATCATGGTCACCTGGCTGCTCTGATGCCTGTGATTGAAAACAAGGCGGCTTGTGCATATGTGTTATTATATTGGACTGTAACTGTAGAGATGTCGAATAAGCAATGGCCTTCAAACTATAAGGCGCCGTCTCGTGGTTTGGCTTAAACACCCCTTTCTGCTGCCTGTGAACAAACAGGGAGATGCAGTAAAGATGATGACAGACACAAGGCTGTAATAAACCCTTCATGGTCGTGGTCAGACAACGTCTTTGTCTCCCTTGCTCTCAGACGGGTCACCAGAGGGCGCTGTTTCTTTACTTTGCAGAGAGATTAAAGGTGTGATGAGAAGAGGAAGTACACCAACATGTCTTCCTCCCCCACCACCTCCTCTTACTGTTGTACACAACTGGCTGATTATCACTGACTCTCCTTAACAGTGATTGAAAGCTTTTCATCAACTGCCTTTGACAGGCTGTAATACAACAGCTGCACCATGTCATTAAGAGATGCCATAATCCATCTTTGTCATATTTACGCACAAGGTTATCTTGGGTTTATCCAGGAGTGCAGGAGGCAGCTCTAATTTTGTAACTCAACCTCCCTCTTCTCTCCGTCTGGCTGGTAGGACTCTATAATGAATGCCTGTCACCGTGGATGTCGTCTCTACTCCATCTGCCAGTTCGTCAATGGCAACGCCGGCTTCAATACCAGCAGGGAGGAGTGTCAGGGAGGTGAGTCAGTCTGTCAATCTGTCTGTTGGACTGGTTGTTTGAATGAGTTTGGTCGTCTTGGTTTGAGGTAGACATTGAAGCTGCCAAGGCCTCAAAGAATGATGGAGCTGAACCTTCATTAAAATAAACTCTACATGAAGTCAGTGTCAGGAATTTGAACCTCGGTTACTTGGAAGGTGTCTTAAAATCCTAGACATGCAAGACATGTTTAGATAGAAGTTGAACAGAATATTTCAGGTGAAAATCAATAAGATATTTACATCAGGTTTTCAAAACAATAACAAATGCCAGTTCCATCATTCGCAGGGATTTTCATCTGTCTTACATCAAAATGTTGGACACAACAGTTCTGTTTAACGTTTTGTCTGTTTCCTGAAAACTGGCTTTTTTGGGCCTTTGAGGCTGTTTTTCCTGTTTGAACTGCTGTATTGGAAATCAGTGCTGTGATTTGCCCAACCAGACAGCAGATGCCCCGTTGCCCCCTGTTTCAAACGTGAATCGTCTGCGTAGGGGCCAGCAAATGCATCTCGCTTGCGCCTCACAACTCTTCCCAGATAAACATCACATACCTCTTATTTCCTTCTTCCCTACCACTCAACTGACTGTTGTGCCCTTTAGTGCTTCTTCTTTCTCTTTTCTCTTCTCCATTTGCACTTTCAAGTCCCTCTTCTTCTCTTCCTTTTTGACCATTATGTGTCTTCTTTCATCTCCCCAGCCTGCCAGGAGGCATACATTAAGCTGCTGGAGCAGGAGGCCTGCAGCACCGGCTGTGCCAGCCAACCCTCTGAACCTGAGATCAAGAGGAGGAAGGTAAGGAAGGCAGCTCTGCAGTCAGTGACACAGACACATACACACATACAGTAAATGCAGCTAAAAGAGCAAACAGGACTTAAGATGCCTAATATTACTAATATCATCACTAAGAATACAGGTGTGCCCACATATTGAAGGACGTACACATGCATCCAATAATTTCCCTCATACTAGTGTGTCCTGCTCTGTCTCCTGCAGCTGAAGGCCATGACGCTCCGCCCGAAGCCCCCCTCTGTGATGGAGGCCGTGTCCAGTTGGTGCAATGAAATTGTCAGCTCTGCTCAGAGCTTTATCTCCTCCACCTGGACGTTTTACCTGCAGGCTGATGATGGCAAGGTTGTGGTTTTCCAGGTAAGTCCAAAATAAATATGTGTCCTGGAAAGGGAGGCTTTGCATTTTGAGCAGTGATTTTTTTTTTTTTTTTTTTTTTGTCAAAAAGTAATAAGTGAAACCAATCTGTCTATTCAAGGTTTGAAGATGGTTAATGTTATAACCATTTGAATAACCTTATCATGTCCTTAATCAAAACCTAAGCGTAATAGACAGAGGATTCAGAAGAGAGTATGAGTATATAAGTGCTTGTCTGCAAAACATGCAGACAAGAGCTCAATGACATTCACTATCCTGATACAGTTATAAAGGCCCCCAGAGTCACGTTGGCACCAACTTATGAAATGAATAAGTACAAAGTTTGTTCACGTCTTATGTTTTTATATGGAGGTTAAAAGCAAGCATATCAGCAGCCAGTAGACTAGATTATATAGATTATTGGGTCCATTGACCTTTGCTGCCCGTTAAGAGTGTAAAATACATCCTGTGCTATATGGTGCTGTAGAGCCTGGTTCACTGCCAAAACATGTCCCGGGCCATTACAGTGTCAGTGCATCTGTGATGGTTGAGTGAGCAAGGGCACAGAGCAGGGTGAGGAAAAGGTGGTTGAATTCAGAACACTGTAACTTTTTTTTAAAGCACTTTAATTGTTTATAAATGTCCTTTTAAATTATGTCACTGCCCTCAGCACCATGCATATTTGATAACCAGAACTCGCCTCAGGACAGAACCACACTGCAAGATTTAACAGGGTGGACTGTGCTGGAGAATAAAGTTCTGGCTGTGACAAATAAATATTCTGAGGTTATTTTCAAGATTTGAAAGGTTTTGATGAATTTTGAATGAAGGGCTGTAGGCCCAAGAAGCTGCTTGCAGAGTGTATATTGCTAGGGTCAGTGTAGCAACCACCTATATGTTAAAGCTATAATAAGATTTGGTCTCTTTAACCACCACACCACCCACCCATATCCTCCAAAATTTCAAAAGCTGGTCAGAAACCTGCATCTCTGTCATGGTTTTCCACTTTGGATAATGTGACTTTGATGGCAATTTTAGCTACATAATTAAAGGGCTGAATGGGAAATGATAGTATTTATGTTTCCTAACCCATACAGACGAACCTCTGTATAACAGAATAAGCTGAAATTCACTATTAGGCATGAGACAGCTGTTTGCAGGCTGGGCTGTGTGGCTTCACCTCATATATAGAGATGCAGCAGCCACAGAACATGAAATTACCAACATTTCCTTTGGACTTGGTGATGGATGTTTGCTCTTTATGGTGGTGACGTGCAGGCTGAAGCAGCGAAGGGAAGTCAGGCTCCACGGGGTTGTGAGAAGACTATCCGGTCTGTGTTTAGTGGGCAGCTGGCAAACCTCCACCAACTTGACAGATTGACTCTCCGAGTGTTGAAATAACAGAAAAAGTCCAGCAAAGTTCAGGGACAGCAGAGGGGGGCAAGCCAGTGTTGCCTGCAATACAAATTGTCGACTGCATATACATCCATCTATGTGCACATTTGGAGTGAGAATAACTCAGTCGTGTAAAGCCTCAAGCTTTATAAAAACCAACCAGGAAGCTAAGGGTGGTTAGTCATTTTTAGATCACAACAAGGGTTTTTCCCCATTGAGGGGAAAAACAAATAAAACTTGTAATTATGAGAAGAAATAGTGTTAAAACACAGCCCTTCACCTCAATCATACCCCTCCCACCACCTGCTTGTGATTTTGACAAATTGACAGAGTGATGGTGTTTGGGACAAAAGTGAGTCGATTAAAGATTTCCTCCTACTGAACTGTGGTGTGTGAGGGAGCTGGCCTGCAGAACAAATTGAACCCAGTGTAAGGTTGAATACAAAGAGAGAGGTCCCCACTTCATTTGTTCTCGACAATTGCATTACTCATTCTGCCCGGAAGAATTATATTGAAACAAAAACCCTGAACGGGACACAAGGACCTGGCAATTTAACTGTGTTTGAAGAGAACGTGACTTTGACTTATGAAGCTGACCTCAGTTTATACATCCAGGCACAAGAGATTCAATGACTTAAGCCTGAACATTCAGTGCATAGGTGAAGCACATGTATGACATTTAACATCTTTGTATGCAGTAACACATCTGGATTACGCTGTTTTATTTGAAGGAAGAACTGGCTATATTCTGTATTTTCCTTATTATCAACAAATCTCAGACAAAAAAAGTCTGTCTGACTCACTTGCTGTGTTTGTGTGTGGGTCTTTAAAATACATTTTTTAATAAGGCTCAGCAATTTGCTGAAACAGCTAGTGAAACAGCTCAGTCCTGTAGTTTATAGTAAACTTTATTTAAATAGGAGGAGTACATTGTGTTTTGGTATTTTCAGCTGCAGATTAATCATATTTCTCTTTATCACAGCAGGATGTGGGACTGGATCAAAATTAACTTTATGTTCATCTTAATGAAGGGATGTCTCACCCACTGCAGCAGTGCAGCTCAGTGGTGTTTGTAGTGGTTTTTGGATGGCAACGGAGCCCTGAAGCAAGTTTTGGATACATAAAAAAGACTGTTTACTAATGCTATACCAATACTAATAAAATGTTAAACCTTCATCATATTCACATTGCACACCTAATGGAAATGTTAAATAAATAAATGCCCTCATGTAACTTATCCTCAATGGCCAGATGGGGGAGCTGTAATTATAGATGTTAGGCATTTTAACATCTTTATTGAAGTGCCATTTGTCCAGTTTAACATGTTTGCCACATGGACCAAAACATTTAGTTTTGCATTTTTTATTTATTTATTTTTTTTGTTTTTACTCTTAGCTTTTTTATTTGATGTCTGCATCAGACTAAATGCAGAGATGCATAATACACTCTTTTTAACTATTTCCTCTCTCAGTATGATGACACAAATCTGTAAAAGACATTTAATCTCTAATGATCCTAAGCCTAAAATCAGCTACGTAAGAGACTTTAGATTCTGTCTAAATGTAACCACCACTTCTCTGCCTTAAACACTCTCTGTCTCTGTGTGTCTGAGATGTTTCTGAAATCTCAAACGCCTCTTTCTTTCTCTCTCTCTCTCTCTCTGTGTGCAAGCCAGAGCACCTTTTGCACTCCTTCTCATAATGCATGACAGATGCAGATCAGGCTCTGCTTGTTCTGATGGTTAGATCTCTTTAGTCTACAGCCAATGAGAATCATCCCCCTCACATCTACCCTTGCCTCTCCCCAAACTCTATGCTGGTGCTGCATCTGGTTTCAATGCACTTTGTCAGAAAGCATGGCTCGCAAGGGGTAATAAACCCAGTTGTGAAATAACTTTTTCAACAACAAAGGTCTGAAGTGTTTCGGGATATAAAACTAAAACCTAACCAGCCGTGTCTCATCGGCACCATCAAATACAGCATGTTTCAGTTTTGTCACTGTCTCTTTGTTTTGAACAGTGACAATAAAGATAGTTACACTGGATAAGTGACTGAAATCATTTAGTAGAATACAGATCAATCACTTCCTAAACAAAGCGATGAATGAAACTGAATTTTGCTGGTTCTACATTATAAAGTGAGACGCAACAACAGTTTTATTGATCTAGTTCAGTGTCAGAATCAATGAATACTGGGAGGTTGACACTACTGCAGTTGGATATACTGTACTATTCTACATAGTGTGAGTGTGTATGTGTGTGTGTGTGTGTGTGTGTGTGTGTGTGTGTGTGTGTGTGTGTGTGTGTGTGTGTGTGTGTGAGTGTTGTTGCTGAGGCCAGCAATAGTATTGTTACAACTGACTACAGCTGCTCTTGTAGTGGAGGGAGGGTCAGCAGTGAAGAACCAAAATCCCCTTTTAATGAGTTCTCCAGAGAAACCAGAAACACAGCGCACATCACACTCTTTATCTCTCTCTCTCTCTGTGTGTCTAGCAGTAGCTTTGAAAATAATTTTTACGGAGGTGATGTCCCAGTACAAGGGGTTTTGCTAAACTGATTTGGCTGGGTGGGAAAGAAGATGTGAAAGGCCGGAAAAAAGCATGGAAATACTTAGTTTATGCCATATTAAATCCAAATCAGATGAAAACACAATTATCACTGTGTTAGTGTTCACAATATGATTCTGGAGACATGTATTTTCACATATAGATGATACTTTATATTTCTTTTTTTGGTGCAACTTGGCCACGTCACTATGATCTGTCACGCTGCAGACAGCAGAGTGCTGTTGTCAGTTGTTCATCAATAGCATTGTTAGGCTGAGGTGTCCATGGGTAGAAATCTGAATCCTACCAGTTCCAATATTGGACATGTTTGATTGATCCTGACCTTGACCTATTTAATGAGAAGAGAAAACAAGAAGAGGGGCTTTGCTTTCACCTTAGTTGGTAAAGGTAATACCCAGCTTAGTATCAGCTGAGTTTTGATCTTGTCCTGGGTTTTACAGTGAAGTATATTATTATTTTTAATATAATATTTTTTAAAGCACAAATTAAGCTAATGCAGAGGTGCCAAACACTGTGGTTTCTTCAGTGGCCACTTGAGGCTTCAAAAGTCAGTCAATCTCATGTTAAAATGCTTTTCAACAGAAATAAACACATTTACTGCCTGGTACAAAAAATGTTATTTGTCTCTATAGCTAATTTTCCCCTTCATCGCAGCTGTGCAGGGGTTAATTTTTATATAACTCACCTATGTAAATATTGTTTGGGATCAAAGGTATACATAATTTAGGGCATAATTCGTGATACATAGGTCATTTTACTCGAGGAAGAACCCTCTCGAGGAGTGCTGAGAAATACCACTCTCTTTTCTCTATGTTAATGTGAAGCTAGGGCTAGCAGCTGGTTAGCTTAGCTTAGTTTAGCATGAAAACTGGAAACAGGGAGAAGCAGCTGTCAAAAAAATATATTTAATGTATCAAAATCCACCTGCTGGCTCACAAAAAAACCACAGCTTGTTGTTTTTACGTAAAGCTAGGCTAACTGCCTCTGACTCTAGCTCCAGTGTTAATGTGATACCACTGTCTTATCTAAATTTTAGCAATAAAACAAATACTCAGATTTCCCAAAATGTCAAACTTCTCCTGTAATCTTTAAATCTTCTCTTCTCACATTTCTCATGTTTGACTCATCTCCTGTGGTGTTTCTCTTATTTCCTTTTAGTTTCCCAGCCAAGTAGGCGCTCCTCTGTGGTGTGACCTCGCAGTGTTAAACAGACTCTTTTCCTGTCAGGTCTGCTGGTGAATCACTGTGGTGTAATTGCTGCCATGCTGTTGTTTTTTTTCTGTCCTCAGAGCCAGCCAGAGATGGAGTACTCACTGCCTGAGCTGCAGGCTCCTCGATCCAACGTGGCGGACAAACCCTGGCCTCAGATCCACTCTCACACCCAGAGACCTCATGGTGAGAGCATAACATGCACACTGCACATACACACACGTTTATCAGGGCACGTATAAGCAGCACATGCATGTTGCTGCAATTATCAACTGAAACTGATTCATAACCAACTGAAACATCCTCCTTTTTGACATGTTGTGTTGCAGGTGTGAGGGGACATGGAGAGAAGGGATCATCCAAAGCAGGAGGCAAAGGGAAGCACTCCGTCCAGCACGCAGACGACCCCACAGCGGAGCACGACTTCCTCGGCTGCATGTCAAGGTGAGACAGAGCCCGAGTTACCCTGCTGAGAATTAAAGAGTTAAAGCAAACCACAAGTTTTATCATCTGATTTCCCCCCTTCCTGTCAGTTTATTATGTAGAGAGTGATATCTTATCCATCACTGCAAACATCGTGTCTGCGTGTATTACTGCCAGAGTTACAATATTATTGTGTTATTTGGCAATGCACTCTTTTCAAAACAATCCACACTTTCATCTGCCTTACCTTATACAAATGCTAATACTGTTAAGAATGCTGTGACTGACAAAAACAAAGTTAGACATGGTGTTTACAAAGACGGAAAGGAGGTTTCACATGTCTACAGGCTGATTTTAATGTTATACATGGTCTGCACTTCAGAAAAAATACAACAAAGTATCTAAATAATAATAATAAAGTTGGTTGGCATTTGCAAAACACTTTATATTTTTAAAATTTACTAAATGTAAGTGAAAGTATATAAAAGTATGGTTTTAGTGCATTTATTTACACTGAGGCTAGTTCTACTTGATTAAGTGATGATTCACTTTCTATATACTTCTTGCCCTCCTCATTCTCATTCCCTAACATGCTTTCTTTTCTTTTTTTCTTTTTCCTCGTCCCACTCTTCTGTTCTCCAGGCGTTCAGGTCTCCCGCGGTGGATATTAGCGGCCTGTCTCTTCCTGTCCATCGTGGTCATGTTGTGGCTCAGCTGTGCCAGCCTCGTCACTGCACCGGAGCAACACATCAAGACAAAGGTACACCGACACACAGATGAGCTCAAGCTCTAGTGAATACAGATGACAGCAATGACTTAATGAGCTCAAGGTTCAATTGCAAATTCAAAGGATCTGCCTAATCCTGTTTATTGACTCAAGATGTGCTGCAGTGTGAAGAGGCACGGTAGTGTGTTACTGGCAATCCAGTCTGTGTCTATGTGCTCCAACATTTTGGGATATTTCCATGTCTTGCACACTCACAGACTTCTCCAAAACTACACAGTCCCTTCATTTATGTTTCGCTTGCTCCCACTACTGATGATAATAATAATTATAAATATTTGATTCTTATCAGAATCTCTCATCAACTACAGTTTGTTTGCTGTGTTGCAGCATTCCTTTAATATTCAGTTGACTAGATGTCTTCACAGTCATCTGAAGGTGTTAGCCATCTCTAATTTTAGTGACATGTCAAACAATGTCATTGCACTCCAAGTTTATTACGGTTGCCTTGTTTAAATTTTGCACATTTGTGTGCCCTGGTGCACGTCACTCTAGTCGGCTGGGTCACAGTACATTGCAATATTGTACACAGCTTCACAGATAAAACTTCTGCTGTAAACTTCCCTGTACCTCACTAAAACTCCCGACTGTCTGTTCCCATCAGTCCCCTGTACATTCATCAAAGAGTTAGTGCAGTTATGTGCATCTCCATAAAGTTGTTGCAAGAACTGTCCATTTATGTGACCATCACTTGTTCTGTGTTTGTGTCTTTCCAGCTTAGTATCAACGGAGACAAAGAATTTCTGGACAATGCCCACAAAGTCAACCCGTACCACCTGAGTCCTGTGATCGCAGTCGCTGTGAAACAATCAGAGGAGAGCCAGGAGGCAGGGCCGCTGCCAGTGAAAGTCGACCTCAACAAAACATGTGTTTAGAAAGGACCAATGAGAGAGCTGCTGTCTTGTTTCCCACAGGTTAACCATGTCTAAAAATCTGTGGCTCGTCAGCAGAATTTTTAAAAACAAATTTTTAAGAGCATGGCACCCTCCTGTCTTTTGAAATGATCTTACTGAAACGTCTAGCTTGTGTTGATCAGGTTTTTCAGTTAGCTGCGCCTGCCGTTTCATTTCCTTGTACAGTCCAAGTATGTCCATCCTCAAATTATCCTTAGTGATCAGCCTGCTCATTGCTTATTGATAAGACAGCACTCTTCTCTCAGAGCTATGCTGGAGACAAGCAGAGAGGATGGCTGAGAGCTTTCGTATCATTTTTCATGTTTAGTGTGGACAAGAGAAGACAGATGCTTAGATTCATTTTAGATTTAATTTTCCTCGTTCTCACAGGGAGTTTGGATGAATTAATGGCTGCCTAAGAGCAAAGAAAAAAAGTTAAAAAAAAGTGTGAGAAAGAGAGGAAAGGATGATGAATTATAGGTGAGCACTCCTGCGAGCGCTGCAGAAAACAGATACCGTTGCTCAGTTGATGGTCAGTTTACATAATCAGCATTGTGAGCTGTTTAGTAATGTTGCCTTTGAAAAATAGTTTAAATATTGAAAATTATGTTTTCCACCTCACCTCACAAAGAGGAAAACAAGTCTTTGGTGAGTGACCCATTCTCACTGAGTTCAGACCAACAAAGGCATACTTCATTTAAAAATCTAAAACAGCATCTTTTGTCGTCTAATTCCTCTTTGTGTGTGTGTGTGCGTGCATGCGTGCGTGCGTGCGTGTGTGTGTGTGTGTGTGTGCATGTGTGTGTATTTGGATTTGTTTAGAGTATATGTGCAGCAACAAACAGCACACATTCATTTTGAGTAACACATTCGGAGGTGGAACTGGTTTCAGACAAGACGCAGTGTCGGAGAATGAGCAAACATGACACCTCTATTTATTTTCTTCTTTATTTATTCAGAATCATTGACATGAGTTATCTGATAAATAGTGTTATTGAAGTGCCATGTACAGTTAATTCATCATACAAATGTAATTGCTCTGTATGTAAAATATATTATAAGAAGGCTGGAAAGAGACACATAGAGAAGGAGTTTCACACCTATTACTGTAATATCATTATTATTATTATTATTATTATCATACTATTGCCCTTATATCACTTAAAGAGTTCTTAGCTGTTATATGTGCCATGTGCTTTCTAATAGCTGACTATTTTGTATGTCCTATGAGCACATACTGAAGGATAATCTCTGTAACAATGTGTAATGCAAAGCTTTTAACATAGACCTTTGTTATTGAACAGAGTTGCACAGTCTTAGAGAAGATTTTCTGTTTTCCTCTCAGTGCTTTTGATGTCCTGTATCGCTCTCTTTTAATCCAGGCTATGTAGACAATAAACCGTGCATGCAAGTGACGCTTCGATAGTTTATCCTAACCGCCCGCCATGCCACTATGGCACGACTCTACTATAGACTTGTGACTTTTTGTGTTCATATTTACTGTAATCATTGAATACAATGTGTAATGATGAATGACAATATCCTCGTGATTTACAGGAAGGACTTTCATGAAAAAGCCATTCAATCAATATCTGTGCTGGTTCAAACTGAAGGTATATCACATGGAATACAATATGAATTTCAACCTGTATTGTTTCCTTTTTACTGGTCTGTTTATTTTCAATGAAATGGTACTTAAGACATGATGAATAAAGTGTTTTCATTGTACATAAATAAGACACACAATGTTTTTATTTTATTTTATTTTTTCTTATACATTGGATTACATATTTTCATGGCACAGTGGCACAGTGATGAGCACTGTTGCCTCAAAGCATAAAGGTAATGGAGTCATCAAAGCCTGTGTGGACTCCCTCCTGGTACTTCAATATAATATATAATAAAGGTTAAATTGTATCAAGTTTAATAGCACCAAATCTTGCAGATTAATATTTGTCACATGGTATATCTTTCTAAGGTTTTAATAGCCTTCGCTCCTGTTGGTAAACCCACCAAGAGAATCTGGCAGCAGGTTTATTCATGTTCTGCCACAAGAACATTTGTGAGTCAAGTACTGATGTTATATGGTCTGGCTCCCAGAGCGGGCTTACTAGTTCATCCCAATTGAATTTAATGGGGTTGAGTTAAGGCCAGTCAAGTTCTTCAAAACCAAACTGTTCTTCATGGACCTTGTTTTATTGTGACATATAATACTGGTCATTTATCTCAAAATATGTAAATAAAAAAAATACATTTTGCACTGGAAATGAAAAAAAGATCTTTTCTTTAAATCCCATCAGGAACTTCTTTCTTGATAAAGCCTCCAAAATAACATCCCTGTTGTGTAATAAGTATTTTAATCCACTAGGTGACAGCAGAGTTTCAGATGTTCAGGAAAAATGTGATAGTATAACTGAAGAAAGATGTAAACTACACCTGCTGAGTGTTACTTTGAGTTCACCAGTGCTGAAACAATAGCTTCTACAAACATCCACGTTTGTGCCTGTTGTTTTAATTTCATTTTTATCCCTTAATGTGACCTAGAGAAAGTTTTCTTCGACAAAGATGACAGCTGTGCAGCTTTGAAGAAGGAAAGTCATGTTGAGTTGAGACAGCTGTGCACCATTACAGATTAGCTGCAGAAAAAAGCTGAGGAGGACAAAATAGTCAAGAAAAATGAAGAATGGGTGACATTTACTTCACAAAACAAATTAAGCTTCAAGTTTATTTCTAAAAAGGAAGGGAGGGGGCACTAAAAAACATGACAGATGAGAGTTGTAAGACCAAGTGAAGGCAACTGTTGCTGCTGGGATAATAAATGAAGCACCAACCTACTTTCACCTGCAGGAGACAAACACATGTAATGGAGTTTGTAAAATGAGTCAGAATAAACTGAGAGTTGGCTGCATCTCAAAGTGTTTATCATAGTGCAACAGATTAACACCACATTCATGTAATATATGATGATGCATATTGTTTTATGTATTTGTGTCATCTGTTTCTTGTCAGTGAAAAAGACTTGCATGGTCGCATGGTCCTTAACTTATCGGCCACCCAGGGTGCACAGAGGAGATTTATGTGCATCCCAATCCAATACTATGGCTGAACAGATTATAATTTAATGGTCTTTTCGAGGATACAAGAGAAGAAAAGAGAAGAAAAACAGACTAGATACAATCAATTCATAATCAAACACCAAAACAAGGGCAACACACAACAGAGCTTCTGGTACATGTGTCCAATTAACATAACATGCTGGTTGGCTGTGTGAAAGAGAGACAGACAGAAGGAAATATCAAAACATGCCTCCCTCTTGTCAGCTGTGACATGTAATGAAAGGGAAGAGGGGGTTACATTACATTACCCCGTGATGATTTGAAGTGGAAAAGGGCGCAGCTGCTTGTCACCATACATAAGTCTGTGAAGGCAGTGCTGATACTCTCCTTTTACACCGCGGTGTGTGTCGGCAGGTGATGGAGGATAATACCGATTACAGACTTAACTTTGCTTTCTCATACCAGGTCAATTCCTGAAGCTGTTATGTGGGTATAGGGTGCAAATTTGTGTCTTTGACTTCCTATTCACAGGAGGTGCAGGCCTGGATCAGCACTCCGACTTATCTGCCATACATTCAGACACTTTAGGCAAAGAGAGAAAAATTGCCCACTGTAGTGCCACTTCAATAACTTGACCAGGCCAGCCTTCGCTCTGTGTGCGGTGAATGAGTCTGGCAGCAGCTGGGGTCCCATTGATAACAAACTAGAGAGAGAACGATAGAGAAAGGAAAATGGTGTGTGTGTGTGTGTGTGTGTGTGTCTCACTGTGATCTGGATAAAAATAGACCCCATATTTGTGTGCAGATGTGGTTGAGGCGGAAAAAATAAAAATAAAAAGGAGTAGGAACAGATTGTACTTTTCACACTGACACGTTGACTCATCTAATGCAAATGGGACTTGTTGTCTCACTCTCTCTCTGTCTCCAACAATCAGCCGTTCTCTGTTGACGCAGGGAAAGATAAACTGAGATTTTATGGTCCTTGGAGCCTCGGGCTCAGACAACACACACGTCACACAAGCTAACATTTATGACCTGATGAGAGCCATGTCCCTACTTTGATCACAGTGTGAGGATGACCGTTCAGTAATTGTGAGTTTGAATTCATCTTTTCTGCACCCAAATCCCAGGTGTCCCAGGAATCACTTTGTCAGTGCAAGTGATGCCTCCTTTTTTCTGCTTCAGCCGCAGGCATCATTTTATACACGATATATCAAGGTCATGAGTCCAGATTTTGATAGAAAAAACAAGTGAATTTTGCTATGATCTTCTCCATTTCCAGGAATACAACTTTGTAGTGAAACACCTAATCCCTTTTTGTAGTTGATAAGCCATCATATATTTCTCTACTTATATATGTAGAGTCAAAAATCTTTGAATCAGGCAATAATAACCTGACCTGTACAATTTGAATATTGGTTTGTACAAGCAAGCACCAAGCATCCACACAGGGGACAAATTAAAGGTAAAAACAACACGGTGTTGATGTTAAAAGGTGTCAGGCCAGACACATTGAACAGCATCAACATGCTTTGACATTGATTGTACAAGTTTCTGGACTCTGTTGGGGGGATGAACATCATTCCTCCAAAAGATATTCCCTCATTTGATGTTTTGATGGCAGAGAGAGCTGTCTAACATGTCTCAAGTTTCCCACTGGTATTCAATTAGGCTGAGATCTGGTGACTGTGAAAGCTTTAGCAGATGATTCACATGATTTTCATTATCATCGAACTATTCTGTGACCACTTGATGGGAGCAATGTCACCCTGGAAGAGACCCCTCCCATCAGCATAGAAATGGTGATCGCTCAGATTTGCAGTGACTCCTCCCTCTAAGCAAACAAGTTGACCCAAACCAGGCCAGCAAAGTGTCTCCTACAGTGTATAACAGGGCCACTGGGGCCTGGGGCACATGTGTGGAGCATTGCCCATTGTTTTTTCACAACTGAACTCTTAAGTTTGCATTAATCTTTGTATTCACAGGGTTTGTCTCTACCGTAATGTCCGTCTCGTTGCAATCGTTGACTGACTATTATTGCTGACATGCTCTGATCATGTCTGTGTCACCTCTGTCTTTCCTTAAATATGATTTACATTATTTACTATTTACAGATCCGTCTCTCCTGTAGATCTAAATACAGATGTCCCTTTAGTCACTGCTCGTATTGAAACCCCAGCCAGATGAGTCTGAGTGACTGAGGCTCCTGCCATCTGTGCCCCAACGACAAATGCTCTCTCAAAGTCACTTAGATCTTTTTTCTTCTTGCCCCTTTTGATGTAAAATCAGAAGCAACTGGGCCTGCTCAGCATTTTTATACCTGCCACAGAGCATGATGGGATGTTAATTGCTTAATTGTGCCATGCAGTGCACCGGTGTGGAAGCACTTGCATTTGTCATGTTTCTCCACTCATTTACTCAAGCTTTTCCTTTAGTTTGTCCAATTTACGGTCCCTATCTTCTCTTCTTTTTCCTCTTCTATCCCTCCTTTCTGCCCTGATAACTCTCATCATTGTATAGTTTGTTGCATTTTTTGGTTAATTAACTCCAAATAAGTGTCATGGGTGGCTCATTCAGCAGTAGGGTGCACAAACAGAACATCCAGTAACAAGGATCCCGTCACGTTGGCTGTCGCTCTGCTAATCACCCACAGGAGGCGCTATGGATCCAGGTTTGAGCGCTGGTGGCCCCATTATTACAATTTAATGGTTTATGTGAGTGAAGAGGCAATGTTCCTCTCTCTCTCTCTCTCTCTCCCTCCCAGCTGTGTGCTGCTCTTATCTGGCCAGACCTGCTGCAGGAGCCAACCTGCAGTGCATTAAACAAGCCGCCACCACTGACACACACATACACACTCACACACACACACATCAACAGGCAAATACACACAGGGCATCATGCATGCGTGTGTGTGTGACTATGAAAATGAACAGAATAATGAGAGAGGAGCGACAGTCAGACACGGTTAGGGGAAGGAGAAGGAGAGTTCATCAGGGGGATTGATTGGACTGTCTATTTATTGTAGTGTATATTTGTGAATAATGCATCTCAAACGTTACACTCAGAAAATGATGAAAATGTAGTGTATTCTTGCTCTGTATACCCATGCAAGTAAGTGAGAAGTTAAATAAAAGGTTGTAAGAGCAGCAGGAGAATTGGGGCTTAATTGGAAACGTGCAATTTGGCCTTTAAATATATTAATATTATAGATATGCAACAGACTTAAGGACACATTCTCATTTATCTTCCACTGATATATTGAAGGCATGTCAGCTGTTTATCAGTTTCCCTATTGAAATGTAAACCTTGAATGCTTATATATATATATATATAT
>CM076656.1:17280829-17322895 GCA_038496675.1 Rachycentron canadum | reverse complement strand
ATATATATATATATATATTTTTTTTTTTTTTCTTTCAATCATGTTTCTTTGTGCACATGGACAAATAACAATGGTAGCTGAGCATGAAACCTGTCAACTTTGCAGCCGTCTGAGCCAGGCCAACTGTGTGTGACAAGTGTCACAATGATTGTGATTTTGTGTCAGATCTGCTTTGACACAGTGAAAAGTTTTTGGTTTTTAGGGGAGGAAAATGCCCCAACTACACACTCTCCATCTCCATCTCTTTCCCCTCTGTCAGACGCTTTGTTTCAGAGGGATGAGGTGGTGGTGGTGTTGTTGGGGGGGGTTGTAACATCAAGACATCCACCAGAGCGGACTTGGGTTGGAGCACTAACTTTTATTTCACCACGACATCTGTCATAAAGCGCCGCTGCGCCTAAAACAAAGATTCAATCGGAGCTTTAACAACATGTCAAATCAAAATTCCGGGCACATTTTCTCTCTCTCCCTTTCTGTCTCTCGGTCTTTTACAGCCATGCACGTACACATGGGTAGACAGACATGTACATACAGCACGGATGCTACCCGGACTATTAAACTCCGAGCTGCCCAACACGCCACTCTCTCCAAACTAAGCGCACAGGCATGAGCAGCCGGTTTCAAGCTGCCCTCTCTGTGAATTGATTCTACTATGAGCCTACACGAACCTCTCCTCTCAGGGGCGAGGGGGTGGGGGGGGTGGACGGCGGCGAACGGCGCGTGTATCCCCGGTCGAAACCGCACCGGATCTCGCACACGCGGAACCACCTGAGTCCAGGAATCACGTCGCCAGCGTTTTCCCCCCTGCAAAACATCGAGACGACGCGTTTTTCGGGCGAAACAGTGGTATTGCCCGGGCAGTGCCACCCCCCGCACCGCGAAGTGGAACATTCCACAATTTATTCCAGGGAAAGACTGACAGTTTTTTGGGTCATGAAGCAGCTGTTCAAGTCAGCGGCCGGTCCCCCCTCCGCTGGAATAAGAAATTAGTCCATTTTAAAGTAAATAACTAAAGCCTCTGGCCGATAAGAAGGAATTATAGAATGATGTGCAGGCTCAATTTGACGGGGAGAGAGCCCCCAAAACAGTTAAATCCAATAAATATGTTTTTTCCCCCTCCCTCCTCCTCCATCAAATTATTAAACACATTGGTGCTAGAGTTCGCCCAAGTTATTATCAACACAAGGGAAGATAGGAGGCTGTATACCATAAGCAACTTACTTATCACTGAAGAATCACGTTTGCAATGCAGTCTTATTTTCAAAGTGATGTGATGTAAATGCTCACATAATGATGTGAAATTGTTATTTTTGGCTGGTAGTAAACAGTAGGTCCAGCCAAAAATAATCATAAATCTCCGGGACTGACTGACTGACTGACTGACTGAATGCCTGAGGCTACATCCAAACACGTTTTAAAACGAACCTCTTTTGCTACGTTTACGCCTGCTGCACCTTAAACAGAGACTTTTGGAAACCCTGCTCAGCCTATTTAAGTTTGAAAACTCTGGGGCTGCTCTGTAGTCTCAAGCAACAACCTCTGTGGCTGGAAAATGTACAAACAATGAAGTGTTGCAGTTCTTCGAATGGCCGCTTGAGACTGGCTGCAAAAATGTGTGAATCTTTATAGACTCCCATGTTAAAATACCCAACTTTACAGCACAAATACACATGATTAGCCTTGTTAGAACAATTTTGGTCTCTATTGCTAATTTCTCCCTTCTTGTCAACTGTACACATCTGAATTTTTATATCACTCACCGTTTACATTTTATTAACGGTTAAATTTCTGCAAAACTGACGACGTACCAGTTTGAATGACAGGTAGGTGAGCGTACGCTTGGCGGAGTCAGACACGGCCAAGATGGCAATGACGGAGCAGCCCACTTTTTACTTCAAAACAGATCCTCAGAAAATTATGGGTTTTATCACAGACGCTATGTCCATCTTTATTTACAGTCTGTAAATAAACAGACTTTGGAAACAATGGACACCCACGGTCGCTCCCTGATTGGGAAGTTAGAAGTGTTACTGACCTTGCTGTTTTTCCTAGCAGCTGTTTTGCAGTTTTCTGGAAGCAATTCTGCATTTTAATGCTATGACTGCTTTTGCTGCTCCCTGCTTGTAGTATTTTGTATCTACCCGGGAAAGTAGGCTTCCTGTTTACACTGACACACACATGCCTTGTGGAAGTGATATTAATAATTTTAAATAGACGGACTGACTGACTGACTGAGTTATCATATTTTCAACATTGGTCAGCTGAATACCATGTGAGTTGGAGTTGCCTCAATTGGCCATTGCTCTTTCAAAATGAATTGGCAATATCAGTTTATACCAATATCTGTAGGTCATATTTATATATTTAGATACCAAAAAAACTAGTTTAGGTGTAAACTTAGTACATGACTGGATCACCTCTTGGTATGGGTAGTCACCTTGCCACTCTGATTTCCCTGCTGCAAAAGAGCTGCTGGGGAATGGTATAGAGCTTTCAGTTATTTGTTTCAAAAGGAGGCAGAGAAATAAATTGAACGTAACTGAGCAGAGAGAGCAGGTGAGTGCGAGCGAGAAAGAGAAGTCATCGGTAACTGCTAAGGTAAAGAAACTAGCAGATCTGTGTAGGTTGTTTTGATTTTTATATTAAAATTCAGGCCTCTGAAGGTCATGCAGGATCTCTATTTCTTAATTGTTAAAGCTAATTGCCAGTGTTACTGAAGATAATACTGTTTTGCTTGTATTACTGTCAACTCAGGCTCCATTTGTGCCACTTAGTTGTGGTTTGACAATAATTTGATGAATGGGAAGAATGCATTACACTGATATTTGATCTTTGTATATTTCTAAAGTATTTTTTACTCTCTGCCATCTCTTATCAGACATCTTTACACTGAATTAATACAATTGTTGAATAAAACCACTGTTTTCAATAGTTAACTCACTTATCTTTTGACCTTTCACAGCAGGTGCTATACTTTCTGTGTAATTAATTCTTCACACTTGAAACAAATGTCATCTAACACATTGAATCTATAAGTTGAACATATTCCAGCTTTTAAAGAGCTGCATTTAGAAGCACTTAGTTAGGTAACATCCAAGTATTATGCCAACACACGGTGTAATTAAGATTCTTGAAGGGTGCCGGCTGTAACAGATTTACAGTTTGAATCCCAAACTGGTTGTAGTTTAATTTCTATATGCAACTTCCTACATTCTCACTTGTTTGACTGTTGGACCAAAGTTATCACTGATTCATAACATTTACTCTGATACTTGTAATGTGTTGAGATTCAGTTAAAATTAGCTTATGTTAAAGGTTTAGTTTTACAAAAATACCACAGAATCCTGCATTAGCAGAAGTGTGTAATGAAGTACTTATAACTACAAAGAAGCTTCATGTGTATTCTCATACTACTGAATTATATACTTTTACAGACAACGCAACTTTTTCATTAAGCCAAACTCGCTGCATATGTAACTGGAATTGATGCGACTGTTTGCATTTCAAATTTATGGACTAAACGACTTTATTAAATTGCAAATTTCAAAGATTGCATTAATGAAATAAGATGAACAAGAGTGATTTTATGTAGTCTTACATATTTTTCAAAGACATTCAAAATATACAAAACAATGTGAATATAGTAAATGATCAGATGTTGTCCTTGTGGGAAGATGCAAACTTCTAATCTGCACGTATCCAGTGTTATGTCTTGTTTTGAATGTAAGAAGTTGAAATTAACCCAAAACAAAAACATCTATGTTGTAAGGGACAAACTGGATGAAATAAAGTTTTGTGTGTTTTGTGACACATGTTTGATTGTCTACAGATAAATGTAAAGAAGTCAGGGCTGCTATCAAACTGGACAGTATTACAGTAACACCAAACCTAGCCCATTTCGTTTGGCATTCCTTCACATAACATCTCACATTTTGTTTCAGTTACTTTTATTTTTTCCTCATCTACTCTTTTGGTCTCATCCACCTGATCTGTTTGTCTCTCTGCCTCTACATTTCTCCGTCCCTCCACACCACTCTCCATCTGTTGGCTTCCCTCCATCTCCTCTTCCATCCCCCTCTCTCCTGTCTGCCCAGAGTCACCAGTCATCCACCAGCATGCGTTCCTCCTTTGGTCATAATGGAGATCATATGTTGAAGCCAGCGCTGAAACCCAACACGGGACATCCACATCAAATAAAACCTGCTGTCAGCAGCGGGGCCTGGCTCTGCCAAGGGGAGTGAAACCATATCTGTGTCGGCCTCACCAACACGCCATAAAATGGAAGCCCAAAAGACCAAGAGACATACAGACAGACAGACCACACCTCCCAGTGAGACATTCCAGTCTCCCCCTTCAAAACTACAGTTTCTGTCACATGTAGGTTGAGAGGTTTTCAGCTTTTTTCTCCTGCAAATGCTTGTAGTTGTCAATCACTCAGGAAAGAGTGACACACACACTGGTTTGACTGGTCAAGGGATTTGTGTATCAGTGCATGTCATCTTAAAACATTAAGTCTTTGTAGTTCAGTCATCATTGTGGCATTCTCATAAGCCACCTGATATTCTTGTTTAATGCATTATACTCCTTGCATGAATACATGGATTTTCTGTACTGGATATTGAGTAATTCTGGGGCTCTTTGTTGACTTGTGAAATGTGTTGATTTTTTGCCATTAAATTAAACAAAGCTTGTTTCAAGTTGGCTACATAGGTTGATTATCCCCTTGATTTGACTATGATGATTAATTTTCAAATTCAGTCTAAACTGAGGAAGGTGGGCCACAAAGGATAGCTCAGACCAGTCAGAGCTGCCACATTTATATCAAAGGTTCTTTATTTTAACTAGTGCAAAATGTGTATAACAACCCCTTAAATTTCATCTCCAGACATGTTTTAAACTATGTAAAAATACTCTGTTGAGATAAATATTTTGTTGAGTATGGTTTTCCCACATAAAAAGTAAAAAAAAAATCTGAAACAGGGGCTGTAAGAACATCTGCATTTACTTCCTCATTGAAAAATCTGGATTAGACCTTATGCCCCACTTACCACTGCTGCTTGCACTAGGTTGACAGGATGATTAGTGGAGGAAATGTCAGAGAGACTTGGCCACATGTTTGAGCCTCATTGAGATCCAGACTCAGGAGTTTTTGAGAAGTTTATTGTGCACCAAAATCAGCGAGTATCAGAATGGTAGTTAATCATGTATGTTGTTTGTTAGCTTGTAACTGGTAGTAGCTGACACAGTGCTCTCTGTACTGGCAAGGTGTCGCTGGCCAGTGTAGGGAATATCAGGATGATTAGTGTTATTAGTGTTGTGACCAAAATTGGGAACTAGAAGACATATTGTAGTTCGCAGGTGGCCATGGCTGACACAGTGTTAATGGTTTAACTAATGCAAACTCTAGTTCATTGTACAGACAGTTGACAGGATTGGTTCTTTAGTTATACTACATATGAATTCCTGGCTGTCTGAATCTGTTTTTATGAGACTGTCTGAGACTGGTTCACTGCAGTTCCAAGCCAAAAATGGTCATTCATGGCGTTGCGCCCATGACACGTCTTGGGTTTGGCATAGGATGAGATCCAGTTGAACCTTTTCTCAATGCTGATGAATTATATATTGCTTGAAGGCACAAAGCATTTAAATATTATCTGTACAAAGCATTTAAGATCCCAACGACGGCACAACAATATATGTTTATTTTGTGTTATTGCTTATTTCCTGTACAAAAAAAGAATTGTAAAAATCTCATGTTTCTCAGAACATGTTTGTGCTTTGTAAGCAAATGTCTTATCATGTACATGAGAACAGAATCATGACTTTCAGGCTTATGTCTAAAAAGGGGTTGTTTATGTTAAACTGGTGAATATCAGATTATCATAAATCTCGTGTACCTGTATATGATTGTAATCTTCTGAAATCAGCAGGTTTGGATTTTAAAGGACTTGTCTTTTGTGTTGGACTCCCTTTGCAGTGTTACACACATGTGGCTTGTGGTCCCCCACACAATGAATAAGGTGGAAGCACCATTTCTCACCAGATATGACTGAGATTGAATTGCCCTCGCAGTCCCCATGTCTGAGCCGTGGCGATAGAGAACCAGAGTATGAGCTGGAAGATGGATGGAGGATTGGCGGTGATGGTACTGCTGCTGGGGGAAGGTGGAACCTGGAGTGTCCTGTTGTTCGTCAAGTAGCTGAGAGATCAGATGCTATCGGGCCAGGAGGTGTCTGCTCTGTTTGGCTCTGCTCTGCAGGCTGAGCACTTCACGCAGTGGCTAGTTTACGTAAAGGATAAACAGTGACCCCGGGGTTGTAATCCACTGGCAGGCCGAGCAAGTGCTGCGTGGATTACCGGAGGCTAACTGTAGTCTCTCCACTTGTTTTACACCCCAAGAGGGTCCTAATTGAGTTAAATCTCATTATTTATGGCTGGCTATGGAGACAGTAATCAGAGTGGCTGGTGTGTCTTTAAACAGATCAGTCAGGAGCTGTGTCTCTTAATGCAAGCAAGTGCGCATGTGCCCAGCACATACACACACATACAAATGCAAACACACACACAGTTTTCAGGTTACTGTCATGAAAAGTGTCATGAAGAGAAATTTTTGTGGTCATTAAAGGATACACTCATCATCACTGTGTTGCACATGTAAGAGTGTGTGTATGTGTGGACCTTTTATTCCTTTGCAGGGCACTCTGTAACCAAGGTTTTGCAAGGTGCAATATAAATAAATTTTCACTTTCTTACTTGTATGAGACAGCATGGAAAATCACATGGAAGCATCTTGGCTGTGAGCAAAACATACCTGGAGAAATGAACATCACTGTCACTTGTAAATGACAAATTTTCATTAAACAACAGTTAAGAAGATATTCTCCTCTCTTCTTTTATTTCTTCTGATTTAATGAATCCAGCCAACGTAGATCCAGAATATTCATTGCGAGCAGCTACCTAGACCAGCAATTTCCCGTATTATTAAAAGACAGGGATCGTTGATATGAAGATATGCAGTTTCATTGCTGGCTGATATGAGAATTATGAATGGTGACAGAGGGCATGAGCTGACCCTGTGTGGAGTCAGTGTGCTGAGGGGTCTGCAGCTCCACTGATAGACAAAAGGGAAGAGAAACTCCAAGAACAGTTCACATAAATGTCACGCTTTCTGGACTGCTAATGAAAAAAAAGGACATGGCTCACGATAAAAGCTTTGAGAGAGAAAAAGAAAGACAAATTAAGAAAGCAAGAAAGAAAAATAAAGACAGAGTGTAAGAAGAGAGGGGTGTGATAATATATTTTAGACAAAAAGCAGAGAAGATATCACAAAAAAATGGCAGTGGAGAGAATTTGCAAAGATTTTGAGATGGTTGGGGCGAGGTGATGTGGAGCCAAGTGAAAGAGAGAAAGAAAAAGAAAGGAGAAAGACGGTGGTTTGGGAGTAAAGAAACCTCTCAACCATATGCATTTCTATGTCCTCAATAAACATGCAAATGGAGCCATGCATTAGCAATGTGAGATCAATGAGCAGAGCCACATTACCCTGAACAATGCCAAACTCCAGCCATCAGCAAACAACACACAGAGCAGCAGACAACACTGAACATGTTTGGAATTTTATCCTGCCAATCTTCTCCTGATTGTGACGGCCCCTTGGCCTCAACACCAATTTCCTGTTTTTAGGTTGCTTAGATCTGGGGAGTGGCGGCTGACACCTGGTATGATGTGACTGAGCAGACGTGTCTTGGTTGTACTCACTTGTGGACGTGTACACAGGTAACTGTGGACACCATGGATGCCTAGATGTTTTAATTGATACTCACACATTTCATACATGCACAGTAGATCGTTGTCTGCATACTAAGTGCATACACTCTACAAATCAAATGAAAATGGCAACACCCATACAAGGATGGTGGTACAGTGGTTAGTATTGTCGCCTCACAGCAAGAGGGTTCTTAGTTTGGTTCCTTTCTGTGTGGAGTTTGTATGTTCTCCCTGTGTCTGCGTGGGTTCCCTCTGGATACTCTGGCGTCGGTGTAATCAGGTTTTGGTGTTAATTGGTGATACTGAGTGTGAGAGTGAATGGTTGTGTGTCTCTGTATTTTGGATTTATATGTTCGGCTCTGTGATAGACTGGCCCGCGGCCCTGACGGATAAGCAGTATAGACAAGAACTAAAGAAAAAGACCTGCACGATGTCCACACCAGAACCTCGCATCCACTCTCGAATAATGAAAATTATGTTACAATGATTGTGGTGTTCTTGTGAACACAGTAGGTAACAATGGCATCAGTCTCCCTGCTTTCAAGGTCACTTAGCTTAGTTGGACTTCTCTTGATTTATTTATGGTTTCCTGGCACCTGTATATGTTCTAATTCACACACTACATACATTGCTTTATTTAGCTTTCTTAACAATTATGGTACTTTAACAGAGCTTTTTGTAAGTTTTGCTATTTGCTACAAATTCAGCATGAACGGCTGTTTACTTACCAGTCTTGAATTAACATTGTGAGTTTGTCTATGGTAGCCCTGAGAACTCAACACACCACAACTTTGGGAAGCACATTCCAATTAAAAAAAAGCAGAGACAAATTTAGAAAATATCTTTCAATCAGATGTCAGGGTCACCACTTGTCTCTGAAGTTAGCGTGCTAACCAGTTAGCTCCAGTCTGTCTTCAATCTGCCCTGAAGACAAAATACTTCTCAGAGGACATTGTATGAGCCTCTGGTATTGTACGTGCAACAATGGCTGAAGCTTTCGTCAAGCAACAATCACCACCATCCACTTCCGTCAAGAAATCACATCTGGCGGCCGAGAAAACTTACTCACACTAATCTCCCTAATCTCTCCAAACCACAGTCTGTGTAGAAAAGTGAAGTCATGTCTTGTGTTCAGAAGTTAGTTTAACATAAACCTTATTTCTTTTCTTTTTTTGGTCAACAAAATGAATGGGAAAAATTTGATTAGACACACACACACACACAAAAAAAAAAGATTAAGAGCTGAATTCAGACAAAACACAGGCAGACAGACAGATCCTGGTGTTGCAGGAAGGAGGACCTGGCTTTGATTTTGGCACAAAGCTCATACGGCTATAAAGGAGCACCAGCGTAGTCATTATAAAAACTCAGAAAGACATAAAGCCCCCAGAAGAGAAGCTCTGTTTTCGGGTGCCGATCAAGCAGTTGGAAGAGGTAGAACTTGTGTAGCAGATGTTTTATTGGGATAAGTGAATGATTGAGAGGACATTTTACTGTCCATTTTACATCAAAGGTTTGGGCCAGCAACAGGAGAACTATGTCACAGTGTGTAAATTTTGTAGTTCGATCTTTGTGAGAAGAATTGTAAATTTAGACAGTGAGGAGATTTTGTAGATGTAAAGATATTTGGTTGCTTATACTCATTGAAATTACTTTTTGAAGGTTTTGAACATTTTATATCAACAGTATTACAGGACAAACACCAGAAACCATTCAGTCATCACAGACTCAATGTTTTGACACAACTTGATATATGCAATGCATTAATCTTCTAGCACATAATTGTGGAGATGAACATTTTGAGTTTAAGTGCAAATATAGCTGCTACCATAGCAGCGTGGCTCCAGGGATTGTAAATTCAAAGATGGGTTCAAACCAAGACCTTGTAGTGACTCTAAATTGCCCGTAGGTGTGACTGTGAGCATGAGTGCTTGTTTGACTCTACGTTGGCCCTGCAATAGACTGACAATCTGTCCAGCTGTCATCAGGTCTAAAATTTAATTTCTCCAATACTTTGGCTTGTGACTCACAAAACTGACTTCACATTATTCAAACTCAACGTTTGTGAGAATGGAGAATTTTCTTGATGTTTTATTGCAACAAAAATTGTGACCATGTTGAGTTGTATATTGTGATACTTCCATTATTATTTTATATGTTCACAAAAAGAATTTAACTACCCAAGTATGTGGAGATAAACAGCATTTTTAGATTCTCTAAAAACAAATAACAATCACAGAATCACACATACAGAAAAGAAAAATCTTGCTTGTGTAAAAGGGGTTAGATTTTGTGTGATCAGCATTTGCTGGCATGGCAACATACAGTGCAATCTGTGCTGTAAGGATGTAAATGGCTGTCTGTGACATGGCTGGTGCAGTATATGGAGGGTTTGAGTGTTACACGTGGGAGTGTGTGTGAGCGTGGCTCCATAAACACAGGGGTGTTAGAACAGGAGTTTAAGAGGGCGGAGAGGTGTGGAAGAAGGGGAGCCAGTGTAAATGTTTGTCCGAGTGGGAGCTGTAAAAGCATTAATGTATGTCGCACGGTGTGTTTTAAGACCAAAAGGTGCAAATACGAGTGTGGGTGTGTGTGTATGTGTGGTCTGAAAGAGTGGCCGAATGCGCCAACAGATCTACTGATCAGATCTCATATTTTTCATGTGCGGTAACATCCATGTTCTGCTGTCTGCGTTTGTATAGACAGCAAAGAAGCAGGCAGCAGAGAGATTTATTGTTTCTCTTTGTGTGTGTGTTTTGAGCTTGCATATATATATTTTGTATGCTTGTGTGTGTGTGTGTGTGTGTGTGTGTGTGTGTGTGTGTGTGTGTGTGTGTGTGTGTGTGTGTGTGTGTGTGTGTGTGAGTGTGGGTATATGTGCTTGTGTTTGTGTGCAGGTCATTGTGAGAGGAGCTGGCAACAGCCTCCTTTCTCCTCGTCTCTCCTGCAGTAATCAGTAAGAGTGGAGGCCTGGCCTTCTCTACCTCTCCCTGCTTGTGGTTTGTTCACATACCGTCTCAGCCGAGCGGGTAGGAATGTGTGTGTGTGTGTGTGTGTGTGTGTGTGTGTGTGTGTGTGTGTGTGTGTGTGTGTGTGTGTGTGCATGTGTGTCTGTGTGTGTTTATGTGTGTGTGTATATATCTGTGTGTATGAAGCATTTCTATGTGTTCCCATGTGTCTTTGTGTGTCTTGCAAATTGTGTGCACAGTAATGTGTTAGTGCATCTTTGTGTTTGTGTGTGTGTGTGTGCGCGCGCGTGCGTGCGTGCGTGTGTGTATGTGTGCACATGTGTGTGTGTATGAGAAAGAGAGAGGAAGAGAGGGAGATTTGGTGTGTTTGTGTGTAAGAACAAGGGGTGGGGGTTGAGGAGGCCCTGTAAGGGAGAAGACAGAAAACCTGAAGGTAGTTAGTTGGCCTTTTCCCTGCAGTAAACACCACACAATACACATGAATTGAAACCAGTCCACCGATGACTTCATGCACATCATAAAAACATGATAAACATTTTAATCAAACTGTGAAGGTGGTTGGCTGAATGTTAGTCTTGGGAAGGTTCATATTATAATGAAAGCTGAAACATATTGGAAACATCTTCAGGAGTTTTCCACCCGAATACAGGCTTCATGTACATATGTCATTATGCTGGTGTGTTTTGATCGAAGAAATGCAGCTGCAGGAGTGTGAAGTGAAAGTGAAGTGGACACACAAGCCTGCGAGCAGTGGTGTTTTGCAGTCAGATGTGGGCAGAATAGGACAGAGGAAAGTATCAAAACACAGCTGTTTATGCCTTTTTCCAGACAGTCTGTGGACTTGGTGATCCTCTGCTGTTTCCCAGAAACCCCTACACACACACACACACACACACACACACACACACACACACACACACACACACACACACACACACACACACACTCACTTTCAAGCAGAAAGACTTTCTGAGTCTCTCAAGCCACACACATGATGGACATGCAAACAAAACACTCTCTCTTTCCCTTTCTTTCTTCACACACACACACACACACACACACACACACACACACACACACACACACACACACACACNTTATCTCTTTTTTAAACTCTTCTCCCTTATTCGCTCTAAATTGAGTAAGTTTGTGGGGTTACAGGCAAAGATGTGTATCTCTCACTTCCTTCACACACGTATTCGCATATTAGACATATTAGTTAATTTTGCTGATAAAGCTGAAATGGACACATGAAGATCTCTGTACACACCACAATATTCAGCCTTGGTATAAGCTTAGAAAAAGACCTTGATGATGTCATGGTGATTCCATCAGAGTTGTCTCAACTTGGGTTGACAGAAAAAAGGAAACCACAAAACCCCCACATTTCATACTGTGTGTGGACTTTTACAGATGTAGGTAGGATGGGTCTAACAAAAGTGGCTATTGAGTTGCAAGGGAAATGTACAGTCCAAGTCTGGAGTCACCACAAGGTGGTTGAGATGTATGGCAGGCGTACAACTGTCTTACCACAGACTGGTTTGGGTTAAATGTACATTTTGTAAGTCACTATGAACTGTATTAAACCAGACCATGCTCTTTCTCTAGCCTTAACCAAATGCTGCGGTAGTCTAAAAATAAGCATAAAAAGGTTTAATAGTGCTGTACCTGATGCAAGTAGATATTGTACTGTAAGTTCAGGAAAATTTTATTGATCTGTTCAATATCAACATATTTACCACTGGATAAATATTTAATTTCCTCATTACATAAGACTTAATCTGGCTGGTATCCTTCGAAATGTATTTGCTGTGTAAATTAGTTTTATATAAACATTTCTTAACTGATAAAGTTCCCCTGCTGCCAAACAAACGGCAGTTAACTCAACTTGGTTTACCTGGTTAGTTCAAAGTTGTTTTATGAGTTTGACTCATAAAAGTTTATAAGTTGAATTGACTGTATTTTCCCACAGACAGATTTACTTTGCTTGTACATTTCTCAGTTTGAAGAACTGCAAAGGCTGCTCTCACTTCATTAAATTCTAGTTTAACATGTATTTACATAGTAAGTTTACATCATGAATATGTTCTTCAAACAACACTTTTTTTAACTCTCGAAGTGCACACGCTAGGAAGTCTGTTAATATTCTACTTTTGTATCTCTAAAAATTTCTTTTAATGAGTTGAGTGTGCATCTGCATTCATTTGGCTCATCATTTCAAGTCAAAAGACATAAAGTTAGAGCAACTCATGTTAATAAATTCGAAATCTAAAACCAGATATTTAAAGTTGAATTAATGTGAAAACCTCACATATAAACATTAAAATTCTTTTACAGACATGTTTTAAATAGTTTAAAAAATACTGTTTTGCTGAACATGATTTTCCTGCATAAAATAATAAAAAAAAAAAAAAAACGGGGGCTGTAAGCAAATCTTCACTTGCTTCCTCATTTAAAAATTAAGATCAGACCTTATGCCCCACCCACCACTGCTGCTTGTGCTAGATTGACAGGTGAAACCTAAACGTATCAAAATGAGCAGCAGAGGAAATGTTGGCAACTCCGCTACTAGAAGCTTGTAGTTTGTAACTGGCAGTGACTGACACAGTGTTAGGGCTACCTGTTTGAGCCTCAGTCAGACCCAGAGCCAGATAAGGATTGTGTTGTTGATGAAATCATCACAACTGTTAGCGTAGTTAAAATCTTTTATTTGTTTATGATGTTTGTTAGCTTGCAACTGGCAATGGCTGACAGTGTTAGTTTTTGTGCTAATGCTAACTCCTGCCCACTTCAGGTTTATTTTTTCTTCTGCTCTCATCCCAGAAATTTGATGGGATTGGGTCCTTAGTTATGTTATATATGAATCCATGGCTGCCTGAATCAGTTTTATATGAGTGTCAGCAGTCCACTGAAGATGAAAATGTGCATTACATTACATTTACTGCTGATTTTGGTCATGATATTGGTCTTATATATATATAAAACACATCACATGGACATTTTCAGAATCACTGGAACACTCTTTTAAAACGCTTTTCTTGTACTTTTTTGTATTTTTGTATTTGCATAAGCCAACAAAAACATTTGATGCCTAGAGAAACATAACTCTAAAATTAGGATTTGGCCATTTTTTAGAAGCTGTTTTGCTCATGAAATCTAAACCTTGATAAGACGTTTATCTGAGAATTTCTTTTCTTTGTGTCCTTCTGTCTTCCTTTGCATATTATTCATGACATGTCAAAATTATCACAGAAAAATCTAACATAATCTTTTCATTTTTTCATTTTATGTAAAAAAATAAATACTACAAATTATTCTGGTAAAAATACATTTGTAATTCCAGGCTCAAATGTTGCACAGAATGAACCAGACCAACCATCTGAACCAACCGACTCTTATTCCCACTGAGTTTCAGTATAATGAGAGATAAAGCCACAGGAATAAAACCATACAGTGCACCCTAAGCTTGGATAAGACAGATCAACTAATCTATATCTGGGTCAAAGGACAGCATGTACAATATCCATACGCAAGAGAATATTGAAATACACTCCTGCAAAAACTGTGTTATTTGATATCTTTTCTCTTTTGTCACTATATCAAACAAATTGAGCAACATAGAAAAGTACGGATGAAATATTCAGTGTATATTACATATTATCATGCACATATGTGGAATTTTACAATCAAGACCATCTCCATGAGAACATATTGCATCTTATGTGCGTAGTTGAGTAGTTGACTGGTGTATTTTACTACCTGACTGTATGTATTAAGGAAATCGCGCACGTGTGTGTGTGTGTGAGTGTGTATGTTTTTTTAAAAGCACTTACTCTGCTGTAGGAATGGATCTTGAATGATTTATCAGCCATAAAATTCATTGATCACAGCTTTTCAGAAACACATAATCTAACTCAGAGTTGAAAACAAACAGCATGGCCACTGGGCCCGTTTGTGGCCAAATATTCTGTAATCTGTTGTGGTAATTTAATTAGTCAAGAAAGAATGTGATTAATCAAATCAATTATATTGCACTACGAAACATAAATCATGTTTCCCCAGTCTCATTATCAACCTCGGGGTGCAGTGTGTGTGTGTGTGTGTGTGTGTGTGTGTGTGTGTGTGTGTGTGTGTGTGTGTGTGTGTGCAGACATATATGTGTGTGTCTCAGTGTGCCAATGTGGCCAAGTGTGACAGTGAGAAAATGTGGCTCTATCCTTCAGCCGCAACCATTTTAACTACAGAGGGTGGCAGCCTCTATGTGTATGTGTGTATGTGTATGTGTGTGTGGATGTTGGCATGTACAGCAAGCGCTCACTAGAGACTAGCTGAAGAGGAGAAAGAGAGGGATAAGCATTTGCAGGCTGCAATTATGGGTAATTTTCCAACAGCAGCAAAATTAAAGCCCCCAAAACAAAACAAAGAGGGCAAATTTACTCCCTGGTCGACTCTGTCACTGATGCACAAAACAGAGGGAGAGAGAGATGACTGTTATACATACAAAGCTTCTGGCAGCACCTATAGTACAAATATTGACAAGTGATGTTCATCATGTTGTTTAGTCTGGTTGTTTAGTTTGGTTCATACAGGGACTCATACAGCTTCCTTATCTCCTTCCTTTGGGCCCTGAAGAGGAGGGGTGTTACTTGGTTGCTATGGCATCCCCATACACACCATCACATATTCAAATGCTCATGTCTGTATAATTAATGCATTATTGTGATCAAACCTGTAGAGTATATCTCTATATCCAGTTCTACCTCAGTGATGCTGAGTGGCGTATAAGCTATACATACATTTCAAAGCTGCATTAACTGGTGTTACTGTTGAGGCCTATGAAACAAGCTGAAAGCACGACATTGATGGACAACAAGTAAAGCTTCCTGTTTCTATTCAAAACCTACAACAAGGTAACACAATATAATAATGCAATTTACTTACTAAGCCCATCCTGGAAACATAATCTTGCACAATATGTCAATTTTTTTAACACCATATGCTTCCGTAAGAGGGGTAACTTTGTAAAAACATCTAATTTCATTACTTATTTAATAACTACTGTTTTTAGTGGCCTTTAACAAACACCATTCCCCGTGAGGCTGAGATCATCATGAACTAAACGACACCATCTTGACAGTTTGAGGCAAGTCCGTGGGCAAGTCAAGGATTTGTGGCAAGTTCAGACATGTGTGCAATATAACCGTAGCAGGACAGACAGGAACGAATTATGCTAAAAAGTTCAAAAAGTAACATTAGAAGTGTGCATCTGTGTGTTTCGTGGATATGGTGATGAAAGTATCTGCACTGCTGCATTAGGAAATTTTGGTCATTTTTTTTCGCAAGGGCTGTTTTCAGTTTTTTTTGTTTTGTTTTGTTTTGTGTGCTAGAAATTGAATCAGTCTCAGTGCTGTACTAGAGAGTCATATATCTTATCTTTAGGATATGAACAATAAACCCAGGAGCATCTTTCTTGAATTGAGAGACTGTACAGATTTACTGCAGTTTTCTCAGAGCTTTTTGTCTTTAAACAACAGCCTGTTACATCTGGCAAAGGCTGATGAAAGAGGAGCTTGTGGCTGTGACACCAAAAAGGCGACCTAAAGACTAAAAGGCTGTGAAGATGAGCTAAAAATTTTCTGTTGGTTTGTCACTACCACTGATCCCTTTCACCCATTTGATCATTTGATCAATTTTAGATATAAGAAATATTGATTAGTGAAGGTCCATGTGAGCATTTGTTGTTGAAGACAGAGAGAATAACAATACTTTAGGTTCTGCAAATAATAATTAAATAGTTTGTCTTCCAAATGTAGTTCAATACAGTCTCAAGTTCTCACAAGCGAGCTCTGAGAAAGAAGAGTAATGGAGGGTGCAGTTGGGCTGGTGTGACTCATCCTGTTCTGCGAATCACCAGAGCTGAAATTATAAGATGGTATGCATATCAATGAGAACTGAGCTGCCATGACAACTCCTGATGATATGAATATTTCTCACAACATGTATACCTTTTTTTCTCGTTTAGTTTTCACATGCTGTTGGCGGCAGCATGTTGGCATTTTAAACAAGTCCTGGGTAAACGCAGTGTTTTCAGTGAAACATCCCTTTAATGCTCTGTGTGTCTCCCAGAGCGTGGTGATGTCAGAGCGCAGCCATGGTGCAGAATAGAGGTTAATTAACTAAACCTCATGTGTCACTACACATTTCCTTTCCTCTCCTTTCCTTTCCTTTCCTTTCCTTTCCTTTCCTTTCCTTTCCTTTCCTTTCCTTTCCTTTCCTTTCCTTTCCTTACTTGACGTTGTTTCCAATGACACCAAAACGACCGTCATTAAAAGAGAGCCAGTATATAACCCTCAGCAGTGTAATCCCATCAAAAGGAAACAGGGTAACAACCTCAGTCTAATCCCTCATTAGCCTGGCTCCTCCCCTCTCATCCAAGCACCCCACCCCTACCCCCCTCCACCAAAGCACTAGTAATTATCTTAGTGCAAACAAGTCACTAACAATCGTCAGTAACAATAGTTTATTTCAACTGATACAACTCATGTTAAAGTTAAAAATTGCAATGGGAATAATGGTGTAAGTCTGTCTTTTTCTCAGTATCCCAAGTAATGACAAGCGTAACAAATTACCTTTTCAATTTCAGAATTTATTTAGCAAGCACAGATGGAGTTGCTCTGTTATCAGCCAAAGAATCAGTAGCTGTATTATTCAAAAATAGATATCATTTACACAGTCATAACACAGAGCTGACAAATGACATTTGATCAATTAGAGGCAATATTATGACGATATATGCGGCTGATAGTTTAATAGAAAGCACAGAGAGGACAAAAGTAAGACATGATGCCAACTGCACAGAGAGAGGGAAATACTGCATATGTTTCTGGTTACTATGTTTCTTACAGACGGATGCATCCCCTGAAATGTTCTCCAACATGAGGTTGAGTCAAATGTCTCAACAAATATTGAATTGAATGTTGAAGATTTCCATGAGATTTTGTGCATACATACACTTTGATACACCACGTCTCCTTCAGCATGAATTATAACTTTAGTCGCTTTTCATCTAGTGCCATCATCAGGTCACAATTATGATCAAATACCTGCAAAACAAATTACACGGGACTTGTTGAAGAATAGTCAGCTCTTTTCTTTGCAGATTGATGAAGTTTTACTTTAGCTTGTGAAATGCATAACAAATCATTTTATTAAATCAGATATCAGTGTGGCCAACGGTAAAGTCTGATGTTTTGATGCAGAAACCATTCGCTTGCACTGTGAGAACAAACAGCTTGGTGTGGCCCGTCTGCAATCTTTTTCACGCACACACACACACACACACAAACACACACACACACACACACACACACAAAACACGCCAACACATAAAAAACATAGACAGTCACACACACGCTGGGACCACAAAGAACAGGTTGGACTTGTAGCACATTGTGAGTTAAGCAAATGGATGTTAACAATGACTCAGGTGTTGTTCATGAAAAACTGACAGGCCTATGTGAAATGGTTGGCCACAGTGGTGAGTGTTTGTGTGTGTCTTTGTCTATATATATGAGCACGGATGAACAGGAGATTATAGCAGTTTACCTTTATTTGTGCAGCAGTTTGAGTCATATTTTCATCCGCATGAACAAACAGCCACAGAAATACAACTTACTATCAAATGAGGTCAAGTAATGGGGAAAGTAGTAAATGAAGCCAACAGTTTCAATGGTAGAAGTTCATCACAGAGAACAATAATAAATCTCTTTGCATGTGCATGTTCTTTATAATTATAAGCTTCAAAAGTATATTTACAAGACCATCTCATTGAAAAACATAACACATTTATTATGTGCATATTCCCAAAAATATTCTATAAACAGTCTGGCATAAATACATTTATTTTGAAATTTACTGAGGTTTAATGAGCTGAAATGTGTCCTCTGAGTCAATAACTACAGAACACCTCCATGAAACTATTATGAATACATCAGTAAAATTATGAGAGTTCAAAAATGACATTGCCAAAAATGTGGGAGTATATATTTCTCTTTATTCTTTTAAAGCAAATAATAGTTAATAATTTATAATAGTTTTTTAGGAATGAAAGTTGACAAAGAGCTGAGGCTATGCCCTGGTAATTCATGATTTAAAGCCAGTTGTGAAAATCACTGTAAATGTAGATATAAATGAACAGTCATATGTGTATAGAATTTTTAAGTTTGTATTTGTGGCTGAAACCTTCAAGGCAAATTATGCATGATATACTAAGGTGTTCTACAATGTAGAGCCAGTGGTTTTATAACAGAATATCTCAGATTTCATTGAATGCAATATTACTCAAATATAATCTGTGGTAATGGTAAGGTTTTGAATGTCTTCATTTTTGCTGTCAGTTATCCTGTTTTGTGTACAAGAGGAAACGCAACCCGTTTTTTTCAATATGAAAATGAAGATGAAGCCAAAATTTCCATGATAAATACAGAATTTGTAAGATATAAACATCTTTTGAAACCATGCTGAACTGGTGAGGTTCCTGAATTGTTATAACCATTTGTAATAGGACATTTGCATAGTAATTTCAATGTTTAGTGGTTTGGATGCTAAACCTGGGTTAAACTGGTCTCGAAACCTGTCTGGTTGCATTTGTGATGACTCATAGTGTCTGTTGTAATATTATGCTGTGTTACTGCAACCCTAAAATCAATCATTCACATAAGTAAGTTAACTGTTTTCATACACAACCATATGCCCATGTGAGGTGGTATGAATGCACACACACCCACAGCAGACCTGAATGACTACAGTTGGTTCAATTCAGAAAACACTGTAAAATCCTTTATCTGTTTTGCAGTGGTCAGTTTCCCCCACAGATAAAATCAGATGAGAGCAGGGAAGCAAGATCTCATCAGAACTGCTCACTGGAGACACATTTGAGATGCACTCTGCAGACCATCTGGAGTTGATCTGGTCACAATCTAGATATATCTGGATACAAGCTATTAGGTCAGAGCAGGGTCTTTGTTCAGCCATGGTGGATATCACTGTTCATGCTAAATACTCTTCTTCTCTTTTTGCTGCTTTTTGCTGGTCATTGTCAGATCAGTTCTGTTTGCCTTTAACCCCACAGACTTACATGATTCTATATGTGGAGATGAGTTTACAAGAGTTCATGACCTTGTATCACACCAGCAGCTGTAAGAACATATAAGACACACTTTCTTTACAGATGTTTTGGGGGCATTTTGGACTTTTACTAATGGTGCGTAGTTGAGACAGCAAATAAGGAGTGAGTGAGGTAAATGACATAGCACAAAGATGGTATCGCAGCCACAGTGGCCCAATCCCAATATCCGCCCTCACAGACTTTGACATGCGTCCTGTGAGGGCTTAAAACCAACTTTCCTGAGGGAATTACCCAAAGTTCATAGAGTTGTGACATTAAATCACTGGGTTACTGTGGTTACTCTGGGACACCCTAAAAAGGTTAAAGAAAGCTCCAGAGGAAGAATGGTTAAGAATCAAACATGAAAGGAACAAACCCATATGTTGATGTTACAGGAAAAAATAAGTTTACGTGTAAATGTGAACGCATAGTTTTCTGATGACTGACAGAACTGTGTGTAGCTATTTGTCCAATGTTGATAAAATCCAAATCTGCTTCCATTCGATCTTATTCAACTACTGTTTTGTTGACAAAATTAAAAAAAAAAAAAAAAAAAAAAGTAAAATCAAAAATTCCCCACAATTGTACACATGTTTTGGCATCTTCAAGGTAACATGATACGTCACAAAATGCTCTCTCTTTTTATACTTATATAAATACTTATACTTTTTTTGAGCCCTTGATGACGTCAGGTCTGTGAGGGTTCAGGGTTTAGGCTTTAGGGGGATGTTGGGATTGGATCTATGACACTGGCAAAACTCACTTGTGCACTTTAGTTCATTCTTTTTACTTTCTGCACATTTGCATTTGTGTATTCTTCTCTTACTGTGTGTTCATTATTTATTTATTCTATATATTATTATTATTACTATTTTACTTCCTCTTTCCTAAGAAAGTGTTGTTGTTGTCTTTGTTAAACAACTGTAACAAAGCAATTTCTCTCCTTTCCTGATTCTGATATGAATGATATGATGTGACATTTAAAAATGTATAAAAGTTGTTCTTATGTTTCAAGGGGAGGTTTTAATCAAGGGCAGGTCTGGAATGATGCTAAAATAATAAATCTCATTTTTAAAACAATTTGTAAATTACTTTTTTGTTTTATTTTCCAATTTTAGTCATTTTCATTTCTCTCTTTTTTCCATTAAACTCTAACCTTCTTTTGTCTCTTGAAACTGATCATGACGACATGTTGGCAAAAGTCGTCAGAGATTTGTCATTGTGGGTAAACCAACCTTTTACCCTGCAGGTGTTCACTCTAGAAATTACTACTTTGGTAAGATACAGTAGGAGGATCACATCCCCCGCTCACTGTGAAATCTTTCTCTTCCTGTCCTTCTCTCTCTTTGTGTCTCTTTCACTCTGTCAGGCTGAACCCAGCTGATCTGTTCAATCACCCAGGAGCACTGAGGCAGGACCCTGTAAAAAGTGATTCACTCCATTTCATCCCTGCATACACCATTTGTCCTGTTCCTCTCATCCTGTCTCCTCTGTGTTTATAGTTCCCCTTGGTCAGCCATTGTAGCCCCAACAATCTCGCGTGACGAAAGATGAGACAAGAAGAAGAAAGACCATGGAAATGCATTTTTTTTGTCTTGCATGTATAGTGTAGTTTGTAATTTAAAAAGTGCACAGAAACTCCAGCTTTATTTTCTAAAGTAAACACATCTGGTACACAACTGTCACTTCAAGCAGTTAATTAGAGTTTGTTTTCTGAGAGACTTTTACAGTTTTTATTTTTATTTATTGCTGAAAAGCTGTGAGTGCTAACAGGCACATGGTGTCTGTTCCAAGTGTCTTGTTTGCAACCATCATCTGACATCACTGTATGGGTGCAGACTCAGATCTCAGCAGTTTCCAAATTTTTGTAAATGTCGTTATTACACATGAAGAGTTTGATACTATACATCTACAAAGTACCCAATAGATGAGCCAGGATAATCCAAGAAAGAAAACCCGATAAGTAGGTCAAAGAATGCTATATTATTTCCACCTCTCAGTTGATCAAACTGAATCTTGATTTGGATAAAAAGAAAATGAAAAACAGTGCCTTTGTCCAAAAAATATGGTAAACAATTACTCCATGTTCCCTATTGTTTCAGCCGCTGACCCGTGAAGGCTGAGAAGTGACTGATGTCTGATTGTATTGTATTGTGGCGCTTCATCCCTATTCAGTGTGGCCAGAAGATGCAGGGGAACTGGGCAATTATTTCTGATTTATCTACTTGGACAAATCCTGGCATACTGAGCAAGGGCCCAGAGTCTAGTTGAGGTTTGTGTCCTCATTATCAATACTCTCCATATTGTTGGCTTACTTCAGCCTTTGCCTGTTTGTTCTTGAGGTCTATAGTGCATGACTGATTTTGAGAGGCATGAATTTCAGTCATGTAAATGAGATCATGGGTGAGTAGGTCATTATAGGGTAAGAAGCTGGCCTGATTTTGTTTCACAATTAAACATGATTGTCCGTCCAAGATCAGATACAATGATGAAATCAATATACTGAGGGGCTTAGGTATTGGTGGACAGGACAGGAGGAGGGTTGTGATGGCTGCACCAGCAGTACACACACAACAACAGCAATTTTTGACAGTATAGTTATCTATACATTTACAGTCAACTTTATTAAAGAGTTATCCAGCTGTCATGAAGTTACTTTTAATTTTCCTGGATTTGCCAGTTCCCGGAGCTCATTGCTGAAGTTGGCTGGGTGGCTACCAAAGGTGTCACAACGCCATCAGAACTGCTTTAATTAATTGTTAATTGCCAGTTGGACTGAAACATGTTCCTCCAGCATCATGATGAGGGGCAGTATTTTGTTATTATTGACTTATGAGTTTATTGAAGTCATTGATGTTTCATTTATTGTGGCCCTGAGAGCCCAACCCATTGCAACTTAAGAAAGCATAGCAAATACAACCGATATGCCGCAAATTCAGACAACATTATCAATTTGACATTATGTGTGCTGCTCACAACACAACCAAATACACAAATGCGTTGCAAATACTCACCACACAATGGAACTGTTTCCAGATGCTGTTTCCTGGGCTGACCACCACACACTGAGAGAGCAGTTCAACCAGGCCCTCAAGCAAATGCTCTGTATGTCAACAACACTGGTACTAGTTGAAATAAATTAACATTATCATTATATCTATTAGTGAGAACCAACCATAGATGACTTGCCCATCAGATGAGATCTTTCCTCTGGAACTGGCAGAACTGGTGGTGTTTGCTGGAAACATCAGAAACATTTACCATGTGGTGCATATAAAGCGGACGGATGGGTAAATCCCTGCCTTTAATGGTCCCAGTGGACGTTATGGGCCCTATCTTACACAAAGTAATGCAAAGTGCAAAACAAGTGTCTTGGCTAGTTTCACACAGATGCAATTTTCCCATCCAGCACCCATGTTATTAAGTTAGCTAATACACATGCGCCCATTGGAGTGTTGGTCTTAAAATGAAGTATTCATGCATTACTAACCTGAAACAGTGGAAAGCGATTGTGCCACTGACAAGCAAAAACCTGGTCTTAAGTCAGTGCAGTATTTCACTGTTGCACTCTGCTCGCACAAGCAGTGTGTGCCACAGAGTTTCCCATTCATCACATTTGTCCACCACAGTTTCATAATGAGCTGGAAATCTATTCCAACTTCTCATAATAATATAACAGATGTTCAATGTTATTTGTGCTATTGTTTCTTCACAGAGCTGTGTGCACAAGACGAACTCACAAAGTCCCTCTTTCAGCCACCCATGTTCTCAGCTCAGGAAAGGGAAACTAGAAGTCCCCAGTCCAGGCTTTCATCCAGCATTGTCTATGCATGTGGTTGCAAGTCAGGGCTACCCTTCCCTGGATTTTGGACCAGTGCTAGTGGACATCCAGTCATCTGCTCTGTGCTGCCTTCCAGGGCAGAAGGTACAGCTGGCCACTAGAGATTTGTTGGTGGGCATGGAGGGCCCTGGTTTCATGGTCCTGTTCCATCTCCAAAGCCATCAACACATATTTTATGCAGATCTTACCCATCCTCCATACGCCAAAGCCTGAGTTTCACAGGATGTGACACAAACTGAAGCAGGTGCTGTTGAGTATTGACTTGTTGACAAGAGACTCCACCAAAGTTACATATATACAGCATCCTACGTGATGGTTTACAGCCAGTTTAAACATGGCAGGTTCTGTTTTTCACAGTCTTCAACTGGTGACCATGTACCTACTGCAGCCTCGGATTTCTGTTCTTGGCTGACAGGACTGGAAACTAACATGGTCTTCTGCTGTTACAACCCATCAACTTCAAGGTTTGACTTGTTGAGTTTGAGATGCTTTTCCACTCACAACAGTTGTAAGGAGTAGTTATCTCAGTTACTGATGCTTTTCTGTCACCTTAACCAGTCTGCCCACTCTCCTGTGACCTGCCATTCAGAGGATGTTTTTTGGTCTGTCACACCTCCTGAGTAAATGCTAGAGGCTGTCGTGTGTGAAAATCCCAGGAGATAAACAGTCTCAGAAACTCTTAAACCACCCTGCCTGATACCAGGAATCATGCCAAGATCAGACTCAATGAAATCACATTTTTCCCCACTTTTCTGATGTTTCATATGAACATTAACTTCCTGGGCTGTATCCATTGCACTGATGCCACACGACTGGTTGATTGGACAATTACGAGATGATGTGAGTTGTACAACAAACATCAGTGTGATAATGTGTGAGCAGTTACACAACAGTTGTTTTCTAACATTTTTATGTATATTTAATTTTGTAACTTTATACTACATTATACTTTAATAAGCAGAACATGCAACACAAAAGTAGTAGAGTGATATGATTTAAAATTAAAATGCTGCATATAACAGAATATTACAAAGTAATCATGTCAGGTTTGTGCAACTAACAGTTCATCAAGTTTTATCCATCAGCATGAACACACTGTACCGCACCTGTAGGAGGGCTAGGATTGGAAGCCCTTTTCATTTAGTGCTGCAGACCTCGACTATGAATGTTTCTATTTTCATGGTCCCTGAATGTATATGTGTATCTCAACAGAGCTTGGAACTAAATATATATATTTATTTAATGTTACCGAAAACAGAAAAACAGAAAAACTACAGAAAAAATCCTCAACTCACTATAAAGCCCTATAAACCTACTCCCTGTCCCCCACCAGCAGCAAATTGATGTGGCTCGATACATAGAGTATGTGTCAATTAATTCCCAGGCAGGCAGCAAGTCATCCCGCCAACCAGTGAGGCAGGAAGCCAGGCCGGAAGCGTTCTTCAGGAGTGGGCCTGTTGCTTCGGCCAATCACTGGTGTACGTATCTTGTAGCTTCGACTGTGCCTCCCTCATAGCCAGCACTGTGGCTTCGCAGGATACAGGATACACCTCTTTGTTCCAACTAAATCCTCATTAGTCATGCCAAACCAACACACATACCACACACACACACACACACACACACACACACACACACACACACACACACACACACATATATATACTGATCCAAACCCCTCCAACATCCCACCTTATGTGATTCAGTTACTATAGAACGACTAGAAACACCGCCTCGTGGTTGTATGCCTCTGCCAACCAGCCAAGTCACAGGGAAGATGGCCACAATCTCCCCTTCCTGAGTTACAACATTAAATAATGGCCAGAGATGACATTATTATGTCACAGTGAAGTTGACCTTTGACTATTTGGAAATAAAATGTCATCACTTCTTCCTGTTAGACATTTGTTTAAATTGTGTCATAATTAGCATATTAATTCCTTAGAGTCAAATCTTTGTTTTGAGAGGTCACCATGACCTTAACATTTGACTTTTGACCATCAAAGTCTAATTAGCTCCTCCTGGATGCCAAGTGAATGTTTCTGCCAAATTTGAAGAAATTAAGGTGGTACTGTTCAAAAGAATAATCCAACCAAAAACATAACACCTCCAGCCCTGACTGTCACCAGCATTGAGGCATAACAGAGACTTAAATTATTGATGCTTAGAGTGTCAGCTGCAGCACCCTCATACATTTCATCACATTGCTGTAGTAGTGGAAATCAAAGACTGCTAAGCAACATTTAACTCTTTTAACTTTAACTGCCGCTACTTTACTACTTTGGGAAACCAAGGTCACTCTGAACATCGCTATGATATGGTTCTTGGCCTGAGAGGACTTTATATATGTTTTAGAAGATAACTCTATGACATTAACAGGCCCGGCAATTTAGCTTTGCTGCATTGACAGGATGTGCCTTTTAACCTGGATGACAAGGTACAGCAAACTAGTCTTGTTGGGCTGCAATGGTAGGAACTCATCATCATCATGCTGTCGCTGTCCCTTCAACCATCGCTGCTTAAAGTCCCTATTCAATATGGAGCAAGAAGCAAACCAACCCCTTGAAGGGTTTTTGCTGGATACGCTTCCTGTTAGATATACAACATGTCCAAAATAACCTTATGAATTTATACTAGATTTAAAAAATAAAATAAAATATCATCTGCATATAATGATTAAAATCCAGTTTGTAAAACCAAAGGCTATTATAATGTATGTGCCATTGCAGACCAGTGCAGATTAATAAAACATGTTGCATTGCCTCATGTGTAAAAGTTGCAACATACTGCAAAAGCTACAGTCAATGGTCAACTGATGGCAAATATACATTTAGATGTGTTACTCCTATGTGAGATAAACTAGTGAGTCACTTTGCAAACTGGGCGATTATTTTCACACCACTAATGAAACGGGAATTCACAGATTCAGCAACAGATGTGAATGTTGGGGAATGTGTGCTTAGTATATGAGGTCCCTGTGAGAACAAGATGGAAAATCCCCTATGTGGGAAGAGGAGAAACCATTGGAAAGAGCCCTCAGCAGTTCACAGACAAGCAATGGATGACGACATCAGCTGAGTAAAGATTAAATTTTAGCCAGATATAGAACACAACCAAAACACACAGAGAAATAATGACCACAGTGAAAACATGTGTATGAAACATCTTCAACTGGTGGAATGACAACCAACATCAGTCTGTCCATCTCTGCTATCATGCTCTGTCCTTTGACCCTGACCAGATGGTGGCAGTGATACAAAAAGCTGTTTACCAGGCCAAAAACAAAGAAAAAGAAGAAATGTTTACCTTTTTTATTTATTTTATTTATTTATTTATTTATTTTTTATTTTTGCAGAAGGAGCTCTTTAAAATTATCTCCTACAAGAATCTCAGAAACAGCTCCAATCCTATGTGACATGTAAATGGTGTTTTCAGTTTGTCAGCATTAAGGGTCCAGCCTTAGCAACTTCAGCAGACTCAGTGGAGGTACATGTGGATGCTTGCCTTGGTGGCATAATAAAGTGTCATGTAAAAGCAAGTCTATAAAAATAAGTTTTAAGAGGTGATTTAAAAGGTGAGACTGGTTGAGCCAGCAAGCTTCTCAGACAGGTCGTTTCAAAGTCTGGGTGCACTAAAAAAAATACTCCAAATTTAGCTTTAGACTTTTGAGAAGCCAGGGAGCCCCCCGCCTTACAATCAGCTGTACACAGGCTCATAGCAGGGTGAAAGGTATGTAGTACTGCTCCAACTTCAGAAGCTATCAGTAAGATTTTAAAAATTACAATTTTGCCAGCAGCTTTTTAAACAAACTATAGACACTTGTGCTTGATGTTAAACAGAGATAAGAGCATAAAAGAAACGGAGCTTAAGTGAGAGTAGCAAAGCCATAATTGGTCATACTTTTACAGTAGGTCTCTTCATTTCAACTGTCAGATGAATGTCTAGTTCACACAGTAAAAAGAAAACCTGGGATTGGTAAATTTGCATGATACCTCAGACAGTGAATGATTCATATCAATAGGCTCAAGCCTTGTGGAGAGCACTATTTTTAAAGCAGTGTTACTGTTCTCTGACTCACCAATGCCTCCAGTTAAAATCTTTCTAAGAGATCCTACGCCAACAATGACCATAGTGTTCATTGTGCTACTTAATCATCAGTGCGCTGGAGGAGCTGTGAGGTGCCATGACACACAGTAATATCCAGACACTCAAACACAAGCAGAGGCAAAAAAAAATGCAGAACTGAATCAGTTATATTTAAGTCTGGATGCTGCATCACTGTGGTGGAGGCTGTTTACAGAGGATGAGAATATGTGTTTGTGTGTATCTGTAAATGTGCAAATATGTGTGTTCTTTTGAGCTGCTGTGCTCTTTTTATCCATAAATATGCACAGCACATCTACTGTTTGTACTTAGGCAAAATAGATGGCATTGCTGGTGAGCAAAACATCTATCATTTCTGCCTCTGATTAATAGTTGTCCTGGGGATGGCTGCTCTGCAAAGTGAGAGAGCGAGAGAGAGAGAGAGAGAGAGCTGGAGAAAGAGATGAAGTGAAGGATGAGTGAGAGAGAAAAAAGCAGAACACAGCAGTGGAGAAGGAACGAGAGGAGGGAGACAGAGTCGAACTCCTGCTGCCCAGGGGTCTAAAACTGTTCAACAGAGAAACAGAGAACTGAGATTTCTGAATGTCTCCTGTTATGTTGCAATTGTGTGTTAAAAGGGGTTTATGAATAATATCTGCCAAAAGCATAGCGTCATTGGTAAAATAGTAAATCACAATATTGTTTTTGAGCATTTTTTTCATCCCTCCCAAATTTCTTTTTTTCCTATCTTCCTCTTCAAAATATAAATATCATACATGATTTCTTTTGCCTTACATTAAACACAACACTTCGTCGTTGTCATGTCGGTTGTCAGGCTCCCTGGAATGTAAGCATCATCACGCAGGATGTTTGTCAAACAGCCATCAAAATGGAAATTGTCAATGGCTACAGGGTTTCTCACATATTCATTGACATATTAAAATATTCATTAAGTCCCACAGATCTATGATCATAGCTGTTTGTCATTGGTTTCCAAAACAACAAATATGAGCGGGGAAACATTGCTTGCTTGTGCCATCCAAAAGCATCATAAACAGCTGCTACAGACAGGACTCATCTGGTTTCTGACCTGCCACTGTTATGGTTAAAGTTTGGTTTGGTTGAAACACAAAACTGACAACTACTGAGGTTAATGAACAATTGAGATTTGGGTTAAAAAAAAAAAAAAAGATACTCGATCAGTCTGAAAGAGTAAATGTGGCCATGATCCACTTGGTTAAGGATCAAGAAATCTCTACTTGGTTTAAGTTTGCATCCATCCATTATCTACACCACTTATCCATCAGGGGGGCAGGGGGTAATCCCAGCTGACATTGGCCGCTGGCGGGGTAACACCCAGGACAAGTCGCCAGTCTATCACAGGGGCTGACACATAGAGACAAACAGATATTCACACCTACGGACAATTTCGGTCACCAATTAATCAAATTTACGTGTCTTTGGACTGTGGGAGGAAGCCAGAGTACTTGGAGGGAACCCACTCAGGGAGAACATTCAAACCCCACACAGAAAGGCCCCAGGCCCAGGGTTTGAACCCAGAACCTGAGGTGACAGTGATAACCACTGCACCACCGTGCCATCCTAAAAAAATTGTGACTTAGGCTTAAAAATAAAATACTTAATCAATCTGAAAGAACAAATGTGGTCATGATCCACTTGATTAAGTATCTAGAAAGTTCTAGTCAAGAAATGTTTACAGTCATGGCTAAACGTAAACCACATAGAAAATGGCGAATAAACAATGGTGTTGTGTGGTTATTATCTACAGCCCATTCAACCACCTGCCCCAGGTTTTTCAGCATTAAAATACTATTTATAAGCTATAACACTATCATGATTGCCATGACCACAGCCCCTAGTCTCCCAGAATTTACTTTTAAATACTAATCATTTGCATCAGTAAGTAAGTTCTGAGGGAAATAAAATACTGCCAGGATTAAGATTTATCAACAGGATGAAAAAATATTTTACTCAACATGTCTGCAAAGTTTCAAATGTTCGCACTCAACATATCAGCAAAATGTTTGGTGACAAAATAGTTTATTTTCTTTTACTGTACAATCTGCTTCCAGCAACTGCTGTATGATTGTTTTATGATAATGTTTAGGGGACTCAAAGTAGTCAGTTATGGTTAAGAGAAAGATCATGGTCTTGATAAAATATTGAAAAAGGCAATGCTGACTTGAAGCAAGGAGCAGGACCTGTTTACTTTTTTAGTATTTTAGTTGAAGTAAAAAAAAATTGCAAAGCCAAAGACAAAAAAGGGGAAACTGCAGTGTCCAAAGCACAGAAAAGATTTGCACACTCACATAAAGTAGGTCAGCTATTTTCTTTTATTTTGCTTAATTTGTTAAATATGAGCACAGGGGGAAAAATAAGCGATGCTTTTGAACTGCTTTCTTCAGTTGTCCTTCAGTTTCACAGTTGGATCCTTTTAACTTTCCACCAACAATGAGTGTCAAGTTACCAACAAGTGCACCAAGTGATTACAGATTGCATTCAGAGGTGTCCTCAGGTTTGCACTGAAAACCCGAGGCCGTCTCTGAGCCTGTGTTTTGACTTGCTGGCTGTTTTCTAAATGACGCAACCACTAGGCCAACCACTAGTTGTAGCCTAATACTGTAGCTTATTGGTAAAATGCGAAGGTAGATGCAACCAAGTCAGTTCAGATTCAGTTCAGAATCTGGTATGTTTGAAAAAAAATGTTTTCGTCACCGTTGTCTAATCTTTCTATGCTTGGAGAGCTGTACAATGACACATTAGCTGTGTCCCAATTCTGGGGCCAGACCCTTTGGGTGACACGGCCTACTAAGTTGTGGCCCTTTGGAGCCACAGGCTAAAACCAGGGACAAGTCTGACAGTCTGATATAGGAGTTGCAAGCTTCACCACGGGGTTTAAAGGCCCCTGGTTTTATTAGTTGTATCTATATTCATTTAAAAGTGTAATTCTTGGACTCTGTCATGTTGCTTTCATTAGTGTAGCGTGATGAATCTTGGGATTGGTCGATCCACAAAGGATACAACTGTTGGAGCCTTTGTTGCCCAGGAAAAGCAGCTCATATTTATCACAACAGAGCAGCAGAATGACCAGTGGATGGTGGGTCCGAGTGAGGAGAGCTGGGGCCATAGTTTAGATCGGTGACTATGAAAGTGTGGCACCACAAACCAAAGGGCTCAGGATGCAAACCTTGAATAAAATGTCAGTGTCCTAGCTTAGAGGCCAGTGAACATAGTCCAGTCATTACTTCTTGACAAAGATAATGTTGCCATGATTTTGGACATTTGACCAATGAGAGTAGGGACTGGGGCTGGACTTTTTTCTGCATTTCCAATTCTTATTTTTACCTTCTAGATATTAAGTAAATTTGTTTTAACTTAAATTTACCTTCTATTCCCTGTGGAAGCACATTTCCATCTGTTTCAAGGACCTTAGTCCTGTATGATCATCTTTTATGGAGTGGGAGCTTCTTCATGTAAATTGTTTATCATGCAGCCCACAAAACGGAAATTGTTGGCTACAGGGTTGCTTGCAGAGTTATCCGCGATGGCCATCTTTTATGTACCTTGCACACGTGTACGCACACTGCATGAGTGTGTGCGAGTGCCATCTGCTCTGGTGTTGAGACGGTTAAAGGCAAACAAAGGACACAATGCAAATAATGTAAATAGCCTTCGTGGCTGTCTCTATCACACAAGTCACTGTTATCTGGAGTGAGTGTGTGTGTGTGTGTGTGTGTGTGTGTACAAGAGTGTGTCTGTGAAATACGGGTGTATGCTAATAAGAAGCCACATGGATATGTAGGTCACGTCATCCTATTTTCTGCAAGGCTTACACCCCCTTTCGATGTAACTCACACACATGTATTCAAGCATGCAGAATACACACATACACACACAGAAATACAGTCACAGCAATGCGCAGATTCCTTCTTCACTTCTTAAAATGCACAATTTTAGTTTGAGCCACTTTGGGTGAAGCTGAGGTAAACGGTAAAAGTGAGAGAAAGGGATGCTACATTCCTGACACACAAAGATACAAGCACACACACTCACCAGGTTGCTTTTCTCATATAACCCAAAAAGCCCCTGTGAGCATCTCGCCGAGCCTCCCCCTCAGTGTGGAGCCTGTGGTGGCATTCCCCGGGCGTCCCATGGTGTTAGCTGGGTTTTGATTTTACTCTTCACAGTGGTGCCGCGCTGAGACAAAAGCGTCAGTGTGCCGTCCCTGCTGCCTTCTAGTAGACTTAAAGATTTTTACAGTGCAGTTTAAAGCAGGAGCAGGGTTCATGCAGGAGACGGGCTCCCATGGATCTATCTATCGAGATGTTTGAGTGCAAGAACAAGGGGAGGAGGGAGGAGAAGAAAGCCAAACAATACCTCCATCCCACTCTCCTGACAACATTGGCAGCTCTAAATTCATTATCCCACTGTGGCTATTTTGGGAGCTTAAAAAATTAGACAAACTTCATGCAGAAGTGTCTCCTGATCTTCTCTTCTGTGTTTGTTTCTGTCTCTCCCCATTCCTCCCACCATCGCTATCTGCCAGTCAGCTGGTGTAGGTGTTAAGAACGTTAAGAATGGCTGTTTACTTTCTGTGTGGTATTATTCATATCAAAGAGCCCACCACCGCCCCCGCCCTCCTCTCCACACTGACAGGATCACAATCACAGTCTGCCCGCCCACCCCTACGTCCCCACCTACCAGCACACACACCTCCAGCTATCATGTCAGCTGCTGTCCCCTTAATGACCCCATCTTTGCATCACACGCAATTTAGCCAAGTTAGTCAAACGTGCAAGCAGCTGACAAGTCTGTTGGAACAAAACGCAGCTGGCAACATATTAGTCTCACTCCATTGTCTCCATCAACCTATCACTGCCTTTTTATAAATACCAATCTAACTTCTATGCACTTCTATACTGCAGTAATTAGTTGGTGGTGTTTTATTTTCAGGTGTTCAGACTGAAAGGATTACACGTTTGGAAAATCTGAATCACCGGCTGTAGTGTCAAATGATTTGCCTCATAGTGAAATTATCAAGTGAAATGTTAAATGGATGTAAAAGTTGCAGGTTTCATTTTCTTCCATGTGTGACTGCTAGTTTTACCACAGAAGACGTGTGTTATGAAGCTCAGGGAGTGAATGATGTTCATAATGGCACCAGTTCTCTCTTGTAGGGCACAGAGGAGTCGACAACCGTCTCTCCCTGACTCCCTGGTGTGACAACCCCCATTACCCGTCTGCTTAAACCCCATCCCCCCTGCCACAAACACACACACACACACACACACACACACACACACGCAGGCCCTCGGGGCAGTGGAAGGTCACAGCGCTCTGTGCTGGCTGGCAGTGGTGTGTGGGAGACATGCAGCAGAGACAAACTGTGATGCCAAATGTATGCACGCGTTAGTGTGGGCACGCATGCTGGCAAGCGTGCTCATGTGCATGTTTTGGAACAGAGAATTAAAAAAATGTGACAGAGTAGGGGGAGGGAAATTAGGGGTGGTATTAAAGAGAGGGGTTGCTAAATGGAGTGCAGGGATGGTAGAGGAGGAGGAGGAGGAGGAGGAGGAGTGACTTGGCACTGCATTTTTTTTGCGGGTTCCACCGAGGCATGTTTTTGGCATGGTGGCTGCCTTCACGCTGATGATGCAATTTCACCGCCTGCCTACCAGTCGCAGGCAGCGCGTGTTTCTCTGCCACCGCCAGGCTGACTCTTATCGGAGTGTGACTGCGGTTCGCCATGGCCCTCCGGGTCCTTCTTAGTGGATCAGGGTACCACAAAGCCTGTTACAGAAACAGCTAGCTGCCACTCTCACTTCTCACTCACTCCGGGTTGACAGGGGTCTGTCGTCCTCCTCAGCACTTTCATGGTAATTTGACTCTCAGTCTGAGGAAGGCAAAGCCAATATATTGTGGTGGTGGGAAAGTGGAAGGTGGCAGGGTGGAGCATGGTGGGTAATGGATAATGGAAGGAGAGAGTGAGCAGGCAGAGGATGTAACCACATGTTTTAGTGTGGCTCTGTTGGGCATGGGCCTAGTTGTTGGTGGTTCCCATTTAAAACTAAGCAGGAAGCCACACTGGAAAAATCCAGAGCAATTCTTCCTCACAGTTGTCACCCAGTGATAATGGGGATCTACTCGTGGCAACATTACAGGCATGTTCATCTATATGATATAAGCTGGGATAAATCAAATGCAAGGGAATTTGTTCTGATGAGAGCAATGGCAGTATCCATCTGGGTTCTTTCATCCTCTATCATACACAATTTTCAGTCACAAAAATCCTCACTTTAACATCAGTCTCATCCTGTTCCCATCCTCCACGTCTCTCAATGTCTCACTTCCTCTCTACATCCCTTCCTTTTCCATGTCCACAGAGTATGATGGGATCACAGCTGTGGAATAATGTTGTCGACATGACTCTCTCTTCCCTGACTGTGACTGGATAGGGACCCTCACTCACACGTCAAGAAATGTGTCGCCTTCCTGTGTGTGTGTGTGTGTGTGTGTGTGTGTGTGTGTGTGTGTGTGTGTGTGTGTGTTCATGGGCGTGTATTCATGCATGTGCATGTTTATGCTGCGGTGGGGCTGTGCCACTGCCCACAGAAAGAAAACACATGAGAGCATTAACACCACCTCCCTCTCTCCCTCTCCCTCTCTATGTTACTGCACTTCTCCTCACCCTCCATCTCCCCTCTTCTCTCTCTTCTTCTGGTTCTTAAAGGTACAGGGACAAAGCAGCCAGGTAGAGAATAGGAAAACACACTTATACATGCAACACGTGCCACTCTCTGCACCTCAAGCTTCAGACTAATTCACTGTTATGTTCATGGTTTTTGGGCCAGCGTGGGCACAAGGGTCTGCTAGATGTAAATTTTATCATCTGTCCAGGATTGTACATGTCTGCTGCACGTCAGCAGCTGTCCATATTGCATCCTGGGGTATGATCAGGACTTTAACGTACTGTATGTCAAGGCCTCCACACACTGTGTGTTGGAATGTCAGTTCGGAGTTATGTCAGATTGGGGGATGAATGCAAGCAAAGGCATGTAATCAACTCATTTAATCCCTCAGTGCTATTCTCCTGTTTCGCTTTTATTTTTGTCCAATCGTGGTGCTTACATTCTGCATCACCTCGTGTCATATTCTCGGTAGAAGTTTGTTGTAGCAGTTGTCACACTGTGAGAGTTTGGCATCATTTCTGACACTGTCACAGTTTTGATGAGGACCTCATCTTTTGTCCTCAGAGCTCGAAATCATGCTTCTCTCTCATATATGTAAATTTGCACAGTGTACGTAGAGCCTCAGCCTCAGCAGCTATTTATGATGATGAAAAACAGCACATTGGTTCATTTCAAAGAGGCCACCATATTAACAACGCAGGGGGTGGCAAGATAGAGGGGTTCAGTAGCAAAGTTGTAAACCACACGACGACACAGAGATGATAAAATTTGTGAGCCCATCTCTGTGAACACGGGTTTTCGCCTGAATGTATAAATCTTTATGAAACACCAGCTTGGTGTTTCAGTCTGTATGAAGAATGATAATGACAGCTGCAACTATTATTAGTCTTAAGAACTATTAGTTTGTCAATCACATGGTGGCCATGTCCCAATGCATACCCTGATTTATCGTCTATTTTCCATGTCATATTTAAGAAGACTTGAAACTAGCGATTAAGACCATAAACTCATTAGGAAAACTTTTACTGAGGGACTAAATCAAGTGAGAAGTAGAGCAATTTCCTCACAGACCTCTACAGAAGCGGGCTTCCTTTTACAACTAGTCGCTTCACCTTTCAGCCCTGGTGTCTCCGTCCATTTTTATATAAAGAAATAAAAATTATGAAATCAACACATACCAAGGCCGACTCTCAGACCAATCATTTCTTGTCGAAAACGGCATCACCATTCGTAGAGGATAACATGGAGCTGAGTCTTCTTCATTAAATTTTTTTCATGTCGATTGAAGCAATGCCAAACCCATTTCCCTGTTGTTTTGTATACCAATATCATGTCAATGAGACTGACTGAAGCACTAATGTCTTGTACTTGTACTAGATATGGAAGTAAGCCCACTCACTGCTTAGAATTATGTTTTTATATTTGTTTTTTTATGGGTAGCCATAGTTATGAGCCTGTTAATTTCCATATTCTCAAAATTGGTGATTTTTGCCAGTGGTGCTGCCTTCATTTGGCAGTTGCTTTTAGTGTGGTTTGTGTGGTTAACTTCTTTGTATTTGACCAATATTAGAGTTTGCTCTTCATTCGTGAAATATGTCACTCTGCTGCCAGTAGACTTTCCTATGTTTGCGATTAGTCACATGCTGCAAACACCACCCCTTTTATGTAAACAAGCTCATGGCTAGGTGAGGAAACCTGGGTTGACTTACAGAGTTGATAACCACCGTCGTGTGACTGCTCAGCGTGTTAGGCTTACATAACGAAGAGATATCCTGGGTATGTTAAACTTGCTTCATAGTGCATGCCTGTGGAAATGCTAATGTGGATCAGACTCAACTTATAAATGTGACACAGCATTAAATGGCAATCTGTGTGCAAATACATGCAAGCTATAATTCCTGGTATATTTTACAATGATTGTGATAAATGATTAGGCTTCAAACTCATGACTTGGTTACTCAAACCAGCCCTCCTGAATCATCTCACTGGTACCTGAAACAATAAAACCCAACCAAGTTTTTTTTAAACACTGGTGTTTTCTATCTAAATACCTAGAAAGGCACGTCTCTCCTAGGTTGAAGGTTCAATTAATGGTGAGGTGGCATTAGCTGCTGGTAAATCTGAAGTAATGGCACATACAAGTTAAAGAGGAAAATGGGAAAATGTAACACAGATGCGTTTCAGCCATTAAGGCTTTTCTGCCGTCAAGTGCAATATGTTGAACAGTGTTTTTAAAGTTTGCAATGACTTTGAACATTTTTACGAGGCAGCCTAGAGAGATATAGGAGATGGATTTTATTATTTTTGCTTTCATGTGTGTCTGCAACCTGTATCTGCAGAGGAGGGGCACAAAATCAGCTTGTGCCAAAGCTTTGCTTCTTTCTTTGTCTCTAATTATGGGAGCGCTGAAGAGCACAGAGTCTTTCTTCATCACAGCAGAGGCCCACAATAGCCGCTGGGTGTCAGATGTATGAAGCGGAGGAAAGGGGGTGTGGGGAGAGTGCTGGGCGTTTGGGAATGGCACAGACGAACCTGGTGACCAAGTGGAATGATGCAAATCAAAACAGACAAACAGACAGGAAGGCAAGCAGACAGACATAACAGCTGGTAGGTAGGCAAGTAGACAGACAGACTGCATAGCAGATAGACACGATAAGAGACAGACAGGTTCATATTTGGGATAACAGAGTGCTTGAAGTTATGTAAGCATGGGCTTACAGCCTCAAAAATCTTTCAGCAGCAGTGGATGTTTATCCGAGCTATGCTGTGCAGAGGGATATACTGTTTACTGTGGTACACAATTCCCTACATTCCCAGTGTATTCTATGGTCTTTGCTGAAATATGTCATTTTTGCTGTTTAAATGTAAATACCTTAGGATGACAAAACCCAGCAACATAGCAAAACCAGTCTGTTTGTGGAGGCATGAACTTGAGATCCTTGTTTCTATTCAGTGATGGACTGACAGCAAAGAGTTGAATATATGTTTCATATTAACAACGACTGAATGATTTATTGATTGATTTTTCTCTTCAGTTTCCTGTGTAAATTTCACACTGACATGAAAGACAGGATTAGCACCAACGATTTTGCCACATAACCCCCCAGCCGCCCAAACCCCACCATTGTCTCCAATTCAATCTGTCACATGCATAGACATCTTCTTCCTCTAACCTGTTGACCCAATCAAGAACACAGAGAGATTAAAGAGGCATTTGAGAAGAACCACAGCCCCTTCAGAAATCCTGTTGACCGTAATGTATGTAAAAGTGCCATTTCTCTTCTATAAGTCAATGGTTTCAAGGAAGCACAAATGAAAGATGGACGGAGAGCCAGGGAGAGGAGAAGAAGCGGATCAAAGGGCCAATGCGAGTCAAGAATGACTCATAGGAATTACAGGGCGGAGGTTTCACTGCTGCCTTGTGTTTGGTTGTTTTTGGGTAGGGTTGCTCTTTTTACTGGCCCTGAGGTGGCTTGTCTACCACACACACATACAAATATTACCTACACACATACATGCACACATACAGGCTCTGGGGACGTCTCCTGAGGCAGGTGCAGAGAAATGGGCTGAGAAAGGGGTCCCTTTGCTCGGAGCTGAATTATTCAACCTGTGATTAATTAGAATTTGGCCTCACAAAGGCAGAGGCTGGGGGAATTCCTCTGCTGGTCTGGACTGCAACTTATTGTGTTTTTCCTTCCCGTGCAGGCCGACGTCGGGGTGGAGCAGAGACCTAATAGGGGTACTGGATGCCTGCACGTCTAATGTGGACCTTCACTACTGGAGCTGTTGCATAACATGGGAAGGAGCACACTTTGCAGACTGGAGCAGGGCAGCAAGCATTTAACACACATTTCAGGGTAACGAAAGCCAATGTAGCAAGGGTTGGTGGTCCCTGGCTTTGCAACTACATTGTTTGCCTGAGTGAATGGAAGGCCACCTAAAAGAGAAAAACACAGTGAGGAGGAATAAACTGCTCTAGATTAGCTCAAGGTTCCTCCAAAAATTGATATGGGTTGTCCAAATAATAAACAGAATTGTGGCTCCTTCATATCTGACATTGATTCCTTTGTTAGCCTGACACAATGTATAAACAAATGACTAAGATATATCCCTCTACAAGATGTGTATTTCTTGAAATTTGTATTATAGTCATCCAGTAACAACACTATGATTATGTTTAACCTTTGACCTCAAAGCAAGTTATCAAAACAGTTTTTAACTTTCACCTGAAACCTATGGCATGTTGCCAATCTGAAATTATTAAGTCATGTTTTTTTTTGCTGTTTGTTGCTGTTTTTTTCAGAATTTTTTTTCGTTTTTCTTTTCAAGACAAGTAACATACCAGAAAAACAGTTAATCAAGTTTTTTCCCCAACTGATCAACACATTGCCAATATTTGAACAAAGACAAATTGAACTCATTTTAAGTGTCCCTTGTTCTTTTCAGATCTGGTTTCTGCATCACTTGGCTGCACAGTATCATAGACTGATCTCTGTGAGCAGTAAATGCACCTGATAAGTCAGTATGCCATAGGATATTAAAAGTTAAAGATCACAAGCACATCCTGCCTTTAGGCCCAGCTGACACAAACCTTGAATGTGTCTTACTTTAAGGATCTAGCTGCTAATCATAGATGCTATTATACAAGCTGGTCACATTCGATGATATGGAACGACCAGTGTGCCACCTCCCTACAGCTGTTTTGTAATTGGAGTCGGAGGTGTAAGAGTGTCAGGGAAAGTGGGTTGCCCTCAGGTCCCTGGTGTTTCAGAGTTGGAATGACTAATGATAAGCAATTCCCATTTAGCCAACAAGAAACCAGCTAAAGATCTCATGAAGTCTGTGGCTTTGTGAATGTGAAATATACAGTAAGGGCTGTGCTCCAACTGTAGGGTGATCGCTCTCTGTGCACTACACTGAATATGACTTGCCCCCCCCGTGATAACCAAGAACGCCCTTAATTAGCTCAACGCTTTTGGTTCCACATCCAACTTGTTCATTCTTGACTGTTTAATCATCAGAATAACCAAAGGTCACGTGACCTTTGCTGCTTGGAAAGCTGACTCAATAAAGTAAACATCAGAACTGTTTGTGTAATAAGCTGTACTTTGACCAGAATGCAACTATGATTATTTCTCAGTTTGAAATAAATTATGGTGAATAAAAAGGTGCATAAACTATGACCTCATTATCAACAAACAACCCACTATACTACCCACCAGTATAAATAAAAATCAATAAGGTTTTTTGAATATGTGCATTATTTATTTTATTCCTCATATCAGTTTGACACTACTTGCACTAGTGATGCTTATTATATACATTTCTCAAGCAGTTTCAAGTGTCTGGCCCTTTAACATTGAGCATGGGTCAAGAGTAGGTGAAAAAGTCTTTTCCTGTGTCTCATGACCTGTATAGATGACCTCCATCAAGTTCAGGGTCTGAGCCATGTGTGTAATATGGGTTGTTTGATGAAGAGGTTTGACGGGATCAGTGAGTAGAAAACAATGTGTCGCTCTCCTGTCTGACCCTTGTTACATTCCCATATGTCCCGTGGAAGGACCTTGATGCAGGGATATCATGGGTCATCAGGTCTGGCGTGAAAGGGTCCAACACAGTTTGCACCTGTGTTGGAAAACACTGGATTGTAGAGTGCAGCAGAGTGGTTTTACTCCAGATTGAGTCTGTAAATTTCTATCAGCACACCTTGGAGAATATTATTGCAAAGTTTATGATACCATTAGCACAGACAAAAAAAGACAAGTACTAAATAGTTAGTCAGTAATTTTCACAATTATAATAAATCAGTAAACAATGAGCAGGTGTTACTGTGGCTACAAGCTGTTTAATGTGTGATTTATTTAAAAAGGTAGTTAGACTGAATAAAAGGTGTGTCCAGACGGAGCTGAGTTTCAAAGGCAGATGTAATTGCACGTAAAGTCAAATTTAAGAAAAAATCAAAGCACAGAAACTTTGGTAATGGTTCATATTGGTTGCTAGCTAGCTATTTTAATCTATACAGTTGGTACATTGCCTATTTGCAGGCATATAAAAACTCCAACCCTTAGACAATGACACTAATATTGGAAAAAATGGCAACATTAAAAAAAAATTAAATGATATGTGTGGCAACTATTGCGTTGCAGATGAGAGGGAAAAAATGTGGTCATGGAAAATTAACATACAATATCATCCATTGTATGCTACATCTACAAAATGAAATTTAAGAAATAACAATAAAAATGTAGAAACTCTTAGTCAGGACATACAATACTGAGCGCTTTCTTTTATTCCTTAATGACCTCTATGAAAGATTTGTGTTTTCTGTCGATGCTAGAATATATAGGCTAGCACTTTTCTTCGGCTCATAAAGAGCTGTAGTTATTTTGGTACATAACATAATACTTGTTATGTTGTGTTACACGCATGACAGAAATTCTTTCCATTGGTAACTGTATGTGGCATGTTAAAAATGACAGTGGTGTCTTCCTTAGTGTGGGTGAAAATCAAACTCCTGAAATGAAAAAAACACTGAGCGCTTTCTTTCATTCCTTAATGACCTCTATGAAAGATTTGTGCCTGGTGAAGAAAGAGCAGGTGAGACCGAATCCACATTGTTTTGGGACGAGTGATATATATATCCTATCCCGGGATGGTGTCCCCTTTCCTTGCTCCCTACTCTCAATTTCTCATGCCTCATTCTTGGTGGAGGTGGAAAGTTTATGACCACCAGCCATGTGATGCCCCCCCTTGGACTCAATGTAATGGAAGTCTTAGGATACTGGTCTAAAAAATTCCCTTGAACAACAACAGATGGCCAAAATTAGCTTCATCTTTAGTCTGGAACCCCCTCCAGTGTCCTTTTAAACACCAATCACTTCAGTATTTTCTATGTCGATGGGAAAATAAAAAATATTTTGTTCATTTAGAATACATAGGCTAATTTTCTTCAGTGGTTATTTTGTGAAATACTTATGTCAAGAACACAATCACAATGTGGACATTGGTAACAGTATGTAGTATGTTCAAAATGACAGTGGTTTCCTCTTTGGTGTGGGTGAAAATCAAACCCCTGAAATGAAAATATGAAGTAAAAAAAAAAAAAAAAAAAAAAGAAGCACATTACAACTATTACCAGGCTCCAAAAAGAAGCTGACCCGAAGAACAGACCCCAGCACGCGGCGTGCCTTTCCCCGTCTTCCCCCCTTTTCTCTCCTCATGTTTCTGAGGTCAGTAAACAAGAAGTGTGTGTTTCCCTTTAAGAAGCCCCCTCCTTTTGCTTAGCGGAGGGAGGCGGAGCAGGTCTGTGGAACAGCGGCTGAGGAGGGAAAAAAAAAAAAATCCAACAGAGGACGGTTTCAAGTCCCCCCAATAGAAACTGTGCCTGATTTGTGGCCAATGTTGGAGATGTAAAAAAAAAAAAAAAAAAAAAAGAGAAGAAGAAGAAGAAGAGAAAGAGAGGGAGGGAGAGGAGAGAGAAGAAGAGGGAGGAGGAGGAGGAGGGAGGAAGAGGAGGAGGAGGAGGGG